>JAJHZJ010000551.1:302147-1022147 GCA_023548195.1 Bettongia penicillata ogilbyi | reverse complement strand
TACAAAATAGTTTAAACTCAAAGTCCTTGATGTCCTGGTGAACTTAGTTTGCTCTCAAGACCAGAAATAGTTTTCCATCCACATTTATCCACTGACTGATATATCCTATATTGGCAGAGTTGGTCAGTCAAGTCACCAGCAACCTCTGCTACTCTCTCTCTTTGTTAGAAACCCTATGACTAAGCCCTAGCCTCTCTGGGGATAATTCCCTGCCAGACCATTTTTCTGGCTGTCAAGTTTCTTTATGTCTTTAATCTATTTCCTATGTTATGCGATTTGCCCTTAGCATAGTGCCTGGCACAGAGTAGGCTCTTAAAAATGTTTATTGATTTGATTCAATTTTGATTGTCTCATGTAACTATTTGTTTTATGAGTACCACCAATGAATTGTTATTGCCAAAGTTTCTGGCAAGTGTAACAAGGAATGATACTGACTATGAGAGAATCATAGAATTTTAGAGAAGAGACTGCAGAAATCATCATCTATTCCAATCCCGATCAGATCATATTATAGATGTTTAATTTCCATATTTTGTGAACCTGAGATGTCACCATTTATTACCTTTTCTGTTTGGCTGTGGATATTAAATAATTGTTTCTTGGCTGTATTAAGAATATTAAGTATTATGCTGAAATCTATGGAGCATTTCCAGTGAATACTGATTTGAGAGAAATATTTCATTGATTTTAGTAGGGCTGACCCAAATTCATTAGCAATCTGGATTCATTAGAAAAGCTCCAGTGATTCAAAGAAGAAGAACAAAAAGCAAGAAAGAATAAGTTCTTTTGCTTGTAATTAAAAAATTACTGATACATAAACCACAGTTTATTACATGTAACATGAGAAAAAATCCTGACTTGTCTATGACAGCAATTTTTATTTCAACTGTTTATATTGTGGCATATAAAACATAAAATCACAGAATTTGAGAGTAGGAAGGGATCTTGGTGGCCATGTAGTCCAACCCATACATGAAAGGAATATCCACTCTGGAAGAACATAAAGAAGGAGAACCCATCCCCCTCTTATAAAAGTCTAGTCTACTTTTTGTTTAAGCTGCCAAAAGGGTCCATTAGACACATGAACACACAGACACACAGATACACACAATTTAAGAATCCCAACATAAATAGCTACAAAGAAAAAAGAATACTATTTTAGACAAAGACCAGAAAAGTTCATAGGAGACAAATATGAAAGGAGTCAATAATAAAATCCATGAGTTCAAATGTCTAGACACAGATTCCCAAAGTTTAGGCAACAAATAGAGGAACTGAGTGTCCTAATGGAATGAGGAAAATTATAGATAAGTGGGAGTCTGACTGTGAATGGCTTGGAATACTAGGCTGAGGAATTTCTAGACTATCTTTGTGGCAATAAGAAGTTATTTAAGGTTTTAAGTAGGCAAATGATGTAGTCTGATCTATGTTTTAGGAATATTCATTTGGTAATTATGTGGCAGATGGAATCAAGAAGAATAAATGCTGGGATCAGGGAGGCCAAATATTGGTTGACTATTGTAGTCCAGAGTGGAGATAATGAGGAGCTGAATTAGGGTAGAGTCCACATGATTAGAGAGAAAGGGATGAATAAGTTATTTTCATCATAGAATGTTTTAAGATATTTTCATATGTTTCTTATGTTATCTTCACAATTCAAGGTGTCCAAAATGGAATTAAATTTATTTCTCCCCCTCAGTAACAGAATCATGGAATTTCAGAGCTCTATGAGAAATTCAAACTTGCTTCAAGTTGTAACTGAACAAGAATCCCCTCTACAGCATACATCACCAGAGGTCCTCTGGTTTGAGAACATCCAGTGAGAGAGAAGTCAAAAATCTCCTGAGGCAGTATATTTCCTTTTTAGACAGTTTTAATTATTAGATTTTTTTTCTTAACGTTCAGCCCAAGACTGCTTCTCTGCAACTTCCATCCTTTGCTCCTGATTCTGCCTTCTAGGACTTAGCAGAAGAAATATAACTCCTCTTTCATATGATAACCATTCAAATGTTTGAAGTCTTCTGTCATCGCTTTCCAAAATCTTATTTTCTTTGGCTTAAATATTTTCACTTCCTTTAATCAGACTGAGTAGGAAATTATCTTATAGATTCTCCCTACATTCCTTCCTGCATAACCTTCCTAAAATGTGATTCTCAAAGTGAAAACCATACTCCAAATATCATTTGACAGGTTAGAGTGCAGGAAGACTACCACCTCCATTGGTCTGGAAAATAGAACTTTTCAGTGTAACCCAAGATTTCCTTGCCTTTCATGGCTGCCACACCATACTCTTTGTATCACATAGATTTTGTGATCTTCTCTGACTCCCAAATCTTGTTTTTAGACTTGCCTCTACATTTTACTCATGAAGTTGGTTGTCTAAGTGCAAAAATTATCCTTATTAAGTTTCTTACCATTAGATTTAGCTCTTTGTTCTAGCATATGGAGAGCACGTTGTATCCTTCCTATCATTTAGCAAACATGTCTACCTTTGTGTCATCTAAAGATTTGGTAAATGCATCTATGCCTTTCTCTACTCATTTTACGTAAAAATGTTAAATAGCACAAAGCTTAAAATAGCACAGCTTCCTGAGGTGCTTCACATTTACCAACTCCACTTTATTCTTTCCTAAACCTCAATCCACTTCCATCCCAAATTCTAACTTCCTTGGCTTCAAAGATTAATGTCTTTTTTCATAGCTCTTCCTTTTATCTCACTATTTTTTTCAGTCACTAAATCTTACCTAATATTTCTTTCAAATATGTTCCTTTCTCTACATTTCCACTACTACCAGCCTTATCTAGAGTCTTATTTTCTCACATCTGAGTAACTTAAACAGCCTCTGTCCTGGATACCGCAGTCAGATTAATTTTCCTTTAACTCTTTTTTTATCCTGTCATTTATCTTCTCCAAATCTTAACTTCCTGCTGAAGTTCCCAATGCAAACTCCCCTGCTTGCCTTTCAAGGCCCTCAGTGGCTTGGCTTTACCTGGTGATCCATATCTTGAACTACTGTCCTATCTACCTTCCACTGTTTTCGGGCCAGTTTCTTCATTGTCCTATGAATATAAAATCTTAGAATTTCAGATTTGGAAAGGGTCTCAGGGACCATCCGTAGCAACCATGACATGTAGTTATATGGTCTTCATCGAAATATCTTGAATGATGGAAAAATGATCTCCTCAGTCCATTTTGACCTTAAAAAAAAATAACCTAAACAACTATTGAGTGTTTCTTAGGTGGAGCCAAAATGTCCCTCTTTCCAACACACTTCCAAGCATTTTCCCCTTCTGCCCCTTTTGGGACCCATCAGAACAAGCCTAACTGCTCTTCCCCATCCACGCAATATTGTTGCTATTTTCAAAGTGGATCAGTGGTATCACAATAGAATATGAAATTCTTCGATTCTCTCTCTTCTTTGAACTCCTAGAATCTTTACATTTCTCCATATAATTTAACATTTTGATGGTTTCATTTTCATTAGTCTTCTTTCCTGAGTAAATTATGAACTATTTTTTGTGAACAAGGATTAATTATCTTTCTATGTTCTCTCTTGGTGAGCTATTCTGATGACCTCAGCTACTATCTCTGTGGATGACTCCACAATCTATACAGCCAGCCTGAATTTTCTCTTGAAAGGTTCTATCTTTTATATCTTTTCACAATACTTAGGCCAGAGCTGAGAGCATTATGTGCTTCCCAAATATCTATTTTTTGATTTATCTTATGAAAGTTATTACTGCTATTTCATTAAATACTTCAATGAATACTTATCATTTGTGTTAATATGAAGAAGTAACAATTTCTCTGAGTGTCAATATTCTCATTATTAAAATGGGGGTAATAATACTTCCCTACCTCCCTTAAGGATTGTTGTGATGAACATGTTTTATAAATCTTGAAGTGTTGTAGAAATATGAGTTGACATAATTGAGGGACTTTATCCAAATGATTGATCACTTTCAGCTCTAATTCTTCTACACCTATGATCTATTTTTGTTGAAAAGATGATCTGCCCCATGTGTGCAAATAAGTATTACTGACTAATCAAGTCATATAGCAGTCTTCAGTTCCCTCTGTTCACCTCAAAATTTCTTTGTATTTTCTATCCATCCTTTTCTGACTTGACTCAGGAAAAACTTTTTTTTTTTTTTTGGTGTTAACATTTTTAGTATCCTAGACTTCAGGGTTTTATACATGCAAAAATGGATGGAATAAAATGGAATGCAACTCTTTCAAATATATAAGAGAAAGACAATTTTATAAACATTTTAAGATACCTCAAAACAGTGTATTTTAGAGACCAAGGAGTAATTCTATTATTCTGCTTTCTGTTACATACTGTATTCAGACCACAGAAGTGTTAGTGAGCTAACATTAGATTATAGTGTTTGGATGTATATTAAGGATATGATTTCTCCCTCCCTAAAATAAAACCAGAGTAAACTACAATGATTACTAGTTCTTGCTAGAATGTCTAGGGTATCATAGTACTGATTATACTAAGAAGGAAAGAGAATCCTAAACAGCATGTTCATGCCAATACATTTTTTTAAAAAAGTAATTTAACAAAAACAAAGAGAACATCTCTGAAAATATACATCAGAGGGAATGAAGATATCAAGTATTATCTCAACACCTTATACAAAATAACTTATTCAGAATAGTCTAGGAAACATGCTATAGTTCTATGTTTTGGAATGATTTTTAGACCCTTCAAGAGAAGGCATTTCCTCAGTGATAGCTGCGTTAGTTTCTTCAGTACTTGAATCGTCTTCATCAATTCCAAGACCAAGTTTGATCATCCTGTAGATCCGATTGGCATGTGTCTGGGGATCTTCCAAAATGAGTTCAGAAGACAACAGTGCAGTTTTATACAATAAGATGACCAGAGATCTTTCACTGATTTATCATTCTTGTCAGCCTCTGCCTTTTGCCATAGTATTTCAATAATAGAATGGTCAAGGTTTATCTCCAAGTGTTTCTTTGCTGCCATGTAACCTATTGTTGAGTTGTCTCTTAGCGCCTGAGCCTTCATTATTCTTTCCATGTTTGCTGTCCAGCCATTTGTGCTCGTGACAATGCAGCATGGGAAGTACACCTTTTCAACTTTCTTCTCTGGGATATCTTTCATAATTTTGCAATGTTTTTCATACTTTGCCTTTTTTCCCCTCTTTTTCTTTTTTTTATCTTCATTTTCCAGGAGTTTCAAACCCTCTTTGGTTACAGACACTAAAGTCTTGCCCTCAAATTCCTTTAGCTGTTGCACACAATACTCATCGATAGGTTCAATCACATATATTACTTCTAAACCATACTTCTGTTAAGACGCTTAACAGAAGATGAATTAACCACTTGGTCCTTAGTTTCACCAGTAATATAATAGATATGTTTCTGGTTCTCCTTTATCCTCTTGCAGTAGTCCTTAAGAAAAACGATCTCATTACCTGAAGAAGAAGTATAGTATTGCAGCAATTCTGAAAGTTTCTTTCAGTTCTGGAAGTCTTCATGTATTCCAAGCTTAATGTTTTTAGAAAACTGCTCATAAAACTTTTTGTAATTCTCTTTGCTCTCAGACAGTTCAGTGAAGAGTTCCAAGCACTTTTTGACCAAGTTCTTCCTTATCACTTTCAGAATTTTGCTTTGTTGCCACATTTCATGTGAAATATTTAGAGGAAGATCTTCAGAATCCACCACACCTCTAATGAAATTCAGGTATTCGGGAACAAGCTCTTCACAGTTATCCATGATGAAAACTGTGCACATACAATTTGATGTTATTCTTTTTCTTTCTATTTTCAAATAAATCAAAGGGTGCTCATCTTGGGAACAAAGAGAAGGGCTCAGAATTCCAATTGTCCTTTCACTCAAAAGTGTTTCACAGCTAAATGATCTTCCTAGTCATTTGTCAAGTTCTTATAGAATTCACCTTATTCTTCATTAGTAATGTCATCAGGATTTCTGGTCCAAATAGGCTTGGTTTTGTTAATCTTTCCTCGATCAATATATTTTTCTTTAATTTTCTTTTTCTTCTTGTCACCTTCTTTCTTTTCTTCTTCTTCGTCAGAGCCAACATCTTCTATCTCTGGCTTGTCCTCAGACTCTTTTTCTTCTTTTCCCTTCTCCTATTTCTCTTCTTTTTCCTCTGCTTCATCATCAGTGATTTCTTTATCCTGTTCTTTTTCCACAAAAAGTGTAATTGGATAGCCAATAAATCAAGAATGCTTCTTCACAATTTCCTTTATTCTTCATTCCTCCAAGTACTCCATTTGGTCTTCTTTCAAATGCCAAATTACCTTTGTTCCATGACCCATAGGTTCACCTACATCAGTCCTAACAGTGGATGACCCCCCTGCTGAAGACTCCCAGGCATATTGTTCATCATCATTATGTTTAGTGATCATGGTCACCTTCTCAGCAACCAGATAGGCAAAATAAAAACCAACACCAAACTGACTAGTCATGGAGATATCTGCACCAGCCTGTAATGCTTCCATAAAACTTTGGTTCTGGACTTTGCTATTGTACCAAGACTGTTGATTAGATCACCTTTGGTCATTCCAATACCAGTACCTACAAGGGTAAGGGTGCGATCATCTTTGTTTGAAATGATGCTAATGTTCAGTTCTTTCCCAGAGTCTAGTTTACTTGGATCTGTCAGACTCTCATAACTGATTTTGTCCAGGGCATCAGATGAATTTGAAATTAGTTCTCTCAGAAAGATCTCTTTATTAGAGTAGAATGTATTAATGATTAAAGACATCAACTGAGCAATTTCTGCCTGAAAGAAGTCTCCACTTCCTTCTTTTCCATTGGTTGATCCTGGGTCTGCGTTTCCTCAGGCATCTTGGCAGAAAGAGCAGAAGCCCAAAGGCTTTAGCTGGCATTAAGACAAAAGAGGAGCAAACTGGCCAAAACTCTTTTCTAAGACCATAAAATCCACCTGTACTCTCACTCTCATCCCCTTCCTTTTTGTATATACACATACTCAACTTTCCTGGATCTTAAAGAAAATTTCACCATCCTGTTATTCTCTCCAGTTACCTGGAGTTAGCTCCTCTTTTTCTCGCCATTCCATCTTCTTAAAAGAGCAGCCTATATATAATACTTTCATTCACCCACTAAGCATTTCATAATCCCTTGCTATCTGACAATTAGTCCATGCTGAATTTAAACCTTTGTAAATTCCCCAGTGAACTTCTAATCATTGTATACAATGGCTTTTCTTTCTTCCTCTTTATTCTCTTCAGTTTTTTGGGTAGCATTTGTCACTGCTGATCACCATGTCCTTGAAACTATTTACTTTGTGGGATCCCATGCATTGAATTTCTTCTCTGCCCAGTTTAGTGCTTTCCCTGCTACCCCCTGATATTGTATTTTCTGAGATTTTGTCCTTGACCTTCTGTTTTCCTGTAGAATGTAAGATACTTGATGGTAGGATTTTTTCAAAAGTTTTATCTTTGTATTTTTAGTGCCTTGCACACAGAAGACATTTAGTAAATGCATGTTGAGCTAAATGGAATTCTTTTCACATTTTCTTGTTTGACAGTCTCATTTACTTCTCTGGATTCAGCTATAATCACTTTTGTGTGGTTAATTCCCAAAGCTATATATCCAGTCTGACTTCTAGTCCAGTATTTCCAACTGCATCCCAGACATTTCCACCTCAAAGTCTTACTGGTATCATTAGCTTTATATGTTCACATCTGATCGACTTGCCTTTTCTCCATGTAATAGATTTCATTCCAGTTTCCCTATTATTATTATTTGATGGAGTTATCCTTCTCCTAGGTCCAAAAGGCTTAAAACTTTGGGGATATTTCCAACTCTTCTTCTTCACCTTCTACATTTAATTAGACACCTTTCCTCACATTTCTCATCATTTTCATTCTCACTGCCACTTTCAGCCCTCCATTACTTTGCCCTATTATGATAACCTTCTAAATGGTTTCATAAAGTCATAGACTGTTAGAAGTGGAAGGGACCTCATTGGTCACTGCCCTCTGACCTCTACCATAATCACTCTTCCTTAACTTATTGTTACGAATTTCTCTGCTTTCAAATCTTCAATAATTTCCATTACTTACAAAATGAAGTTTGGGAATCTAGGTTGATTGAACTCATCTGCCTGGCCTTTTCTCTCATGTATACTAACTATCTTCTAATCAAAACTTGGACCAGTTACCATTCCTCAAACATACCTTCTACTTGTCACCTTCATGCATTTGCTCATGCCATTCTCCTTGCTTAGAATTCCCTTCCTCCATTTCGTCTTTTTTGAAATCCCACTCATTTTTCAGACTAGATTGAATTCTACTTCCTTTGCAAAACTTTCTCTAGATTTCCCCTTACCATTGAAAGTGAGCTTCCTTTTAAACACTACTGTGCTTTATTTATGCCACTTTTATGGCATTTTTTACATGCAAAATATACGAAGTATTGCATTGCAGTGTTTCTATATGTTCCTTATTTCCTCTACTAGACTGTAACTTTATTGAAGCAAGGACTATCTCTTTTTATCCCTTGCAGAGCTTAGCATAATGCCTTGAATATAGTAGTTCTCAGTACATATTTGTTGAATTAATATCGTGTCAGTGATAGGTTGTGAGCTTTAAAATTCTCTGTAATTTGCAAACAAGGTTCTCTGAGTCACCCATACTCTCCTACATAGTCCTCTTTTGAGACCAATTGTATACATAGTTCTGATGTCTGACTAACATTAGAAGTGTAACTTTTAAAGAGATGCATTTTTCTCTCTAAAGCTAATGGTTCATGAAGAGAATGAAAAGCACAACTTTGGTCTCATTGGTATCATGCTGTAATCATCTGAGCTGACTTGCACCCAGATGCTACCATAAAATACATATAAAAGAAGGCATAAAAATATTTCGACTTAAGTCAGTACTTTTTTTTATGGGCTGCATAGAAGACATGGAAATTAGTCACACCTTAGGCAGCTGCCTAAAACAACTTTTAGGTAGTTGGACTGAATTAGATCTCATGGGGATAGGTTAATGGGTTTTAATACATAAGTTGCAATTATTTGTAGTAAAGTCTCATGAAAAAAAACTGAAGAAGGTTTATTTCTCTGGCCTGGTGCCATTCTTTGCCATTTATATGTTAAAGAGGTTGCTTTTGAAGACCCCTTTGAACTCCACAGTGGGGGAACTTGTAAACACTGAAGAAACATGTCTGATGTGATCCAGCACAGGGAGGGGATTTCTTCCAAGCTATTATTCACCCACCAGCTATTTGCTGCTGTCAACCTTGAATGCAGCTGTAGAATGCTTATGTTAAGTATACCATAACCCTGGTACTCTAACTACTGAGTAGTGGTTTTTCAGGGACCACTTTGCTAAATGAGATCCTTCTCACTGTGTCTACTGAAAGTTGAAACGGGTATAGATTGGACTAGGAAGCAAAAAAGGAGTGGTGAGACACTCTTGGTTTCTTACAAATGCAAGAGAATTGTGAGAACTATGCTTAAGAAACCAAATTACACTTGAACCTCAGACTATCATAGAAAGTTAAGAACTGGGAGTGACTTAGAATATCATGTAGTACAACACCTTCATTTTATATATGAGTAAATAGACCCAAGAAATTAATTGACCTGCTCAAAATTACAGAAACAATGAGTGACAGAAGCAGAATTTGAACCCAGGTGCTCTGACTACAAATCAACTGCTTTCTTTCCTATCATGTGATGACCCCACAAAAGTAAATATCTGCGTTAGGAAGACTGGGAAAGACCTGAATGTATGTTTGGGAGAGGGGCAGAAGAAGGTACAGAAAAGGAAAACTTGATTGTATTAGGAACATAGACAAATTGCATTCAGTGGCAGATAGACTTTAAAAAAAGTTTCCATATTTTTTTCTACAGTATGCAGCATCATTAACATGAATCTTGACTTTATTAGAACTGTCTAGTTTGTCAGTGAACCCAAAATGAAAATTTAGACAATTGTTGTAAATTCTTGTCTGGTTTTCATATGCCATTGTGGTTCTGTAGGTAAGCATTGAAGTGAATTATTTGATTATCTACTGAATTTTGTAGATTAAAGGGCCAGAAGCATATTGTTTTTGTGACTTTCAGCATAATTCTCTTTTGAATATCTTTCATACAGGCAAACTATGACTTCTTTGTTTAAGCTGCAAGATGAAACAAAATTATGCAATTTCTCCCCTCCCCTCCAAATCCCCACAGCAAAGATAGAAGCTTTTGAATGTTTTCTAATTTTTTGAATGTGG
Source organism: Bettongia penicillata ogilbyi (assembly GCA_023548195.1). Taxonomy (NCBI): domain Eukaryota; kingdom Metazoa; phylum Chordata; class Mammalia; order Diprotodontia; family Potoroidae; genus Bettongia; species Bettongia penicillata. Next base: position 1,011,895 of record JAJHZJ010000551.1, on the reverse strand, counting down.
TTTTTAAAATATTTGCCATTGAGAATAGAATAATGTTGTGACAAAGTAGAAATAGTCTACCTTATAAAAATATTTGCTCTAAAATAATAGTCTTTGTAGGAGTTTCATCAGAGTTTCAATCTCAGACTGAATTGCATGTGGATTCTGCTTATGATATAAATGTTATTAAGCTTTTTGTTTAATAAGGCACTATATAAGAGGTGAAGGTAATGGTTTAACTATTTCCTGAATGACTACTGGGTCAACACTGAAACTTTTGAAAAGGGATCAAAAATCATTGCTCTGATTACTTGCATGAGACCAAATGTATGGTCAACTTACAGATATAAATTAATATTCAATACAGTGTTACAATCGGTGATAGCAAAAACAGAACAACAAACCCTCATACTATTTCCACAAAAAAATCTGCCCTTATGTTAAAAATGTATGGAGACAGAAGAGAAGGGAGAAGCAATACCATTTTCAATGGGGTAGATTCAGGCTGATAAAACTGAACAGACTCTCCAAAGGTGAAAGAAATAAGTACCTATAAAACAGAATGGTAGTAAGTTTGAGTCTAATAAGCCACAGTACAATGGAATAGGACACTATTCTGGAAAATTCCATACCTTCAGCTCCCTGCTGAAAATTATAACACATGTTAAATTAGGCCTTAAGTTTGGGCTAAAATATTTAAAATTACTTTAGAAAAAGGGATGGTACCCAAATAACAAAAGAGTCAACTCTGGTGTTTCAGGGGATTAAAGCAACTCTTTTTAATGAAATCATTTTTCCTGTTCCCTTATCAATTTATATCCGTGCATTTAACCAGACTTGTCTTGCCATCAAACCAATCTGGCTGTAAAGATAAATAAATGCTCTTTCCAAATTATCATGTGTGCTGTTTGGCACAGTGTTGGGCATTGAACTTTTAAAATGGGGGTTAGCTAGAAAGCTGGTGAGCTAGAAAGCTAAGGGCCAAACTCTAAATATGGGATTTTTGGTAACTCACTGTCAGTCCTTGACATCAGGAATGAATAACAATTAATAATGAAAATAATGCAGCATTTGGGTTCTTGCTGCGAGGTTGGTGAGGAAGCTGGCAGAGATGTCAGTCATTTTACTCCTACCTTTTTGTGGGCCAGGCTACTCCCTCCGGGAATGACTTTTCTCTCTCCAGCCACTCTCTTGACCTCCTCCCTTTGGGGAATGATTTCTTTTCAAATTAGGCCATGGATAATGATGAATGCCTGACTCATTGCCAGCTAGATAGCTTCCCACAACTGTTCCTGAGCTGTTCTGATACCCAAAGAAACTCAATGAAATTTCTCTTTTTCTCTGCGCTCTGGGAGATTTAAATGAACCAATCTCCCTATCTGTCTCTGTCTCTCTGTCTCTGTGTCTGTCTCTTTCTGTCTCTCTCCCTCCCTCACACACACACGCATACACACACACACACACACAGACACCCACTCCTATTTCATTCTTTGGAAGGCTGTGAGCCCTCTATAAAGTAAAACTTTGGGGATGAGTTTAATGCTCCACCCTCCAATGCTCCCCCTCTAATCAGAGGTGAGAGGTCACTGAGGGTGAGTTGAGAAGGTATGCAGTATCACCAGCAACACTCTACATCTTTTTTTTTTAAATTAGTTAATTTTATTTATCCTCAGTGTTCCACAATCACTAACATATAACCCAGATTATTATTTTTCCCTCTCCCCGCTCCCTCCACGAGACAGTATACAATTTTGCATGGTTTCTACACATACATTCCTATTACATACATTTTCAGCACAGTCATGCTGTGCTGAAGAATTAAAATGAGTGGGAGAAATCATCTAACAAACCAAAACACAATACACACACACACACACACACACACACACACACACGCACACACACACACACAAATGATCTGCTACATTCTGCAATTGAATTCCATAGTTCTTTCTCTGGATGTGGAAGGCATTTTGCCTTAGAAGACCATTGGGAATTTTTTTAAGTCCTTGCATTGCTATGAAGTTTCAGGTCTACCAGAAAAAACCCTTGCACACTGTGGTCACTGCTGTGCACAAAGTTCTCCTGGTTCTGCTCCTTTCACTCAGCATCAGATCAAATAAGTCTTTCCAGGCCTCTCTGAAGTCTTTCTGTTCATCATTTCTTACAGCACAATAGTACTCCATTACATTCATATACCCTAATTTATTCAGCCATTCCCCAATTGGTGGGTATCCCCTTGATTTCCAATTTTTGGCAACTATAAAGAGTGCTGCTATAAATATTTTTGTATATGTGGGACCCTTTCCCATTTTTATGATCTCCTAGGGATACAGTCCTACAAGTGCTATTGCTGAGTCAAAGGGTATGCACATTTTTGTAGTCCTTTGGGCATAATTCTAACTTGCCCTCCAACACTCTATATCTTAACACCTATTATGGATCCTTTACAACAAAGCTGAAATTATAAAGCAGAATAAGAAAGAATAGGCATTTCAAAATTGCTTTTAGAAAGAGAGATGAAACAAGGAAGATTCCAAAGTGTTTTAATTAGCAGATCAAAGTGTGGAAGTGGTCTTGAGTTCTTTAAAAAAAATTTAAAAAAAGGATCCTTTTTGCTTTTACATGACATCCACTTTCTTTTACACACACACACACACACACACACATATTTTCGGGTCCATAGTCTCTCCTTCCATCTCTCCTCCCATTTCAGAAAGAAAAAAACAAAGCCCATTACAAACATGAATAATCAAATAAAGCAAATTCCCAGTGTCCTCTCCAGTCATTTCCCTCCTCTTCAGATTAAACCTTCCTACGTAACAAAGCCTGACCAAAGCTACATACAAATTGTGCTAAGAGGGAACCTACTCTCCCTAGTTCATTGTCATCCCTTGTCCTTGAAGAGGACGAAAATGACATCACAGTGTCGTGGTCAGTGTAAAGTATGTCCAGGTGTGGCTGATTAGACCAATATGAGATTGGAAAGCTTTCCTGCAGGTCAGGCACAAATAGTCTGGGTGAAGTGAACGTTTGGGATGGAGAGGTCTCTCAGTGCACATCTCACTTTTCTTTTGAGCTCCTGCAATTCTGCTTGGCTCATAAAACATGGAGTCTTCTTTGATGTGGTCACACCATGCTGGATGGTCCTGTGCCAGTGTCTGTCATGTTTCACAATCCATACCAAAGCTCTTCAGAGAGACTGAAAAACCCAGGTGGGATACAGGACAATATATTCCTGAGATACTGGAGAAAAAGGAGAGAGGTGTTGGTATTTTGTTCTTGTTCATGTTTGTCCTTTGTTGCCGAAGAAGACCATGCCATCAGAGAAATGTTGACATGACTTGCTCTTGACTTTGTTTTGAGTGAAGGAGGGTTGTGCAGGTCACCAGCCTCACTTCTCCTCCAGAGCCATCTGAATCCAGAGACCTGATATTCCTCAGGATGATTGGAGATGGCCCAGGATGCACTGGGAGAACTTGGGGCCTTTAGGCCAAGGTCTTTGCAGGTAATCACTTAAGGTGAGGCAACACCCATTCATTAAGAAGTAGCCAGGGCATAGCCCCTTTAGTGAGGTCAAGAAAACAAAGACCTCAGGCTGGGTGGGAACCAGCAACAGTTACTATTGTTCTTGTTATATCTTTAAAGTAAATATCCCTCTGTAAAATCTATTGGATGTTAAAGAATTAAATGAAAGTGGAGATGGGGAGGAGGCCACTAGTTACTGACTGGTAGCTAATGAGAAGAGTACAATTGGTAGAAGTTCAGTCTCCTGGCATTAAAGAAGAGACACTCTCTCCCCCTCAGGAATACCTTCTGAGGGGTTGAGGTAGCAGCCTGGATCTGGGATTGTATGTGCTTGATGTATTGTCTCCCTCGTTAGAATGTGAACTCTAAAAGCAGGGACCTTGGTTTTTTGCCTTTCTTTGTATTATCATTGCTTAGTTTAGTGCACACACTAGGCACTTAGTAAATGGTTGTTGATGTGTTGATGTTGATGGATGTGTGTATATGCGTATAGATGTGAGTGTGTATTATATATGTATACACAGATGTATGACCTTGGTGTCATGGATAGCTCTAACTACAGAGCTCTTATTTCAGGTTAGAGACAAGTAATTGAAGAGTTAAAAATGGAGATTTATTTTGCCTTAACACAGCAATAAAGATATAGGGACACTTAGCTTCTCTGGATGCTCAATTCCCTACTCCTTACGTTGTATCCTTTTGGAAAAGTGTCTAGTCATTTGGTCAGAATAGGTAAAGGATGAGGTGACTTGTGTGATCTTCAGAAATCCACTAAATCTGAGGGCCCCTGAATGCTCAGGGATTTTTGATGCCTTTAGGATGATAAGGAAACTTTATTGGGAAGCCAGGGATAATTAGGTCACAGGGACAGCTTTTTCCCTTCTAAGGAAAGACAATCCTTAATGATTAAGAAAGGATGTTGTGGGTGAGGAGAAAGAAGCTGCTTTGGAGAAATGCTAGTAAATATTAGGCCTCACAGGCAGGGCCTGTTTTCACCATTCCAGATTCTGTGATCTGAGCCTGATTCCCTTTTGATTAGGAAACTAAACAGAATTCCCATTAAGTCAATACACATTGTAGGACACTTAAAGCTCTAATGCTCTTACATGTGGCAGGCAGCATACAACTTGATGTTGACTAAAATGTCTATGGATTGTTGTCTTATCTCCATGTATATATTCTCAGATTCACTTAGTCATAGCCTACTTAGAGAGTTTGGGATAATGAATCTTGTCTTTACGTCCTCTGCTAGAAGATTTAGAAGATTTCTGGCGACCACCACCTCTTAGTACCAGACTGTTCCCAGTCCCTCCAACTATCATCTGTACATAACACCAAGAGTTTGTTTGGATCCTTACAGTGGGAATGCTACTGGAAGCCGCTATGGAGGTATGAGACCACTAGCTCGCAGGAAGGCTGCTAACCCAGGTTGTTGATATGCTTTTCTAAATGAAAAATAGCTTCAAAGGGGTTATTAATCTTTCTTTTAATTAAGCAATGAGAAAGATATATAAGTAGAGAAAAGTAAGTATCCAAGAAAGAATCCAATAGACAGGGTTCCAGCTGTCTAAACAGAGTACCAGATAAATAATCATCCGACCAGGGAGCACCAACATCTGGATTCACAAAGTGGGGGGAGGCAGGGAGAGGTTAACAACAGCTCCTTATGCATTTGGTTCTTCCTGATCATAAACTGTGTGAAATGACTGAATGGCTTAGCCATAGCAGCTTCTTTCTTCACAAATGTGATAATAGTCACTTAATTCTAGAAAACTCCTCAATTCCTAAAATTTCTTTGAATATTTTCCAGCTGTAGAGTGCTTCTATCTTCTCTGGAATAGTGTTTTACTATTGCTGTGATACTATTTACTCATATACTTAGCAGGGACTCATGTATCTGGAACTTCCAAATCTTCCATATGACTTTGTAGGCAATCATAGTGCTGACACACAGTGAAATACTTAATAACTGATTGTATGGTTGTGCATAAAGACTACCGGACTTTGTAATTATACTGTTGCCCATTACCTTTTTTCTTACGGTTCCTGAGATTTTCCATCAAAAATAAGGGGATTCTTCATGACTATTCTTAAAAAGCTTACGAGTCAGTAAAATGGATTCTTTGAGTTGTTCCTTAGGCACATCTTTACATAAGATGTACCTTAAAAAAATAGTATTTTACTTTTTCCAATTACATGTAAAGATAATTTTTAACATTTACTTTAAAAAAATTGAGTTCCAAATTCTTCTCCCTCTCTCTTTTCCTTCCCTTCTCCTCCCCTCCCTAAAGCAATAAGCAATTTGATATACGTTATATATGCATAATCATGGAAAACCCATCTCTATATTAGGCATAATACTCCTGCAATGAGAACACATTTGTTTACTTACTGAGCAACTAGTTCTTCTAGTCTTCAAGCACTAAGAGTCTAAAGAACCAAACTCAAATTTCTCTGGCTCTGTTCTCCCTTGATTCTAAATGGTCACCTGGGATCCACTGTCCAATATAGCAGGACACTTCAAACTCTATTTTCATAATCATTTCTGCTTAGGAGTCTATGAGTCTAGATGAGATAGGCCAATAAGTAACTGAAGGTCAGATTTACCCTTGTGGGGCCTGGAGTGATTTCAGTTCCTAGTCTCATTTCTGCTTTCCATAGTTGATCACTTGGAAATGTCCCTCTTACTTAATAATTCTGCATTCCTCTCTCAGATTCATATATCATTTGTGTCCTTCCAGGCCATGGTTTTAGCAGAAGATTACTCAACGTCATCATCTATAGTCCATTCTTGCTTTTTTTTTTTTTTGACGTGATGCAGTTTTGATTTTGGTTCCCAGTCTTTTTCTCTTTCTAGGGAGGGGCGTTCTTTACATTGGGCCCTCTCACAACAGATTTTCATCAGCTTCACACAGTGGGGTCTAAGTAATGTAGGGCAACCTCTTTTTTGGCTTCAGTGGTCCATACCTGAGAAGATGTCTTAGAAGTGATTGTTTTTTGTTGCTTTACCATGTGCTCCCTGCTTATAGAGTTTTTTTCTCTGCCAGACTGATATATTAGTTTAGAGTACCTGGTTTGAAGGTGGGGGATAGGTAAGGGAGGCAGATAGCAGAGTTCATACTCTAGCAAAGTGTTATATATGCTTTGCCATCCCTCTGTGATGTATGAAAAAGATCTCATTGAATTGGAAGGGGAACTTACATTGACTTGGTGAAGATTGACCATTTCCAAGATGGCCACCCTTATGGGAACAATGGAAAGGGGAGGTAGAGTTGCATAGGGATCTCTTCTTGTTCATCTTGCTTATAACCCAGTCTTTGAGAATTCCTGTACAGGCTTTTGAGGACATGAGTTTTTTTAAATTTATTTATTTATTTTAAGTTTTCAACATTCATTTCCATAAAATTTTGAGTTCCAAATTTTCTCCTTACCTCTCCCCTCCCCCCACCCCAAAACTCTGAGCATTCTAATTACCCGTATCACTGATCTGCCCTCCCTTCTAACATCCCTCCCTTCCCTTATCCTCATCTTCTCTTTTGTCCTGTAGGGCAAGATAAATTTCTATACCCCATTACCTGTATTTCTTATTTCCCAATTATATGCAGGAACAATACTCAACAGTTGTTCCTAAAACTTTGAGTTCCAACTTCTCTTCCTTCCTCCCTCCCCACTCATCCCCATTGGGAAGGCAAGCAATTCAATATAGGACATATATGTGTAGTTTTACAAATGACTTCCATAATAATCGTGTTGTGTAAGACTAACTATATTTCCCTCCATCCTATCCTGCCCCCATTGCTTCTATTCTCTCTTTTGACCTTGTCCCTCCCCAAGAGTGTTGACTTCTAATTACTCCCTCCTCCAATTTCCCTTCCTTCCATCATCCCCCTCACCCTGTTTATCCCCTTCTCCTCCACTTTCCTGTATTGTAAGATAGGTTTTCATACCAAAATGAGTATGCATTTTATTCCTTCCTTGAGTCAAATGTGATGAGAGTAAGCTTCATGTTTTCTCTCTCATCTCCCCGCTTTTTCCCTACATTGAAAAGTCTTTTCCTTGTCTCTTTTATGAGAGATAATTTGCCCCATTACATTTCTCCCTTTCTCCTCCCAATATATTCATTTTTCACCCTTTAATTTTATTTTTTTATATGATCCCTTCCTATTCAACTTACCCTGTGCTCTCTTATCTCTTTCTGTGTGTGTGTGTGAGTATGTATAATCCCTCCAACTACCCAGATACTGAAAAAAGTTTTAAGAGTTACAAATATTGTCTTTCCATATAGCAATGTAAACAGTTCAACCTTAGTAAGTCCCCTATGATTTCTCTTTCCTGTTTACCTTTTCATGATTCTCCTGATTCTTGTGTTTGAAAGTCAAATTTTCTTTTCAGCTCTGGTCTTTTCATCAAGAATGCTTGAAATTCCTTTATTTCATTGAAAGACCATTTTTTCCCCTGAAGTATTAAACTCAGTTTTGCTGGGTAGGTGATTCTTAGTTTTAATCCTAGTTCCTTTGACTTCTGGAATAACATATTCCACACCCTTCAGTCCCTTAATGTAGAAGCTGCTAGATGTTGTGTTATCCTGATTGTATTTCCACAATACTTGAATTTTTTCTTTCTAGCTGCTTGCAATATTGTCTCCTTGACCTGGTAACTCTGGAATTTGGCTATAACATTCCTAGGAGTTTCTCCTTTTTGGATCTCTTTCAGGAGGTGAAAGATGGATTTTTTTCAATATTTATCTTACCCCCTGGTTCTAGAATATCAGGGTAGTTTTCCTTGATAATTTCATGAAAGATGATGTCTAGACTCTTTTTTTTGATCATGGCTTTCAGGTAGTCCCATAATTTTTAGATTGTCTCTCCTGGATCTGTTTTCCAGATCAGTTATTTTCCAATGAGATATTTCACATTTTCTTCCATTTTTTCATTCTTTTGGTTTTGTTTTGTAATTTCTTGATTTCTCATAAAGTCATTAGCCTCTATCCATTCCATTCTAATTTTTAAAGAACTATTTTCTTCAGTGAATTTTGAACCTCCTTTTCCATTTGGCTAATTCTGCTTTTTAAAGCATTCTTCTCCTCATTGGCTTTTTGAACCTCTTTTGCCAACTGAGTTAACCAATTTTTCAAGGTGTTATTTTCTTCAGCATTTTTTTGGGTCTCCTTTAGCAAGGTGTTGACCTGCTTTTCATGCTTTTCTTGCATCTCTCTCATTTCTCTTCCCATTTTTTCCTCCACCTCCCTCATTTGATTTTCAAAATCCTTTTTGAGCTTTTCCATGGCCTGAGCCCATTGAATATTTATTTTGGATGTTTCAGATACAGAAGCCTTGACTTTTATGTCTTTCTCTGATGGTAAGCATTATTCTTCCTCCTCCTAAAGGATGGGAGAAGATGTCTGTTCACCAAGAAAGTAACCTTCTATAGTCTTATTTTTTTTCCCCTTTTTTGGGCATTTTCCCAACCATTTCCTTGACTTTTGGGTCCTTTGTCAAGAGTAGGGTATACTCTGGGGATCTGTAAGATCTCAGTTCTTCCAAGGTGGCACAGTCAAGTGTGTACACTGGTGTGGGAGCAACAAGAAACTTCTGTACCCAAAATATGTGAGTAATAGAGTTCCCTCTCCACAGTTGCCTGGCCTCCAGTTCCACCAAGTCAGCACTGGGGGATGAGATTCAAATAAGCTACTCAATTACCCCAGGGGCTTTCCATGGGGGCAGGGCCAGCATTCAGTGTCAGATAAAGATCAGCTGCTCAATTCCTCCAGGAGCATTGTGGGAGAGGGGGTGGGGCTGCCACACAGGGCTGAGGTAAGGATCACCTGCTCAGTGAGCCCAGGGGTTTTACGATCCAACAATGGATGTGGGCTGCTGTGGGAGCTGCTGCCACATGATGAGGCCTGCTCATGTTCTCCACTGGGCCCCATGCCATGCTGCCTGGCCACGGCTGGGCTGGGCTCTCCTCTAAGTCTGGTGTGATAGACTTTTCCTGTTGGTCTTTCAGGTCATGATGGGCTGGAAATCTCCTCCACTCTGTTGTTCTGTGGCTTCTGCTGCTCTAGAATTTGTTCACAGGTGTTTTATGGGCTGTGGGAGAAGAGCTAATATATATGCATCTTTCTACTCTGCCATCTTGACTCTGCCCCTCTTTTTTTTTAACTGGAAACTTTATTTGGATTTTGTCTCCTTTGAATTTTTTGGCATCTCTTTGACAATTCTTATACTGTACTTATTCTTTATGGCACATAACTTCATGGATTTGCATAGAAAGTTCTTTCCCTTTCCTTTCCTTTTTCTGTTTAAAGCCTTTTTGAGTAGATTTGTAAGACCCTTGGCATATACATTTTCACTAGCTCTTGGTAGGCACCCCCATTTCTGGGACAAGAGCATATTACTCCTATATTTTAAGTTATGGTCAGGAAATACAAATTCTGTTCTCAGACACCATCTTCTCTACCAGCTGTTCACTTCCCAAATATAGAAAATAACAAACTATTTGGTTGATTAAAGTAATTCACACTAAAACTACTCTCCCAGATGGTATTTGTATTTTAAAGAAGAGTGTTCTAATCCTAGTGAATTTCTAGTTCTTTGAATGTATGGCAGATTTTCTTGGGAGGTCAGGTGTGGGAGAGGTTTTCTGTATCCTTTTGTGCCCCTTGTTTTCTCTGAAATGAACTCCATACTTTAGCACTCTTCTTCTAAAATGCTGACCACTCTAGGGCATTTGGCCTAGATTAACCAAAAGATAGTATAATGTAGTGGAGTGAACACTAGGAAGCTGAGGATTTTTGTTCCTGATCTATACTTACTAGCTGTGTCATGGAAAAATCAATGCAGTTTCCTGAACCTCAGTAATCAAATCTGTAAATTGAGAATAGTTATACACTACCTAATCTAAAGCCTCAAGAAGGTTTTATTAGATATTCTCTTAAGGTCTCATTTAGCTTTAAAAAGCATGGATACTCTTTGACCTTCCCTTTAACCTTGGAAGGGGCATTGTAGAAGAACAGAGTCCTGGGCTTCATGTAAGGAACCAAAGGTTCCAATTCCAACTCTAACTCTTTAGTTCTTTCACAATGGGCCAATCACTTATCCTGTGTGATTTTCTGTTTATTCTACAAAATGGAAATAATACAATCAAACTAGGCAGTACCTACCTCACAGGGTTGTTGTGAAGTTGAAGTGACATAATATAGGTGATGAGGATAACCCCTGATTTGCTGGAGCAAATTTCCCATGATGTATGCATAATGGTGCTATATGCGCCCTAGTCTTTTGCTAAATGGTGTGTATAATCAAAAGCTTTTGGCTGATCCTGTAGTCTGCATTTGGTCTTGTATTACCACTATTTTCTACTCTCTTAAAGGTCAAACAAAGCCCAACTTCTCTCCTCCTCAGCCTTTAGTATTGAAGGGGACCTGTATCATTCTTTCCTAATCCAATGAAAAGTCAGATGCTCCAGATGAAAGCATTTGCACTCTGTCTAGTTCTTAGACCTCAGTTGCTCCATGGCCTCTGGGAAGGTATATGCATATGAGGTACCATATAAATGTTGGCTGTGATTATTAATATTCTGATGATGATACTAAAGCTGCTTGATTTACAAATAGTTATTATTGCTAAAGGGTATTGAACTTAGGAGATTAGGGAGCAGAGTGCACTTATTATTCTACCTCTAACAGATACAACGATTGGATTTGTATATCCTATGTTGAAAAATTGAACATGAATGTAGGCTTGTAACATGATCAAACAAATCTTTGCCTTAGGAATATAATAATGTGAATTGAAAAAGGAACAAAGTCATTGTTATAAATGTTGTTGTGACCTAAAATACTTTTGAAAAAAATACTGTGTTTTTATTTTCAAATTATATACTTTAGCTTCTAAAATTTACATAACAGTGTACCAGAATATTACCTTCCATTATTTATGAATCTGTTGAACTTTGCAAGGATTTCCTGACAGTTGAAAGATTACAATTTTAAAGATAGTTCATCTTACATCATAAATAACCCAAAAGGTCATCCAGTATTTTCTAATAACATCAGAAGGCAGCGTTTGATACTGAAAGAGTTCACAATCACTTTGAAAACATTTCATACCTAAACATTTGGAAGTAAAAGTTCAAGGTTTTTTTCTTCTATACTAATATCTCTTTCTTGGTGAGTTCTCATCTTTTCTGAAATTCTTGTCCTTTAAACTAACAATGAACAATTGATTAGACATACACTTGATCCATATATAGTATACACATTTCAACTTACATATGTTTATCATATCATATGTCATATCATGTCATATCATATCATATCACACACGTTCTTTTTCAATGATGTAGGCATTAGATTAAGGAATCAACTTAATTCAAATAACTACCTACTGGCCCAAAATGCTGTTAAATAACCATAAAAAGTTCAATATCAAGAAATACTAACAGTGAATAATGATATGAGTAGTTAGTATATATATAGTATATATATATATATATACATACATATAAAATTTTTAAGGCTTGCTAAGTGGTTAACAAATATTCCTTCTTTTGATGCTCACCATAACCCTGAGAGGTATGTGCTATTATTATTGTCATTTTACAGATAAGGAAAGCGAAGCAGTCAACCAATCACTAATTGTTTGCCAGGGACTGTACTGGAGATACAGAAAGAGGTAAAAGATGGTTGATGTCCTCAAGGAGCTTACAGTCTGATGGAGGAATTCACAATCTAATGAGACAGACAGAGGGGGACTCAGTTGGTAAATGTCTGAGGCAGTACTTGAATTTAGATCTTCCTGACTCTAGGGCTAGCACTCTCTTTCCTGTGCCCCCTAGTTTCATATGGTGTCGTTTTTCTGATATCTTCTGCCAACAATTCTATTTGCTGACATACAGATGCCACCATCTTCACAGAGTGATAATGGGCAAAAATACTTTCTAATCCTTAAAGTGATATATAAAAGTCAATTATTGTTTTCATTGTTAAAAACCAGTGCAATGTAATAGAATGACATTATTAGAATAATTAGCATAATTAGTAGATTAGTACAGTGAAAGGAACACTGACTCTGGAATCAGATAATCTCAGTTCAAATTTTGGCTCCTCTGTCTACCACCAGTGGGATTTTGGGAAACTACTTAACTTTAGCTGGCCTCAGCTCTTCATTTGTAAAATGAAGAGATTGGATTAGAGAGCCTTTAAGGTCCCTTCAAGCTCTGTATCTATAAGCCTATGAACACCAAGCTTTCTCTTTTTGTTTGGACAACTTTATTTTAATTTTAATTTATGATGTAGTTGGAATCAGTTTGTTTTCTTGGACAATATTTCTTCTTCATTGTTCTGGGGATAATGTTAAACTTCATCTACTCCCTTGTTATTGATGTATAGTTATAATCATATACAAAATGAGAGTCAGTATTAGGCCTAATCCTAGTTAGAGGCTGATATATTTAATTTACCATCAGTCCTATTGAACTCATAGTTTAATGATAGTTTTGTCCATTTTAAGTATATCTATTGGTAAAGTAAAAGGTATTATTCAAAGACAATGTTGATTAAACCCTTTGTTTTGGCTTTCTTCTCCGATGGCTGCTTGGAGAGGCTAGAAAACCTGAGATTTCCTCCAGCTCTAAATTTCTATGACAAGGTGTTGTATTAGATAGGACACTGAGTCTGGAGCCTAGCAGACCTGAGTTCAGATATGACCTTAGACATTTACCTTGCATGACCCTGGCTGGGCAAATCATTTGATTTCTGTTTGCCTCAGTTTCTACATGTGTAAAATGGGGATAGTAATAGCACTTACCTCCTAGGATTATTGTGAAGATCAAATGAAATAATAATTGTAAAGCACTTAGCTCAGTGCCTGGCATATAGTAAGTACTATGTAAGCATTAGCTATTATTATATTTACATGAATTCTCTACGTGTCAATACATTCTCTACTACCTGATTAGAAAATATGTTTTACAACATAAAATAGATTTGTAAGCCTATATGATGATACGCCACTGAGACTGGTATGAAGGGCTCTAGTTTTCTGGAATCAATAGAGACAGAATTTTTGCCCAGGATTTCTTCTCTGTACTATTTCCCTCATCATTTGACAGTAAGTTGGCTTGCCATTGAATGACTAAAACCTAGTCATATGAGTAAAATGGAACAAAAGCTCAAATTGCTGTTAAATATGCTGCTCATATTCTGATGGAGTTGACCTAGCCAATAACATTCAGCAATAGACCCTCCAAATAGCAGGTCAGGGAACCTGGAAAACACAGCTCTACTGGTCATTCAAAATTGTAGCATCATAAGATTTTGAGCTGAAAGGATCCTTTTCCTGATTCTGACATGGTGGGCTGAGGGATACCAGTGGCACTTTGTACTGGTTTTTATTCTTCATGACATTTTTCCATCTGTAATTTGGGAGAAGAGAGACAATATTGCATAGTAGATGAGAGCTGGTCATGAAGTCAGAAATTCAGATCAGGATTCAGATCCTGCTTCTGACACATAATGGCTATGTATAACCTTGGGGAAGTCACTTAATCTCTTAGGGCCCAGTCAAGTCTCTAGAGCTAGAAGTTGCAGAGAAGACACTGATTTGCATCAGAAAGGAAATTCCTTATCAGCAGCTCCCTACATTGGTGAAATAGAGTGCAGACTAAATAAAAAAAAAGCTGGCAGAAGGATTGTGAAAAGTGCAGGATCTATGGGCAATGCAGATTTCTATTTGTCCTCCCAAAGGTGTTTGGTTACTTCTGGGTATAGTATACCTTTCCATCAACAATTGCTAACTGCAGAGAGGTGTGGACTAGAAAATGTTTTATGAACATGCATGGAAATTGCTAGCTGGGGAGAGGTAGAGGTGCTCATACTAGTTATCCTAGAGAAATTTATAGTTCCTGGAGACACAAGGTGTCATGGAAGAGAGTTTTTAAGTGGAATTTTGCTCTACTGAATTAAATGCCTTTTTTATAGTCAAGAAACAATAAATCCAATGAAATACTATATTCTCTACTTCTTTGTGGCCAATTGTATGATAATAAAGATGGAGTCTATTGTGGAATACTTATTTTGAAAGGTTTCTTTATATTACTTTTTGTGAAAGGTTTCATTCTAATACCCTTCTTGTGTGTTCATCCTTCATTCCTGAAGAAGACTATGCTATCAGAGAAAAGATGACATGACTTGCTCTTGACTTTGTTTTGAGTGAGGGAGGGCTGTGCAGCTCACCAGCTTCACCTCCTCCAGAGCCATCTGAATCCAGTGACCAGATGTTCATCAGGATGACTGGAGATGATCCAGGATGAGGCAACTGGGGTTAAGTGACTTGCCGAAGGTCACATAACTAGTGAGTGTCAAGTGTCTGAGGTAAGATTTGAACTCAGGTCCTCCTGACTCCTGCAGTGGTGCTCTATCCACTGCACCACCTAGCTGCCTAGCTAGAACACCCTTCTAACATATTCATCAAGGTATTTATATACCTTAATTTATAATTATTATTCTCTCTAGGATTATCTACCCCAACTTATATTCATAGGTTTGGTCTCTCAAGGGATGATTCTCACAGGTTCAAGACATTTTATAAGGCCTGTGTTCCTTAAACTAAAGTTCATGAGCTCTAGCATGTGTAGCTACTTTTGCCAATGAACCAGGAGACATAAATGACTTAAAGCAAAGGCATTTATAGAAATGACATAATTGGAATAGTAGCTATAAAACATTATCTTTATAAATCTGTGGCATGCTTTCCCACAAACATACATAAAATAAGTAGGAAAAGTAGGTACACATTAAGTACAGTAGTAGACAGGCACATACTTAAGGACAACATATGGACAATGCAACTCACACCTCTGTGCTGTAGGGTCCCTATGTTCTTTATCTTCATGCTGTTCATCCTGGGTGTGCAATGTCTGCTGGGCATATTGCCCTTCTGGGCTCCTTGGGCCTGTTCTCGGTGGGTTTCAGGGTGTGCTAATGGATGGGAAGCCCTGATGCAAGAGACCAGGGCTGATGAAGAGATGGAGGAGGAAGAAATTTCTTCTTTTACCTACTTGTTCAAGAGGTAAGTAGTGATTCCCTCTCAAGAGCTAAGGTCACCCTCAATGTTTTTGGCATTGGTTTCCAGAACTCATAGTCTTTTGAGTTGTTTCCTTCCTCAGCTGACTCTTTAGAAATTGCACTGTGCTTGTAAAGGCCACCAAAGGTATGGCTGGTCCTTCAGCCAGACATTGTCTAGTAGCCCTTTTAATTCCATAAAATTTGACTGAAGAATTTCTTTATATCTCTGAAAGGGATAATAAAGCTTTATTACATTTCATTCAATACTTGTTTACATTTCATTTAACACTCGAACATTTTCTACTTGTGTTACTTGCTGATTACATCCTATAATTTTACTGCAAAATGAAGTGGTAAAATATGCCACGAAGTGATATTTACTATTGCCTTTGAACCCAGGACAACTTTGCCAACTCCTTGATTGCCTCCTCAAGGTGAGATTGTGAGTCATCTTTCCATTTAGCTTCAATTTCCTTTCTGGCTTTTGGTTTTGTTCATATTGAGAATATGAGGATTGATGTAATTTAGATCCTCTAATGGTATTGCCAGTTTGGGGTAATTAAAGGGAAATTTAGATAAAATATAAAGTACCAATAGTGAAATTAATATTGATAAGATGGTCTTGGATCTGTGTGATTTTTGATGAATTTATCTTCCTTTCTTCCATTCTTCCATAGTTACTAAAGAGGTAAATGGAGGCTACCTAGAACTGAGGACTGTTATATATTTTGATTAGTTTTATGAGTTGCCATGGCCACCAAAGGGCCAGATTAGTGATGATAAGCCTCTTCATGCTTCACTAGGCTTATCTTTGGAAAGCGGAATGTTATGTTGTTGAGACTATGCTTGAAATTTTCATATCATGATGGAACCTAAAAGAACTTTGCCCTACTCACATAGTCTTTGAGAACCCAGGGTCAACTTCCTGCTGTAATGAGGCATAGATTGTAGAATAATAAACAAAAATGAGAAAAAGCATGACTATGCAATTAAAACAACTACAAATTGGCATATTTAAGTAATCTATTGATGATGAAAAGGGGAAATGGACAGAGGAATAGACTTCAACACAGAGAACAACCATTTTTATTTTATTGTAAAATTTTATTTATTTTCAGTGTTCTACAATCACTTCCATATAACTTAGATTCCCAACCCCCCCTTCTTCCCCCATCTTCCCCATCCTTCCCTGAGATGGCATACAATTTTATATAAGTTCTACACATACATTCCTATTAAATACATTTTGACCACAGTCATGTTGCATAGAAGAATTAAAATGAATGGGAGAAATCATAAAACAAATCAAAATGTAATACAAAAGAAAATGATCTGCTACATTCTGTGATTCAATTCGATTAGTTCTTTTCTGGATGTGGAAGGCATTTTACTTGAAAAGACATTGGGAATTTTTTAAGTCCTTGCATTGCAATGAATTTCTAAGTCTGCCAGAAAAAATTCTTGCACGCTGTGTTTGTTGCTGTGTACAAAGTTCTCCTGGTTCTGCTCCTTTCGTTCAACATCAGATCATATAAGTCTTTCTAGGTCTCTCTGAAGTCTTCTTGTTCATCATTTCTTATAGCACAATTGTATTTCATTACATTCATATACTATAATTTATTCAGCCATTCCTCAATTGATGGTCATTCCCTTGATTTCCAATTTTTGACCACCACAAAGAGTGCTGCTATAAATATTTTTGTACATGTGGGACCCTTTTCCATTTTTATGATCTCTTGAGGGTATGGTCCTAGAAGCAGTATTGCCGGGACAAAGGGTATGCACATTTTTGTAGCCCTTTGGGCATAGTTCCTATATGCTTTCCAGAATAGTTGGATCAATTCACAGCTCCACCAATGATGAATTAGTGTTCTAACTCTCCCACATCTTCTCCAGCATTTATCATCTTTCTGTTTTGTCATGTTAACCAATCTGATAGGTGTGATGTGGTATCTCATAGTTGTTTTGATTTGCATCTCTCTCTCAATAGTGATTTTTAGAGTATTTTTTAATATGAGCATAGATATCTTTAATTTCTTCCTCTGAAAGCTCCCTGTTCAAATTTTTGACCATTTATCAATTGGGGAATGACTTGTGTTCTTGTACAGTTCTCTATATATTTTAGAAATGAGGCCTTTATCACAGACACTAGTTGCAAAAATTTTTTCCCAATTTTCTGCTTCCCTCCTAATCTTGGTTGCATTGGATTTGGTTGTGCAAAAACTTTTCAGTTTAATGTAATCAAAATTATCCGTTTTTCACTTCATAATGCTTTGTATCTCTTGTTTAGTCAAAAATTCTTCCCTTCTCCATAAATCTAATAAATACGCTATTCCTTGCTCCGCTAATTTGTTTATAGCCAATCTTTATACCTAGTTCATATACCTCTTTGGATTTTATTCTTGGATCACAACCATTTTTAAAAAAAGTTTAATCATTGTAAATCATGATCATGGAAAAGGAGATCAAAAGATAGGAGAAACTGAAGACATTTGTTCTCGCCTTGTGGAGATGTTACAGACAAGAACAAAATTGGTATAGAATACAAACATTTTGCAAAATCTTTGTGAAGTTGTTTAATGCTTTCCAGAGTAAAAGTCTCCTGATACTTTCCAGATACTATTAATGATAGTTTATCTGTAAACCTTAGCCATCTCTTAATCCTCATTCTTCAATCATATTGTTAAACATGTATTTCACTGTGCTCACCTGTGCCAACTTTTTAATTTCAGTCCTTGAGTATAAAAGTATATGTTAACTTAATCTTGAAGATTTTGTCAAGTTTTTCATAGACTTCCTCATTCTTTGCAACATATGTTGGTGCACATATTACAATTATTTTTCACAGTGACCTTTTACAAATAGTTATCATGAATAATGTAATATAAGATGAACAAATGTGAAAAAGAATTAATGTTACTCATTGCCAGTCACAAATAATATTTCTTATTGCGCAATATTCTATTTCCTGTCCTAAAAGAACTTATGAGACATCCTTCTATTTATCTTTTATTTACACATTATCAATCTACTTTTATCTCTCTCTTCATTCATTTACCTATTCACTCATTTGCCTACTTGTTTATTTACCTATCTTTCTATTCATTTAGGTATCTATTTGTATACAGAACTCTTTAGTATATAGTATATGAATATATTGAAGAACAAATTGTATTTGGGTAAGAAAATTATAACTTGTTACCTGAATTGGCTTTACACAGTTTAGTTCATTATTCCAACTACTGAGATAACTGGTTCAGGGATTTTTTGATTATTGATGTAACCTAAGCTGTTTCAATTTGGCTAGCAGACACCCAAATTCATATAACTCTAGTATCTCCTCCCCCCACCCTTTTTCAAGGAAAATTTTAATTCCTTCCAGGAGAGCAAACAAGAGGTCAAGGGCAGACCCCTCTGCTCTCCTCAGAGAGTTGGAACATAAGGCTAGAATTATATCTGTCTAGTCCCTTAAATATTATTAGTTTAGTTAATATAGTTTTCAGGTTCAAACTAAACTCCTGATTGCTATTTCTTAATGGGGAAGGAGGGCTCCAAACTCTATGTGCAGAGCTTTACCCCTTTCCCACCAGATATCAGTTCTATAATGCATGCACACAGTAAAGAGCAAAGAGATCCATTTATTGAAGTCAGTAGCAAAACAGAAATCAGAGAAGCATGCAACTGACTATATATATAGTAGACAATACAGATTGAAAGAGCTTTCCCATTGGGAGTAAGATAACTCAGCTCAATGAGGAGAGCATATACTAGTATGCATCTCAGGGGAAATTCCTTCAAGTCTTGAGTGGAATAGGGGATAGAGGCATGTAGTGCCAATGCTATATTCACAGTGCCTATGGTGGCTATGAATGTGCTGACACAGTTCTGAATCATGAAACAACAGGCTCTCTACATGGAAGACAGAACCAAAACATTTATTCAGACACCAGAAAGCCAAATCCATCATGGTACAAAGAAATCTATAAACAAGAACAATGTAGAGGGCAACACCATCCCCTACACTTCCCACACACCAGCTCCCTTAAACAAAATCACAAACAAACTCTCCCAATCATGATAGCCAGCTGCCTGTTTTCTCTCTCTCCCTCAGTTCTGACCAATTTTCTCTCAATTCTGCTCTGGCTCTGCCTCTTCCTGCTCCACCCTTTCAGTTCACCCCTTCCTGTTCCATGTGACTTAGACTCATGTGACGCAGGCTTCCATGTGACTTAAGCAGGTCACATGGGCCTATCAATGGATGGAAAAGATCTTCCCTTAAGCAAAAAATACGTTAGTCCATTTGAATCCAGATCTTCCTGCCTCCAGCTACAGCACTCTATTCATAGGGCCACCTAGCTGTCCCTAGAGTTAGATAGCCCTTTTAATTTATTCAAATTTATTTAGATTTCTAAGTTTCACTTTTCTGTTTTGTTTGCCTTTCAAAGATTCTCCTCAGCTCTGGTTCTTTCAGCAGGAACGCTTATCGGTCCTTGGTTCTAGTAAAGATCTACTCTTACTCGTGCTGGGTTCTACCTCCCAGAGTCACAGGCATGAACAAGAACTGCAATTTTGCTAACTCTCCTCCCTCCCCCTTCTCTGGTTACCCTCCACGCCTCACTTTCTTCTGACATTCTTCTGATTGGAGATGAAGGAGGGAAGTGGGACTGAAATACTTCATAAACCATATTCAGAAAGCTGCCATACGCTAAACCATCCCCGAATCCTTCTTTCCTATATCACAAATATGTAAGTTATTCTAAAAGAGGGATTGAACTTTCTAAAAATACATTTTTATTGATTTCATTTAATTCTTTTATCTTTATGTTGTCTAAATTTCTTCTAGTATCTCTTCTCCTCCCCTGCCTATACTTGCCCTAGTATCCTTCTTTCCTCCTAGAGTGCTATCTCATATAACAAAGAATATTTTTAAAGAGAAAGAGGAGGAAGAGAAAGAAATCAGCAAAACCAATATTCTGCATGTGAACCTTTTCTATAAAGTGAGAACTTGTTTTAAAATATATTTTTATAATTGTGTTTAAATATAGTTGGTTCACTTTGTAATGCCATTTATTTAGTTTTATGCATTTGAAAACATTATTCTGAGGAGTCCATGGGTTTCATTCATCAGAATGCCAAATGGTACATTACACACAAAAAAGTTAAGAACCTTTGTACCAAGGAAAGGAAAAAGAAAAATTGATAACAAGGTTTGTGTATGTGGGAAATGAATAAGTTTCTCTTTTGTTTTATAAATCCAATATACACATATTCCCCAATGGTTTAGAAAATAGGGTGAGTTGCATGTGATAATGTATAACCTAAGGGCATATGTAGTAATCAGGAGCCAATAGAACGAGTTTCTTGCAATTTTTAGGTTACCTCAGCATAGTGTGTAAAAGTTCTTTTTTAAGACAATCTCAGCCTCTGCTACAACTACAACAAATATAGAGCAGCCAGCAAAAGTGGAGGAAGGGCAGGACTATGGAACAGAGAGAGGGGTGTTTAGGAATGGGTAGCTTATAGTCTAGTTCCCTTGAATCTGTGCTTTCCCTGCTTGGTTTCCACTTGGGGGAGAAGAGATGTTGGATCTGTGAGGGTGGGGTTTTGAGGGCTTGTAGAAGGGGAAAAAAATAGCTAGACACAATGACAACTGCTGTTGTATCTGTGAGACTAAATAACCAAGAGACTGGGGTATGGGGTATGTAGGAGGGATAGTGACACTATCCCTTTCCATCCCCTCCCAAACCTGGGAAGGTGAAATGAAGGCAGTGAGTTAAGGAGGAGATTGTGTTAATAGGCTAAGGAACCCCAAGAGGTACCATTAAGTTGCCCTAGGCTATGTATAGAGAGGAAAGGGGTAATGAAGAGATAAAGATGGAATTGAATTTCATTCCTTCTATTTCTGGCCAGGGCTCTAACACTTTTCATAAAGTCTCTGCTTATATACCTTCTTCTTCTGCCCACCCACTGCTAGAAGCCTGTTCCAAGCAGCTCATTATAGATATCATAAAATATTAAGAGGTCTCTGGGATAGAAAAAAAGAGAATCATATTGGATAACAAAATGAAAAAAAAAATTCTTGTAGAACTTTTTTCAATATCTTATACTATTGAATCATGTAATTTGTAAAATGGTGTCTTCCATGTATTCTCCAACCTAAAAAACTTAAAAGAATGAAATACACATTACAGTTGTAGTAATTAAGGTTGAATTTACAAGCTAATAAGACAGAATATCTGCATATAGTAAATGTCCTACAAAATAATATCAAAGAAATTAAAATATGGTTTGCTTCAGCATCCCCACCTAAGCTTACTAAGTAAAGCCATTGCCAGCAACCTCATAGGCATGTGTTTCAGTGTTTCAGGGTTCAGTTGCTGGGGTTCCTGCATAATTTCCCTACGGCACTGAAATTGTATGACTCTCCCTCAATCCAAAAAAGGCTTGAAAATATTGTTTGCAAACCACATGAAGGAAAGGGAAACCTACAGTTGATTAGAGCAATAGTGACGAATTGGTTAAAAGGGAGATACTTTCTTTGTCAGTAAATTAGTCAATAAACTTTTATTAAAATGCCTACTATGTGTGTGGCACCGTGCTAAGCACTGTGAAAACGACACAACATAAACAACATAAGTAAAAACAAAGACAGTCTCTGCCCTCAAAAAGCTTATAATTTAATGAGGGGGAAGATATATTAAAAGAAGCATAATGAGATTTCCAAAACATGACTTCACTGGGGAAGGAAGGCATGATTAAGAGATCCAAAGAAGTGCAAAAGCAGTGTAGCTGGTGAGAAATGTCTATGGGAATGAGCCCTGGAAATCTAACTGGATTCAATCTTTTCCCAGTGGAGTTTGCTCTGGCCTCCTCACTCTAGAATTGAAGTTGTCTGAAGATTCTATGGAAGGAAGGCTGCCACATCAGTAAAAGTAGGGTAGAGAGGTCAACAGTGAAGGAAGTCAGATACAAACTCTCAGGAATAAAAGAAAAGGGTGAAAAATAAGAGTGAAGAGCTGAGTATAGACTTGATCTCAAAAACATAAACCAATAGTGAAATTTATAAAGATAGATGAAAAATGAGTAGAAAATATAAAGAGGTCATAAAACATTGAGCAAGCATTATGGTTCTTGTTCTTCCTTCTTGAAGAAGACTAAAATGATATCACTATGCTAGAGTCAAGTGTCAATGTGTCCAACTGTGACCAATGAGACCAATATGAGCTTGGAATGTTTTATCACAGGACAGGCACAAATAGTCCATGTGAACATTTGGGGTGGATTCTCTGAATTTGTGAATCTTGAATTTCTCTATATAAATTCTGCTTTGCTCATAGAGCACAGCACCTTCTCTGATGTGGGAACGCCATGCTGAATGGTCCTGTGCCAGTGTCTCCCATGTCACACATTCAATTCCAAGTTCTTAAGATCTTGAGAATGTCCTTGTGTCTCTTCTTCTGCGCACCATGTGAACACTTGCCCAGTTTGAGTTCTCCATAAAATAGTTTTTTGGCAAGCATACATTTTTTATTTGAACAACATGGCCAGCCCATAAGAGTTGCGCTATCTGAAGTAGAGTTTGAAGTATGAAAATTGGCCAAAAATCTAAAACAAAAAAGAATATTCTATGGATTTCCAAAAGATCACGGAAGAAGAACAAATAACTTCAGAAGCTTTCAAAAGGGAAATAAATCTCTTAGAAGATGTTAGGTTAGGAATTGGATCAGAAATAAGAGCTCTCAAAAAGAAATAATGCCCAATACTGACAAAAAGGTTGAAAGCTTAGAATACAGAATAGAACATCTCCCCAAAGTATTAGGATCATAGCTTTTGAGCTGTAAGACATCTCAGGACCCATTTACTCTAGTCCTGTCCCTTTATGGATGATGAAATTGAGATCTGTGGAAGTTCAATGGCTTGCCTAAAGTCCCAAAAGTAGTGAAAAATGGAAGTAGGATGTGAACCCAAGACTTCTTACTCCAGAGCCAGTGTTTTTTCTCTGGTCCACACTGCCTTAATGGTAGGCACCATAGATGTCATGATAGTGGATGTGTACTCTCATTGCTTCTACTTCCTGTCGATATTTTTTGACTTTATTTTCTTTCTTCTCACTCTTCTAAATTCTCTCCAGTATAATTTTCCCTCTTATCGCTCAACTGAAATTACTTTCTTTGAAAGCTGCTGCTGATCTCTTAATTGCCTAATCAAATGACTTTCCCCCAGTCCTCACTCCTCTTGATGTTTATGAAGTTTTGATCACTGTTGGACATTCTCTACTGAATACTTTTTCCTCTCTGAGTCATTATTATTCTGTTTTTAGTTTTTTTTCTACCTGTTTGACCCCTTCTTCTGAATCACATTTATTGGATCATCATCCTTATTATGACCCCTAATTATGTATGTACCCCAAGGCTCTTTCCTGAATTCTTTTCTCTTTTCTCTCTGCACTCTTGCTTTGTGACCTCAGTATCTCTTATGTGTTTAATTATCATCTCTACGTACATGACTCTCCCAGTATGCCTAGTATCTCTTGAGCTCTTAGTGCCACATCAACAACTAATTATTGGATGTTTGGAACCAGGTGCTCTGTAAGAACTTTAAAATCAAAATGTGCAAAAAGGAACTCATTATGTTTCTCCCTAAAGTAACCGATCCCTCTTCTGTACTTCCCTATTTCTTTTATGGATGCTTGCCCAGCTTGTAAACTCAGTATCCTTCTCAACCTCTTAAACTTTCTGATTTTATGTATCCAAATCATTTAATTTCTACCTTCAAAACATTTCTTACATATACCCCCTTCTTTATACTCACACATCCACTACCCAGTTCCAGGTCCTCATTATCTCTTGAAAATACTAATTGCCTTCTACCTGGGTTCCTTGTCTCAAGTCTCTCCTCTCCAATCCTTTCTCTACATAGCTGCCAAAATGATTTTCCTAAAGTGCCTTGTAACTTTCCTACTTAATAAGTTTCAGTAGCTCCTATTACCTCCTGGCATGTAAAGCTCTTCATAACCTCTCTCCTTCCTATCTTTCCACCCTTATTACATATTACTCCCCTTCCTATTTTCTCCACTCTAGCCAAACTTGTCTTCTGACTATTTCTCACACATGCACTTCATCGTCATCTATCTCCTATCCCTATGCTTTTGCTTTGAGTATTCATCATGCCCTGAATATACTCCTTTCTCTCTTCTGCCTCTTGGAATCCCTATTTTCCTTCAAGGCTTATTTCAAGTGCCACCTTCTTTAGGAAGATTGTTTTGGAAAATCTCTTTACTGTAGTAAATGCTCTGAAAAATAGAATGAAATTTAAAGCTCAAAAAAAAAAATACCAAGGTAGAAGAAGATTTGGTAGCAAAAAGCAAGTTACCCATCTGAATTCTATAAAAAGCAAAGCAACTTACCTTGTAGGCAGGATAGTTTAAGGATTATAGTTCTCCTGGAAGAAGCTGAATTAAAATGAACAAAAAACCTTGAATGCCATATTTTAGGAAGTTCAGTAAAAGAGCCAAGAACTTTTGAATAAAGGCAGCCAAAGTATTGGTTGCTCTAGTCCGTTAGAGGAAAGAAGCACCATGCTTGAAATTCCAAGGCACATAATAATTAAATTTCAGAATTTTAATATCAAATAACAAATTTTGGAAGTACCAGGAGAAAGGCCCTGGGCTATGAAGGAATGTCAATGTGAATAATTCAAGATTTCTACAGACAAAAAGAATTCTAGAAAAGGAAGTAATGGGATGTTATAAAAAGAAAAGGAGCTCAAGTATTAACCCTAAATGACATAGCTTACAAAAATGATTCTAATTATAAATGTAAAAGTATGAACTTTCAGCAAAAAATTATTCTTGCTTCCAAAATGTTATCTTTTAGAAGAGACTCTAGCACCACATACAATGTCTTATCTTTTCTAACACATAAAAGAATGGATGTACCTCCTAACATTGACAGCATTGTTGAGGTTGGTTACGGATGGATAAAGATCCACTGATTGATATTTGAGTAGTGTGGAAACAGATATTAGCCAGCTGTCTCTTATGTCTAGTAAACTCCTACCACCCTTGATTTTCCAGTCTCACTGATGGAGAATTCCAGTTGTCAAAGTTAAAAATGTTCCTTCCTCCGTTAATACTTTCTGTTCTCTCATCTACATCAACTTTAGCCCTATTGCTTTCATGTCCCAATATACCACTCCTTCCATTATGCCCTATGGAGCTCATATTTTATCATTAACACATTTCTTTTTCTTAGAATTCTTGCTCTTCTTTCATCTTCTGGCAGTTGAGACCCAATTCTCTCCTGTCCAGTATTTGTTGAAAGTTCTCCCATCTTCTCTCCTCCCCCAAGCCCTGGCAAAGAATGGAGGTTGGGAAGTTGCAGGGAGTAGCTTTAACTCCCTATTGACACTTCCAGACCTCTCTCTGCCAGTATCACTCACAAACTTCTACTTTGACATTCTCTCTAACCAAATAGCTTCCAAGTCATTCTTCCTCCTTTTTAAAGAAGTTCAGTACATGACTCACAGTCTTCCTCTTTGCCCTAATCTTTGTTCATATATCAGGGAACTTCAACATCCATATTGATGTTCCCTTAAACATTGTGGCTTCTCAGAAATGATATTATGCTGACCAAAAACAGTGCAATAAAAATTTCAAATTTGAAAAACAACTAAATTTCATAAACATAACAATGCAAAACTAATTTAAAGCAATAAAACCAAGCAAGATAGATATTTGATATTCATTGTATAGAGTCAAATACAGGATTAAAATTTCAATGCACGTGAATCTTTACTACCTTTTCCCTTCAACCCTTGTGCACAAGTGAATCCTCTTTCTTAATAATTAGCTTTCTTTCATGAGGTCCCTTAGGCCTACCATACTGAAAAGCTGCAGTCTGTCAACCTACTGAAAGGAGCTGTTACCAATATTACAATGGTAGTCCTTGAGATCTGAAGGATGCTGCATAAGAATATATTATGGCCAATACAATTGACATCGTTATTTATAGCTTCAGTAAATTATGAACCTTCCAGCATAGCATATCTGCAACCTCCTGAGACAGTAAGCTGTACTTTCATTCATTTATTATTTAGTTCTCTATGCTTTCTCTAGGGAAAAAAGCCAAACAAACCACAAACCTAAGTCAGATGATAGGGATCTAAAATAATAAGGAGTGGGGGGTGGGGGGAAAGGTAAAATACACTTTAAATTTCATAGCTTTACCTGTAATTGGAAGAATCCAAATAAAATGATTTCATTCCTAATTTCTGACTCTGTGCTAAAAGAAAAATCTTGGTATTTCTTTATCATTTCTTGCTTTCCCCAGGGTGATTCTGACAGCTGACTGGTGACTGTTTAACATGATCAAATTTGGGAGGAGCAGGGGAAGCAGTAACTTTGACAGGTCTCCCCATAACTAAAGGTACCTAGTAGAGTACTCTGGGACTATCCCTTAGAATCATACTTTTCAAGCAACTGTCAGTATTACCCCCTTTCCTCTCTCCATGACTATATGCTGGCAAAGAAAGAGAGAGGTAGAGGACATGAAAGTCTCTGACAGAGCCAAAATTAGCCCAGGGTGACCAAGATTATAGCAGAGGGAATAACATGGTGAGGTGCTTTTCCCACCCTCCTTGCAGAATACTTGCCACACGACTGGCTTTATTTCTTCTTCTGGTACTGTGATACCACCTTGAAAGGTCATGTGAGCCTTTATGATTCTCTTTGAGGACTAAAACTTGGGAAAGCCCCCACACCCACCTAACCTGGAGGCTTGATTCACAATAGTATATCTGGGATCATCGTGAGAGCAGGAGAAAGAAGGTGAGAAGCATTAGAGGATCAGCAGTGCAGACAACCCAAGAATAATAATAATCCAGAGTCCATCGTAAATTCTTAATTATTTGTAATGTAATGTTTGGTTCTAGCAGCCTCTTCAAAGCTGCAGGTACCCATTGATATCCCCTGTGATGTCAAAGGGATGGGGAGTTTAGGGGGGCCTTTGTAGCCTAACTGGATTAGCATGAATGGTGATCTTTTTAAAGCTGAACTTCGAAGAGAGTTTGAAGGGCGGGGACAGAGAGAATTAGATTTATAATCTTGGGAAGTGGTTAGTCTTTTTGTTGATTCCCACCCCTCCACACTCTCACTGTTTAGAGGCAGAGACATCAAATATGCGACAAACACTTTGGAGACTGTGGGAGAACATGTTGGAGATGACAGTTGACTTAGAAGCTCTAATAACCAGTGCTGAAGGACAAGGGTGGCTTCGTTATTGTCTTTGTATCGTCAGCTCCTGACATAGTACCTGATACACAATGAATGCTGGTTAAATGTTTGTTGATTTCTTGATTGATACAGATACAAGCCTGGTGGTCTTGTACCAATAGAGTGATGGTCACAAAACACTCATTGCATGAGTCATTTGGGGTCATCTCATATGTCATTAACAAATAGAGGATTTGTTGACAATGAACATTATATCCTATACACAAACTAGAGTTCTTGAATCTAATATAGATCATCACAAAGATTCAAGTTAATGTTTGAAGTACGGATAGATGAAAAGTCATATGTAACTTTGTCCCATGGGTCATATGATACTGAAACTTTGGTGATACCCATTTATCTTTTCTGGATAAATGCTATCTATGATTCTCTGTATCTATGATACAGCTAGGCTGTAGTCAAATGGAAACTCAAATGAGAGTATGTGACTCCCACTAGACAGCGTTTCATCGGTGTAAATAGACTTCATCTTTTTTGCTTCAGTTATCAAACCTAGTTGTTTCAGTTATGCTCGGATGACTGTTGATGAAAGCAAATGGTTAATGAAGTAATTGATACAAGCTAAAAATAAAAGAAGTGAGCCGTAGGTACTCAGGCTTCATTCTCTACCAGAAATCTTGATGTTGAGATGGTGGCAGGAGTTAGAGTTATGCAATGGAGAGTGGTACTATAACCTACCTGGTCCCAGATATGACACTGGGAAGACGTGGATGTTACCCGAGGCATTTAATTCTATAGTCATGAAGACATTATGTGATCACTTTTGTCATTTGGGTTAATGGAAAAATCTAGAGCTGGTAAGAAACAGATTATCTTGATGTAATATCTTGGCAGAGATTTCCAAAAAGTGTGAGACTTGTGCTCCACATAGTTTAAGGAAAATACTACCAACTCTCACTACTTGCTTGGAGGATATAAGTATCAGAAAACTTTACTTTTTATTTCTGAGAGGAGGTAGTATGAATGTGAACAAGATCTTAGTTGTAGCAAACTATTTTATTTGGTCTAAAAAGGCATATTCAACAAAGAAACTGGGGGTTTATTATCAGGGTTATATTGGCAAATATTTAACAATACTTAATAATATGACACACTCTTAAATTTAATTTTAGTTACTAACATCTTCATGACTTTCTTAAGTTTAGAAACCAACAAAACAACAAATTTTGCCCTGATTTGTAGCATTTTCTGATTTCCACTGAAAATTTAATAATCATCTCATGAGCCAGTAAAAGCCAATTCCATCAGTACACCAGTGACTGATAATTTCTACAATATCATAAGCACTGTGGGAAAAGCATTTCCTTACATATTTATTTCCTTCCAAGATCTATTCTCAACTGAGTAGAGACTTTGAGAACAAATTACTAAAGGAATCATCAGCTTTGGAAGGAATCAAAAAGCTCCAAGGAGACCCACAACCTGAAAATTTAATCACACATTATTGAGTATACCAAGAACTCTGAAGCCTGAAGACAAGGTCCAATAGAGCCAATGTATGACTTTTCCAGTGTTACCAAGGTGATGTCCCTCATATTTGCTGATATGTGGGCAAGAATCCTGCCTACTTTTGTTTTGGAGTCTTGGAAGATGGAGAGGTTATAAAGAAACACAATCAATGCATCTCTTGGCTGAGAGATCAGCTAAAAGAAGCCTGCTGACTTTCTGTGACTTCAGGTTAATAGACCTCTGAAAAACAAATGACTATGTCATCACACTTAGTTTGTTGTCAAAAACTTTAGCAAGGTGATAGAGTTCTCAGAAATCTTGGTGTGCAAAGACTATATAAGGTCACAAACCAAGGAGAGTTGAAATACTGGGCAATTTATCTGTTTAAAAATAGTCCCAGAGAATAGTGGGGGTCCAACAAAGAACATTTATCACAACTGCCTCTTGCCCAGTGAGAAGTTATTCATATTCTGTGATGAGAATGAATAAAGAAGTGATCAGTAGTCAGTTAGATGGACTGAAAGAAGAGACTGCTCCCAGGTTACAGAAAGATTGAACTACTAGAAAGCAAGGCTATGTGGGTGGAGAGCTGGATTTGGAGTTAGTAAGATCTGAATTCCAAGAGGGCTTCTGACACTTTCTGTGGTCCTCAGCAAGTCATTTGAACTCTAGGTCTCAGTTTTCTCATCAGTAAAATGAGGAAAATAATTGCCCTTACTTCACAGGATTGTTGTGAGGAACAAATGAGATAATATATGTAAAGTGATTTGCAAACCTCAAAATGTTATGCAAATGCTAGCTTTAGGTGCTTTGCAAACCTTAAAATGTGCAGATGCTAGCTTTTATTATAATTTTGTTATAATTTTATAATTTTATTATAATTTTATTTTGTTATAATTTTATGATTTTATTTTATTTATAATTTTAAAATTTTATTATAATTTTATATCTACTGATTCTGCCTCGGTCTGAGGGGGATTTTGGTCCAGAGAGAAGGGAGAACTCATCCTTGAAAAATACTAGAAATTTAAGGTTGTGAATTCAAGTGTGCTGGGATTAGTTTTCAGTGTGAGTTCCTGGGTTAGCCCCATCTTTTGGTTTGACTGTTCTCTGCTTCCCAGCCTGGAGGTAATACCAGGAGACAACAAAGATGCCAGAGAAATACTCCATTCTGGCAAACCATTCATGATTGATGAAAGGCAAGTGCTCCTATGATTAGGGGTTAGTTACACCGCCTACCTCAAAAAAGTTGGGAGGAAAGTTCTTCACAAACTGTAGCACCTGCAATTTAAGCATGAGCTTACTTTTAGTGTTTCAAACCACAGTCTGGTACATTGTCTCTGCAGTCTAGGTAATAGCACCCAGATAGGAAGGATATACAATATTTTAATCATAAAAAAGGGACTTCTCAGCAGTATTTTATCAGTATATGTTTTTTCTAGTTTGTACGTGAATCATCAGAAATCGTCTAGTCTACCTATTCATTTGAGAGGTAAGGACACTCAGACACAGGTTGGCAGCTTGACTTGTTTAATGTTACATTATCAAGGAGATAGGAGCACCAGATCATCTTACTTGTCTCCTGAGGAACCTGTATATGGGCCAAGAAGCAACAGTTAGAACTGAACATGGAACATCGGACTGGTTTACGATTTGAAAAGGAGTACAAGGCTTATATATATGGTCACTTTATTTATTTATTTTATATGCAGAATATATCATGCAAAATGCCAGCTTGGATAAATCAAAAGTCAGAAGTAAGGTTGCTGGGAGAAATATCAAGAACCTCAGCTGTGCAGGTGATACCACTCTTGTGAAAGAAACGGGAGAGAAATTAAGAATTCTCTTGATGATAGAGGAGAGTGCAAAAGCTGGCTTAGAGCTAAACATTAAAAAAAACCAAAGATCTTGGCAACTAGTCCCATCACTTCCTGGCAAATAGGAGAAGAAATGGAAGTAGAGTGAAATTGTATATTCTTGTGCTCAAAGATCATTGCAGATGGCAACTGCAGCCCTGAAATTAAAAGATGCTTGCTCCTTGGAAGTAAAGCTATGGTAAATCTGGACAGCACTAAAAAGCAGAGACATCACTTTGCTGATAAAGGTCTGTATAGTCAAAGCTATGGCTTTTCTAGTAGTCTGTGACAGCCTATAAGGAAAGGTGAATGCTATAGAACTGACACCTTTAAATTGTGGTGCTGGAGAATACTTTTGAGAGTCTCTTGGACAGCAAGGAGATCAAATCAGTCAATACGTAAAAGAAATTAATTCAGACTATTCACTGAAAGGTTAAATACTGAAGCTAAAGCTTAAATACTTAAGCCACATAATAAGAAGATGGGATTCATTGGAAAAGACTCTGTTGTTAAGAAAGATTGAAGGCTGAAGGAAAGAGGATATAGAAGATGGGATGGATAGATAATATAATGGAAACAATGAACATGAAGTTGGATAGACTTCGAGAGTTAGTGGAGGATAAAAGAGCCTGGCATGCTATGGTCTACGGGATCACAAAGAGTCAGATATGACTAAGTGAATACACAACAATCTACATAACTACTGCAGGAAGGACGTTAGATGTTAGCTCAGTATACCCAGATCTAGTCCTGACCTTTCATTCCCTACAGATAGGTAAGATAGGCTACCTGTTCCTTTGGTTGTTTTCCCGCCTGTCATCTCCCCTATTGAATTGAGACAGGAATTGTTAAAAAATACTCAGAATATGAAGTATGAAGGAATCATCAAATACTGTGCAGGAAGGCGGTTTTTTATTTTTAAACAATGCTTGTGAAGTAAGTGAAACAAAGAACTTCATTCTACAACTATCAGGAGAGAAATTGAAGTTTATAGTTACTAGTCCTAATTGTCAATTATGATAGAATGTAGACTGAAACCTGGTGACTCAATGGTAGTTCTTCTGCAAATCATCAGAGAACACTCTCACTAAGAGTGAACATATTTGGGGCAGCTAGGTGGTGCAATGAGTAGAGCACAGGCCCTGGAGTCAGGAGGACCTGAGTTCAAATGTGACCCTTACTAGCTGTGTGACCTTGGGCAAGTCACCTAACCTCCATTCCATTGCCTTGCCCTTCTCCCTCCACCCCCAAAAGGAGTTGAACATATTCACCTCCAGCCTTTCTTCCCTTTTCATTATTTCAACATGCTTAAAATTGTGTTTATTATTAAAACACTGAGACAAAGGAACAAAAAAGTTACATCTATATCAATGAATAACAGGAAATGATAGTGAGTTTATCATGAATGTTTTCTTCAATTCTTCAAAGATCTGTGATTTTGTGGATGAGAATACTCCATCTTTCAACTTTCAAATTGCAACCTCTTTGCAATTATAATTAAGGCTAAAAAATTCATCATTTTGAAGACAAACTGGTAATGGATCTTTCTGAACTCAATAGAGTTGGTCCTTAAAAGCAGCACACTGGGCTCCAGTGAAATCTTACTCTGATAAATCTTCACAGTATAGAAGTGACCGTGGGCTCTTTGAAGATTTTGCCAACTTTGTGCTACCTCTGGCAGGTCCTA
Organism: Bettongia penicillata ogilbyi; assembly: GCA_023548195.1. Lineage (NCBI taxonomy): Eukaryota > Metazoa > Chordata > Mammalia > Diprotodontia > Potoroidae > Bettongia > Bettongia penicillata. Next base: position 979,037 of record JAJHZJ010000551.1, on the reverse strand, counting down.
CGAAACTGGAAATACTTTAAGAATGGAGCTGGTGATGATTAGAAAGAATACTTGATTTAAAAATTATAGAACCCTTGAGGAGATAGAAGAGCTCTATAATGTATGAAGTCCATTTTCCTGAGTTAAAGCAGGAGTCGATTTCAACTGCCTCACTCAGAAATATTTTACATACGTACGTATGTGTACACAAATGTTCTCCCTGTTTGTTTCTTTCTCTGTATCTCTGTCTCTCTGCCTCTCTGTTTCTGTCTGTCTGTCTCTTTTAGCTTTAAAGATCTCTCTGAACTTCCCTTAGGAATTCATTCCCATCACTACAGAATCAACTATGACTGTAGGGAATCATGTACTATCAATAACAGTGTGGTGGAAAGAAAGGAGAGTGAGTCTATTATGCAGAGCTGAGGGAAGGATTTTGCTGAGTAACAGTCAAGTTTACTCTGTTCTACCCAGATCTTTATTTCTGTTATCACGGGCCTCTAGTTCACAGTCTTTCCTCCCCTCTCCCCGACTCCAATTCCTGATCTCCTCTAACACCTTAGTTCACAGTTCTTCAGCATCCTTAAATCCCACAATTTGTACCTGTATGAAGTATAGGAGTGCTCATGTCTTAGATATCTGGTTCTGCCCTCCACTTTGTCTTCATCCAAAGTGGCACAATTCCCATTTAGGACTCTGGTGGCTGGTATTTTGCCCTTGACTTTCCTAAATGTGGTGCACATATGGTTTATTTAGGCTAGCTACTGTAGTCAAGCCTGTCACGACTGTGGCTGATATACTCTTTTGAGCTACTTCAACTAGACACTGGGGTAGTTTTGTTACCTTCTTGAGTCAGGGATATCCTGATACGAGAATATTTTTACTGCCCATCCACAATTAGCAGTAGTGGGTGAGGACTTAGAGGGTTTTACGAGAGAGTGAGGTGAGCCCATCTCAAGAAAGAGTATGGAACTTGTGTTAAAGATGGAAAATATACTATGAAGCAAAAGGACTTAGTAAGTGATGGAGAAGGGGCTGGCTGCTTTTTTTTTGGTCATTTCTTTAGGTTGTCTGCCACATTGTAGATGTTGTGGAATGACAACTAGATCTGCTTCACCTTTCTGAAGAACAACCAAGAAATATCTTCTCATAGAATCTGATACAAGTCACTTACCTATCAACTTTGGGAACTGTGGTACATAAGGTAAGTGTGTGAGAAAACGAGGTGGAAGTCACATTTTTGTATAGAAGGCTAAGTTGTGGGTGGATGAGAGAACCACTTTTTTAGTAACAAAATGATGAAGTGGGAGTTAGGGTGGCCCAGTCATTTTGAATTCCAGAAGATGGTTTCAGAATCTAGCTTACATGTTCTGTGTGTCTATCAGCCTGAGGTGATACACTGTGGGAAAGTTGAATCTTTACCTGAATGCTTGTGAATAGTAGTATCCAGAAAATGTGAGAAAATCTGAGGATACATGCAGTTTATGTGAAGAGAAAGTTATGGGACTGAAAAATGTTCTTTAAAAGAGGAAAGCACTCTGAGTTGTTAGTCCACTCACTGGGAGGGAGTAAACCATCTTGGTCAGAGTATTTTCTGGTACTAAGATGTGATCAAAGGCCTGTAATAGGAACATGTCTATGACAAATGCTAGAGCAGGGGTGGGGAAGCTGTGACTTCAAGGCCACATGGGGCCTTCTCAGTCCTTGGGTGCATTCTGTTGACTGAGTCCAAGTTTTACAGAACAAATCCTTTTGTTAAAGGGATTTGTTCTGTGAAGTTTAGATTCAGCTAAATGGCCACACTTGAGGGCCTACAGGACTGTAGGTGGGCTTGAGGCCATAGGTTCCCCACCTCTGTAGAGGAAGTAGCACCTATCAACAGAAAGGAATTGGTAGGGCTTAATGCAAACCTTTTAGCTTCTGGATGAAGACTTTGCCAAGCATAAATTATGTATACTTAGGAAGGCATGCTAGTCAATGTTTTAACAGAGCCATGGCTAAAGTAAGACTTGGATGGCTGCATGGAAGTCTTGAATAGACCTCCGTGGCTTATTTCTGGGTTATTATGGCAGAGACAAAGAACTGTTGACTGAGTCATTCCAGGAGGCATGCACAAGTATGTGAGCAAAACCATAGTTCATCTGCTATGGACCTTCCTTGAAGCATGACTAATAGGCTCTGAGGGAGTGTATGTTATGCCCCCAAGACGAAGAAGGTATATAGGTGTCCAGTTCTCCCCCTTGCCCCTTCCTCCTCTCTTCTTCCCCCACCAAAGGCATATTTTCCTGGGACTGATAACTGATAGATTAAAAGCAGCTAGACAGTTGATCCTCAGTTGTTTGTAATAGACCATGTTAGGAACTACTAAGAGTACAAAGATCGGTTGAATGCTTGTGTGTAGCAGTAGACAAGAGTGTGATATATCATAAGACAGAGAGTTTGATTAAACAATAATGTGACTGTGTGGAACCTGAGTGGGAATCAGTACAAGTCTGTCCAGGTTACAACTCCCCAGAAAGTTGAGTTTGCACCAAATGTGAACCTTGACACCCCCTGAACATAGGGAAAATAAGGATTAAGTTGCTATATGAAGGCTAGTACTTCCCAACCCCATCCATCTAACTTGCAAGACTGAATGTGCTGGGCCCTAATGGCTAACCCATAGAGTGATTTGAATATCCTAGGAACAGTGATGAATGAGTCTTAACAGATACTATATCTGAATGACATATTTATGAGCTCCAAGGAATTTCTTCATAGAAACGAGTGCAAATTGCCACTCATGTGTGAATGTGTGTGTGTACAAGTGTGGGTATGTGCATAGGCAGATCTGGAGTCTTCATTGTGTTTGGGAACAATAACCAAATGTGAGTGGATCTGTCACAGGAGTGTTAATTCCTGTTCGGATAGTAGTTTAGGCATTTCATTCTTGCTGTTTGCAGGAGAGCTCTAATAAATTTGGTTGATGCTTAATGGTTATAAAGTTTATAGCCTGTAGAAAAGCCCTCTGGGGCAATTGAGTGATGGGCTAATTAAACCTGAGTTTTCATGATAGTATACCTTCCTGAATTTTATAACGTCCAGGAACAGTGATGTTCAACCTGCTGCAAAACAAGTAAACATGGTGTTGATTGACTTTCTGGGAGATTTGAAGGTACTCTAGTTTTCTCTGGTGATTATGAGCAGTGATGGGTACCACACTCCTTATCTTCTCCTCACAAACAGAGTCATTCTTTTTAAATCTTTTTCTTGGTGATCTTTTCTTTGTGATACTAAAACACTGGAAACAAAATGGATGCTTATCAATGGAGGAGTAGCCAAGCAAATTGCAGTACATGAATGTGATTGTGCTGTAAGAGATGAGGAATATGAGGAATTCATTAGAAAGATGGGAAGACTGAATTGATGCAGAGCGACATAAGCAGAGGTGGAAAAAATAATATACATAATGATGAAAAACAATGTAAATGAAACACTAAAACAAAGTTGAACACTGGATAATCGTAATGCCATCCTTAGCCCTAGAGAAAAGTCAGGTAAAGCATTGCCCTCCTTTTGTTAGAGACCTAGGTCCTTTTTGTCAAGGAATGTTGCACACACTGTCAAACATGATGGATAGGTTGGTTGGCTTTTGCTTAACTGCTTTTTTTCCCTCTTCCAAGTTCAGGTTCACGAGAGAGAGAGAGAGAGAGAGAGAGAGAGAGAGAGAGAGAGAGAGAGAGAGAGAGAGAGAGAGAGAGAGAGAGAGAGAGAGAGAGAGAGGAGAGGTAGAGAGAGAGAGAGAGAGAGAGAGAGGTAGAGAGAGAGAGAGAGAGAGAGAGAAAGAGTGTGTGTGTGTGTGTGTGTGTTGGGAGGGGTGTGGGGGACAGGGGAGAAAGATATATCTGTAAATGATTGTGATATTAAAAGAAAAGGCATCAACAAAATTAATTACACACACAGACACTAAAGATCATGTCTGGCTATGTAATCTTGACCTTAATCTAATAAGATAACATTTAATAGGAAAAAACACAAAGCCTTTCACTTGAGTTAAAATAGGAACTTCACAAATACAAAATGGCAAAGACAGAGTTAGAAAGTACTTTGAAGAAAAAAAAGATCTGATAGTCTTTTACTGACAAAAAATATTCACTATGAGTCAGTAGCATGATATGATAGCCCCACAAGTTAACACAATTTTGGGTCATATCAGGAAAGGCCTGTATGTCAAGAAGGGGTCAGTAGTTCAATGATACTCTCTCCATTTCCAAATATATGACCTTTCTATCCCATGAGATATCAAAACCCATAGATTCTTCCTTTACAGTAAGTAACATTTTATAACCAGTGCTTCCTGTTTAGAAACAACCATCTTTTAATTTAAGGGTAATCAATGTGATGAAGGAAAGGCACCAGGATTCACGTGTTGCTTGATGATCCTGAAGGTTAATGTTTTTCCTGAAAGTTTAAATATCTACTTTATGCTACCTAGAGATGGAAATGTTTGTGTTATTTTTTAATTTGCTTGTGCAATTTGTTTCAAAATTGTATTCTAATATTTATATAGTGGTATCAATATAATTCAAAGTGTGATTTTTTTCTTCATCATTGTTTTAAAATCTCTATAAGAAACTCAGAAAAACTATATGTGGCTCTTGGACAGCACACAGGTTGACCATTCTCCACCTTCCTCCCTCTCTTCCCCCCACCCCAGCTAATTATAATCTATTTTCCAGCACAATCTCACTGCAAAGATGAAAAAAATATAATCTTAACCTCAGAAACTATAGTTTTGATTACTTACAGACAAAACCAAGATGAAGGCAATTATAGAAGCATACAAATGGACAAATTTACAGGGAATGAAAGGGAAGTGATGTAATAAAAAAAACTTGGAAAGCACTTGATGTGTGGTGCTGAAGCTGGTCAGGGAAAGTAAAGGATTATTCTTATTTTGAATCTGAGTGACTGGGAAAAGATGCTACCAATGACAGAAACAAAGATGTTTAGAGCAGGGTCTAGACTGAGGGTAAGATAATGACTTGACTTGAGAAGTGGCAGCTATTTATCTCCCTTGATAGTGGAATTAGCATCATTCTTAAGAGCCCTAGATTTGGAGGTTAAAAAACAAAACAAAACCAACTTGAATTTAAGTCCTGACCCTGTCACTTCCTAACTGTGAGATTGTGAGCAAGACAAGTTGCTCACCCTGAACCTCCAGTTCTTTATCTGTAAAATGAGGATTTATTCCAGTTCTCACTGATTTTTCTACTCTCTGATTCTTATATCAAAGCTAAATAAATAATGAATCAAAAATCAGCCCAGAATAGAGACAGTTTTACTGGTGTCTAGGCATAAATTAGGCATATTCTTTTAAAAAAATGCTTTCAAGCCACAGGGAACATTTAGTAAATTATTGCCATAGGGCATACTAGTGACCCCAGAGAATTGGTGCTCCAAAATGGAATCCCTTCATAAATAAATGATGCATGCCCAAGGAATTGTTTATATTCCCTTTAAAGCTGGCCCATTAACCTGTAGGTTGGGTACATTTTATCCTTCATGGTCTTGACCTTCTATAAACTCATGCTCTTCTCAAACCTTATATAATAGGATAAGCAAAATTTCCTATCCATTAGAAGTGACTATTTCAGTTCATGCTGTAACTGTAGTATTGACTACAGTAAAAAGCAATTTCAAACAAATGCTTTATGCTTAAGGCTCTATAATAGCTACAACATTTAAAATGTACACTTCTTACTCCAAAAGGCCTTTTTTTTTGAGTGACAATACAGTGTCAATCAATTTAAAACAAACAAGCTGTTATTAAAGTTGGTCTTCTCTTGAATAACACGTATACATAAACTAAACAAACCTCCAGCCTCTTGTATCACGCGCTGTGTTTCAGATTTCATTAACTTTGTACCTTTTTTTGCTTCCTGATATAATCAGTTAACATCTCAAATGAATGCTTCAATTTCCATGAATATTTGATCCTTTTATATAATGCATGCTTACATTATTTTGATTAGCATTTTGGAAAGATAATTTGCTTATCATTTATGCCTCACAATTCTCTCATGAGTTGGCCCTAATACAGTTTTTTGTAGGGTTCTGCTTAGGGTGTAAACACGATTGTAACTCAGGGCTTCTGACTAAGCTCTTGGCATGGAATCATGGCAACATGTTTTTCCATCAGATATGTAGTTGTGTGGAAGTGCACAATTTTTAAAAATTAAGAATAGGTCAAGAAGAGTATAAAAGCCTGTACAGTCTTGGAACATAATAAAAAAAAATCCACAATTGTGAAAGAAAAATTTTTGATTTTAGTCAAAGGAAGCATTACTTCAAAAGTTTGCCAAGCTATTTATTTTACAGGGGCTAAAGCACGTTGCAAACTTTCAAATGAAAACCTTTCTAAGCACTATAAATTATTTGAGACTGTACAGTCAGTAGACTTATTCAAATGTTTTAAATCCACTAAACAATATCCCTCTTATTGGACAAATTGGATTTTAAGTGTGGGACCCCTGACAGGTTATTTGATAAGTTAAACAATCAGAATCTTGCCATTTCAGAGTTAGTGTAAACTACATTGAACTAATCAATCACCAAGCATTTATTAAGTACCTCTTACGTGCCAAACACTGTGTTAACTACTGGGGAATACAAAAACAAAAATGAAATAATCCTGGCATTCAAAGGGAGCTGACATTCTAATGGGAAGACAAAATGAACACATATAAATATATACAAAAAAAATGCAAGATAATTTTCAGAGCAGGGATGGGACAACTGTAGGGATCAAGAAAGGCCTCTTCTATGGTTTGATGTTTGAGTTGAACTTTGAAGGAAACTAGGAATTCTAAAAAGCAGAGGCAAAGAGGGAGTGCATTCAATCTATATGGCTCAGCCTCTGAATGGCACAGAAAGACGGGACGAAGGAGGGGGAGAAGAAACAAGCCCTTATTAAAAACCTATTATGTGGCAGGCACTGTGGCTAAGCACTTTACAAACGTTATCTTACTTGATCTTAACAATAACCTTAGGAGGTAGGTGCTATTATCATCCCTATTTTACAGTTGAGAAAAATGAAGCAGAGACTTAGTTCCCCAGGGTGACATAGCTATTACGTGTCTGAGACCAGATTTGAATTTAGATCTTCTTGATTGTAGGTCTGGTGTTTTATCCATTGCACCACTTAGAGGTTTCTATTCCAGGGAGATGGAATGTCACACGGGATTAACAGCAAGGAAGGCAGTTTGGCTGGATCATAATATGCAGGAAAGGGAGTAATATATAATAACCCAAGTAAAGCAGGTTAGAACCAGGTTGTGAAAGGATATATATGCATTTCTTTTCATTCCAGAGGTAATAGCAATAGGATGATGCATAGGGTGAGTGCAGGGTAAAGTCTAGAATGGAAGTCATTATTCTCATAGAAGGGCATATTTCAGGTGGCTCTGTTATTATAAGAAAATTTCGTTGTGGGTAACCTGATGACGTGTATCAAGGGTATCATTTGTGCATTCTGTCTGAAAATTGGACTGGGGTCCAGAGAAATAAATTGATGATTCTAATTAGAGGAAGAATGTGAAGCCAGAAAATTTACTTCAATGTCATGCCAGTGGTCTCTGTGATGGTGAGAAATGTAGCATAAACAAAGAAGTGATCCACTTTGGTCTGGGAATATCATTGTACTCTTGGGATGTAGAAAAGTCTATAAAGAATTTCGGCCTTACTACTGTGCAGGTATGTGAGGAATATGACAGGGGATGCAACAAGCCTGTTGACTTCCCTTCCCCAGATCTTGGCTTGGGCACTTACTTATCAAGATTTAACATAATAGTGGATCCTAATTTAAGATTACCAAATGACTCAAGCAGCCTTGGATGAAGTTTTTAATAGAGCTACACGGACCAGGATTAGCCTATCATGTCAGAAGACACTGTTATAGTGTCTATGTAGTCTCATTTGGGGAAATAATCAGAAAAAAAAATTTCAGGAGCCTATCAAAGAGTAACATTGGGTGCCAATTAGGGGGGTGTACGTTTGGATGTTGATAAGAGGTATAATTTAATTGATAAGATCTAGAATGTTTTATCGAGATTGTATACTTACAGTTTATAGTCTTCATGATATAGTCTTTTATAGTCTGTTGGGAATTAAAATTTTCTATGTGTGTGCGTGTACTTCTGAATATGAAGGTGATAGCACATATATCAGCAGATTATGGCTTCCTGAAATATAAGTATATCACCATGTCTCAGGACTCATCTTTGAACAATAGGACTCAGCGCACTTGGGGATAGTTCAATTCTCTAACTTTGTTTTCTCCATCCTGGTAACTTCAATATCTGGCATTCCCTCAAGGGTAGCTATAAACTCCCTTTAGAAATACTCAGGCTCAGAAGTTTTCAAAACAAGTATTTATTAAATAAAGTACCTGGAAAGGACTTCCATCTGAGTCTGTAGAAATTCAAGCACTCTCTGTTCCTCTTTCTTTTGACTCACCCAGTGGCATTCTCTTTCATATAGCTGTTTGGTCTCCATGATTTACAATACTTCTCTAAATTGTATTCCAACAATGGAGGGAAGGACAGGAGTAGTTCCTCATGCTGGTACTTTCATGCAAGATGCCATTGTTTTTTCCTTGGTTGCTCTCCTCCAGTGGTTATTCCTCGTACATAGCTTTAGTGCTGCACTTACTTTTTTTTATGTGTGACATGGATTGTTTCTGTATTGTTAAAATTCTCTGCTCCTGATTGGTGTCTTGGCTCTTCTTGTTGTACTTCCTTGCTGCCTGCAGTCTCTCTGTTTGTCTGTCTGTCTCTCTGTCTCTCTCTTCCCCAGTAAATAATATTCATAATTTTCTTCCCAAGGAACTAGCTCTTAAGCATCTGGCCAGTGCAGAAGTGATCTAATATTATACAGATCTTTCTTATGTTTGGGTCAGATTAAAGATCATTTTGTATTTTTTCTTATTCACTAAAGGTATTATTCCCCCATTTTAAAGATGAAGAAATAAGGCTAAGTGAGCTCAAATGACTTTTTCGCAGTTGCATAGTTTAGTACATTTCCAGTGGAAGAATTAAACACCGGTTACTCCAGCACTTAGCAGTGTCTGACACATAATAAGTACTTAATAAAGGTTTATTGACTGACTCCAAGTTCAGTGCTTTTTCTACTATACCATTATCCTCAAATGCCTGAAGATATCTCTCATGTACTCCCTGAATTTTGTCTTCTCCAAACTAGTGATGTCCAGTTGTTTCAAGTGACTCTCATATGGCAAGGTCTCTAATCCTCTCGATTATCCTGTCTCCCTCTTTTGAACTTGATCCAATTGATTGATGGAGTTTTTAAAATGTTGTGTCCAAAACTGAACACAATGTTCTTGAGGGGATCTGACCAGGTCAGAATACAATGACACTGTTATCTACATTTTTGTGAACATTATGACTTTTAGTCTAATATTATATTATCCTTTTTGGCTGCCATATCACATTTTGGGGTTTTTAGTCTACTTACTCTATCTATACATTTTGCATGTGAAGTATTGACTAGTCATATTTTCCTTATTATGTATTTATGAAGCTGATTTTTTTGAACCATAAGTATAGAAATTTAAATTCATCCCCATTAAATTTCATCTTTTTAGATTGAAGATCTTTTTGTTTTCTGACCCTTTCAATCAAGAGTCTAGAAGCATTTTAATTTTTTTCATAATGACAACTCTTCAAATGTGATGATAACATTTTTTGTTCTCTGAAAATTCCTCTTCTCTACAGTAAATATTCTTGGTTCCTTTAACCAATCTTATGGTAGAATTTCCAGTCTTGTTATTGTGCTGATCACCTTGTATGAATATTTTCTTGCATATCAGCATCTTTTTTTTGAAATTTTGTACCCATACACAGTGTCCTTTGATGATTTTTACTCATAAGGATTACCATTCCCTTCCTTTTAAAAACCATGTATCTTTTAGCATATACTAAGATAGCATTAACTGTTTTGACTTTCATGACAATATTGATGTTTAATCAATAAAATGGATGAGGGCGTAAATGGCATGTTTATCAAATTTTTAGTTAATTCAGTGTTAGGAAGGCTAAGTAGTACACTGAATAGCAGGGTCAGGATCTGCAAAAGGTCTTGACAGGTTAGAACATTGGGCTGAAATCAAACAAGATGACATTTAATAAGGATAGGTGTAAAATTTTACTTTTAGGTTAATTAAAAAAAGACTTTACAGGCATAAAAATGGAGCTTATGCAGCAATCTTCTGGAAAAAATGATTCTGGGTTTTTAGTGAACTATAGTCGTATCTTTCTAGTTGTTATACTTTTCTGTTTGTACTTAGCACGGTGTTTTACACATAATACGCACTTAATAAATGCTTCATACATGCATTATATACATGTAGATCAATATAAATAAACAATGTGATTTGGTATCTAGGAAGCACTACTGAGTAGTAGAAAAGTATTGAATTCAGTCAGAAGCCCTGGGTTTAAATCCCAAGCCCTGTCACTGACTCTATCGATGTGACCTTGGGAAAGACACAGACTCTCTGAATCTTGGCTCCTTATCTTTAAGAGAACAGGTTGGAGATGACCTCCTCCCAACCCTGTATGCTGTGATATTATTAATAAGGGGCTAATGGTCTTGCTATTCTCTGCCTTGATCCTACAACATTTGGAGTAATGTGTTCAATTCTGGTCACTACGGTTTAGGAAGAGCACGGGAAAATAGAATGGCAAAGAGCTTTGAATTCATGCTATATGGGAATCATTTGAAGGAATTGGGGATGTTTAGCCTTGAGAAGAGAAGAATTGGGGGGATATATGAGAGCGGTCCTGAAGTACCTGAAAGACTTTCATGTGGCAGAAAGATTAGACTTATGTTTTTCCTCACAGGGCAGAGCAAGGAAGAGAAACTGCAAAGAGACAAATTGGTTCCATGTAAAAAAAAAAAAACAACAAAAACTTCTTAAGAGCTAGAGTTATCCAAAATTAAATGGTCTGCCTAGGGAGATAGTCCATTTTTCCTCACTGGAGGTCTTCAAGCAAAGGCTGGGTCGTCACTTGAATATGTTGTTATGGGGATTCTTTATGTATGGGTTAGACTCTATGGCATCTAAGATCCCTTCCAACTCTGAAATTCTGTGGTTATTACTGAACTTGCAGCATATAAAAACCCTTAGATGTTTTTCAAACAAATTGCTATCTTATTACACCTCCATAATTCTGTTCACATGGAAGTGATTTTTTAAACCAAAATGTAGAACTTTACATTTATCCCTATTCACTTTCATCTTATGAAGTTCGACCAGTTGTTCTAACCCATCAAAATCTTTTTCTACCTTGACTCTTCAATCTAGCATGTTAGCTAACTTTATTATACAGGTCATACTGAATCTAGAAGGTCATCTTCCTTTTGTCATCTTCCTGTTTTGGGATCAGAATGTATACTCCCCAAGAGTCCAGCTTGGCATATATTGGCTTTTGCCAACTAGACAAAGGAAAGAAGGAAAGAGACAGTTATAGTTATATAGTACCTACTATGTGTTAGGCACTTGCTATGCACTTCACAAATATTATTTAATTTGATTTGCTCCTTTACAACAAACCTGCTGTTATTATCTCTATTTTATGCTTGAAGAAACTGAGGCAAGCACAGGTTAAATTTCTTGCATAGGCCCACGCAGCCAGTAAGTGTCTGAGGCAGGATTTGAACTCAGGTCTTCTTGACCTGAAGGTTCAAACTTCTATCCACAGTGCCATCTAGCTGCTTCAAGTATGTCAAAGGCAGTGAATAACAGACCCAGATGACATTAGAACCTTTTGTCCTGAAAGAGCTGGTGAGGCTAGTGACTTTGCGCAGCCCTCCCTCACTTAAAGACAATTTACTTGCATATCAATGGCATTACCTGCTTGATGTCATGGTCCTCTTTGAGAATGATGGACAAAAATCAACAGCAGCAACCAGAAAGAGCACTAACTCCCTGCTCTTCTTGACAAAATGGTGCCAACAGGGGCAGGAAAGAGTGGGAAAAGTGGAATATTCAATGAGTGCTTTCTGCTTACTCTTTTTTCAGAAACAGAATTTTTCAGTCTTCTTGTTTGTAGTCTCGTTTTTCCTATGAGTACATTGAGTCAGGTAGAATGAATGCTCTCAGCAATAGCTTAATCACACAACTGCACAACTTATGTGATGATAATTTCTTTGCCTCACCAGTGCCAAACAAATTCTGATAGTCCTTCTAATAAGGAAAGAGCTCTCCATAATTCAATTCAATCAACATTTATTGAGTGTCTATTAGTAATCAGGCACTATTCTTGTCTCTGGGGATGTCTTTGTTTCCAAAAAAATACATATTATACTTGGCAAAAATTATATAAATAGAGAAGTACAAATAAACTATACAAAAAGTAAAGATAAAGTAATTTTGGGGTGGGGCATACAATCTTATAACTGGAGAAATGAGGTTAGGCTTCTTGTAGGAGGTGGTACCTGAGATGGGACTTTGTAGGAAGCCAGGGATTCTTTGAGTAAGTGATAAATAGGGAGAGAAGTCTAGATGTGAGAGATACCTTAAACAAAGGCATAAGGGTTGTAGATAAATTATTCTGTTTGGGATATAAGTAGGCCAGGTTAACTGGAATGTAGAACTTGTAAAGGTAAAATAATGTTTGATTGTCTAGAAAGATTGATTAAGGCCAAATGGGAAGGGTTTTAAATACCAAAAAAGGAGTTTGTATTTTATCCTAGAGACAATAGGGAGCCAGTGAAGCATCTATAACAGGAAAGTCTGATAGGGTATTTTGAGCGGATAGAGTGTTTTCTGCTTTAGGCAATGCTCCAAGTGGTGCTGGGAAAGAAATAAGATCTTCCTTGGGTCCTGCAAAGCAGCTGGGTTAGGTGATGTCAGCCATTGGATTCCCATTACTGCTGAGAATGGTAGAGGACTGGGTTATATTTAGACTGTTTTGCAATCAATATCTCTCCACTTAGGCTCACTAAAATGTGTTCTCCTGGGTCACAGATTTAGACCAAGATGGCCATCCATCAGCTGCTTCATCTATTACTGATGAGATGCTGGGTTGTAGCAACAACACTTGATCTTACTGAGTGATGACTGAGTTCATAGATTTTGCAGAGACCCCTGAGTCAATAAAATCTGGGTCATGCCACATCTGGTGGTTTCTAAATTCAGTTTTTAGGTCCAAGAACAGATAGGCTATGTCACAGTCTACAAAGGGTGCTATCATGAACCCCTTTCCTATGGTGGTAAATAGGATGGTATGTGATTTTTCTTATATTTGGGTAAGGCTGATGTTTGAGGCAACAGAGATAGGACAGGAGGTAGAATTACAAACTACTAGAAATATAGAAATGTACAAGTCCTTGAGGTAGAGAAAACCTACATAACAGAGTTATGGAATAAGATGCACCAGAAGGTTGTGGGTTCCAGCTGGATGTGGTGGTATTCAACTATAAACCTAGCCTCTAGTGAGCCTGAGTCTGGAAGATACCTTGAGCACAGAAGTTCTGAGCTATGCCAATGGTTTGTGCAAACCAAGTTTGGCATTAATATGATGATCCCCTAAGAAGCTGAGGGAGAGGTGGCTTAGGTTGCCTGAAGGACAACCTGGTTCATGTTGAAAGTGGAGGTGAAAGCACCTGTGCTGATCAGAGTGGGATCAGGCCCTTGGGTAACGCCAGCATTTCTAACCTGGGTGAGAAAGGGAGATCCATTAAAAAAAAGTTCCAGATCATTAGAAGTCCTCTTGAAGAAGCTAGATGCTCACTTTCTGGGAATGTTGTAGACAGGATTTCTATAGAGATTTGATATGGACCAGAGGTGGGAAACGTGTAGCCTGGAGGCCCTCTAGGTCCTCAAGTGCAGCCCTTTGACTGAATCTAAACTTCACAGCAGAAATCCTCTTAACAAAAGGATTTGTTCTGTAAAACTTGGACTCAGTCAAAATAGTGCCTTTGGAGGCAGGAAAGAAGGGCAAAAGTGGAGAATTCAATTTGTTCTGTGAAGTTTGGATTCAGTCAAAGGGTTGAACTTGAGGACCTAGAGGGCCACCTGCATCCTCAAGGCTGCAGGTTCCCCAATCCTGCTAGACTAAATGACCTCTAAGGTCCCTGGAAATGCTAAGATTCTGTGATTTTATAATTCCTCGAATAATAAATGAAAGTCAGTGTGAGGAACACTGAGTACAATCCCCACATTGAGTGAGTTTGATTGACATTTGGGGATTTGGATTCATTTGTAACCAGAAATAAAAATAACACTTCATGCTACCTTTTTGGATTAAACACATCTGAAGTTTTCTAATAATTTTCTGGTATGTATTTATAATGTTCATTCCTAATGAAAAATTCAAAAGCCATAGTACATTTAAACCATTAGAATATTTTGAAAAGTGATGACAGCGTCATTTATATATTGAAAAGCTTATTTAAACAAAAAGCTATGGTCAGTTTCAAAGATACTTTATGTATGGCCTTTTGTGCCTCAAGGTTTCGTCTGAATAGGAGCTTGGACTTATAAGCATATCAGTTTACATTGGGTTGTCTGGTAAGTAATAGACATTCAGTAAATGCTTGTTGAGTTGGATATTACAATAAATGAGACTTGAAGTATCCTTGTGTCCATTTTTACCCATGATTCCCAGGTAACGTCTCCACCATTTCTTCCTACAAATACCACTAGTAACATAATTCTTTACTTCTATGATGAGCAGATCCACAAGATAACACAAAAAGCAGACAATGAAGCACTAAGTATAAATCTAGCATGAAACAGATGCCTCCTTTTCATCTCCCACATTGGATGATTAATATTTTTAGTGAGATGCTTTGAATTTGCCAGATTGACCTTTTACTTCACCTGAAGGAAGAGCTAGAACAAAAAAAAATTTTTTTACCGTACCAATCTCCTGTCTCCTGCTGCTGAGCATTGGGAATATGTGCTTTATTTATTTATTTTTGGTACAGGATGAAAAAGAGTAAAGCAATTGCAAATGTAACACTTTGGCTGTTTTACAGTGATCCTTTTCCGCAGAGAAATTAGGTATTTGTGCTCTAATATTTTACTTTAAGTGATTATAATGTCCCTCTAAAAGTACTGAGAATATTAAAAACACACACAAATTTTTTCTTGCCTAAAATCCTATACATTTTGTTTTGCTTTAGAACCTCATATGTACTCAATGTACCTGCTTCATTTCTTCATATCTGTCCTGATTTTTCACATTTCTTTTACTGCCATATGGAGACCATCTTTCCTTCCAGAGCAGAGATTCATGATCTTTTCCACTTTGAAACCTCATTTTTTATAGTTGGGAAGTCTAATATCCTCATACATAAAAAATTCTAAATGTGAAAGAAAGCAAAAAAAAAAAAGTCTGCTAAACTTTCTGAAGTTAAATGAAGGTAGCTTTTTGACTCTAGAGGAAAAGCCCAGATCACAAGGAAACTCTCAGATTAATGAGATGAAACTGTATAACCAAAGAAAACCATATAGAAATATATATTCATAAATACATATGTATATAAACATAGTACACATATACATATGTATATGTGCACATACACGCACGTATATATAATTGAGTAAATAGCATAGAATTTGGCTCATTTAAAGTACTCAGTTTAGGCGGTAACATAGATTAGGTAGTTAAAGTTAAGAGTCCATTTTGGGCCCATGGATTAATTGGATTGACTTTTATGATGTCTGAATGTACACAACATACTTGGTTGTGTACTTCTGTAACAAAAGCTGAGAACCATGGGGCTGTATAACCAACTGCCTTCTTCTCCTAAGCCATCAATAGCAGTTAGGTGTGCTTTGACTGTCAATTCCCCAAGCACTTTATATGAAGTCTCCTGGGCCCTTCAGTCAGACTCAGCTCTGCTCCCACCTGCCTGGCCTCATGCTTTCTTTCCTTTTTAGTCTGCTACACTAATTAATCAAGTTTTATAAGCCTAGTTTAAAAAATTGATCAACTAACTAAAGCATAGTAAAGCGAAAGGATGAATGAGTATCAGTGCTAACTCTCATTTACCTGACAACAAACAAGCTTTAATCTCCCAACCCAAACCCCCTCATTTAGTCAAATCCCCTACAGCTTCTCTTGCTGCATTGATACCCTCTCTACATGCTTTGAAGCCTTGGCTGCCTAAGCCTAGCTCCGGCCCAAAGGAGTACTGCCTGTCTTAGCCTATATCCATAGCCTGACAGCCATAGTCTTCCTTCTCTTTATTCACTTATAGAAGTCCTAGAACCCTACTGATTCTCTTTTCATCATCCTGCTTCTGATGTCCATTTCTGGATGCAAATGAGGCAAGTAAAAGATATAGGACATTAGGGGGTGGGAGGATAGTAAGGCTCTTATGAAAGTTATCAGGCTAACTTTCATATGTATTTCGAAATATAATACATTACATCTACATATTGAACATACTCCCTTATGGTCAAGGAATATACTCCTAAGTGTTCTGCATTGCAGCAAATAGAAAGGAAAAGACAAGTACGTGACTGACATTTCACTCCAAGAATGAGTTCATATTCTCTTTGCTGAAACGTTAGTTATTTTATCTGTTAAGTACACTGAGTGACAGAAAAGCAGTTTCCCCAAATCAATTCAAATTTGTAAGTTTCAAAATTGTATCTAATATCTTGATGCTGTATTCCCCATTAACCTACTTTTTTCCTTCAGAAATATATTGTGCTGGCTCTGAACTTCCTTATCTAGTATCATGTCCCCATACTCTTGGCAGAGCATTGTTCTTGGGAATGGGGGATTTAACTCAGTTGGCAATCTGCTGTGGAGGTTTAGGCTGAACTAGGGACAAAAATAATCATTGTCCAACTGCTCCAGTGCTAAAAGCTTCATCTGGCCTCTCAGACTCAAACAGATAGCCTGAAGCACACATACAGCATATGATTTCTTTATTCCCAGAGAATCTACAACCAGCTACACATAGAGACAAAAAAGGGAGGAAAGTCATGTGCCTCAGATTCCCCTAATTATGTCAGGCCACTGAGGCTTTGAGTTCTACCTGGCTCCCATTCCAAGCACTCTCCCTAGACATCTCTCCCTGGAAATATTTCTGTGACAGTGTACCAGGGCTGTTAATCCACACTGGTCTACTAAATTCCTTTCTGTTCATTTCAGGCCTGGATCAAGTGGAAATAATCTCTAGTGCACAGTTCTATCTTTATTTTCCCATCTTCTTATACTCTTTTCAGCCCATTCTTGCTATTCTAACATCCTGGATGCAGACAAAAAGAGCTTGTTTTCCATTCTACTCGGAATTAAGGGATATGTGTAACTGGAAAAGATGTGTTAGTTATGACATGAATATGAAAGGTCCTAATTGGTTTCTTGGAACCCCTGAAGTACTAAAAGAACAGGAAGAAGGTGCCTAGTAGGTTGGGTATCTATATAGATATCTATATCTATATAGAAGATTCTTGGCAAAACTTACACTGGCATAATATGAGTAGAAGGCATATGAGAACCCAAAACTTTCTTCGTGGAAGAAATACCCATAATAATAGTAAGTAATAATAAATTAGCATTCGTGTAGTACCTTAAAGTTTGCAAAGTGTTTGACAAATATCTCATTTTATCCTTACAATAACACCATTTTAGAGAGGAAGAAACTGAAACTGACAGAGATTATATGATTGGCCAGGGTCACACAGGTTGTAAGTATGTGAAACTGTATTTGAACTCAGATCTTCGTGACCCCAGGCCCAGCATTGCAGCTACAGTACTACTCACCTGCCTCAATGAGGAAAGCATAGATGCTTCAAAGCTTAAACTATTGAGTCTTATTGCTTATCCTTAGGATGTAATTCAACTGTATTTCGCATAGTAGGTATTAGCTGCATTTTGTTGTATTTTCTTTAGGTAGGTAAAGATAGGTAAAGAGTACCTATCCTTTTTACCATTAATGCCATGCACAGACCATTTGATGAAGCATTTCATAAGGAATAAATCTGCACAGTTAATAGATTTACTTTGAATCTTTTCTTTCATTCCTTTGTAAAACTCACATCATTTTTGATTTCTTTGAAAACTCAGCCAGAATTGAAATTGCTTTGTTGTTGCAAGATTAGGCAAGACATTATTTGTTTTTTATAGTGATTAGATGCCATTTGCAGTAGATATCAATCTATCTTCTTGAAAGAAAGGCTCTAGAGTCTCCATTAGCAGGGTAACTAAATTGTTGCCATTCCAATTTACAGGGTTTGAATACTTTCTCTACCAGTCAGTCATGATTTCTAAATCTGTTCCTTCTTCATACATGCTCAGGTTGTAGATGTAAATGACTATCATTAGAAACTGTGCTGAAATTGGAGCCAGAGAAGGCTTATACTTTCTCGAGTCCTTTCCTTTGTAGTCAGTTACTCTAGTAGGTGCCTACTTTGTACTGTGCAAAGAGCGAAGAGATAGTGTCTGCTCTCAAGAACATCAGTCTAACAGGGGAGATAGTATGTATACAACCATGTACAAACAAGATATATGAAGGATAAATTGGAAATAATCAACAGAAGCAGGACAAAAAATTTAAAAGAGAGATCCAGAAAAGCTTCCTGTAGAAGTTGGGATTTTACCTGGGATTTGAAGGAAGCAGAGAAGTCAAGAGGCAGAGGCAAAGATGATGAAGCAGAACATGTCAACCATGAAGGACAGTCAGTGGAAATGCTTGGAATCAGGAAGTCAGGAGATGGAGTGTCTTGTTCAAGGAACAACAAGGAGGCTATTCTCACTGGATCCCAAAGTGAGGGTGTTGTTGATGGGAGTGTGTGTGTGTGTGTGTGTGTGTGTGTGTGTGTGTGTGTGTGTGTGTGTGTGAGAATGGGGAAGGTGATGTGTGGAGAGAGGGGGTGTGAGGGCAAAGGCTGAAAAAAGGCTTGTAAAATATCTGGAAGAGGAGAATCAGTATGCGCATTCTAAAATAACGAATCCAGTAGAACACTCTCAAGACCATTTGCACAGAAGATATTTGTCATTTTATTTATTTTTTTATTAGCTAATTTATTTATGTTTAGTTTTCGACATTCATTTCCGTAAATTTTAAATTTTCTTTTGCTCCTTCCTCTCTCCCTCTCCAAGATGGTATATAGTGTGATATGGGCTCTGCACATACATTCCTATTAAACACATTTTCTCCTTAGTAATGTTGCATAGAAGAATTACAACGAATGGGAGAAACCATGACAGAGAAAAAACAAAACAAAACAAAAAAGAAAATAATCAGCCTCACTCTGATTCTGACTCCATAGTTCTTTCTCTGGATGTAGATGGCATTTTTGATCATGAGTCCTTTGGGATTCTTTTAGGTCCCAGAAGATATTTTAAGGTGTAGTTTACCAGCTGAACATTTTAGATATAATTTTATAGCTAAAAATTAAGGTTTAATAAAGAAACAACAACATGGTGAAGTGGAAAGAGTGCTGAATTAGGAAGCAGAGTTCAAATTCTGGCTTTACTATTTACTACCTGTATGACCTTAGGCAAGTTGCTTAACCTTTCTTGTCCTCAGTTTCTTCACTTGTAAAATAAGAAGGGTGGCTAAATGATCCTTAAGTTTATACTAGCTCTAAAGCTATGACCTTATATAGAAGGTGAAATTGCTCACTTTATGTGATATTATTTATTTTATATTATTTATTTAATTTTTTATTTTTGTATTTCTGTTAGGAAAAACGGATTTTTGAACTGGAATTTACTGGACAAAAATGGCAATGATAAATTGTGGTTAAAATGATGACATGAAAGGCCAAAGAAGTCTACTTCTCTCATGGAATCTCTAATATCTGAAAATAGACCCATGAAGACCAATGATAAAGAAATATGAAAAGACTCAGAAGTAAGCCACTATATCTTATCATGGGAATGGGAAATGAAACTGCCAGGAATCCTGAGACCAGTGTCATCTCCAACATCCCACTGGGGCCTGACCAATATATTCTCCAGTATTATTGAAAGACAGGGAAAAAGAAGCCATCTGGGCCCTGAAATCACAGTGGATCTCTAGGAAGTTGAGATAAAGGACCAAGACTGAACCTAATACCAGCTACGCCATCCAGATAAGCATTGGTAGCAGTTTCCCTTTATTAATATGTTTTATTAGTAATCAATTAATTCTTTATTGAAATTGTAATTAATTACTATCTTATTATTATTAGTAATAATATCGATCATGTAATTAATATAATAATATGACATTATAACAATTATTATAATTAATTATTAATGAACATTTATTAAGTGCACATTATATGCTAGGTATTGTGTTATAGAGGGGATAGGATAAAATAAGGCTTACCAACCCATTCAAAAGTATTGGAAGGGACTGACCCAAACATAAAATTCCATTCTAAGACCTAAGCTAAAATATGGATAAACAACAGAAGACACAAGACACAATGGAGAAAGATCTTGGGAGTAAGAGAAGCCCCAGAAGGAAGAGAGTAAGTACCTAGCATGGACTAGGCATTTTGCTAAGTTCTTTACAAATATTATTTCATTTTATTCTCACAACATCCCTACCTACCCTGTCTACCTCATGGTAGATACTGATATTATTCCTGATTTTTACAATTGAGAAAAGTGAGGCAAACAAAGGTTAAGTTACTTGCCCAATGTCACACAGATGATAAATGCTGAAGGCAGGGGTTAAAATCAAATCATTTTGACTCCAGGCCCAGCATTCTATCCATTGACTGCACTGCCAAGGTGTCTCACAAGAGAAAACCAAAGAATTGAATAACCCTACAACTCTTAGCAGAGGCTCAGAGGAAAAAATTGGTTTGATAACAAGAACTACAAGACTTGCTCGTTCTAAATAAAGTAGGAGATTTAAAAAATGAAGTTAATTCAGGAGGGAAAGAAATAAAATGAGAATAAATAGCTTAGAACAGAAGGTGGAAAATCTTACCTTGGTAGTAGCTTCCCTTGTTGAAGAAAAAGTATGAATACTATAGTCTGCATTTGAGGTTCATTTTCTATAAATAATTTCATTTGCTTTAACATTATTCTGTATCCAAGCATTTCTAAGTTGAGAGAGAGATGTATAAATTGGGATAATGTGCTGATACCCTTTAACATGCCTTTACTCAAGACAATTTGGAGTATTATTATAGGAATCATGAACAAGGAAAAAGATCATAATATGCTAAATATATACATTATATTTTTACTTTTCTGTGCATCTATCTCTCTGTCTCTGTTTCTGTCTCTGTCTCTCTCTCTCTCTCTCACACACACACACATATATATATATAATATGCTAAAATATACTTTTAGGTCAGCATTCCTATACTGTAGTCATTACTCAGTTTCTTTCTGGACCATCCCATCCGCTGTTGTCTTGGAATAATCAAAGTGACCTCCTCTTACATATGAATATCATAATATTTTCTCAGAGAAAGATAAGTCCGCCAATCGATTCAAGAGATGGTTGGAGAGGAGAATTCTTTGAGTCAATAACATAATGACTTTAGTGGGGAAGGCAATAGTCTTAATAAGTCAAGAGGTACTCTTTGTTCTCAAAGGCATGCAACAACAAAAAAAAAACCTAGAAAGTTAAAAAAATTTAAAAATCCAACTAAATACAAAAATGAATAATAAGGAATTAACACTCAAGATGAAGATGGAAATATTACGAGCACACCTAACTTCCTCTGATGAGCTTAAGTTATGAGGCTCAGCTGAACTACATTTCAGGATTTTGAAAGAAGTTGAGACAAGATTGTTGAGCCATTGTCAATTTTTGAAAGATCATAGAGGACTCAAGACATGTAGAAAGTATCCAGGGAAGGGTGACCAAGTTGGTGAAAGGTATTGAGTTCACGCCACATGGAGTTTGATTGACAGGATTGGGGATGTTTAACCTAGAGATGGGATGACTTGGAAAGGTGATAGCTGCCTTCAGGCACTTGTTGTTGAGTCATTTTTCAGTCATGTCTGACTCTTCACAGCTCCATTTCTTGGCAAAGATGTTGGAGTGGTTCGCCATTTCCTTCTCCAATTCATCTTACAGATGAGGAAACTGAGGCAAACAGGGTTAAATGACTTGCCAAGGGTCTCCCAGCTCGTGTCTGAGGACAAATTTGAACTCAGGAAGATGAGTCTTCCTACTTCAGGCCCTGTACTCTATCCACTGCTCCACCTAACTCCCAAAAGAACAGATGCAGATCTGATGACTTGGAAAGGTGATGGCTGCCTGCTCTTAGGTGCTTGAGAGGATGTCAGATGGAAGGAGGATTAGACTTCTACTTAGCCAAGAGGGTAGAACCAGAAAAAATGCATAAAAATTGAATGGAATTATATCATCACACATTTAGGTTTAAGATAAGAGAAAATTTGTTGTGAGAGTTATATAAAAATGCAATGGGTGCTCCTAGGAGTTAGTGGCTTTCCCTTCTTTAGAGTTCTTTAAACAAAAAATGCATAACCATTTTTATAAAATGCTATGAGAGATGATTGTCATTTAGCAGTGTGCATTAGATGGCTTCTGAAGTTCATTCTAGCTCTGAAAAAAGTACAAAGTGAAAATATAATGTTCTCTTACAGTGGGTATAGTATTTTTCATCATCAAGGGTTCATATGTTTTATGAGTAACTATTATTTTGGTATACAGAATGTTGTTTCTCCAGACAATTCACAAGGGATTATTGTTTCAAGGAAAGATTCCTAGAAGAATCTCAAAAACACTCAGATTTAATTATTCCAACACCACTACTCGTGTACCTTGCATACATCATAAGCTCCTTGAGGACAAACACTAAACTTTATCTAAGTGCTGTTCCTCAGCACCTACCCAGCATAGTGCCCTGCGTACAGCATTGGCAAATCAATCAATCAGTCAAGATGGAAGAAAGTGCTTCTGCTTAGCCCAGAGGGTAGAACCAGAAGCAATGCATAAAAATTAAACAGAATCACATTTAAGTTGGAGATAAAGGAAAACTTATAGTAAGTTATCTAAAGGAAAGCTTATAGTAAGTAATCTAAAAGTGGGATGGGTAGTGCCTGGAGGTGGTGGCCTATATATTTTTATATTTATAATATAGTTACATAAATACTGCAAGCAGGTAGGGTGGCTAAGTGCATAGAAACTGGGTGGGGAGTCATTTCAAATGTGACCTCAGAGGCTGGCTAACTGTGTGACTCTGAGCAAGTGACTTAACCTGTGTTTGCCTCAGTCTACTGGAGAAAGAAATGGCAAGCTATTCTCGTGTCTTTGTCAAGAAAACCCTATGGACAGTATTGGCATGCTATGGTCCATTCAGACATGACTAAAAGACTAAGCAACAACCTCTAAATACATGTATATGTACATCTATCTATGCATGTATGTATTTGTATATTGTCTGCTCTATTAGAATGTCATCTCCTTGAGGGTAGGGACTGTGCTTTTTGCTTTTCATTGTATCTTCGGAGCTTAGCATGGTGCCTGCCTGGTATGCAATAAGTGCTCAATAAATGCTTGCTGATTGACTAACCAACTCTACCTATCCATTACTATATGCCAGGTACATGCTGAGGATACAAATATAAAAAACAAAATAGTATCTACCTGCAAGAGGCTTCCATTCTAGCGGGGGAGACACACATATATGTGGGTAGTGGCCTGGGGAGAGAGTTTTGATTTTGGGACTCACAGGGATGGTGGGTTGATCCGCAGAACTGTTATGGTGTTTTCAAAAACATTGGATTTGATTAAAAGCAGTTGGAAAACTTTTCTGTGAAGAATATTATCACTGTTTGCTTTATTATTACCCAAGGAAGATCTCTTAGATAGCAAGTTACAAAATTTTATTTCTAACTCAAGCCCCTCTGACTTTCAATAGAATATTTTTTAAAAACTGAGAGCTACTCTGTCCTAGTAATAAAGGGTGATAGGAAGTGGGAAATCAGTTGTATGATCTTCATTTTTACCAAATTCTTTTTGTTAAGTGGATATAGGAACTACCTGGTAATGCCTGAGGGGGGAGGATCTGCCTCCTCTTTTCCCTAAGCAACCACTCCCCCTTGGACTCAATATGTTAAGAACTCTGCATTTGGGGTCAGGGTTTCTGGATTAGAATTTTGCTTATTAATTATGGGACCCCAAGCAAGTCTCTTTGCCTCTCTGTTTTCTCCTCATGAGAACTGGAGGGAATTGGACTTACAAAGGTATCAAATGGGAGTAGCAGGCTCTAAATTTGCAACAAAATTCCAACCAGATTAAAATGTAATTGCAAAAAGTTTAACAAAATAAATAAAAATACAACACAAATAATGTTAACTTGTGGTTTTCTAATTCAATATGCTGCCTTCAGGGATCTGTTTTTATCTGAGTTTGACACCGCTGGCATTAGATGGATGCCCTACCTTCTAGTTTTAAATTCTATGAGCCTTGGAAGAAGACTCCATCTAAGATGGCAGAAAATGAGGATTTGAAGGGGTCCAAGGGAACCACTTGGGGAAATGGCAGTGTGCCAGTTAAGTCCCCAATTGCGGGAAAATTGGATAAAGCAGCTATAATTTACTATTTTCCTAATTAGTGTCTAGAACTCTGTGGAGAGTAAACTGAAGAAAAGTGCTTTGTAAGTAAATGTTATGACCTGATGGAAAAAGAAATCTAAGAGGCTGTACTGTACCACTTCATGTAGGGACACTGATTGAGTGTTGGCCAAGCAGAAATGAAGGACGCCAGAGTCTTGAATTACCATTTCCCCAGGGTGTTTTTTTTTGAAATTCTAACTAACCTGCTAACCATTTCTTCCTTGTTTTTTGTTTATGGGTACTGACACTTACCTCAGACCAAAACGACTACAGCTACAAGCTCCAGTAAACTTCCAAATTAAAAACAAATGCAAGTCCTTGTGGTACCCGGGGATCTGTGAGCAACTCCCATTGTTTTTAATGCACATGTAAATTCTGAGTCAATAAAATCATTGTAGACTCTTTTGCCTCAGTTTCACAGGGATTTTTCCCTTCCAAATAATATTTTAATCATTTTAAAGTTGAAGCATTTATGTGTCATTTTTCTATTGAAGAGAAGAATTCATATAAGTTTGGAGAAGGCATGTACGTCCTAGGATGAAAATAAACCAGTCAGTAATTCGTTTCGCTTTGTAGCTTGTTTTTCAGGTTCTAGGCAGCATTACCACATGCTCTTACAGGAAAGGGAGAGGAGAATCTGCCTCTAAGGAAGAGCTACACATGGACCTAAGGTTGCTTTTTCTCTTTCTCAGCTTATAAAAACTGAAATTTAGAGGCGGAATTTATGTAGCAGTTAATCATAGCAGCATTTAGGTAGCATGAATAAATATTAAGCCAATTAGTTAGCTGACTACAAAATATAGTCTTCATTTTAAAAAAATGGTATTTTTATTGGTTCATTGCTTCGCTTTCATCCTCTACTCAAAAATTTAGAGAGTTTTCTCTTAGTTATTCAGCAATGATATATAATCAGTATGCTCAATAGCTCCTTAGTCATGTTAGAGAATTGCATGAGTACAATCCTTAGTTGGCTAGGTAAAAAAGGACAAAAAAATCCGGAGTATAAAAGTGTGAAAGATAAAGATAAAAGGAAGGAAGGAAAGAAAGAAAGGAAAAGGAGAAGCAATGGAAAGGAGGGAGGAAGGAAAAAGGGGAGAAAAAAGGAAGGAAGGAAAGGATGGAAGGAAAGGAGATAGAAATGAAGGAACAGAAGGAGGAATGGGAGAAGAATGGAAAGCTAAAAGAAAGGAAGGGAAAGAGGGAGGGAGAGTCAAAGGGGGAAGAAATAGGCTCTATGGATTTTAAATATTTGTTTACATTTTCTGGATGCCAGATTCTCTCCGTATTATAAGTTCAGAAAAGGTAAATGGTTTGGAATATGTGACTTACCAACTCTAAATACCAGTCTTAGAGGCACACAGGCTCCCGACCCCTGCCAATCATGTCATATTTGAAATCTACCCCCCACAGTAGGAAGGTTAACTCAGGGTAATAGAATTTTTTTACATGCAATGGACATTGGAGGCCATATAGTTCAACCCCCCTCATTTCACATATGTGAAAACTGAGTCCCAATGACTTCCTAAAATCATACAATTTAGCCTGACAAATCTGAGATTAGAATCTAGGTCTCTTCACTTAAATTTCTCTAAAGATTGAATTTCAGGTATCATTGCAGGCCAATGGGGGGAGATTTTTTAGGTAGATGATAGCCTAAAGGAAGTCTAGAGTCAGGTATTGGAAGAGAATAGCTAGGTGGTGCAGTGGATAGAGAGCTGAACCTGGAGTCAGGAAGACCTGAGTTCAAATATGACTCCAGACACTTACTAGTTGTGTGACCCTGGGCAAGTCACTTGACCCTGTTTGCCTCAGTTTCCTCATCTGTAAAATGAACTGGAGAAGAAAATGGCACATCTCTTCAGTATCTTTGCCGAGAAAACCCCAAATGGGGTCATGAAGAGTCAGATACAAATTGGAAAGCGACTGAACAACAACAAATTGGAAGAGATGGTTCTTTGTATCTTAGGCTAAAATAACTGCTATCAATTGGGAGTATGTAGTCATATTGACAGGTGTCCAGATGACAGGTGATTATTATAGACATGAAGACCATGACAAGATTTTAATGTGATTCTATGTCCCAGAGGGGGTTGGGTATGGAGTGAAAAAAGATGAGTAATTTGCTTTTTGTTCAGAGGTTCACTCCACTCTCCCTGGACAAGAGCTCCCCTATCCAGGACTCTCAGATGAATGTCCTGTAGACATACCCTCCTTTAATTTCCCCTTTTTCTTCTGATTCCTTCAGCTCCTTTACTCCTTTCACCTCTTATCTATCCTTCCCTGACACCAATCTACAAGTAGAGGGAAAATTAGGTAAATGCTGTAGATGAGGAATTTTGTTTTTACAAGCTCTAGTAGTAAGTCACTTCAGTCAGAGAAGACACAGAAGGACAACGTATAGGACTGAGGTTCATGAGTGTGAGTAGACACAAACACATATATAGCCATAAAAATGGAGACAGAAACAGAAGTTGCAATTTGTAGGCAAATTGTTTCATTCAATGAAAAAGATGTTATGTGCCTTTTATATACTAGGCACCATGCTAGACTCTAGTTATACAAATACACAAATATGCAGATAGTAAGATTCTCTCCAGGATCCTGCTGGTAAATGTTTAATGATCTGGCTTCCTCCATAAAAAATGTATACAAGACTATGACACTTTGAAGTTAAATCTCCATTAGTAGCATTTTCACCATCACTTTCGTAAGTCTAGACAATCAATAAAATCATAAATTAAGCCCTGATTTGTAGCATTTGCCAATTTCTGAGGTGTCAAGTGCTCACACTACAAACCTATTCTGTTCTTGAGAGCCAGTAGGAGTTTGCTTTAGTGTACCCTTGATTCTTCCCTGTCCCCTCCCCCCCACAAAAAGCACTCATACAGAAGAGAAGTGTCCCTAAGAGGGCAGATGTGACTCACTCTTTTTTCTGTTCTGTGAAAGGTTGGTTTGTTTCTTTTTTTACTATAGTTCATGAGACTCCATTATCAACCAGCCACTTGAACTTCATCAATTAAAGGGATTTGCTAAGAAAGTAAAGAATAATTGGCATAAAACATTTCCACCAAGATGGGGTGTGGGGGAGAGAATGCATTCTCTCCTTGCATAACCAAGATCTTTGGGAGAGTGGGCTCAAAATTAGAGAACCAAAATAGCAAGGCGCTCATGTGGGTGTTACGTCTGGCAAAGTGGGGCTTTCTGACTTCTGGTCCTGGAAGCCTTCTTCTCTTTCTGTGGAGTCTTGATGATCCTGCTGCTCAGCGAGGCTAAACTACCATAGGACATGGTGTCTTTCTATGATGGATTAGATTATTTGCTGTTGGGCTGGGTCAAGCCAATCCCTTGGCTACTGTACTTAGTCCTTACCAAGTTTAACCACTACTGGGCTAGGTTTCTCAACTGGTCTCTCCAGAATTTCCATTGCCAGCAAGGTCACTGCTTGGGCATATATCTCCCAATATTGCTTCTTGACCATCTTACAACTCCTTGGGCCATGACTACCATCTCTGGGACTTTTTGTTATTGTCTACAGTTAACCTGTAATGAGATCTCTGTATCTCCCAAACGGGCCAGGCTATTTGGACACTTTCATCTTAGATTATGCACATGCATTTAGAAAAGGAAAAAAAGCATAAAAGAAAATAATCATAGGGCAGCCAGAGGGGAGAATTTGTTTAGCAGCTTCTTTCCTATTTGGCAGCTAAAGGTAACCCTCACTTGAAGAAACCAAGGACAGAGAAAGAGAAATGGGCTAAGCCTTTTATAGACCCCCTGAGTTCTGGCTCAGCCCCTCCTGACTTATCTGTCCTCCCCACTCAGCACACAACTAGAAGATTTTTCATCAACACACAATATTGACCCTCAAGTCTCTAATGGCTGGAAATCAGATCTCTAAAATTTTCATATGGTTGAATTGGAAGCAGGCAGAGAAAAATGGGATATGCTCTGAGTACTGGGCCATCATTGCTTAATGCTGTTTATAACAAGAAGAATGAATTAATAAGCATTTTAAATGCTTAGGATGTGTCAGGCACTGTATTGGGGATACAAATACAAACAAGAAAGAAAGAGAAGCAGTGTTGTGACAGAAGAGGCAACCTAAGGTGAGTGGCCACTAATCGGAGCCAAGGGTCATAATTCTGATGGAAGAGCAAGTCAAATAGATTGAGGAAGTGGACTAGTGGTTGGGAGGCAGAAGTTTCATGTAGAAGGTAGTGCTTGACCTGTGTCTTGAAGGAAGAGAGGAATGCTGGGAGTAGAGATGAAGAGGAGGATGTACCACCAGGTATGAGCTAAAGCCAGTGCAAAGGCCCAGAGACAGTAGTTAGAGTCATGTATGAGGAACAAACAGGAAGCCAGTTTGTCTGTAGGGTAAAATTCAGGGAAAGAAGTAGTATTCGGCTTGTGAAGGGCTTTCCAAGCTAAACAAATAAGTTTCTGTCTTATCCTAGAGTCAATAGAGATGCTCTGAAGTTTGCTAAATAGGGTGAGTGACATGGTCATATTTACATTTAAGGAAAATCATTTTGGCAGCTTTTCAAAGGATAGACTGAAGTGGAGAAATAGCTGATGCAAGAAGCCCAGTTGATGATGCTGAGTGAAAGGGGCATAACCGGGAGAACTTGGTACACAGCAACAACCACAGTGTGTGAGGAATTTTTCTGGTAGACTTAGTACTTCATTGCAACGCAAGGACCTAAAAAATTCCCAATGGACTCTTGAGGCAAAACACCTTCCACCTCCAGACAAAGAACTATGGAACTGGATCACAGAATGAAGTAGACCAATGTTTTGGTATTATGTTTTGTTTTATGATTTCTCTCATTCATTTTAATTCTTCTATTCAACATGACTAAGGTGAAAATGTATTTAATAGGAATGTATGTATGGAACCTATATAAGATGGTGCACTACCTTGGGGAGGGAGAGGAAAAAATCTAAGATATATGGAAGTGATTGTAGAACACTGAAAACAAATAAAATAGTTAAAAAAGGAGCCCAGTTGAGAGGCTATTGCAATAATCTAGGGGAGAATGATGAAGAACTGAACTAAGCTGGTGGTAGAGTAGAAAGAAGGGGTTGGATGTAAGAGAGTTTATGGAAGTGAAAAGATAATATTTGGCAACTGATTGGAGGTGTGAAATAAGTAAGAGTAGAGAGCAACAGTGAGTTTGTGAAATGCCTTTGACAGAAAAATGTGGAAGAGAAGTGACTTGAGGGGGGAGATAATAAACTTTGTTTTGTTCATGTTGTTTGATGTCTCTAGGGCATCCAGTTTGAAATGTCCACCAGACATTTGCTGAGGCTGGACTGGAACTCAATAGAGAGACTTGGATTGGACATAGAATTTTATGAGTCACCTGAATAGTGATGATAATTAAAGTTCAAAGGATCCAATGAGAGGAACTGGAGAACTGGAATATTTTCCTAGAGAGAGTGTAGAGAGAGAGGAGGGTTCAGGGCACAGCCTGGGGACATATGCCTTTCTAAGGTGATGCTGCAACTCCTGCAATGGTCCGCAGTGACTGGGGTTATGTTGGCTGGTGCTGCATTGAAGATGATTGGCTATTGAATATTGCTAGGGCCCAACTATTATCCAGGAAGCTCACCTTTTGGAAGTCTAAAAGTGTTAGGCTCCATCTTTCATCCCATTCACTTTTTTTTTGAGGGCCTTATCTTCAGTGTTCATTTTTCTTTTCCCTTGGATGCTGAATCAGGGGAGGGAGGAGGATTCCTTTTCCACCCTCTTTCCTACATGGTGCATCCAGGCACATGACAGACAGGACATGTATTTGTCTTGATGACCTTGTGTCCCTGGCCTCCTCCTTCTTTCTGTTTTCTTCCTAGCAACTAGCAATTTTGAGAAGTGGACTTCTGTGTTTTGGTGCAAGTGAACCTCATGAGTTTGAGTTTAAAATGTCTAAAGTTGGATACCCATCTGGAGGTGATTTCCACAAGAACATGCCTCTTGGAGGAAAAGATCATTATCACTAGGAAGACTGCCACGTAAGGGAGTAAAGAAAGCCCAACCCATGCTCTGTCTTGCCATCATATATGGTGTGAATTTGATTAGTTGAATGTGAAACATCTGTTCAACAGTTCTACCATGTATCTTTACCTTTTGGGAGAACATAATAAGTGTAAAGGTGGCTAGAGGACACTGGGCTTGGAATCAGAAAGACTCATCATCAAAGCCTCAGACATTTACTAACTGTGTGATCCTAGGCAAGTCATTTAACCCCATTTGCCTCAGTTCCTCAAATCTGTAAAATGATCTGGAAAATAAAATGGCAAATCATCCCAAATGAGGTCATGGAGAGTCAGACACCACTGAAAAATGACTGAATAAGTAGTAATAATAATACTAACATAAATATAATGAGCTAATTGAATGTTTTATATTTTCTATATTTGTCACATTTTAAATCCTTTATGTTTTACATAATTTCTATGGTGTGCTAAATATTATAGTAAAGCAATTAGTATTGAAAAAAGAGAGAGGGAGAGAAAGAGAGAGAGAGAGAGGGAGAGAGAGAGAGAGAGAGAGAGAGAGAGAGAGAGAGAGAGAGAGAGAGAGAGAAAGAGAGAGAGAAAAGAAGAAGAAGAAGAAGAAAGAGGAGGAGGAGGAGGACAGGGATAGAAAACTTCCTGCTGCCAAAAATTAAATGCTGTCCTACACCTGATATCCATATTGTGCATTGAAAACCTTTTCTAGGGGGAGACCTTGTCACTTACATTTTTGGAAAACTCTAGGCACAAGCCATTTCTAAGTATTTAGAGATTGCTCCAGAGTTATTATAGGGAAGGAGCATAATGAACCAGAGGAAGAGAGAAAAGATTGACCTCTTCAGAGTCAGGTTTCCCCAAGATGAATGAGTTTGAATGAGTTCGGAGCCAAGTTCCTTATGGGAGGGGGCCCCTTGGAGATCATGGGTCACACTTCAATTGATCTTCCAATGCCATGTGTGTTTAGTCTCCTCGCTAGACTGATCATCTTCTTTTGGCCACACTATAGCTTCTCACTGTTCTCCCTAAAATGTGGAACCTTCATTTTATAAATGAGGAAATTGAGTTCCCAAGAGGTTAAATGACTTTCCCAAGGTTATAGAGCTACTTACTTGCAGATCTTGCATTCAAGACTAGATCTACTGACTTCTAGTCCTGTGCTTTTTAATTACAAAAACCTCTTTGTGCAATTCTTTTAAACTGGTCATTTTAAAAATTAAAAAAAGAAATTTACATGATAATTTTGCGGTATATTTGAAAGGAACAGCAAGTTGCACATAGTCAATTTGCCATTTCATGTGCAATCATCTTTTTATTGTACCATGTTATGGGAATGCTTGTTTTATAAAGACAAAATGAATTTTTTAAAAAAAGAAAAATTCCTGACTCTCTACTTAAATTATTTTTCTTGCATCTACAGAACAGATTTTGGGTTTTTATTGACCTCTTTGCTGTTCTTGCACATGACACTCCATCTCCTGACTCTGCATTTTTACTGGTTGTCCCCCATGCCTGGAATTTCCTTCCTCATTTTTCCCTCTTGCCTGCTTGAAACTTTTCCTGATCCTCCTCAATTGCTAGTGTCTTCCCTCTGTTCATTATTTCCAGTGTATCTGGTATATATCTTATTTGTACCTAGTTATTTGCATATTTGTCTCTACCACTAGACTGGGAGCAAATTGAGTACAGGGACTATTTTTTTTCTCATGTGTGCCTTTTTTCCTTCCTTCCTTCCTTCCTTTCCTTCCTTCCTTCCTTCCTTCCTTCCTTCCTTCCTTCCTTCCTTCCTTCCTTCCTTCCTTCCTTCCTTCCTTCCTTCCTTCCTTCCTTCCCTCCTTCCTTCCTTCTTCCTATCTCAACTCTTAGCATAGTGCCTGGCAGATGATAAGACACTTAAATACTTCTTGACTATATGTTAAGATCTGTGAGGTAAGTGGTATAGGGAACTCCTACTATGATAACCCCCTCTGTCAATGCAAATTAGTAAATCCCTTGAAACTTGTAGTCTTAGAGAGAGTTGCATAGGTGCACTGAGCAGAGAAGTGATTTCCCCCAAGACATACATGTGTCAAGGGCAGAATTTGAACCCAGATATTTCTACCTTCAAAGTTTTCTCCCCATTCTTCATATAATTCTATCTTTATGGGAATTCTTAAGCTTTTTTTGGGTCATGGACCCCTTGACAATCTGGTGAAGCCTATTGGTTCTCTGCTTCTGGATGCTTATCAGATTACTGCTGGACTTTATTTGGATACCTCATCGACTTCAGCCCTGCTGCAGTTCAAAGCCCCCAGAGTCAAGGTACCCCTAGGATCAGAGAGTGCAGGTATGCATCACTATGCTTGTTGATGTTCAGTCTGTTCAGTTGTGTCTGATTTTTTGTGATCCCATTTGGAGTTTTCTTGGCAAAGATACTATAGTGGTCTACCATTTCTTTCTCCAGCTCACTTTACAGATAAAAAAACTGAGGCAAACAGGGGTAAGTGATTTGCCTAGGCTCACATAGCTAGTATGTGTCCGAGGCAGGATTTGAACTTAGGTCTTCCTGACTCCAAGCCAGCTGCTCTATCCACTGTATCACCTAACTGTCCACTATCATACTTGACATATTAATTTTCAATGGCATTATCAAATTCCTGAAAAAATTTTCCTATAAAGTAATTAAAAGTTCCACAAGATTAGGTATTTAGTTTTTTTCTTGACTCAAGAAGATATAGACTATTTAAAAAAAGAACATTTAAAATAGAACATTTTTCTATCTAACATTTTCTATCTAACCACAAAAGTGGTTAGAAACCAGACTATCCTTATTATGAGCTGGGAGATATTACTTTAGCCTGGCCAATCTAATTTAAGGTTGTTTATTCATTCATTCATCAAACATGTATAACATCACTATTATGAGTCAGGCACCGTGCTACATGGTCATAGGGATAGAAAAAGCTGAGAAATGTAGTTCTAGTCAGTGAAGGATGGTGTCTGAGAACTTTGTTTAGTCATCATGCCTGACCTATGAGCTGACTAACAAGGTATACACTAATTCTTTTTGTCAGGGCCAAATTCATGATTAAGATTTAATGTTTTTATGATTCATCAAATGTTCAACCTCATCTCGGTGGACCTGAATCACCACTTTGTTGAAAACTGGTGCTGAAACTTGAATTTCCCAGGGACCCAAATCTTCAGGCATTTTGACAACTGTGGTCTCTGATGTTTTATTAACTAACATTTTGCAGAGTCTATGATGGAATTGTTTCTGTTACAAAGATTTTTACAAACTGGGATACAGAACATTCTAGTCCCACATCCAAGAGGTGGGGAATTAGGTACTGAAGAAAGAGAGATCTATTTTCATAAAAACCAGGAATAATGATAAGGGAAAAGATAAAACAACCACCACTTCTAAGCTCTTATTGCTACAGTTTCTCAAAAGGGCTCAGGATGCACATGTGTCATTTGAAAAGCCAATACTAGAAGCTCTTTCTTTAAGAGTTTCCCTTTATCTTTTTATCTCTGTTCTCTAAATAATAAGCTACAAACAATTTTAATACTAATGCTCTAACTCCTTAACAACTATACTGTTGGAGGTATAATGTCAAATGAAGGGAAATCAGTTGCAAAGCCATGCATGAATAATATACTGTGTGGGTTTGAGGACAGCTGTTATGTATTGTATATAAAAAAATCACCTTTCAAATGTGCAGATATATAAAATAAACTCACAGAAGTGAAGATTATTCGATGTCAACATGAAAATCATTTGCATTCATTAAGGACCAATATGTTGGTGTATATTTATATTTCATATAAAAGCCACAAAGTTTATAAAGAATACCAAAACAACATTTAGGGGTTCACAGATGAAAAATTCCTACCAGTAACAGAAGGTAAGCCTAGCTCAAGGAATAACCTGCGAGTTGGTGAATAGGTTAATCATTTCTATTGGTTTTTCCATCACAACCTTCCTCACAGCGTAATTCATTTTATTTTCTATATTTTATTTTTGCTGCAACTTTATTTATTTTTGAGTGCCTAACAATACAGCAATATCTTGAGAGTGGAATGGGGAATGGGAGAAGTACTTCTGTGCTGTTTAGTCATTTTAGTAGTGTCTGATTCCTCAAGATCCCATTTGGGATTTTCTTGGCAATGATTGATGGAGTGGTTTTCCACTTCTTTTTCCAGCTCATTTTACAGATGAGGAAACTGAGGCAAACAGGGTTAAGTAATTTACCCAGGGTCATGAAGCTAGTAAGTGTTTGAGACCAGATTTGAACTCAAGAAGAAGAGTTTTCTTGACTGCAGGCCAGATACTCTATCCATTGTGCCACCTGGCTTCCTGAAGTACCTCTACTGGAGGAGAATTACCTCAACCAGAGTCAGCAAAATATTGGTCTTTCATGGTTCTCCAAAGCCTTGTAAAGGACATTATACAGCCTCAATTTTGGACCTTGGTCTTCCCCTTTTTCAGACTTTAAAGTGGACATTAAAACTGAATGTATTAACCTATGCTACATTTTCTTAATTAGAAAAAAATGTGAATATTACATAACACTTGCTTTCCCACCCAGTTTACAATGGTGCTGTGCTGATGTCTGCGGTGATTAACTTCTGAACGTTTAAACCTCTTTTAGAAACAAGCTAGAAAAGTTCAAGTGATTTTTCTTGATCCTCTTGTTCAAGTGATTCTCTCTCACAAATACTGCCAATAATTCATGGAGTTTCCAATAAGCACTACTAATAATGTGGGCGTCCTTTATGTTTCCATGGCTAAAGCTCTCACTGTTATTAGAAAACAGCAGTCATAACATTTATTTGTTCAATTTCATTAAATTCAGTAGATGTTTATTGGGAAATAGACTACTCTATGTAAGATACTTGGCTAGATGCTGGGGTTACACTGACAAAAATTAAATAATCTTTGCCCTCAAGGAGTTTATATTCTCAATAAAATGAGTTAACACATGTAAAGCACTTTGTAAACCATAGGGTACTATAGAAATGCTATTATCATTATTATTAATTATTATATCCTACTGAGGGATACAACATGTTTATAGTAAGTACAAGCAAATGTGAAACCCAACAAAGCACTAACAGTTGGAGGAATTAGGCTTCACAAAGCCTGAGCTGAGCCTTGCAATAAGATAAGAATTCTCAGGGGTGGATAGTAGAAAAGAAAATAATCCCAACATGAGGATCAGCCTGTGTGAAGACATGGAGTTACAAAATGGGATACCTAATGGGCTAGTTTATATGAAACATAGTGGGGAAGCAGGAAAATAATAAAAAAAATCCTAAACTAATTAAGATTGGTAAAGTAACCTGCAATTAGAATGTGGGGGGTCTTAAATATGAGACTGAGGAATTTGAATTGGATCCCAAAGACAATGAGGAGCTTTTGAAAAATTTTCTGCATGGAATGACATGGTCACATCTATGCCTTAGGAAAATTATTTTGGAGTTTGTGTGGAGGATGGATTGGAAAGGGGAGACACTATAAACAGGAACAATTAGGAAGCTACTACCATAGTCCAGGTGAGGAATACTAAGAACTTGAATTAAAGTGGCACTACCCAATGAAGATAGGATTGGGCAACTGTTTGGATATGGGGATGAGTAGATAAGGATAATTTGGAGGTTTGTGTTCCCAGCACCCAGTTCAGTGCCTACTATATTCTTGTTGGCTGCAGATTAAAAAGTCATGTTCTCTGCCCTCCAGGAATTGACATCATCTTCAAATCGACTCCATAACACTTTCTGGAATCACAATCTAGTTAATTTAAAGTCTGTGACATACTCTCTTTCCAGTAGATGGAATCCAGAGGAAAGTGGTATAGAGAGTATATGTGACAAAGCTGTTAACTCCCACTTCTTGGAAGTCCTTTTGTTATAGTTCTCAAAAGTTGCTTGGTAAGGTGTCAGCTCCCATGGATTAAATTATCTTTTCTACGTAGATGATCTCAGTTGTGTTTTTCTGGCCCTGACCTCTAGTTTGACATCATCAAGTGCCTGTAAGACAGGTCAAAATGGATATCTCTAAGATTTCTCAAACCAAAAGAGTACTCATTCAATTCCCTTTCTCTTCCCAACTTTCATTTTACTGTCATTCTCCCAGTCACCCAGACTTGCAAGCTTGGTGATATCCTAGACTCTTCAACTCCATGTATCCCAGCTCTTGCCAAGTTTTATTATTGCTACTTTCAAAACATCTCTTACGAAGGTCCCCTTCTTTCTGAGTACTGAGATGGCCCCCCGGGGCAGACCGTCACTATCTCATCTTCCATGCTATTACAGTATCTTATAGGTTGGTGTTTTTTCCTCAAGCCTCTCCCCACCCTAGTCTATCCCTCATGTAGTTACCTAAATGATCTTTCTTAAAAGGAAGTCTGACTACGTCACTCTTTCTTTTCCCTCCACAATAAATTCCCAATCTCCAGTATCAAGTATAAAATATTCAGTTTGGCTTCTTCACAAAATGCCCCCCTTCCTACCTTTTCAGTCTTCTTCCATTTTACTCTCCTTTTATTGGACCCCATTAGACTGTGAGCCCCTTGAGAACAGGGACTGTGTATTGCCTTTCTTTGTGTCTCTAGTGATTATCACAGTGCCTGCCACATAGTAGGCACTTAATAAATGCTTGATTTGCCTCAAGTCTCTCCCCATTCAGCTGTCAAATTGCTATTCTTAAGTCCAGGTCTGACCATGTCACCTCCATATTCAATAAACTGTGTTGGCTCCCTGTTATTGCCAAGATCAAATATAAAATCCTTTGTTTGACATCTAAAGCCCTTCATGACCTGTCACCTTTGTACCTTTCCAGTCTTAGACTTTATTCTCCTTAAAGGGCTCTGCAAGGTGGTGACACTGACTTTCTTGTTCTTCACACAGGACCCTCCACCTCCCAATTCCTGGCATCTTCAGGATGTTGTCCCTTGTGCATGGAACTCTCTTCTTTCATTTATCTCCCTCCTTTCTTCCTTCAGTTCTCAGTTAAAATCCCACCTTCTCTAAGAAGACTTTCTTGATTCCCCTTATGCTAGTATCTTTCCTCTGTTGATTTTCTCTGATTTGTACCTAATTATGTTGTTTCCTCATTGGACTGTGAGAACGGTGATGGTTTTATTTTATTCTTTGTATCCCCAGCACTTGGAACAATGCCTGCCACACAGTAGGTCCTTAATAAATGCTAATTAATTTACATGAACCCAAATAACTACCTCACATCCTTGTGGAATATCCCTTCCACGGTATTAAATATATCTTCTTTTGTTAAATGTAAAGTGTTTCATTTTT
This sequence comes from Bettongia penicillata ogilbyi, assembly GCA_023548195.1. NCBI lineage: Eukaryota > Metazoa > Chordata > Mammalia > Diprotodontia > Potoroidae > Bettongia > Bettongia penicillata. The sequence goes on along the minus strand of JAJHZJ010000551.1, from coordinate 941,190 downwards.
TATGAGTGTTTTTTTATATGTTTTATATTGTTCCACTCCTTAGCTTCCACCATTGACCCAATCTGAGTTAGATCTGGCCAAGAACATTTGGAATAGCTGGGAGGACTGGCTGACTTTGTGACTGTAATAGAGGAAGGGCAATACGGAGGAAGGGAAGCCTTAAGATGCCCTGTTAAAGGAGGCTTTTATCTTGTGACCCCCATGTTTCTACCTACATACTCTCAATAGGAAAAATAGGGACTTCATGGACATGATGGGATTGGGAAAGAAATTACCTAAGGGTATTGAGCAACTTGAAACACTTGTGAATTTACACAAATTTATGTTTGGGGGTGATTGTGGTCTCCAGGTCACCCAGTCCAGGTAGTCCTGGACCCTCCCAGATGATTGCTAATTTGGGGATTACATAAGAATGGTGCTAAATGGATCACCTGGAACTCTTTATGTGGCATTTGGGAAATCTTAAGGATTCTGTCATGTGAACTTTGTTGAAATGGCTTAGCATAAAGCAATGGGGAAGGCACTTGAAAGGATAATGCTTGAATTTCACCAGGTTACCACGGAGCTTTTATTGTAGAACAGGTATGAATAAGGTCTGTCCCCTAGATGTTTAGATTTGATGTAAGAATGAAATGAGTCACTCATAGTTTGTCTATCAGTTAACAAAAAAGAGTTTTACTTAACTGTAGTAGAGGAAGGCTATTCAACAAGAACATACAGTGAAGAAAGTGTATTGATTCAGTTGAATGGAACTTCCTGGTGTTGGTCATGCTGTTTGTACTCTGTCACAGAACTTTGAGAGGGAGATGGGGCTCTTTGTGGCCTTTTGTACTCATGTAACCAAGAAGCAACATCAACAGCCCAATGGGCTGAGTTAATTAAATATCACCTGAGTTAATTAAACCACGAAGACATTTTTTTAATGCCTTTTAAATGAAAACCAAATGAACCCTTGTTGGGGAGCTAGGATGTTGTTTCTATCAGAGTTTTCCAGAATTGGGGATGGGAACAAATGAGCCAAGAATATTTCATTTGACTTACTGAGAATGGGAAGGCTTCAACAATTCAAAAGCAGAGACAGTTTCTACTCTTCCTTTGGAGCAAATGGCACATATCTCTCCCTCTGAGGGAAGTGAGGGGTCTGCAAAAAGTGGGCACCAGTGAAGTCCTTTGTCATTGCTCTCTTCTCCCTATCAGAAATAGTTACTACATATAAGTGGCAGGTAGAGTACATGCATCATCTTAGGTGAACCTGAAATTGACTGGATTGCCACTTCTATATTGTATCTCTTTCCCTGAGTAAAGGCAAGTGAACATCAGTCCTGAGATGGACATTACTGGCTTTGGAGGCAACCCTGTGGGTTTGAGATCTTGCTGTGGCAGCTATTTCTGTATCAAAGGGGATGATCACCAAAGAAGGGAAGAACACAAATCTTGGCACAATTGACCAGAATCCCTTGGAATTGGTTAATCCATTCAATGTGGACTTTCTTGACCCTGTCAATGAGGTGGGACCAGCCAGGGTAGCGACACTCTTGTCAGGCACTGGCAGTAGATGTTGCAGCAGGGACTGGTAAAGGGGACAGTAGGAGTATCCATGACAGCACACTGGGCCTTCTGTGTGGTCTGAGACATTATTGAGACTCTGATAGGGCAGTAACAACGGCACCAGCACTGGCAGAGGCAGCAGCACAGAAAACTTCCACATAACTCTTTCCTTACTATTATCTGAAATGGATATGTCTCCTCCACAATGGTACCTGATCTACATGGAAGATGGAAGAAAGGAGCAATTCTCTAGTAGATACTTTTTAATATTTAGTTACCTTTTCATTCCCAACCCTCCTTCCCTATCCCTTCTAGTAAGGATCATGGTGGCACACTCAATCAGCAGCATTTATCAAGCCTAAGGAGTCTCCACCTCCTCACGGGCTAGGTCTTTATGCTGTGTGACTAGGAAGCTACATTGACAGTTGGAGACTTTGTGTTCTGGATCAATGAGATCTCAAGGATGATTTTATTGCTTTTTAGGGGAAAAACTAGCTTAGCCTCAAGGAGGAAAAATATTTCACCTAACATATATCACTCCTTGCTGTCAAGATCCTAAAAGCTTTCTGTGGGACTTCTACCACCAAAATAAATTTAGCACCAAAATAAATTTAGTAAGGGGTTGATGCTGGTTGGTGGTCCAGGAGAGACTGAGTGGTTGGTGGGTGAGTTTTGGTATTCACTCAGGCTCTTTGACAAACTGTATATTAGATACCTATTATGGATGACCCTGACCCATAATGAGGATTTTTGAATGTCTCAGTGGTAATAATCATCTATACTATGGCCCTGATGTTACTAGTAGTGCTCCTGTTCGTCATTATTCCCTTACATTAGGAGACCCACTGTGAACTTCAGAGATTTGGCATTACCCACCATTAATGGATTTAATATCTGGGACCTTCCAAAGAAGTGAGGGGGAACCTGGGATTTCTGGTCTTTGTTCTCCTCTGGATTGGGTCACTCCTTCAGGCACTGTTATATGGTTTGCATTTTTTTTGCTGACTTTTTTTTTTTTTTAACCTTAATTAAGTTCTGCTTCCAGCGATGCCCTTACCAGGTTTCTCACATCTCTAAGATCAGGTTGTCTAGTAATAGTGCTAAATTTATTTTGGTGGTGAAAGTCCCACAGAAAATTTTTAGGATCTTGACAGCAAGGAGTGATATATGTTAGGTAAAATGGGTTTCCTCCCCGAGGCTAAGCTAGTTTTTCCCCTAAAAAGCAATAAAATCATCCTTGAGATCTCATTGATCCAGAACACAAAGTCTCCAACTGTCAATGTAGCTTCCTAGTCACACAGCATAAAGGCCTAGCCCGTGAGGAGGTGGAGACTCCTTAGGCTTGATAAATGCTGCTGATTGAGTGTGCCACCATGGCAAATGTAGAGGCAAGGGTGTATTTGGCACATTTGTCCATTTCCCCAGAGAAAGTTTAAGAACTTGGGATATGGATAAATGTATTAAATGAACCCCAGTTGATTAACTGAGTATAATTGGAGTAATCAGGTTCTTCATCCCCACAATCTATTCTAGCTAGAGCACATTGCATGTATTGAGCTCTTTCTCACTTCACTTCTGGGGACATATGACCCTGAAGGACATTGGGATGATACAGTAATCCCTTTGTCCCTGTACTAGTAGCAGGAAAGACGCCAATCACCTACCTAATACTTCTGTTACCTCTTCCCCAGTCTTATTCACATGAACTACTCTCAAGCCAGATCTCCCCCTCTTCTGTATCTGTGCAATTTAATTTTTAAATTTCAATGCAACATTTACATTAATTTCTGTTAAGTATCATGTTGGTTCTGGCTCAATAAACCTATTGAAACAATTTTAAATCTAGCTTTCTGTCTTCTGCAAATATGATGTCTGTTCTCCAGATTTTCACATTTCATATTGCTGAGATTGACTCTTTAAACAATTAAAATTATATAGGTTATTATCACCTCTATATTTTCCTTATTGTAGGCATGGCTCCGGTGTAGTCATGGTTTCCAGTATTGGAAACCAGGGTGAAATCATCTTAACTTGTTATCATACAAATGGTTATTTGCGTCTACTTCCATCATGACCATGAAATTTAAGGCAATTCCAGCTCTCTATGAAAGGACTATTCTGTACTTTCTCAGCAGGTGATGTTTAAGGAAAAACAGTTCTCTTGGTGCTATGGAGATGCTGTGATGTAGCATCTATCCATAGATTACGGGTATCTGTATCATCCTAGAGATATTCTGTGTTTTGAATGATTAATAGCTGCCTGTGCTCTTGTTATCTTGGTTAAAGAAGCTACTTAAATTGTCCATTTTACTTGCAGGTTATAGATAAGGAAGTCAGAGTAGTGAACACACAGCCCTTTCAAAACTCATATTACCTACGATTGTAGAGTCTGTCAACCCCTTCAGCTATGATCGTACAAACTTCCATTAAGTTAGTCTTCCCTTCACACTCTTTGATAACCATATATTAGTGACTTTGTTAGTATTTATTTTTATTAACATAATACTTGACATCCACATGCTCCATCTAATAGTAGGCATTACATTAAAATCACTCTACAAACTAGAGGGCATCTCAGAATAATTTAGACATTTTACTTATTTACCTATATCTTTTTCCAATAAATATGCTTGATTTAAACTGAAGGTGAACCTTGGCCTTGAGGGCACATGTGGCCTTCTAGGTCCTTGGGTGAGGCCTTTTGACTGAGTCCAAGTTTTACAGAACAAATACTTTTATTAAGGGGATTTCTTCTGTGAAGTTTGGATTCAGTCAGAGGGCTGCACTTGAGAACCTAGAGGTCTACATGTGGCCTCCAGGCTGAAGTTTCCTATCCCTCATCTAAACTCTTGTGTATCTGAGAGATCTGTGAAATCTTAAAGAGGAGGCAATCTATATTCAAATCATGAAAGTTTTCTTAAAACAGAAAGGACAATAAAAGACTCCAAAGAATGAAATCTCAATCCCAAAGAGGCCAATTTCAATGCACTAGAAACAGGCTGCATGGTGGCATGGTTGAAGGGATGGCCCTGGAATGTGGAAGACAAGAGTTCAAAGCCTGTCTCTGAAACATATTGACTATGTGTCCTGGGGCAAATGATTTAACCTCTCAGTGCTCTAAGCAATTTTCTCTAAGACTTTAAGTTGCAGAGAAGACGCTGACTTGTTTTAGGAGACTTTCTTTCTCTGGTCAAATTACAGGTCCCAAAAGGTTTCTCATCCATAACTAAATATGAAGATTTAAGCAACATAAACACATCTGACCAATGAGAGTGATAGGGATGAAAACAGAGGTACAGAAGGGCAGGCTACAAAATTAGTCCTTTATTTCTCTTTTTCGGTTGACTGTAAGAAGAAAATATTGTGAGTATATCTCTTGGATTACCAATCTCATCCATAGTCAGAAAAGAGGAGAAAATTATCTCAGAAGTGGATGATGAAGATTGACAGAAAGTAAGGTCAATGTCAAAATTCCAGAAACCTTTTTAAATGAAGTCACATACTACCTGTCGCCTTACCTCCACCTTCTTGTGTGACTCCCCAATCTGCTCTTGCAGCCATAGTTGAGGTCCCCAAGAGGGTTGCTAACCAGGGTCTGGTTTTATGATGAACTCTATGGATGATCATTCCTTTTTGCTCTAGGTTGGGGTGTCCTTGTAAATATTTAAAAAGTAGCTCCCGCCACCAATGTACCAACATAACACTTTTAAGTTTAACATGTATTTTGACATTTCTCTATCACTTTCTTAAGTCTAAGAAATTAAAAAAGAAATAAATCAAATCCTGCTTTGTAGTACTCGCTGAATTCTGAAGTATGAATGCTCACATTGAAAATTTAATAATTGGTTCTCTTGAGCTGGTATAAAATGCCTCCTTTGAACAGCATATCACTGGCATAGGTCATGAGCTCCCACTGCTCTGCTTTTTATAACAGTGAGCCAGTGGACACAATTAGCTCTTAGTAAAATTATTTACTAAAATGACATAATAAAAATAGCTGGTACAAAATATTCTCCGCCCCTCCTATCTGGAGTACACTTTTCCTACACATATACATAGGTCTATGAGAAAAGTGGATTCAAACTTTGAGAATAAAGAAACACATATAGGGAACACATGTGGCAAAGGAGTAAATCATATTTCTTCCTATTTCAGGGCCTGGAAGCTTTTCCCTCTTCATAAAATTCTTATGCAGCTATCTTTAGGTTCAGCTCTCTGCTCAGTGAGCCACTTAATTGGGTGACTAAAATCTGGGCTTTTCTCTAGTCCATTACTAAGACTTCTCCCTACTGTGAAGGATCAAATTCCTGGAGCTACCTCTTTCCACATATGTCTGTCCTTTGTGCTAAATCTACTATGTCCTATTGGTATATGATATGACCAATGGTGTGTGTGTATATGTGTGTGTGTAGGTATGTATGAGGAGAAAGAGAGGGATGGGGAAAGAGAGAGAGAGAGAGAGAGAGAGAGAGAGAGAGAGAGAGAGAGAGAGAGAGAGAGAGAAATGGAACTTTCCTGCTAGAACAGTGAACCCCCAAACTAACTTCAGGTTTGAGCCAAAGGAACATGATTGATAATCTCAGCTAAGAGCAAGATGCTTCCTGAATAGGGCCATTTGCCTTCATCCAGTGACCAAAACCCTATAATCTTCTAGAGTTGATAAAGGAACTATTCAGAAGTTTGTTGTGGGATTGTAGGAAGTTAGCTCAAAACCTACTTTATGCCCTATAATTACATTTTGGTCCTCTTGATTCAGTAATTTTATGACTATAGTAGCTGAGGTATGGAATAAAACTCCCATCCTTAGCTGATTTCATTCTGGGTCTTATGTAATTACATTAATTGAGACAGAATCCACCCCCTCCCCCATCCCCATACCGTTATAACTAACATATATACAAAATAAATTCAAGTTGAGTTTTTTTTTTTGAGGTGGATAGTGGCTACTTGGGGGAATTATGAAAGGCTTCAGAGTTGAGTTTTGAAAGAAACCATGGATTCTAACAGGTGGAAGTGATCAAGGAGTTCATTATAATCAGGGTACAGCTGGTACAAAGACATGGCGACAGAAGATGGAGTATCATATGTGAAGAATAGGAAGAAGGCCAACTTGCTTGGGTTGTTGGATACAAAAAGGAGATCAATATACAGTGAAGTTGAAAAAGTTGAAGCTGAATCCAGGTTACAAAGGAATTTAAAAGGTAAGCAGAGGAATTCACGTTTGATCCTAGATACAATAGGGAGCCACTGGAGTTTATTGAGTAGAGAAGTAATGTGGGTTGTACTTAAGGACAATCATTTTTGTCCTATTTTCAAAAGAGGCTTTAGGAGAAATATTAAAATAAAGTCAGTATGCTAGAAGACACCATAGACTCATACGCACTTTTCACATTCTTCCTAACCAAAGGACAATTATAATCAGAGAATCTGCTTGGAAGTGGATTGGTAAAAAACAAAACCTACATTTCCAGACATAATCACATGTTGATTTGTTTTGCTTGATTGTACTAATTTTGAAAGATTCTAGTGGTGGTGGAAATAGGAAGAAGATTGGAAAATGATGGCAGTGGAAAAAAGATGAGCACTAACCAAACATTTAAAAAATAACCAAGGTGTCAGAGACAAAAGGCATCAATAGAATTGAAAAAAAAAAGGAGAAATGAATTAGGGGAGACAGTTTATACACAGGAATGACTGGGCTATATTAAAATGTATTTTCCAGGATAAAAATGAACTTTTTTCTTAGCTTTTGATGGAAACTGCATCATATTTAAAAATAGCCTGAAGCCAGTCTTGGAGTGTTTATTACAGGAAGCAATACTGTACTGGCAGGAAGCTGGATTGAATACCCCATAGATCATTGCTACATATAAATTTCCTTTGTAGAAAAAAAATCCTCCTATTGAATTAAGTGTTTCCTTCTTCCTTTTAAAATTGCTAAAGGAAAAGATATGATTTAAATTTCCATTCATAAAGTAACCAGTCTTAAAGGAAATTTTCCCAAGATTCAAACTCTACAAATACTTTATGATTTTGCCATGTAAGTAGCACATTATTTTGCTGCTCACTGTTGCAAAGGTGAATTCAAGGAACTAGAGTCTGGAAAAAGACTTTAGGTATTTAGGAATTCCAAAGAAGTTCCAGATTAGCCACATAATAATCTTTGAGAAAAGACTTGTTATGAAGGCCTGTGGCTGCTTATTAAGTGATTATTTGTCAGGCACCGGAACTACAAATCTACAGAATGAAATATCTTACTCCTCAGGACCTTTCATTATATTGGGGGTAAACAACAGGTACCTGGATAGAAGGATATCCAAAGTAAATAGTGTGAATAATATCAATTTATCCAAAATAAATAAAAAAAGAGAATAAATAAAAACAAATGCAAAATAAATACAAGTTGGTTAAGGAGGGCATTAGCCACTAGGGGTAGTCAAGGAAAGTTTTATATAGGAGGGGGTCTGAGCTTAATCTTGAGGGAAGAGAGGGATTCTATGAGGCAAAGATGAGGCAAGAGCATATTCCAGGCACTGGGGGATGTTAATGGAATAGAAGAATTAGTAATATACAATAAGACTGAACAAATAGGTTCCAGACTGAGGTTTTTATGTTTGATCCTAGAGGCAATAGGGAGTCTTTGGAATAGACTGAATAGGAAAGTGACATAGTAATAAGATTCAGGGTGGAGATTAAAATATAGTTTTTGGATGTGGCCAGTGAGAGAACTTGTTTTACTTGACTGCACATGTTTGTTAGAAGGGTTTTTTTCCTTTTCTTTCTTTTTTTTTTTTTCAGTAGGGAAGTGGTGAGATATGGGAGGGAGAAAGGGTGGATTTTTGCTAATAGAAAAAAAGTTAATTACAAAATGCTGTCATAAACATACAAAATGCCTACTTTAGTAGGAGAGCAAAGCAGGGCACTGCAATGAGGGGAAGAGTTAGGATGATCATTTCTTCTTCAGGGATAGTGTGAATAGTATTTACTGATATCATTTTAAATTCTAAGCTGTTGTGTGGAGGTTTCAAGAAGGAATCATTTTTCTTTAATTGAAAAATAAATAGGTCATCACTGCAGGGACTCGGTACTTTCATTTTCCATTGGTTACCATGTAATGTAGGGACTGCATGGGTTGCATTTGTATCTATGTTAGTGAATTTAAGGTTCTGTGGAAGTCTGAACACTCTCTCAGAAGGGACTAACCAACTGAAGAACCAGGGCTAGAGTGTCAGTGTGAGCTCAGGCTCAACTGTCCTTTGTGGGGAAAGTGATGATGAAAAGTAGATCACTCAGCATTCCTTGAGCAAATGAGCTTCTTTCATCAATGTTGTGTGCTCTCAGCACCTCCTCTTTAACCCTGCTGAATCTTTTCATGGTTTCTTAACCTTAACCTGAAAACTGAGATTTGAACCTCTCAGCACTTCGTGTTCACGTCCCTCGTCCTACACTGTGAAAGACCTCTTAGATTTAGTCAATGTTATTACTTTGCTTTCTTCTTGATTTGTTCAGTTGTTTCATTCATGTCTGACACTGTGACGCCCATTTGGGGTTTTCTTCCTAAAGATGGTGGTTTGACATTTTCTTCTCCAGCTCATTTTATAGATGAAGTAATGGAGACAAACAAAGTTAAGTGATTTGCCCAGGGTTACACTGCTGTGGGTGTCTGAGTGGATTTGAATGTCTGAGACTGGATTTGAACTCAAGAAGATGAGTTTTCCTCACTTCAGGCCTGGTACGCTCTCCGCTGTGTTACCTAACTGCCCTGTTCCCTTGGTACTTTTCATTAATGTTATTGTCTTCTGGACCAGGACATTTTGGGGCCCATTCTAGCCACTGATAATTGCCTTCTAACTTACTTGATATTGAGAAAGATACATAAATTACTGAACAAAAAGGCTGAGAGAATGCTAACTGGTTTACTGAAACTGCAGTATTTTTTAGAGGCTGGGGACTGGCACAAGAGAGGTAAGAGTTAAACCAGAAATTCAGGCCATAAAGAAGCTTCCTGGCATCTTCGGTTTTTGTTTTGCCCTATGAGTCAATTGCCACCTGTGTAGAGGAATAAGCCTGTGTTCTCTGGGAAATTTATAGATAAATATTTTGCCAAGTCCAGCCAGGTTGAGCCATTATGTTTATGAGAACAAGTCCAACAAATATGCAGGGTTAACCATGGAAAAACCAGACTCCTCCCTTCCTCTCCTCTTCCTCTTCTTCTTCAACCAATTATAGTCTTCATAGATTACAGAGGCTACATCTGGGAAGAGAGGGGATAGATAAGACTTTATTTTTTCACCTTTCATTATCCTAGAACAGGAACGATAGTGGAACATCACTGACAAGCAGTAGAGGTGGGAGTATTCATATTTAACCTACCTGCTGGTGTTGGCAGACAGATGAGTGAGCTGTCAGTCATCTACTGAGCCAGGGACCAACAGAATATATAACCTGATTTCTGTCTCCTCCTTCCCCCCGCCTTTTTTTTGTTTTTGGTGGTCAGAGCTTCCCTAGCAGCTACTCTCCTTTAGAAATATGATCTCCCCTTTCAAGATCAGACTGGGCCCTCAGAGTAAAAGGTTGAAATGGTGGTCACTAAGTCACTTCTTACTCACTCCCATGGCTATTGGTCCAATATATACTAGAAGTGAATATCTAGGCCCAAGATTGTTTTCTTTCTTCCTCCAATAAATTACTATTTCTCTTCATACTGGACTCCTTTACCTCCAAGTAGAAATCTCACTCTGGTAGTTAGTACAATTTAGATTGTATAGAAATAAACCCCAGTATTTCTAGGTCTCTTCTATTCATATATTTCTTCCCATACTCCAGCTCCAACTCCCATATGCATTCCTACAAGATATAACTGACGTGGATTAAATAGCATCACCAACTAACTCCTTGAACTGGATGACCTATAGACTCCTTAAACTCATTCAGTCCTAACAGAACCTTTCTCCCAAACTCTCTGTCTTCCCAATTTTCCTATTGCTATTACAGGTACCATTATCTTTCAGGATGTGTTATCTTTATCTTTAACTTCTTACTCGTGCTGACTTCATAAGTATAATTTCTGAGTATAATATCTCTTGTATTTATTTCCTTCTCTTCACTCACACAGCCTCTGTCCTGGTTCAGGTCTTCATCACCTCGAACTTGGACAAAAGTCTCTTTTTTGCTCTCCCTGTATCATCTCTCCACTTCAAACTATCCCAACCTCCCAAATCAGTGACTCATTATTACTTTCAGGATCAAATATAAATTTCTGTTTGGCTTTTATAGCCCCTCATAGCCTACCCCTTTCTACCTTTTAATTCTGCTTATACTTTACTCCCCTCATAGATACTCTGTGATCAAGATACATTGACCTTCTTGCTGGTCTCCATGCTTAATCTTTCAACTCAGTCAGTATCTTTTCATTGGCTGTTCCATATTATTATGCTTCTCCTGCTTTCCTCTACCTCTTGGCTTCCAAAGCTTCCTTTAAGACTTAGGTCAAATTCTGTGTTATCCAAATAACCTTACCTGGCCCTCTCCCCAAAGCCTTCTCTCGAGATTTGCATTTAAATTGAATGATATCTTGTATGTAACATAGTCATTTGCATGCTGTCTTCTCCAATAGAATGTGAGGTCCTTGAAGGCAGCAACTACATTTTTTGCTTTCTTTGGCATCCCTAGCACTTAGCCCAATGCTTAGCATATAGTAAATACTTAATAAATGATATTGACTATCTCTTTCTGTAGTTTTCCAAAAGCAGCATAATCTCTCCCAGAAGAAAAAAAAAAGGCATTTTTAAAGGTGGAATCAGTTTTGTGCAGTTTTAAATAGCTTTTTAGGCTATGATAGAAGAGTTGACTATGGTTAGACATCCACCTTGATCTAGTTTTGTGAACATGGGTAAAGGCAGAGAGAGGTTAGGGTATGTAAGGGAGGGAAGGGGTGCTTTTTTGCTGCAGTGCATCAGAGAAACCACTTTGATACAAGTTAAATCAATAGACATGGGATATTCTTGGGTCAGATCTATACTAGCAGTCTTTGAGCCATTTTGAGACCTACATGCTGAGTCTCTGTTATATATAGGACCCCAAGCCTGGCCAAAAGGAAATGATGGCTCTTGGCATGCTCAGCCTTCCAAGTTTTAAAATTTCTCATCTCCCTGATGTTCTTGTAATGGAGACTCTCTTTCCCTCCATCTCATACTTCTCTCTTCTTCTTGCTCCTCTGAATTTCTTGAGACTTGAGTCAGATGTGAACAATATTTGCCAATTACTCTCATTCAGATTTGTAACATTTGGGCACCAGTCATTTTTTTCCTTTCTTTACAGAGTTGCTGAGTTACTACAGAGTCATTGTAGACTTGTACCAGAAAAATGCCTTTCTGGGCATCATTGTCCAGACAGAGAGGAAGTTTCTTCTCTCCTGTAGGAGATTATATCCTGAGGTGAGAATTGGAATGTTGTAGCACAAGGAGTTTGTTTTGTCAGCTGTGCTAACAGTGGCTGGAGATTGGTTTGTAAGAAGTAGTGAGGAGCACACGTACAAGGCAGCATGATGAAAACCAGGAACACCACAGGCTTATTGCTGATAGAGAGATAGAGTAGGTGTGATTTATATAGACACTGTCTGGGTCTCATCTGCCAGGACACTGATGAGTGGAGATGGCTGCCTACCTTGGGCCACCATCTTGCTCCTGCCAGGACTCTAAAGGCAGAAGCAGAAGACTTGTCTCCTCTCCCCCTTTGCCTTACAGATTTGGGCTTATCTCTGAGGCTTTTTAAAAAAAGTTGTTTCAGATTTATGATTTTTATAGTGTTTCTTTTAATTTAAGATAGAAATCTGGAATTGTTCATAAGTGACAGATATGTGTCTGTTAATTGCAAGGGGAATTTAATGGTGAGTGCCAATGACTAACTTGAAAGAGACAACATTAAATGCATCAAGGGTTTAAGTTTCTTCTCAGAATGCTAGTGTATCTCTTAACTATAGGTTCTAAGCAAAGTAGAAAGAAACTCAATGATTTTATTAGTCATTTCTATAAGCTTCTAAATAGCAGAAAAAGATAATTCACACAAAGCAGGACTGTTTTATCCTTAGGCTAATGGAGTCAGATGATGAGAACACAGGTGTCTACCTAAGCAAGGGCTGGGTAGAAATGTGAATCAAGGGAAGGTCCTAGTGGTGTGAGAAACGTGTAGTGTGGGAAGAATCTGCCCATGTGCATTTCCACAATGGGAGGGAAAGCCCTCAAGCACCTAAACTTTGCCTCATAGTACTGCCTGTTGGCTACAGAGTCAGTTAGGCAAATATCATTACACATAGGAAGCAAAATGGATAGAACTTGGTTAATTCTTTTTGTTTTAAGAAAAAATTCAATGAACCTAGAAAATAATTCAGACTGTGATTTGGTTGAAGAAGTGCCTCTTTACTTCCCAGTCAGTAGCAATGTCTAGGCTGGGCTGTAGCACTTAGCCATCTCAGTAATCCTGTTAGAAAAGCTGATGCAGCTATATTTTGCTCCTTAGGGACTTTAAAGGATACATATCAGCAACATAAAGCCACCAACAAAGTTCTATCTAGTTTCTGTTGATAAGTTTCACTTTGTTAATTCTAAATAACTGTTCCTACTACTGAAATATACTGATCTGGGTCTATATTAACATCCCTTGGGATTTAGAAGCAATTATATCTAAAATGGAATCACACCACACACATAAACAGGAGTGATATTTAAAGGAAATTAAACAAAAACCCAATTACAAATCCATTTAATTTGCAGACAGAAAGAATTAGCCTTTGGTTTCCTGGTAAATAAATATTCAGTGAAACAATAATCTACAATTTAATAACATGAGCAAAATATTTCTTACATGCTATAAGAGATGATATTTTATCACCATTTCCGTTTCAATTCAGTTTTTGAATTATAAGGACTGGAGATCAATCCATAGCATAGATCATTTCATGGAGAATGTTTGAAGGTGGTTTCTGGTTGTACCTTTCTTTCATTATATCTGGATATTTAAACAGTTCATAGGGAGAACTGATAGTTTGAAAATTCAGTGTTTTCCCTCAATCAACATGTCCTTTATCAAATACTTCCATAGCATAGAAGACCCTGCACCTCCAAACTTTGTCCTAGGTCCTCTTGTGACTATATCTTTTTCTCATTGATTTCATCATCTTTCATTGGTTCAGTTAGAATATCTATTCAGATGACTTTCAGATTTATAGAGCCTCAATCTCTCTCCTGTTTTCTAGTCCTGTATCACTTACAACCTATTGAGTTTTTCCAACTAGATGTTCCATGGGCACTTCAAACTCAATATTTCCAAAGCATGACTTTCTTCCAAAAGTCACCCTCTTTCAATCTTTCTTCTTTCTGTAGAGGACACAGACTTTCAACCTCAGTCATCCTCTATTCTTACTCCTACTCATCTCCTATATCCAATTAGTTTCCAAGTTTAGCTTTTCCAGCATCTCTGATATCCTTCCTCCTTTCTCCACCAATACAGTCACTGCACTAGTTCATTCCTGGAGGATCCTTCTCTTGTGCTATTCTCTGCTTCAAGTCTCTCTCCTCACAAAGCCATCATTTACATGGCTGCCAAAATGTATTCCTAAACCATAGATCTGCATGTCTCTCTTCTATTCAAAAAGCTCCAGCCATTCCCTTTTGTCTCTAGGATAAAATGTAAATTCCTTGGCATTTAAAGGCTTCCACAATCTGGATCTAGTCTACTTTTCCAGAATTATTATGCATTATTCCCCTCCATACACTCTGTATTCCATCCAAATCGGTCTATTTGCTCTCCTCCCCCCCGCATAATATTCCATCTTCTGTCTTCAAGTCCTTGCACTGGTTGTCTCCCATGTCTGGAATGCATTCTTTCCTTCCCTCCTCCATTTGGATTCTCTAACTTCCTTCAAAAGTCAGTTCAAGTGTTATGTCCTACATAATGTCTTTCTGGATAAGTTAGGCAGTGTTAATTTTGCATATATTTTGTATTTTCTTACACATGTACATTTTATCTTCTCTGATTACATATACATTCCTTGAGGGTAGGGATTATCTCCTCTCCTCCTCCCCCCCTTTTTTTTGGTTAATGCATAGTACATAATAAACTCAAACATACTTTTTGGAAATGATAAAATAGACAACTTTAGAAGTAGCACAGTTGAAAGAGCTCTGGGCTTCTGAACTGAATTCAAATATGGCCTCAGATACTTCCTATCTGTGTTCTTCCTGGGCAAGTCACTCAATCATGTTTGTCTTAGTTTCCTTATCTGTAAAATGAGGATAACCATAGTACCTCCTTCTCAGGGTTGTTGTGAGGATAAAATGAGATATTTGGTTTTTAAAATAGTATTTAATTTTTTTCCCCAATTACATGTCAAGACAATTTTTAGCCTCTATTTTTACAAGATTTTCAGTTCCCAATTTTTCTTCTTCCCTCCCCTCTTCTGAAAATGGTAGGCAGTTTGATATAGAATATGCATGTATTGACATGTAAAAATTTTCATATTTGTCACAGTTGTGAAAGAAAAAACAGATCAAGAGGAAAAAGACCATGAAAAACAATAAAGTAAGTAAAAAAATGCCTTGCTCTGCCTTCAGAGTCCATCAGTTCTCCATCTGGATTTAGATAGCATCATCCTTCGTCAGTCAGCCCTTTTTACTTGTCTTGGATCATTGTGTGGCTGAGAAGAGCTGAGTCATTCACAGTTGATCATAACACAGATATTTGTTTTTTGAAATTATTTGATGTTATGTTTTTTCCCCAATTACATGTAAAAACACTTTACTAACATTTGTTTATTTTATTTCGAGTTACAAACTTTTTCCCTCCCTCTCTTGCCTCCTCATTTAGAAGGTAAGCAATTTGTTATACACATGCAGTCATGTAAAGCATATTTCCATAATAATTTCTGTAGTAGCAGTCTTAAAATATAAATATGTTGTGAAAGAAAACACATACCCCCCAAAAAAATTGCAAGAAAAATAAAGTTTTTAAAAAGTATGTTTCAATCTGCCTTCAGATTCCATCAATTCTTTCTTGAGAGATAAATAGCATTTTAAAAGAAATCCTAAGTCCTTTGGAATTGTCTTGGATCATTGTATTGCTGAGAATAGCTAAGTCATTCACAGTTGGTTATCATCCTATATTGCTCTTACTGTGTACAATATTCTGGTTCTGCTCATTTCACTTTGCATCACTTCACATTAGTTTATGTAAGTCTTTTCAGATTTTCCTGAGGGCATTCTGTTTGTCATTTCTTCTAGTACAAGAGTTTCCCATCACAATCACAGACCACAACTTGTTCAATCAATCCCCAATTGATGGGCATCCCCTCAATGTACAATTCTTTGCCGCCATAAAAAGAGCTGCTATAAACGAGATATTTCTAAATCATATAGCACAGTACCTGGAACATAGTAGGCATTTAATATATTTCCTTCCTTCCTTCCTTCCTTCCTTCCTTCCTTCCTTCCTTCCTTCCTTCCTTCCTTCCTTCCTTCCTTCCTTCCTTCCTTCCTTCCTTCCTTCCTTCCTTCATGCAAGGTGGGCAGAACTAGAACAATTTATACAATTACAACATAATTATAGAAAGACTTTGAAAGACTTTAGAAATCTAATCAGTGCAATGATAAACCCCAAGTCCAAAATCATGAAGATGAAACATGATGTTCACCTCTTTACAAAGAGATGATTAACTTAAAATGCAGAATGAGACATACATTTTTGAACACATCTAATGTGGGAATTTATTTTGCTGGACCATGTAGATATATATTATTTACATTTTTGGGTTTGTCTTTCTTTTAAAATTTGCTTAGTGGGGAGAAGGTATGGATTAATAAAAAATACTTGTTACTTAAAATACTAAAAAATGAAAAAAAGAAAAAATATTTTATAGGAAGTTATAATAGTTCAATACTGTTTGGGAAAATATTCTATATTTGTAATACATACATTTAATTCTTATTGTTGACTCTGTCCCTTCCCTCATTCCAAAACCAGAAAAATCCAAAACCAACAACCAAAAACAAAACCTCATCCATTTTCTCCCAATTTTTAAATACAATGAGCAATAGTAAATACTTGTTTGATTGAATTGAACTGTTTTGATTCTCTTTCACATGTTGAGGGGAGCTATGTGGTAATGAAAGCTGCTACTGGCATTGGTACATCTGAGCATACACCCTGTAAGAGAGTGAATCATTTTTTTTAAAAGCTATGATTTCAGATAAAACAATATTTTAGTGTCTATTTTGTTCCATAGTAACAGTCTTAAAATGTAAATATGTTCCTGGGAAGCCAACATATGTACTACAAAAGTCTCAACTTCATAATATACAGTATTTTCAGTATTCATAATTCATAATTATGTATTCATAATTACAGTATTTTCATAGAACTGAGTTTGTAACATGGCTAAATAAGGTTGGGAGAGGATGAATTGCTATGAGGAATCGGAACTGAGCTTTGAGATGCTACAGTATCAAAAGGAGTCCTGAGGGTTCTGAGTGAGGAGAAGAAAGACTTCAATAAATGTCAAGAAGAAGGACTGAAAGAGGGCTGATGGTGTTGCTTCTGGGAATATCTTAACTTTCTGTTTTTAGCTGATAATGACAACTACTTAGATGAATTTGGGCTTTGTTTCTTGAAAACAGTACAAAAAAGAGCCTGGTAAACATAGCCAATGTAAAATAATCCAGGTATAACGTAGGTGAACTGACCTCTATAAGCCCATTCCTTGATACACTCACAGATATTTACTGTTTGGTTCCAATCCACCCTCTGGAACTTTGGGTGTGGCTTCTAACCATGTTTGACTCTGGGATGAGAGTCTTCTAGTTGCCTACCAAGCTGGAACTCAGTGGATATACAAAAGAAGGAACTTATCTCTCTGCTTCTCTTTTCTTTGAAGCTACAAGCAAGGCAAGGTGGCTTCTACATCATTCCTCATGGTTCTAGGTATACTCCTGAGGGGTTATGAGGTTCTTCCAATGTTATTGCTCAAGCCCCTATTCGAGTATATGCCACCCTTTCCTGTGATTAATACCCCACCCCCAGCATTATCTAACCAATTAACATCAAATAGCTTTTATAAAAGGATATTTACTGAAAAAAATATCAAGATCTAAAGTATAAAAATGCTCCCCAAATTAGAAATATTCCACTTTCTACACTTTAGTTCCTAGGGAGAATGGGCACAAAAAATGGATAGTTACAAAGCATTTGCTTTACCATGAACCAAGTTTTCTTCTAAATGCAACATGGAACCTAACTAGTTGCTCCCTTACTGCGGAACATAGCATCTCAGCTACCTACATTTAGGATCTAGCTCTCTGGAAAAGTGCATTCACAACAGATTTTTATGCTTAATCTGTATTTTAAAAATTTTCTTCATCATTTTCCTATGCCTGTACAACCCCCAAAACAATAAACTAAGCCCTTATATAGAGAGCATTTGCTGATTTCTGAGGTATAAATATTTCCCTTGAAAGTTTAACAGTAGACTCTCATGGGCCAGTCTGAACTAAGTCTACCACACCCCTGACTGGTTCCCACAGGTCAGTCCTTGGGATTACACTGGTACTTCACATTGGTCAGCTGTAGGCAAACTCTGATACTGAGCATAGGTCCTAGACCTCTACCTTCTTCTGATATTTTGAGGCCCACAAGATCATGGGATTTCCTCTACTCCTTCACCTGAGGAGGAAAGAATGAATGCAAATAGAAAAAACAACAGAGGTGCCATGCATTCATGACCATGTATGGGCCAGGTGGGGAGAGTTGGCACTGGATCAATCTCTCTTCCCACTTGCAGGTTTAAGCAGTTATTGCTTTGATCACCTCCAGGAAAAAAAGCTAACCTGATTTGACAGGCTAATATTTTTTGTATGAACTCAGTGTCAACTGAACAGTCAAGCAAAAGGCTTTTTTTCATTATGCAATAAATGAACGAGAAAAGAGAGAATCCCAGCAAATGCTCTAAAATGGAGGGCAGGTTCCTTTATTATGCATACTTAGAAGCAGGTTCCCCAAATATCCATGTTTGTGAGTGCTCTTAGAATTAGTTTCTATGAAGAAATATGCCAGAAGGTTAAAAAAAGAAAAATTAATGATAAAAAATAATAGCTAACATTTACATAGCTCTTTAAGGTTTACAAGTTACTTTACATATATTATTTCATTTGATCCTCATAAAAATCTTGAGACAAGTTCTATTGTTATTGCCATTTTGTAGGTGAGGAAATTGAGGATGAGCTTAAGTGTTTAAGACAGTTTTAGAAGTCATATTTTCTTGACTCCAAGTCCAATTCTGTATTCACAGCATTACAACATTGTCTTATTTCCCACCTGGCTACTCTTTCGGACTTCTCTAGTTTCTTTTGAATTTCCTGAGTTCTTCCACCCAGGCACCTTCTTGTGGCTATACTTTCACTTTCTTTTGGGTGTTGTCTTCTCCATTAGATGATAGACTCTTTGATAGCAGGGACTGACTTTTGTTTTTGGGTATGTAGCATCCCCAGTTCTTAACAAATTGCCTTGCATGTAGAAGGTTAATAAATGTTTACTGATTGACTGCCTAAACAAAGACAAATATTTCTGAATTATTTCTTACCATCCAGAACTATAGGTAGCTAAGTGGTGGTAACAAATCAGTTGACTTGGAAAGCAATATAAGTGGCAGATTTAGGATTCATTGGGTTTCTTGGAAGCCATGACCAAATTAAAAAAAACAAACAAACAAACCTGTATTTCAAAAAAAAATCATAAAGGAAGATTTCCCATTAATCTTAGAACCAGAGAGTAAAATAAAAATAGAAAAAATCCACAGGTCTACAAAAAAGAACTGAGATTAAGCATGCCTAGAAATGTCAGTCAAAATCTTGTTCGTCTAGGTTAAACAGAGAGCAAGTATTTGTTGAGCATGTACTATGTGCCAGTCACTGTGTTAAGTCCTGAAGATACCAGTATAAGCAAAAAGAAAGAGATTCTGCCCTCAAGGAACAAGAGAACACTTAAAAATGGACTGAGTATTGAGGGATGGGGACAAGACACCTGTGCCTGGTGATAGTAATGGTGTCCAGAGAACACCAGTCAGGAGAGGAATGAAACATTGCTTACTTGGTCTTGTGCTCAAAATGGGTACCCCTGGATGAAATTCACCAATGGGAAAATAAGTCTAGTATGGCCCTGGATAGAATTCACCAATGGGAAAATAAAAATAGTATGCCCAGGAGTGTTCCATAGTGAGAAGGTTCCAGTTGCTGAGGGAAGTTCCAAGGTAAAAAGTTAACGAAAAATATATTTTAAAAAAGTCTTAGGTCAAAGAAAATTTCTGGCAACAACCTGGGATATAGAAATCAAGATCAAGGTAACACTGTCAGCAAGGATTGCACAAGGTTATGCAGAAATTATAAATAAGAAGAGAAAAACTTGAAATGCCATACAGAAAAAGCAAAAGAAAAAAGATCTATAGCCAAAAGTAACTTGTTCTGTAAAACTCAGTATGAGTCTCCACAGGAGAGGAAAATGAAACTTTAATAAAATAGATGACTTTAAAACAATCCTGCTGAAAAAACCTGAGCTGGGTAGATCCTTTGAAAAAGAAATACAAGGCATAAGAAAAACCCAGAAAGGTAAATTCACTTGACTAACCTGAAGGGGCAAAATAATGATAACATGTTCATAGTACTAACAGGGAGAGAGGAGAACATTATCCTCCCCAGAATTCCAGTGTCTTCAATGAGTAAAGAGGGACTAAAGAGAGGCAAATGCAGAGAATGAGCGTGTTTTATGTTACTTTTTTTGCTTTGAGAAAATAAAGATAAGGGAGAGGGAAGAGAAAAGAAATACATTAAGGGAGAAATAAGAAGAGGAAGAAGCTGTTTTTGAGGAGGCTGCCCCCTAGCAGAGGAAGCATATTATCTAGTAGCTTCCAAATTTAATTAATAATTCTTGACAAGCAGGTGCTATGGTTACAGTTGGCATCCAAGGAATCTGATTACTGAAAATAGTGATGGGGAATGGTAGTGACTCTTTCAGCAAATTAATAATAGATACTTTGGGGGAAGAGACTGAAAGAGGACTTGAAATATATTCTCCCCACTACTCCTTTCCCTGAAATAAACACACCAAAAACGTGAATAAAAATTCAACCCTCAAAATGCCAGAACCTTAGGAGCCATTTAATTCAACCTATTTATATTGCAAAGAATGAAACTGAAGCCTCAAAGAGGGGAATTAACTTGAACAAGGTCTTAGAAGAGGGATGAGTGTAGATGGAATAAAATGGAGTCCAAATATCATAGACTCAGAGTCCTGGAGGTCAACGAGATCTTAGAGATTAACTTGTCTAACTGGATAATTTTACTGGTGAGGAAACAGAGGTCCAGTGTTCCTGTTAGAACAAGTATTAAAAGACAAGTCTCCTGATTCTTAAGTACAATGCTCTTTCAATCAGGTCACTGAAATTTGATTTTATAAGATATGATGTAGCCCTTTCTTAGAACTGACCCCTGCTTCCATAGCTCATGATGAGTGGCTGAATGGCAAATGGCCCTTTGGTCTACTTTGGGTGTACTCTGGCCCCAAGTTTATTCAAACTAGGATTGGTGACCCAGTAGCCTCCTCTAGGGATACCAGGGGTCTAGTGCTGCTCTACTCTATGACTAAGGTGAGAGTGGGTTAAGGATACACAATCTATACCCACAAGTATCTGTCTTCATTGTGTAGTGGATAGGAATTGGGATTGCCTAACATTACTGGAAAGATAGGCTTCCTGAGGTTGGTTCCTGAGCAGATCCTCTGCTCCAGCCCCTAATCTGGACTAGGGCTCAAGTCCTTTTAAGTCCAGAATTCCAGAAGATGGAGCTGGAATGTTACTAAAGCTAACCCTCGGGAGTCTGATCATGCCCTGGTTTCACTATCCTGGGTTCTCTATTTTCTTCCTTAAGGTAATAGAATTGTTTAGAACAATCTTTCATTTTTCTCTCTCCTTCCTCCCCATTTTGATTTCTAGGGCAAATTTTCTATCACGGTAAGAGCTTTTGCTCTAGTTTTGCCTCTTGTTCTGACCAGCATAAGAAGATTATAAAGGCATCCAAGGCGGATTCAACAAGATTCTTCCTTTGCTGCTGTGTACCTAGTCAGCTTCCTTGGCTCTCTCAATCCTTGTGGGTTTTTTGATTTCTATCTGGCCATTCCATATTGTTCTCTGTTCAACTCTATACACCTGGTGATTGCTTGCTCTTTATATGAATTGTAGATAGGCCACCCTGCCTACTAACCCCAGCTGATTTGAATCCTTGGGTTTCTATCAATCTTTTTTATCCATCATATATCTGAGGATATAGCCAGCTGGCTTAATTCCTCACTTCTCACTGAGCTCTGACATTACTGATAGAGAGTACAAGAAAATTATATCCTTTCCTTTCTTCCCCAGAAAAATGACTTCTTTCAACATTTTATTTCATGTCAAGTATTCTGCCTTCCTCTCCTCCCCTTCTGCCCTCCCCCCAAAAGGCCCCATGGAATATACCATTGTTCAAATCCAAATTATGTAATATATACAGAGTAAACCTTAAACTTCTCTACATTAATTATTGCCACTACTTTAAAGTCAATTGGATAGACTAATTTGTATTTATTTTTTATTTTAAATGTTTTATTGATGCTCTTAAAATTAATTGATGTCCCCCATGAAGTACCCCGCCTCGAATACAAATACCCTCTATTTTCCATCAGCTGTTCTGCTTGGCTTGGCCTACACAAATATCATACCTCTTTCCGGATATGCTCAACACCTGAAGTCTCATCATCAAGCAAATTGACTCAGATATGCAGCACCTTCTCAGCACTCCTCTGCCTCTCCCTTGTGATTGCAGGGCAGGAGGATGGACTAATAAAATCCTTCCAAATCCTTCCTCAAAAATTTCCAAGTAACTTCATTTTCCATCCACAGCTTTGCTTTGTTTTTCTCTATGAACATCATGGCCCTGCAGTATCTATCCTCAATATTCTCTTCTCCTTTTTTTCTTCTCTTTTTTTTTTGTATTCTCTTTCCCCATTATAGTGTAAGGTCCTTGAGGATAAGGACTATCATTTTAAAAAAATTTGTACTGACTGACAACAAACCCCCATCTTTACTTCCTGTGACAAAGTACAGTTAAGCAGAAGAAGTAAATATATTGGTCATGACTCACAACGTGAATACTATGACAGTGAAGAACAAATTCAGGTGGTGGCATATTGTGGGAAAAGGAGAAAAATAGGAGATCTTCCTTAAAGAAGGAACTTCATCCCATTTCAGGGGATGGGGAAGGTGAATTAATTTGTATTCATTGTGGACACAGGCTGTGATTATTTTCTTTTGGTTTCCTGTTCAATTCTGTTATGAGTAAATGTTTCTGTTTTGATGCCATTGGGAGCTTGATTTTGCTATCAGATGAATCAACACAATACACTGTAAGCCAGCTAACTAGAGAAGTTTCCCAGAGCATTCAAATCTTGGTGAGAGTAAAATTAGAGAAATAAAGCATTAATAATTAAGCGAATCTCTGATAGGAATCTGGTCTGATTGCATGAAGCCAGGGCCAGATGCCCAGATTACATTTATGGGAAATTGTCCAAAACTTGTATTGATGTTTAGGGAAGTCTAGGTTGCCAGAATTAGCAGTGTTCTATTTGGTACAAACTTTACTAGTAACTAGGCCAAACATAAACCTAAGTCCCGTTGTATAATTGTTTATCAGACTGAAGTAAACATATGTCCACAGAGTCACTGTATACACTTAGAAGAAGTCACCAGTTGATACAGATGGTATATATGGGTTTCACCAGAAAATCTAGATTTCAGAGTGGTAAGGACACCATTGGAAAGATATCCCATACTAGTATAGATAGTGGAAGAGGGTTTTGGAAGGGAGAAAAATGTAACTGTTTTACATGGGCTGCCTGAAAACTGGGAATTATTCCAGATCCTCAGGATATCTGGAAAAGGGAAGCCTTGTAAATTATTTACTAATCTTCCTTTTCTGGCTGGAAGATATTAAAGTCCATCATGAGAAAGTAAGATGAATAGGAAATACAGGGAATATAATAGGGGAATGTGATACTTTGCTATTTGGCCTTTAACCCAAAGCCAATAGTGCCAGGAGCTGAACTTGTGAGTTAAGATGTTGGGGACCCTAAGGGACAATTAAAGTTATTTTCAGGAGGCTTGAAAGACAGGCAGAGTTGCATAGTGGAGAGAGAGAGAGAGAGAGAGAGAGAGAGAGAGAGAGAGAGAGAGAGAGAGAGAGAGAGAGAGAGAGAGAGAGAGAGAGAAAGAGAGAGAGAGAGAGAGAGAGAGAGAGCGCTGGTCTCAGATGGAAGAAGACTTGGGTTCAAGTCTTACCCCAATACTTACCTGCTGTTTGATCCTTGGCAAGTTACTTATACTCTTAATGCCCTAGGGAATTCTCTAAGAGTATAAATTGCAGAGAAGGTCAATTGATAAAAAGAGTTACCTTATCTGGGAGTTTATATAAATGAAACTACAGGTCTAATTCTTATATCCATCCACAGTTAAGTCAAGCTGAGTTAATAAGTATTTGTTAAGTGCCCACTATGTGCCAGGCACAGTGCTAAGTGTAGGGATACAAAGAAAAGCAAAAATGGTCCCTGATCTCAAGAAGCTCATAGTCTAATGGAGGAAACAACATGTAAAAAAATTGTACAAGCAAGATATATGCAGAATTTATTGGAGATAAAGGAAAGGCACTTGCATTAAAGGGGACTTGGAAAAGACTTTTTAAAGAAGGTAGGATTTTAGCTGAGATTTGAAGGAAACCAGGGAAGTCAGGAAATGAAGATAAGTAGGGGAGAATCCCTAGCATGGGGAGCAGCCAGTGAAAATGCCTGAAGTTGGGAGGTGGGGTGTTTTGCTCAAGGAACACCAAAAAGGCCAGTGTCACTGGATCATAGAGTGGAGTGGAGTATGTGTCTTCTCTAAGAAGACTACACAGGTAGGAGAAAGACCATGTTGTAAAGGGTTTTGAATGTAAGTTAGAGAATTTTACATTTGATCTTAGAGGCAATAGGAAGTCACTGGAAGTTACTGAAGAACAAATGACATGGTTAGACCTGCACTTTAGGAAGTTTACTTTGACAGCTTAAAGGATGAGAACCTGGAGTGGAGTCTAATCATGAGGTGATGAGGGCCTGTTCCAGGTTGGTGGTAGTGTCAGAAGAGAGAAAGAAACAGATGTCATGGAGGTAAAATTGACAGGATTTGGTGACTGATTGGATGGGTGGTGGTGGTAAGGGAGTAAGGAGTAGAGGAAAACATGTAGGTTATAGGCCTAAGGAGAGTGGTGCTGCTCTCTGTTGTTTGTCATTTTTTTGAAGAGGAACAATGACATCATTGGATCAATGACATCTTGACTTGTGTGTGAATTGGATTTAAGTGAGGCAGAGTTGCACAAAGTCATCAGCCTC
Source organism: Bettongia penicillata ogilbyi (assembly GCA_023548195.1). NCBI lineage: Eukaryota > Metazoa > Chordata > Mammalia > Diprotodontia > Potoroidae > Bettongia > Bettongia penicillata. The sequence goes on along the minus strand of JAJHZJ010000551.1, from coordinate 916,155 downwards.
ACTTGCTCTTCCAGAGTCACTGGAATTCAGTGGCAAGATAAAAGTCTGATCAAGCTCTAAGCACTCCACAACACCTGCGTCAGCTGCCTTATAACCAGTGGGAAGCAATTATTCTCATCCACCCATTTCATTGAGGAAGTCTTCACATGCTTGGGGTGGACATCTCCCTAATTTACTGACAGGTTTAAGGCCTATCATTTACCCTCAATCTGATTTAGCCAAGGCAGGTTTACTGGGGTGTGACAGTTATGCATGCTATAGCTTCTTGGAACCACAGGTGAGAGCTGGGTGATATTCAAATATCTGAGTATCAGATATTCAGGAACATTCACAAGTGGAGAGTATATGGGTGCAGATAAATTTAGTTTTGGACATATGAGTTTAAGATGTTTATGGAACATTCACCTTCAAGGTGTTCAATAGGCAGTTGGAGATAATTAGACTGGAGGTCAGGAGAAAAGTTAGGGCAATCTATCTATGTATGTACCTATAGATAGATAGATATACCAGTCTATCAGCTATAGATATAGGGAGATATGCCTATCTAACTGTATCTACATATCTGAGAATCATCTGCAAAGAAATGATAATTGAATCCATGGGGTTGTTTGAGATCACTAAATAAAATAGTATAGACAGAGAAGAGAAGAGGGCCAAGTCCCTTGGGGAGTAGCCATGGTGAATAGGGGTGGCCTCGACAATGATGCAACAAAGAAGACTGATAACTAGCCAAGAGACAGATAGGAGAAGAACCAGGAGAGAGCAATGGCATAAAAACCTATGGGTTGAATGAGTTTCAAAGAAGGAGTTAGTGAGTGATAATGGTAGAGGGAGAGCTGAGAAGTGGCAAAGTTTTCCAGCTCCCTTACTAGGCCAAATAAATTGGGAGCGGAGGGGTGAATGAAAGTGCGACCAGTGCTGAAGGGGATGACCAGGATCAATAGAAGAGATCCTAGACTTAGTGAGTGAAAGAAGATAGAAGGAACGAGAAAGAAAGAGTTTAAAGATAAGTGGAGTAGCCATTCCAGAGAACTCAGGGGAAGAGGGTGGGTAATTTTTGAATGGGATATTGGCAAGGGAGATTTGGTTAAGGAAGATAGGAATAAAGATACAGTTAGAGCAATTTGGAGAATAGGGTTCAAACAATAATAGGAATTCAGAATCACTGGGATGGGGTATTCAGTCATTTTCAGTTATGTCTGACTTCATCACCCCATTTGGGGTTTTGTTGGCAAAGATATTGGAGTGTTTGCCATTTTCTTCTTCAACTCATTTTACAGATGAGGAAACTGAAGCAAACAATTATTTTACTATTTACTTCTTTATGAATGGATATTTTTAAGTTCAGTAAATTTGGGAGACTTGGTTTACTAGCAGATGAGCCAAGTGAATATATTAGAGCTAGAGAAGTCTCACAGTTTTAAGTTAAAGACTGATGCAAAATGAGCAAAAGAGACCCTTTTGCTGAAAATCTGGTCTAGCTGTAAGAGACAAAGGTTCAATTCTTTCATATATACTGAGTTCATCCTTCAGTGGTTTTCTCTAAAATTTTTGGTTCACTGTCTTTATCTGGGATTTTCCTTAGAAACATAATCTTTTCTAAATTTTCCCCAAACAGGAATTTCCCTGATAACAGAAGAATCTTGCTCATGTTAGAAGGGAACTACTCTCTTATGCAAGTAGTCAAGAAAATAAAACATGGACAATAGGAAAGATGCAATTTAATTTAGAAAATGCAACAGATTCATACAATGGGACATTATTATGCCATGAGAAGTGATAAAAATTACAAATTTAGGGAAACAGAATTAAATGAACTGATTCAGAGTGAAATGAAGAGAAAGATTTATGTGACGACAGCAATAATAATGTGAAGACAAACAATTTTGAAAGACTTCTGAATTCTGGTACCAAAATAGTGACCAATAGTGATTGCAGAAGATTGAAGGTGAAACTGAGGACACACATCTTTTGTTAAAGGGAGAATGGACTAGATACACAAAATGATATGTGCATTCTCAAACATGGCCAATATGTTGACCTATTTTGTTTGGCACACACTTGATACACAAACACATATGTACATGCTTACATACACTTACACACATATATTTAAAGAGGAATGATCTCTATTTGGGACTATTAGTGGAATAGAACATCAATTACTCCATTTCTTTATTATTATCCTGGTGCAAACTTTAGAGTTTTGCTGGGGTAGGTATGTAGGAGCTGGGCGCCCTGTGTACTTCCTATTTAGCCTACTATTTTGGCTGAAAATTTACGTCTGTCATATGATCTTTTAAATATCACTATCAGTAGCTGAATAATCATACTGGCTAGTCCTTTTAGGATTCAAGGTTGTAATCCACTTAGGTTGGGTGATTTGAAATCATTACATGCAGGTAAGTGCTCTTTTGCCATTCTACTTGGATATCAACTTTTTGTTAGTAATTTTCATTGTCATTCCCAGTGTAAAGGGTATTCTTTTTGACAGATGAAACAGATTAAATAAGACTTGGGGAGTCCCACCTTCTCTCTGTAGTCAGCTATCTTTGTCCCTTCCATACCAAGAAAAAGTTATATTCCTTTTTTTGAACTTCATTTCCCCCCCAATAAAGCTGAAAAAAGGGGGAGAAGCAGTCTTTTTCCACCCTTGTCCTTAGCTTTCCTCACCAGCCTCAGATCATCCTGAGCTTCTAGCATTTCTTACACAATTTTTTAGTTTGGGCCACATTATTTAAAAATAATTTTTTTCTGTTTACATGTAAAACAATTTTTAGCAGTTTAAAAAATTTTGAGTTCAAAATTCTCTCTTTCCCTTCCTCCTCAAACCCTTCCCTGAGATGGCAAGCAATTTGATATAGATTTTACATGGCCAATCATGCCAAATATATTTTCATATTGGTCATATTGTAAAAGAAAATATAGACAAAAAAGCCACAAGATAAAAAAGTAAAAAATAGTATGTTTTGATCTCCATTCAAGTCTATCAATTCTTTCTGTGAAGGTAGATAGCATTTTTCATCATGAGTCCTTTGGAATTGTCTTGAGTCATTGCATTGCTGAGAATAGCTAAATCATTCGTAGTTGATCATCATACACTATTGCTGTCACTGTGTACAATATTCTCCTGGTTCTGTTCACTTCACTCTGCATCAGTTCATATAAGTCTTTCTAGATTTTTTTGAAAGCATCCTGCTTGTCATTTCTTATAGTACAATAGTAGTCCATTACAATCATAGGCACTAACCTGTTCAGTCATTCTCCAATTGATGTTTGTTTGAATAATATCTGAAAAATATTTTTGCAATTATATGTAAAACTTTTAATATTCTTTTAAAAAACAATTTTTAAAAATTAATTATTTTTAGTTTACAACATTCAGTTCCATAAGCATTTGCAGTCTGAATTTTTTCCTTCTCCCTTCTGTTCCCCTTCCCCAAGACAAGATGCAATCTGATATAGGCTCTACATATTTAATGTTCTTTTTAAAAAATTGGCAAAGATCCTTAAAAATTGAGTTTCAAATTCTTTCCCTCCCTCCCTCCTGTGCCACATTTTAATATTGATCTTCTGTTACTTGACTTTGCTTCTATCTTCTGTACTGCTTCTGTGTAGCTAGATGACTCAGTGGATAGAATGCTGGGCTTGGCGTCAGGAAGACCTGAGTTCACATTTGACCTTAGTTACTTACCAGGTGTGTGACTCTGAACAAGTCACTTATTCTCTTTTTTTGCCTCATTTTCCTCATCTGTAAAATGGGAATAATAATAGTACCTACCTCCCAGGGTTGTTGTGAGGATCAAAGGAGATGATAATTGTAAAGTGCTTAGCACAATGCCCGACACTCATCATCACCACCACCATCATCATCTTCTTTTTTCCTCCTCCTCCTCTTCTTCTTCCTTTTCCTCATTCTCCTCTTTCTGGGCATATAAGTTGGTTAGTGAGTTAACTGTACATATATATTAGTCTCTTCAGACAAATCTCTTTTTGCTTCATTGAATTAACTTCTTTTTTGTTGCTTGGAATTTGAGCACCTCCCATTCCACTAGGACTGATTTCCTCTGAAGCATCTTATTTGTAAGATAAGAGTACTAAACTAGATGTCTTCTGAAATCTACATCCTTACATCCTACATCCTCTGATTTACTTATCTCTTACTGCTTTGGAAATTAGGATCATTTTTGTCTCAAAGAAGGAGTTTGGTGAGGTTACTTCTTTTATTATTTTTTGCCAGCTTATTTTTGTTCTTTAAATAATTAATATAATTCATCTGCAAATTCATGTTATCCAAAAGTTTCTTTCATTCAGAGTTTCATTTATAGATTATTTGATTTTTCTTTTTGAAATGTTTGCTTAGATTATCTATTTTCTGTTCTGTTAATGTGAATATACATATTATATATAAACACACATTTATTTAAATTTTTTTCAGTTTTGTTGATGTATTTTGTCACATGATACTTGCTGATAATTTCTTTTTATTTATATTTATTTATATATTTATCAATTTATAAACTCAACTATCCACTTTTAATATTGGTAATGTGGTTTTACTTTCTTAAAGCACTTAATAATTTATTTACTTTATTGGTCTTTTCTAAACATCAACTTCTTTTTTTTGGTCAGCCCAATAGTCTCTTAACTTGTATTTCTTTGGATTTTAAAATATCTACTTTTGTCCATATTTCTAGATTATTAATTAGCTGATTTTTCTAGTTTGTTAGTTGCATGGTCAATTTATTTATCTAATGATGCTTTTTGACTAGATGTAACTCAGAGCTTTTCTCTCTTGAATATATCAATTTTTATTTTTTCCTTGTCAGAGATCATGACTGCTTTTTCTTTTCTTGATTCAGATAAGACATAATAAATTGGGTCCCAATCTCATATTTTAACTTTGTATTTGCCTCTATATTTTAAGTATCTTTCTTATACTAATCCAATTATAATTGCTGTTCATCCTTCGTTCTTGAAGAGGACCAATGATATCAGGAGGGTAATGTCTTGGCTTGCCAGTGAGTTGGATTCAAGAGAGGTAGGGATGGGCAAAGTCATCACCCTCTCTCTGTCCTCTAGAATCATCTGAGTCCAGTGGCAAGACATAGTGAGAATGACTGGAGATGGTCCCAGATGCAGTGAGGAGACCTTGACCTTTTAGAGCTAAGGTCTTTCCTATGTTTCAATCTGTCTGAGGCAACATTCATTCAGTGATTCAGTGATTTAAGGCTAGGTAAGAAATGAGGCAAAAGATGGTCTAGTTGACCTACTAAAAAACAAAACAAAACATCCATCTGTGAGGGGAAGACCCTTAGGATTTCTGGTCAGAGCAGAAACAATTGTTATTTACACTCTGACCCGTCAAAATCCAAACAATGACCAAGTGAGGCTTGAGCTTGGCCAATCAGTGACAGGCAGAGTGATTCATGTTGCAAAGGTTCTTAAAGTAGGTGATACTACTCCATGGGGGAGTGCTGAAATGATTCAGAAAGGATGGTAGTAGCCTTGGGTGCATTTCGGGAGCATTGGATAAAAACAAGAGGGTCAGTGAAAGAATAAGGAAAGAAGATAAGACAATTCTGAAAAAACTGTTCATACAGGTTTCATCTGTTATGTGACAGAAATGAAGTTGTAGTGATTACATTATTTTCCAAATAAACACAAAAAATATAAGTTTATGACTGATCAGTGGTCAAGTCTGTTGACAGGTCTTAACAAGCAAGTGTTGGTAGGTGTGCTGGTAGGCAAACATCCCACATGTTGGAAAGTCCATCATGCATTGGCAGGAATATGTATGTGAAATAACTTGTTTACAGTATGGTTACGTGGTGCAATGTTGCATCATCAAAATTTCAATGTGGGAAAAACACCACAAATTTACAATAAATTATTAAGTTAAAATAATTATTTAATTTAAGATGCGTCACTTAAAAATTTTACATATATATACATATATAAATGATGCAAATTAAAAAAAAAATTAAAAGGTTAAAGGAAATAGATTTCCAGAGGGCTGCTTAGTAATTTTTTGTAAAAAAAAGAGTGGTAGGTCAAATGAGCTTGGGAACCTCTGGTTTAAAGCATGGTCAAGCAGCTTCATTTGATTTCCAATGGGCTTCATCAAAGCCTGGTTTTTCAGATCTCTATTTCAAGAAATCACAAATGAAACTACATGGGATGAAAGGGGTAATTGTCCCAATTTAAAAAAAAATGAAAGTAATATATCCCCCAAACCCCAACATATCTTATAAGGTTTAAGCAATCAAAATTTATATTCCTTTGGGCAGAGTACCCACATATAAGGGTATGATTCCTGATGTGGACTGAGGAAGAAAGGAAGGAAGAAAGGAAAGAAAGAAGGAAGGAAGGAAGGAGAGAGGGAGGGAGAGAAGGAAGGCTCTGATTAAAATGTCTTTATGAAAGAAGAAATTGACATTCTATACTTTCATTTTGCATTATTTGGAAAAAAATCATCCCAATTTTTTCTTTTATTCTAGCTCATATGCCTTTCCTCTTTTTAAAAATCATCTTTCATAGTTGTACAACTCTATCCCAATTAGTCTGAATAATGAATCCCCTCAAGTGGTCACATTCAAATTTACATAACATATTTCCATTGGACTAGAACCAATGACCATATTTTACACTATTATAACTTAGAATAGCATGAATTCTAATGCATGTAACCACTTCAGGAGATTCATTATTTACCTTAATTGGGACCTATTTGTAGTTTGCTTTTTTTGAGATAATCCCCTCTCTAGCCCCAGGAACTCCCATTCAAGGATCTTATCTTTCTCTCTCTCTCTTTCTAAGCCTAGCCCTACGCTTAATTTATGCTACTTCTTTGATGACATTTCTTACCTTCTTTCGCTCAAGTTACATAAGATCATGTTTCATGAGATCCTCTTTGTCACCATGTCACTATTCTCAATGATATCTATTTGTGATGCACCAATTCCAAGAAATACTAATTTTTGAACACAAGTATAGAATTTACTTCCTTTTGTTTCCTGAAAAACTCTTAGAGAAGGAATGTTCATGAGATCATAGTCTTGTCTTTCTTTTTCATTTTATATACACTAGATTTTCACTTGGTTCTTTAGGTTTACCCTTTTATAATTTATTTTGCACTCTGTGTTTATATTTTAAAGATTCTAGCAATCTCTAGTTTTCTCAAAAGACTGCTTGGAAGTCACCAATGCTGCAAAAAGTCTACTCTCCTCACAGAGGGATGTTCAGAATTTTCAGAGTAACTTATCTTTGGGTGCAAAACATTTCCATTTTTTTTTCAGGATATTATATATTTTTTCCTTTTTCATTGATTTGGAATCTATGCCTGAATGTGAAATCTATAGCGTCCTATACAATTGCAAGAGTTTGTCTTTAACCTGATAACTCTTTAGCTTCCCAATGATATTTCTTGTTGAGTTAAACTTAGGGTTCTTCTTTTATGCTTTTTTGTGAGTTGTGTCAATCTGTACTTTGTACTTTGGCTAGTGCTTCTGGGTAATGTATTATTGTTTCCTGGAATATAGTAGTCAGACTTTTTGTTTTGTCAAATTTCTGGGGAGACTAAGTATTCTTAAAGTATCTCATTGAACTCTACCTTTCAAGTCAATTATATTCTCATTATTGTGATTTTTATAATCCCCAATCCCCCAACTTTGCTGTCTTTAGACTCCATTCTACTAATTCTTGTATCCCAGTTTTAGATTTCACATTTTCTTTTCCAAAGTCTTCATAGTTTTGAAGTTATTCTACTTTCATTCAAGGTAATCACTTCTGCTTTGCCATTAAAAAAAAAATTAAATTCAAATCTGACTCATAGCCTCTTCTTTCAGTCAATCAGTCAATCGGTATTTGTGAAGCGCTTACTGTGAGCCAAGCACTTCTCTAAATACTTCCATTTTATGATTAGGTTTTCCAACCATTCTGTGGTTTCTTAGGCTTTTTAATTATACTTTCAAAGTTATAGTTATTACAAAATTATTTTATACTTCTGGAATGCTTTCCTCAAATTCTTTTATCTCATGTTATTTCCTCACTGTTCTAAGATCTTTTCCTCATTTCTTCATTTTTATTTCTATCTGTTTTTCTGTGAGCATTTCTTGGTGAGAATTTCTTGACTTCCTTTTGCATGTCATTGTCTTACTTTATTTGCTGCAATTGTTGTTGCTTTTAGGTAATAAGGAGTAGCTGACCTAAAGACAACCTTTCTTTCACCCATTTTGCCTAAAGTTTGCTAGCAAGAGTTTATTATGGTATAGTTTGACTCAGTTATGACTATTAGCCCACATCCACATAGAAAAGAGGTTTTGTTCTTTTAATTTTTGCATATATTGCTATGGCAATTGCCAAGGTATAGTTCTTGTTTAGATTTATATGGAAAACTTATGGATTAGATATGGTTTACAGATGGTCCTTATTATTTCTAGGATCTTTTTTTTTGAGGGGTATCCAGCCACCATGTATGAGATATATACATTCTGTTACCTTTATCTGTGCCAACCCACATTGCTTGCAGTGCATAGATTCAGAGGTTCTTTATAACAGCAGAAATGGCCTATTTCTTCTTCTTAGGGATCCTGATTAATGGCTGATCTCATCATCTCTTCTCACTCCTCTTTGGAAAGAGTAAGTACATCTTTCTCCACAGATGTGTTTTAAACCTGCAGTTTGCAGTGACCCAGAATCCTCATTTTATGGACGTTGAAATGGAAAGGAAATTTGCTTAAGAAATGAATAGAAAGAAGCAGACAGTTAATTTTAGGACTAAAATTGGCAAAAATTCATTACTAATACATGGCAGCAAATCTTACTGTTGTGCTACAAAATCCACTGATACATATCCAATGCAATTTCACCTAAGTACTAAAATCATTCCATGTCTGCCCTGCCAGTTATTCTACACATTCAGATTCAGATGCTTTAAAAAGTCAAAGGTTTTGTAAAGAAAGATTAAATAAAGTACAGTGACATTTTCTGTTTGCCAAGTAACAGCAAAGTTTTCTTTTGGAGAATCAAATTTAATGGTTGAAGAAGTATAATGGATATATCTGCAATTTTTTTTTAACAGTAACAATGAAAAGATTTAAATTAGCATAAAAGTGTTTGGCCCTTCAACACCAGGGTTTCCCTAATGTTTTTACTTATTTTTCCCTTTGTGCTTTATAAATGAACCAAGGCAACTAACCTACATTCTATAGCTTTTGTCAGAGACACATTTGTGTGTAGGAATCTGAAGAAAGAAGGTTCCTAATCAATTTGATGAGCTTAGAGGGAGGTGAGTTTTTATGAGGGGCATTTGAAATAAGGAGTGATCATGGGAGCTCAGAGTTTTCGAGACCTTCTCTTGATACTAAATATTAACTTGTTTCTCTTACTCAGGAACCCTGAGGGTCTTCCCCTCCTAGTTTGATTTTTTGTTGTTTTTTCTTTTCTTAGAAAAGGCCATCCCTTGAGTAATTACTTAAAGAGACCTATTCATTAGATGGGTGTATCTCATTCAAAGTGAGAGTCTGATAAGAACTTAGCCTAAAATGGTCAAGGTCCCATATTACATCTCTTGTCATCCTGATGAATATCAGGCCAGTGGACCCAGATGACTCAAGAAGAGAAAGTTAGGTTAGTGACCTTGCATAGCTCTCCCTCAATGAAATCAAAGTCACTTACAAGTCATGTCATTATCTTGATGTCATGGTCCTCTTCAAGAACCAAGGACAAACATAACAACAGCAACCTGATAGACCAGGGGTTCTTTATCTTTCTTTTTTCCAAAAAATACTTTATAACTGTATTTCAAATATTTAGCTGCTTTTGGGTAATCCTGTATTTTATTTCATTTTTTTTTTGGATTTTAAAAACCTTATTCTGAGAAGAGGTCTAGAGGCTTCAACATGCTGTCAAAGGAATCCTTGATACACAAAAAAGGTAAGAATCAACTCCTACTATGGATAGTGGATATGCTCGTTGGCATGTTGAGATGACATCTCCTCATTTATTCTCAGTCTTGAGCTTTCCCCAAGAAGAATTTGGCCTATAAAAAGAACTTTCACAGAGGACCCAGGGATGTGTCGTTGTGGTTTTACCTTTTGGATCTTTATTTTTGATATATCATAAGTATAGTCAGGGAAAGGTTTTGAAACTCAGACTTCCCATATCTGACCCTAAACAGCTTCAATGGCTGTGTTTTGACAGAAGCACATGGTGAGCTTCAAGTTCCTGGGTCTAAAACAACCATTCTTTTTATGCCTTTTTCCCCTTTCCACTCCCCACTCCATTTTTCTGATTAGAAGTCAAGAGAACTGAGAGTAGACTGTCTCAAGACAAGACAGAAGCATGGGAAAGGGTATGGTATCCTGGAGGACCACATAGTAAAAGTTTCTTTTTTGGGGGAGGCAGATTATTTTATTTTTTATAATACTTTATTTTCCCCCAATTACATGTTAAAACAGTTTTTAAACATTTTTTAAAATTTCAAATTCTGAATTCTATCTTTCCCACCCTCCCTATTCCTTCCCTGATATGGTAAACAATCCCATACATGTTATAAATGTGTAATCATGTAAAACATTTCCATATTAGTCCTTTGTACAGGAGGACTAACTAAAAAGAAAGAAAAACAAAGAAAGGAAGAGTGAAAAATAACATGCTTTCGTTTGTATTCAGACAATATCAGTTCTTTCCCTGGAGGTAGATAGCATTTTTTATCATCAGTCCTCCTCTTTTCCAATGTGCATCATTTCCAGAACAATGTGAATTATTGAAGGTGTCAGACAGGATGTTCTTCAAGGTAGGGTTTTCTCCTATCAAATCTTTGATTATATAGCCCAACTATACTTTTCCTTGTTGAACTTTTTTTTCTTTCTACATTTGCCTGGAGTCCCCTCCCTGTGTCAGTGCTTTCTTACTCTTCAGTTCAGGTGTCAATTGCCTCAAAGGGTTTCAAATTCTCTCCCTCCCTCCTGTACTTCCTCCTCCCATGAAGAATCAATCACTATGATATCAATTATGCATGTGAAGCCATGCAAACATTTCCATATTAGCCATGTTGCAAAAAAAACCCAAAAGAATAAAAAAGTGAAAAAATATTCTTCATTCAGGACTCAGAGTTCACCAGTTTTCTCTGTAGAGGTGGATACCATTTTTCATAATTGGTTCTTTGGAATTGGCTTGGATCATTGTCTTGATCAGAGAGTTAAGTATTTCACAGTTGATCATCATTAAATTTTTTTTTTTTATCCCACCAGTTTTTGTCAAATGATGAGTTCTTGCCCCCAAAGTCGGGTTTTTGGATTTATTAAATACTAGATTACTATGGTCATTTACTACCATGTATTGTGTACCTAATCTATTTCACTGATTCACCACTCTGTTTCTTAGCCAGTATCAGGTTGTTTTGATGATTAATGCTTTGTAATATATTTTGAAAACTGGTACTGCTAGGTTGCCTGCCTTCACATTTTTTTTCCTGATTGATACTCTTGATATTCTTGACATATTATTCCTCCAGATGAATTGTTTTTTTCCCCCCAGGTCTATAAAATGATTCTTTGGTAGTTTGATTGGTATGGCTCTGACTAGGCATTCACTTAAATGGTCAGTTTTGTGGGCATATAATTAGGTAAAATAACTCAACAACTGCTTTAATTTCATTTTCATTGTGGTGCATTCACCAATTTCATTTTTGATATTATAATTTTGTTTTCTTCTTTCATTTTTTAAAATCAAATTAACCAAGGGTTTATCTATCTTTTTTTTTCATAAAACCATCTCCTAATTTTATTTAGTAGTTCAGTGATTCTTTGACATTCAATTTTATATATCCTTTGACTTCCAGGATTTCCATTTTGTTATTTAACTGTGGATTTTTGATTAGCCCTATTTTTTCTTTTTTTAATTGAATTATTTTATTTGTTTTCAGTGTTCAACAATACTTCCATATATCTTAGATTTTCTCCCACTCCCTCCCCTTCATTGCCTTCTCCCTCCCCACGATGGTGTACAGTCTTACATAGGTTCTACATGGACCTTCCTCTTAAGTGCGTGTTGCATAGAAGAATTAAAATGAATGGGAGAAACCATATGACAAAACAAGACAAAATATATTACAAAAGAAAATGGTCTATTTCTACCTGAGATACAATTCCCTAGTTCTTTCTCTGGATATGGAAGGTATTTTGCCTCAAGAGTCCCTTAGGAATTTTTTAAGTCCATGCATTTCAGTGAAGTACTAAGTCTACCAGAAAAATTCCTTGCTTGCACACTGTGGTTTTGCTGTGTACAAGTTCTGCTCCTTTCACTCAGCATCAGTTCATGTAAGTATTTCCAGGTTTCTCTGAAGTCTTCCTGTTCTGTTTCTCATAGCACAATAGTGTTCCATTACATTCATATAGCACAACTTGTTAAGCCATTACCCAATTAATGGACATCCCCTTGATTTCCAGTTTTTGGCCACCACATGGAGAACTGCTATAAATAGTTTTGTACATATGGGACCCTTTCCCATTTTTATGATCTCTTTGGGATAGAGTCCCAGAAGTGAAATTGCTGGGTCAAAGGGTATGCATATTTTTCTACCCCTGTGGGCATAGTTTCAAATTGCTCTCCAGAATGGTTAGATCAACTCACAGCTCTACCAACAATGAATTAGTGTTCCAACTCTCCCACATCTTCTCCAACATTTATCATTTTCCTGTTTTGTCATGTTAACCAATCTGATAGATGTGATGTGGCACCTTAGAGTTGTTTTGATTTGCATCTCTCTAATAAATAGTGATTTAGAGCATATTTTCATATTATTATAGATAGCTTTAATTTCTTCCCCTGAAAATTCCCTGTTCATATCCTTTGGCCATTTATCAACTGGGGAATGACTTGTATTCTTGTACATTTGACTCAGTTCTCTACATATTTTAGAAATGAGGCCTTTATCACAGACACTAGTTGCAAAAATTCTTTCCTGCTTGCTTCCTAATCTTGGTTGCATTGGTTGCATTGCATTTGTTTGTGCAAAGCTTTTCAATTGAATGTAATCAAAATTATCCATTTTGTACTTCATAATGTTCTCTATTTCTTGTTGGGTCATAAATTTTTCCATTCTCCATAAATCTGACATATACACTATTTCTTACTCCCCTAATTTATTTATAGTATCAATCTGTATACATAGATCATGTATCCATTTGGACTTTATTCTTGGATATGGTGTCAGGCATTGGTCTGTGTCCAATTTCCACCATACTTTTATCCAGTTTTCCCAGCAATTTTTGTTAAACAGTGAATTCTTATCCTAGAAGCTGCAGTCTTTGGGTTTATCAAACAGTAGATTGCTATACTCATTAACTACTGTATCTTAAGTATCTAACATATTCCACTGGTCTACCCCTCTGTTTCTTAGCCAGTATCAAGTGGTTTTGATGATTGCTGCTTTATAAAACAATTTGAGATCTGGTAGGGCTAGGCTACCTTCCCTAGAATTTCTTTTCATTAGTTCCCTTGATATTCTGGACCTTTTGTTCTCCAGATGAATTTTGATATTATTTTGTCTAGCTCTAGAAAATAATTATCTGGTAGTCTGATTGATAAGACACCAAATTAGTAAATTAGTTTATGTGGAATTGTCATTTTTATTATATTAGCTCAGCCTATCTACAAGTAATTGATGTTTTTCCACTTACTTACATCTGACTTTATTTGTGTGAAAAGTGTTTTATAAAAGTGTTCATATAGTCCCTGGGTTTATTTTGGCAGGTAGACTCCCAGATATTTTATAGTGTGTACCATAGCTTTAAACAGGATTTCTCTATCTCTTGCAGTTGGGCTTTGTTAATAATATATGGAAATGCAGATGATTTATGTGGGTTTATTTTGTAACCTGCAACTTTGCCAAAGTTGCTTATTATTTCAATTAGTTTTTCACTTGATTTTCTGGGATTCTTTAAGTATATCATCATATCATCTGCAAAGAGTGATAGCTTAGTTTCTTCTTTGCCTATTCTAATTCCTTCAATTTCTTTTTCTTCTCTTATTGCTATAACTAGCATTTCTAATACCATATTGAATAACAGTGGTGATAATTGACATCCTTGTTTCACCCATCATCTTATTGGAAAAGGATCTATCTTGTTCCCATTGCATATCATGCTTGCTGATGGTTTTAGGTAGATACTACTTATTATTTTATGGAAAGTTCCATTTATTCTTAAGCTTTCCAGTGTTTTCAATAGGATTAGGGGTGGTATTTTGTTAAAAGCTTATTCTGCATTTATTGAGATACTCCTGTGGTTTGTGTTAGTTTTGTTGCTGATATGATCAATAATGCTGATAGTTTTCCTAATATTGAACCAGCTTTGCATTCCTGGTATAAATCGTACCTGATCATAATGTATTATTCTCATGATAAGTTGCTGTATTCTTTTTGCTAATATCTTATTTAAAATTTTTGCATCTATATTCATTTGAGAAATTGGTCTATAATTTTCTTTCTCTGTTTTGACTCTTCCTGGTTTATGTATCAGAACCATATTTGTATCATAAAAAGAATTTGGTAGGACTCCTTCTTCCCCAATTTTCCCAAATAGTCTATATAGTATTGGAATTAGATATTCTTTACATGTCTGATAGAATTCACTTGTAAGTCCATCTGGCCCTGGATATTTTTTCCTAGGGAGTTTGTTGAAGGCTTGTTCAATTTCCTTTTCTGAGATGGGGTTATTTAAGTACTCAACTTCCTCTTCTATTAATCTGGACAATTTCTATTTTTAAAAATAATCATCCATCTCATTTAGATGATTGAATTTATGGGCATACATTTGAGCAAAGTAGTTTCTAATTATTGTTTTAATTTCCTCCTCATTGGAGGTGAATTCAGCCCTTTCATTTTTGATATTGATAATTTGGTTTTCTTCTTCTTTTTTTAAAATCAAATTGATCAAAGGTTTATCAATTTTATTGGTTTTCCAATAAAACCAACTCAGTTTTATTTATTTGTTCAATAGTTTTCTTAATTTCAATTTTATTAATCTCTCCTTTGTTTTTTTTCTTTTTTTAAATTAATTAATTTATTTATTTAACTTCTTACATCATTTTCACAAAATTTTGGGTTCCAAATTTTCTCCCCATTTATCCCCTCCCCCCACCCCAATACACCAAGCATTCTAATTTTCCCTATCACCAATCTGCCCTCTCTTCTATCATCCCTCCCTTCTCTTGTCCCCATTTTCTCTTTTGTCCTGTCAGGCCAGATGACTTTCTATTCCCCATTAACTATATTTCTTATTTCCTAGTAGCAAGAACAATACTCAACAGTTGTTCCTAAAACTTTGAGTTCCAAATTCTCCCCATCCCTCCCTCCCCACCCATTCCCTTTGGGAAGGCAGGCAATTCAATATAGGCCCTATCTGTGTAGTTTTGCAAATGACTTCGATAACAGTCATGTTGTATAAGACTAACTGTATTTCCCTCCATCCTATTCTGCCCCCCATTGTTTCTATTCTGTCTTTTGATCCTGTCCCTCCCCAAGAGTGCTGATCTCAAATTGCTCCCTTCTTCCATTGCCCTCCCTTCCATCATCCCCGCCCCCTTGCTTATCTCCTTCTTCCCCATGTTTCTGTACTGTAAGATAGATTTTCATACCAAAATGAGTGTGCATTTTACTCCTTCCTTTAGTCGAATGTGATGAGGGTAAACTTCATGTTTTTTTCTCAGCTCTCCTCTTTTTCCCTCCACTAAAAAGTTTCCTGCTTGCCTCTTGAATGAGATATAATTAACCCCATTCCATTTCACCCTCTCTCCTTCCACTACATTTCTCTCTCATCATTTACCTTAGTTTCTTTTAAGATATGGTCCCATCCTATTCAATTCACTCTGTGCTCTCTGTCTCTGTATGTGCGTGCTTGTGTGTATGTATGTGTGCATGCACACATGTACATGTGTGTGTGTGCGCGTGTGTGTGTGTGCGTACGTCTGTGTGTGGTCCCACCAACTACCCAGATACTGAAACATTTTAAGAGTTACAAATATTGTCTTTCTTTAGGAATGTAAACAGTTCACCGTTGGTAAGTCCCTTATAACTTCTCTTTGCTGTTTACTTTTTCATGCTTCTTCTCATTCTTGTGTTTGAAAGTCAAATTTTCTTTTCAGCTCTGGTCTTTTCATCAAGAATGCTTGCAAGTCCTCTGTTTCACTGAAAGACCATATTTTCCCCTGAAGTATTATACTCAGTTTTGCTGGGTAGGTGATTCTTGGTTTGAGTCCTAGTTCTTTTGACTTCTAGAACATCCTATTCCATGCCCTTCGGTCCCTTAATGTAGAAGCTGCTAGATCTTGTGTTATCCTGATTGTATTTCCACAATACTGGAATTGTTTCTTTCTAGCTGCTTGCAATATTTTTTCCTTGACCTGGGAATTCTGGAATTTGGCCAAAATGTTCCTAGGAGTTTCTCTTTTTGGATCTCTTTCAGGTGGTGATCAATGGATTCTTTCAATACTTATTTTGCCCTCTGGTTGTAGAATATCAGGGCAGTTTTCCTCGATACTTTCATGGAAGATGATGTCTAGGCTCTTTTTTTGATCATGACTTTCAGGTAGTCCCATAATTTTTAAATTGTCTCTCCTGGATCTATTTTCCAGGTCAGTTGTTTTTTTCCCATGAGATATTTCACATTCTCTTCCATTTTTTCGTTCTTTCGGTTTTGTTTGGTGATTTCTTGGTTTGTCCTAAAGTCATTAGCCTCCATCTGTTCCATTCTAATTTTGAGAGAACTATTCTCTTCAGTGAGCTTTTGAACCTCTTTTTCCATTTGGCTAATTTTGCTTTTGAAAGCATTCTTCTCCTCATTGGCTTTTTGAATCTCTTTTGCCAATTGAGTGAGCCTATTTTTCAAGGTGTTATTTTCTTCAGCATTTTTTTGGGTCTCCTTTACCAAGGTATTGACCCGTTTTTCATGCTTTTCTTGCATCTCTCTCATTTCTCTTCCCAGTTTTTCCTCCACCTTTATAACTTGATTTTCAAAATCCTTTTTGAGCTCTTCCATGGCCTGAGCCCACCAGACATCCACCTGGGATATCTGGGATAGAGAGGCCCCGACCTCCATGTCTTTCTCTGATGGCAAGCATTGTACTTTGTCATCAGAAATGAAAGGAGGAAGGAACAACTCTTCCCCAATAAAGTAGCTCTCTATGGTCTTATTTTGCTTCCTTTTTCTGGGCATTTTCCCAGCCAGTTACTTGATTTCTGAGATTCCTCTCCACCCCTGCCTAGATCTGCCCAGCTAGTGCTTGGGGTCTGAGATTCAAATGCTGCTTCCCAGTCTCAGGGCTTTCTGCAGTGGGAGTGACTGCTATTCAGTGTGAGCTTAAGTTCTGGTGCTCGGGTGGGGGCAGGGCCGCCTCCCAGGCTCAGTTCCCTCAGGTGCTTTATGCAGAGACCTTCAGTAATGGGGCAGGTGGGGGCAGGGCCGCCTCCCAGGCTCAGCTCCTTCAGGGGCTTTATGCAGAGATCTTTGGTAATGGAGCTCTTGCCTGCTTGGGGAGTCCCGGGCCGCCACTGCTGCCTCTTCTGCTGCCTCTGCTGCTCCCTCCGCTGCTGCCTCCCAAGGGGGCTCGAGTCATGGAGACACCCAGCTCCCCTCTCGGCCAGCCCAGAAGTCTCTCTCACTGACCTGTAGCACCTGTGGGTGGAGGGACCTTCCCGGCTGCCAGAGATTCCATCCCTGAAGCCTGCTTGGATCTGCTCCTCTGGGGCGGTGGCCAAGGCAGCACAGGGGTGGGCTCCGCTTTCCACGGTGCGACGAACCCCTGGGGACAGCTCTCCAGGGCTCTCTGGAACGGAAATCTCTTCCAGTGTGTTTCTGCATGCCTTGCAGTGATCCAGAATTTGTGGGAAGTTCTTCTTACAGGAAGTTTATGGGCTGTGGATTCTGAGCTAGCATACGTGAGTCTTTCAACTCTGCCATTTTGGCTCCTCCCCCCTCTCCTTTGTTTTTCAGTATTTTTAATTTGATATTGACTTGGGGATTTTCAATTTGTTCTTTTTCTAGTTTTTTCAGCTGCATGCCCAATTCATTGATCTCCTGTTTCTCTGTTTTAATCATGTAGGCATTCAAACATATAAAACTTCCCCTAAGAACTGCTTTTGTAGTAACCCATTAGATTTGGTAGCTTGTGTCATTATTGTCATTCTCTTGAATGAAGTTGTTGATTGGTTCTGTGATTTGTTGTTTAGCACACTCTTTCTTTAGAATTAAATTGTTTAATTTCCAATTAGTTTTTGGTTTATATTTCCATGGCCTTTGATTACATATAATTTTTATTGCATTATGATCTGAGAAGGATGCGTTGATTGTCTCTGCCTTTCTGCACTGGATTATGAGGTTTTTATGCCCTAATACATGGTCAATTTTTGTGTATGTGCCATGTAACACTGAGAAAAAGATGTTTTCCTTTCTATCCCCATTCAATTTTCTCCAGAGATCTATCATATCTTACCTTATCCAGAGTTTTATTTACCTCCTTAACTTCTTTCTTGTTTATTTTGAGGTCAGATTTATCAAGTTCAGAGAGGGCGGATTGAGGTACCCCAATAATATGGTTTTGTTGTCTATTTCTTCCTGTAACTCCCTTAACTTTTCCTTTAAGAATTTGGATGTTATACCACTTGGAGCATATATGTTTAGTAATGAAATTGCTTTGCTGTCTATGGTGCCTTTTAGCAGTATTTAGTTTCCTTCCTTATCTCTTTTGGTTAGATCTATTTCTGCTTTTGGTTTGTCTGAGTTTAAGATTGCTATCCCTGTTTGTTTTTTTTTTTTTTACATCAACTCAAGCACAAAATAATCTCCTCCAACCTTTTATCTTTATCTTGCATGTATGCTTCTGTTCCAAATATGTTTCTTGTCAAAAACATATTGTTGAATTATGGTTTTTAATCCATTCTGCTATCCATCTCTATTTTATGGGAGAGTTCATCCCATTCACATTCACAGTTATGATTACTATCTGCATCTTTCCCTTCATTCCCTTTCCCCTTGTTTATGCTTTTAGTTCTCCCTTCTCCTTTCCCCTCCACAATAAAGTTTTAATTTTCGACCATTGCCTCCCTCAGTCTTCCCTTCCTTCTTTCAGTACCCCTCCCTTTTAATTCTCCTTTTCCTTACTACTTCCTTCTTTCCTCTTTCCCCTCCTACTGCCTATAGAGCTAGTTGTATTTTTATACTTAACTGAACTTGTTGTACCCTCCTTGAATCCAATCAGATGAGAGCACCTCTCAAATAATGTTCATCTCCCTCCCCTCTTTCCCTGTACTGTAATATATTTTTGCACCTCTTTCTGTGATGTAATTTTTTTTGCCTCCTCCTTTTCACATCTCCCATTACAGTCCCTTCACACCCTTAAATCGCATTCGTTAACATCACATCATTTAGCTTGTACCCACTCCCTCTATTTATGTGTATCCCCTTTATATTTCATAACAAATGTACAATTTTCAAGATTAACAAGTATCATCTTCTCTTACAGTAATGTAAACAGTTTGCCCATATTGAGTAGCAAGTTTTTCCCTCTGTTTACCTTTTTATGCCTCTCTTGATCTTGAAGATCAAATTTTCTATTGAGTTCTGATCTTTTCATCAGGAAGGTCTGAAAATCCTTTATTTCATTGAATGTCCATCTCCTTACCTGAAATATTATGCTCAACTTTACTGGGTAATTAATCTTTGGTTGTGGTCCCACCTCCTTTGCCTTACAGAATATCATATTCCAATTCCTTTGATTTTTCAATGTAGAAGTTGCAAGGTCCTATGTGATCCTGAGTGTAGTTCTTCAATATTTGAACTGTTTCTTTCTGGCTGCCTGCAGTATTTTCTCCTTCACTTGATAGTTCTGGATTTTAGCAACAATATTCCTTGGTGTTTTTGGCTTGGAGTTCCTTTCAGGAGGTGAATGGTGGATTCTTTCAATGACTATTTTGCCCTCTGGATCTAGGACTTCTGGGTAAGTTTCCTTTACAATTTCTTTGATGATAATGTCCAGGCTCTTTTTTTTCATCATGACTTTCTGGTAGACCAATAATCCTTAGATTTTCTAGGTCAGTTGTTTTTCCAGTTAGATATTTTATATTTTCTTCTCTCTGTTTGAGTGATTCTTCATGTCTCATAGAGTCATTAACTTCTACTTGCCTGATTCTAATTTTTATGAAATTGTTTTCTTCAGTTAGCTTTTGCATCTCCTTTTCCATCTGTCCAATTGTTCCTTTTAAGGAGTTATTTTCTCCAGTTAGGTGTTATGTTTCCTTTTCCATTTGTCCAATTGTCCTTTTAAATTCTTCTGTGATTTCTTTCTTCATATCTTTAAAGTCATTGGTAAGTTTTTCTTTTATTTCTCTAATTTGGCTTTTAAAATCCTTCCTGAACTCTTTCAAGAAGGCTCTTTGTGATTCATACCAGTTCATATTCCTTTCTGAAGTTTCTGATGAGAGTACAATCTCAATGCTGACCTCTTTGGTCAGCCTTTGTGTTTTGATCCTTGTCCCCATAGAATGATTCTATGGTCTTTTCTTTTCTGCTTTGCTTTTTACTCATGATAATCACCCTTTTCCTAGTTTTAAAGGTAGATCTCTGTGTCTGGGGCACATGGGACTCTGTCCTACATGGGGCTCTGTCCCACAGTTCTTGCACCTAAAACTTGAGGTTTTGTGTTTTGTGGCCTCTGGTTCTTTCAGCTAGAAGCTAAAATGCTGCAGCTTACCTGACGCTAAGCTGGCTGGTGTTGGAAAGCAGAGGCCAGGTGAAGTCTTTCTGGTTTTTCGCACAGTTACCCTGGAGCTAGCTTGTTAAGTGTGGAAGAGGGGTGATCTGGCCACAGGAGGTCTCCTCTGTTGAGCTAGAGCATAGGCGTGCTCAGCGGTTGGTGATTCCGTCTGTGCTAGTGTCTTCCCTATTCCCCTGGAGTGCTGAGGGATGCCTGGGGTCCTGGTGTTGGTAGTTATTGGTTTCACCTCCCTGGGGCTCAGCACCTTCTCCTGGTTTGTTGAGGTGGGGCTGTTTGGGACAGCTCTGATCCTGCACTGGTCTCCTTTAGCCACAGCAAGAGGGGCTCTCCTTAGTGATCTTTCTAGCCTCACGGGCTAAGAGACTGTTTACCCCTTCTGCTACTCCCACTGTTCCAGGATTTTTCCCAGGGAGATGTTCTCTGGACTCATCAAGGTCAACAAGGGGAAGGAGATAGCAATTACCATTCTCTCTGCCATCTGACCGCTGGACAGTTCTTCTTCTTGAATCTTGTATTTAAAAGTCAAAATTTCTACCCAACTTCTGTCTTTCCATCAGTTATGTTTGAAAGTCTTCTATTTCATTAAATATTCATTTTTTACCCTGAATGATTACACTCAGTTTTGTTGAGTTGGTTATTCTTGATTGTAATCCTAGCTCCTTTGCCTTCTTGAATATCATATTCCAAATCCTTTGCTCCTTTAACATGACAACTATTAAATTTTGTGTCATTCTGAGTGTGACTCTTATATTTGAATGATTTCTTTTTTGGCTGATTGAAGTATTTTCTCTTTGACCTCTGGAATTTGGCTCTGCTATTCCTGGGAGTTTTCATTTTGTGATCTCTTTCAAGTGGTGATTGGTGTATTCATTCAATTTCTATTTTA
The DNA here is from genome assembly GCA_023548195.1 of Bettongia penicillata ogilbyi. Taxonomy (NCBI): domain Eukaryota; kingdom Metazoa; phylum Chordata; class Mammalia; order Diprotodontia; family Potoroidae; genus Bettongia; species Bettongia penicillata. Next base: position 894,494 of record JAJHZJ010000551.1, on the reverse strand, counting down.
CCCATTGCATCTAAGAAATTGGGGCAGTTTTGCTTAATAATAATTTCTTAAAATGTGACATCTAGGTTTTAGGCCCTTTGTTTTTGATCATGGCTTTTAGGCAGTCCAATAATTCTTAAAATTAACTCTCCTATACCTATTTTCCATGTCAATTGCTTTTCCAATGAGATATTTTGCATTTTTCTTTTTTCATTCTTTTGACTTTTTTTGTCTCTTGATGTTTTATGGAGCAATCAGCTTTCCCTCGCTCAATTCTAATTTTTAACTAAATATTTTCTTCAGTAAATTTTTGTATCTACTTTTCTAATTGGTCAATTCTGTTTTTTAAGGTATTATTTTTTCAGGTTTTTTTTTTGTGCCTCTTTTGTCAAGCTGTTAATTGACTTTTCATCATTTTCTTATATTGCTCTCATTTCTCTTTTCCTTCTATCACTTGTATTTGATTTGTAAAATCTTATTTTTAAAAAGTTTTTCTAGGAACCTTTTTTTGGCTTTTGTTCAAATAAACTTTTTTCATTGAGGGTTTTTCTGTAGCTGTTTTGACATTGCAGTCTTTTGAGTTTGTTTCTTGATCTTCCTTGTCACAATATCTTTTTATGATTACATTTTTTTATTGTTTTATAGCTCATTTTTCAATCTATTTTTTGACTGTGAACTTTGTTAAAGTTGAATTTTATTCCAGGGTTGAGAATGGGAGGCATTGTTGCAAGCTTCATCCTTTTTCTCAGTTTTATTTTCAGTTAGTTCTGAAAGTTTAGAAGTTTTTGATGCTTTGAAAGTGGTATGATCTGGGAAGATGTGTGGTTACTGCTCTCTTGGCCTGTACTTTCATCCTTACCCAGGAAGGATTACTAATCCCTCATAGCTATAATCCATACTGCTCCTCAAGGACCCTACTCTCTCAGGACTGTAAGTGATATTGCTCCTCAGGTCCTTTGTTCCCTTGAGAATGAAAGTGCTCTTCTCTGCTTAGGAACTGTGATGATGCAGAAATGGGTTTGATGATGGAGTTGCTACACAGTGCCCTGTTTTTTGCCCAGTTTTTTGCACAGGGGTCCTCTGTAATCTCTTTCTGACCAGTTATCAGATCCCCCTACTGTCTATGGCTTGAGAGTTCCCAAAGCTGCTACTGCTGCTGTTTCCATTTCCAAAGTCAGCTCCCACTGCAGTGTCCCAGAACTTTTTTTTAAAATTCCTAAATTGTCTTAGACTGGAAAAATATCTCACCCTGACCTTTTGTTGACTCTATCACTCCAGAATTTGATTTGGCTGTAAAATTTAAAATTTTTTTAAGAGTATTATAATTTTTTTGATTATATGTAAAGACAATTTTAACATTCATTTAAAGTTTTTTTGGAAATCCAAATTTTCTTCCTTCTTTCTTCCTCTCCCCTTTCCCTAAAAAGGTAAGAATTTCAAATAGGCTACATATGTACAATTAAGTAAAAGCATATTTCTGTACTTTGACTTGTTAAAGTTATTTGGAAGGGAATGTTGGGAGAGCTTTGTTGCTTCCTCTGTTCCACTATTTTGTCTCTGTCTTGTTTGATTTTTTTTTTTTTGAGTCACTGAGTCTTTTTGGACTTTGGTGCTTCTTGCTTTCAGCTTCAAGAGAGATGGGATTATGTCAACTCCACTTCAGGTTGCTGAAGGAAAAGACTCTGGGAAAAAGCTGATGTGAGAGAACTGGTAGTCTCCATCATGTCCCCCTCTTTAGCTTTCTACACTAGAAATTTTGGTGAAATTCTCCTTAGGTGAGATCTAGGACACTCTCTCTGGATTGAGCTGAGTTTTCTTGTTCCTGATGGGAGAGCTCTTTCATTTTATATTGCCTGGTACATATTCTCCTATGTATACTTTCTCTGAATTCTATTTTCCTGCTAATTTGGATGATTGATATTCTTGGCTAAGTGTTATATATATTCATTGTAGAGCTAGTATTATGTGGGAAAGGGGTTGATATAGAAGTTTGTTTTGAATTTGAAAAACATCTCAAGGACTAATAAATTTTAAGGGAGTAGATAGATATACCTCTAGCCTGACTCTTTGGAGTAGAATACAGTGGCCTCTGGCCTCAACCTCTTACTTCCCCTTCTGGCAGGAATTAAAATTTCCCTTGGCAAAAGATATAAAGGAGAAGAGGGTAGAGATAATTTTTCTGCTTCTCATCAAAACACCAAAAGACATACCCATGCTATGTGAGAGCGATAGCCCTCACAACACTTGAATATCTGCAGGTTTGTTTATTCATGAGGGATGTCCCTTGGGAATTTTAAGGAAAGATGTTGTTGATTTGGAGTTCCAAAAGGGCCAATAATACAAATCAAACACTCTCATTTTCCTGTTTAAAAGAAAGTAATATAATAGACTGTATAAAATTTTGTTCCAGAAATGCAGTTCAATGTAATTTTAGGAGAAATCTATTCCATAAAATTATTTTTTTTCTTGGTTCATAACAATGATTTCATGAGTGTAGAGGGTCTCCCAGCATGAAAATCCTCTCCACTGCCTCAGATTGATAGCTCATCTGTACCTTGTCTAAAATCTGTAATCATGTAGTATTGTCTGGGGTTCTGAGACATTGACTGTGGTGCACGTATACACACATCCAGTAAGTATCAGAGGCAAGACTTAAGTTCTGATTTCAAGGCCAAACCTTTATCTATTACTTGAGATTGCCTCCTGAGTTTAAAAAGTCTTCAGTTTTAATGAAAGAATTTCCAGACATTGCATTTCTTAATCCTGCCATCATAGAACATGAGTTAAATGAGTTACACATCTTGGGGGAAAAGATAAAGCATTCTTCCTCTTATGAAAAAATTGAATATCTCAGGCCCAGAAAGAAAAATGGCAGATAGGATTAATAATGTATTTTTTAAAGAATAAAATATGATGTCTGTCCTGAAATGATTCCTGCCAATAAGATAGAGGCATTTCTGTTTGGTAGACAATAGTCTTTGTAGCATCAGCTCCATGTTTATTTGAATCAAACTATTGTGTGAATTGTTTCTAATTCTTAGTTTCAGCTATTTAGGTTAGATCATCTTCATAAAATTCTTAAACTTTGACAGTATAAAAAAAATCTCCAAAACTGCATATATCTTTTTAAAATTATTTTTCCTCCTTTTTTGGGCATTTTCCCTACCAGTTACTTGACTTTTGGATCCTTTGTCAAGAGTAGGGTATACTCTGGGAATCTGTAAGATCTCAGTTCCTCCAAGGTGGCACAATCAAGTGTGTACACTGGTCTGGGAGCAGAGAGAGATTTTTGTACCCAGAATCTTAGCAGTTTCCTCTCCACAGTCACCTGACCTCCAGTTCCACCGCCATTCAGTGTGAGATAAAGATCAGCTCCCTCAGGGCCTCCACACAGGGCCAAAGCAAGAATCAGTGCCTCAGTTCCCCCAGGGGTTTTATGATCCAACAATGAATGGGGCTGCTGTAGAGGCTGCTGTGAAAGCTGTTGCCACCAGCCTGATGTGGCCTCTGTGGTCCCTGCCTAAGGCTGGAACTATGGGAAGGCCCTTCTCCCTTCCTGGCCAGCTGAAAAAAATCCCATCACTGACCTTTGGCACCTGTGGGTTGAGGAATCTATGAACCTTCTGCTGCTGCTGCAACTGGAGATTCCACCCCCAAGGGCTGTTCATGATCTGGGCAGCCAAGACTGGGCTGGGGTCTGCTCTGCGTCTGGTTTTCCCTTGGGCCTTTCAGGTCACCCTGGGCTGGAAATCTCCTCCACTCTGTTGTTCTCCACTTCTGCTGCTCTAAAATTTGTTGAGAGTCCCTCTCTATGGTATTTTATGGGCTGTGTGGGGAAAGCTTGCATATGTGTGTCTTTCTACTCCGCCATCTTGGCTTCACCTCTCTGTCTTTTTTAAATTAGCAGTTATTATGTTCAAGGGATTTAAAAAATCACCAAGCTACAAATAGGCTTTTGATATCTATTTTCCCCAAACAGGGAGATATGGATGATATAAATTATTAAATCTCCTTATACCATCAGTGAAAAGTTTTTAGGAAAATAGTGCATTATTAATAATTGGTATAAGTTACTATCAATGTATCACCCACAGACTTATCAGTCAAACCTATTTAGTTTTCTAAAGCATGATATACTTGCATCAGAGTGGTAACTAATGGATATGGCAGGGTTACATACTATTTAGCATTTCTATAATTTTCTAGAAAAGCAAGTATGACCTCATAAGGCCACCAAATATTGAACTTTTTTATTGAGAGGGAAAGAACCACTGGAGCTAGAACAAGAAGACCTGAGTTCAAATCCCTATTCTGACACTTTAGAGCTATGTGACATAGGAAACATGTTTTATCTGGAATATACTCTGAAGGTGTAATACACTCCTGTCAGACTGCAGGGACATTGTCGTATTCTGTGGTTTCCACTGGGCTTAATCACTGTTGGTCTCATGTGAGATAGCTGGATCTTTGCTAGCTGGATACATGGATGTGTTTGATATTGTCTCTCCTGGACATGTAACTGCTGCTGGTCCTTTCCCCTACTGGTCATGTGCTATCCCCCTGGTTGCTGTTAGATACTCATAGGTACATCTTTCCTGGGTACATGGCTGGGGAGCTTTTCTTTTCTTCCAGCTCCTGGCTTCAGCTGTAGTCTCTTCCTCACAGGATTAAATTCTGCCATGACCCTTTTAATCTAGAGCCTCAAGGCTACAACAGTTTTGGAAAGTGTTTTAACACATCTAATCATTGCACTATGGGGAAAAAATACAATCTTTGGTAAAAAAAATACTTCTTCCTGGCATTTTTCCAATGAGAAGTGGTTTATTTCTCAGAGACTTAGTCAAAATGGGCTTTTCTCTCTAGAAGGAGATTCCTGTCCCAAAGCATTGAACTCTTTCAAATACAGAGCAAGGTCATATCTTCAGGATCAAAAAAAAAGCCATTTAAGATTTATACCTTTTTGAATATCATATTCATTTACTATGTCATTTACTTTACCCTATAAACCATCCTTTGCAAGAAAGATAAAAGGAAAAAGAAACAAAAGCAATGTGACAAAACATTGACTACATCTGACGGTGTATAGGGTATGCCATATCCATAGTCCCTTACCTCTGCAATAAAAGGAGGAAGGCGCATTTTCTCATCTCTTCTCCAGAACAGTCTTGGCAATTAAAATTGTACAACATTCACTTTTTATTTATCAGTGCCATGATATTTTGTATGAAATAAATAAGGTTGAATCTGTACTAGATATCTTTCTAGACCAGAGGAGTCAAGTTTTCCATTCTTGTGCTAAACTCTGGAATGAGAGTATAACTTGAACCAGATTAAAATGTAATTGGAAGATATTTAACAGAATAAATAAAAATACCATGTAACATAGACAATGTTAATTTGTAGCTATCTAAGTCAATAGGCACCAGCAGGGACACATTTCCATTTGAATTTGAGGCCAGTGCTCTAAAGTCTGCTAAGTTCCTCCTAAATACTGTCTACCATTCAGGTAGTCACTACCTGAGTGAGGGAGTGGAGTTCATAGAGTTCTGGGCCTGAAGTCAGGAAGACCTGAGTTCTAATCTGGTTTCTGATATCTGTGTTAGCCTGGGCAAATCACTTAACGTTGGTGTACCTTGGTTACTTCCAAATGTCAAATATATATATAAGAATGTCATCTATGTCACAATGTTGTTATAAAAGTCAAATGAGATAATGTATAGATATGAAATATGTACAGAATATAGCACAGTGCCTAATAGAAAATATTCAATAAATTCTTGTCTCCTCCCTACCTCTGGTCAGACATATAGTAATGGTTAAATAACAACTGAGATCTATGTACATATGCTAGCTAATTTTGCTTTATAGTTCCATAGAAATTTCTTCACAAATGTTAGCTGCTACATATATTTAAAGTCCGTTCCTTGCAGAGCTACTTTTGTTCCATAATAGTGATGGATATGGTCATTCATAGTCATTCAGTAATGTAGCTGATCTAAGTAAATTTCCCTGAATAAAATTTCAATGAGTATTGCAAATCCTTAACAAGGATCCATAGGAAAAAAATTGTTTTGTGAAAAATGTCTAAATATTAACCAATCAATTGTACAAATATAACACAGAGTCAAAAGCTGTACACCTAATTTATGCCCTATGATCCTTTTCGGTTTGAATTATAGTATAGTAATTGGATAAATTAGGTAAGATTAAGGTGAAAAATTGCATTATCCAGATATTTGGCATTCCATAGGACACTGAAAATACTTTTCCTTTATAAATATTTCTTGTTTTATTTGATTTTTATTTTTAGCCAACTCAGTACCACATACATTAGCATAAGGGGCTCATAATTACTATATATATTTCTGAGAATCAAATACTGTTGTCATCTTTTAAAAAATATTTCTAAATAAGTTACTATTGTGAAGAAAAAACTAGAATAATATAGGCAAAATGGTAGAGGGGACTCTTCAGGGAGTTGTCCATACCAATTAAATAGGTCTAAAACCTATCCCCTATGTAGAAAAATTACTATTCTAGGGAAATCAGATACTTGCTAGCTGTGTGACCCTGGTTAAGTCACTTAACACTGTTTGCCTCAGTTTCTCATCCATAAAATGAGCTTGAGAAGCAAAGGGCAAACCAGTATTTTTGCCCAAAACAAAAACAAATAGGGTCATGAAGAGTTGGCCACAAGTGAAATGGCTTGACAATAACAAAGCTACTGTTATTATTTTGACCAGTCCTTAAGCTCCTATGGAGAAAATTTTGGAGATTTCCCAACCTGAATTAACTACATATACAACTATAATTTACTAGATAATTTCTCAAGTCATTTTGTCTATGCAGATTGACTCATGGAGCATTTCAGGTCAAATTTTAACTATGTGACACAGTTAATGTAATTCTATCAATACTTCTGATGATCCCAAGCAGAGTACAACATTGCTCCTGCGTAGGTGAAAATGCAATACTGAATGAGATTTAAAGACTAGTGGGAAATTCTTGGGGATAAGCATCAAGGGGTCCTTTAAACAATATTTTCTTGCTGTTTTCAATTTCATTTAGGAGTCTGCTCTCTGAACTTAGGTTGTGGGTGGTTTTAAGTATCATCAGCAAAGAAAATAAAGCTAGTTATGATGTATTCCCCTTCATTAGCTCTTTCCTTGTCACAAGGATTAGCATGTGGAATGTTTCAAGTGGGCTGGCTTATATGGTACCACCCACACTCCCCCTACTTTCATCCTTGTGGCCCAACAACATGCTTAGCCAGAATTCTGGCAGAACTTAGGATGCCACCTGTGATTGCTAATGGAAAGTACTCCATGTGCATCAAGCTCATTTAGTAGGCAACTGCTTATTTTAATGTTGAGGTTTTTTGTTTGTTTCTTTTTTTATTTTTGTAGAGAAGTTGGGCTAGAGAAATGAGGAAAGAGGGGAAAAAAGAATCATAGACTAACAGAAAAGCAGAATTGGAGGGGACCTCAGAGATAATTCAGTGTAACTCCCAACCAGATTTTGAATCCTGTTCGCAGCATCTGTGCCGTGTGATTATCCTGCACTAGAAGACCTCCATTATTGGGGAATGTACAATTTTGTCGCTTGATAAATCTCATGGTTAAGAAGATATTCTTTGCATTGAACTAAAATTTGATTCCCTCTAATCTTCCCTTATTTGTCCTAATCTTGTCACCTGGAGCCAAGCAAAACAAAGGTAATTCCTCTTGCACGTGATAATCCTTTAAATATAACTTTAAAGATAACTTTGTTTCTTCTTTCAACTGGTTAAATAATACTATTGCCAGTTCCTGATGACTTGGTGTGGTGAAAGCCTCAACCTTGAAGTTCAATCTTACAGACCAATCATTCTTGATTGATGTCAGAATCAAGTTGAGAATAAGAGTTCCTCTATCAATTCCACTGCCTTATGAAAGACCAAATGATTAGTAAAATGAATTTATTGGAGGAGAGGCCAAGCCCAGTCCTTTTGAGGATGGGCAGTGTGTGCTTGGCCGATGCAGTTCCCTGAGCTTATCGTGTCAGCTGAGCATATAGCCCTCTGTGACGTAAGGAAAATATTTACCCTGTTTTTAGTGAGATCCATATCCAGGATCATAGATCTAGAATTGTTAAGGACCTTAATGGCTAATCGTTCAAACATCCCATTTTATACATGTGAAAACTAAGACCTAGGAAGGTTAAGCTTCTTTTAAAATTTAGTTTTAGGATCACCTCAGCTGCCAGCACCTTCCTATCCCAAACTATCTCATCTTCATTTTCTGTATAGTGTGTATATACTTATATATGTGTATGTTTTCTCTCTCTTTGGGGAAGGGATGGTTTCACTTTTATATTCCTTAAAGCCTGGCTCACAGCAGACACTTAATAAATCTTGCTTCATTGATGACCCAAGGTCATATCGGTCCTCAGTCTCAGAAGTAGGATTTGAACTTACCCTCTGATTTCAGAACCAGTGTTCTTTCCATATATAACAACCTGCTTCAGATGACACAGGAGTTGAATTGACCCTATGCTACAATTTCTTATTGGCTTTGTAATCTGTAATAGCAAGTTTTCTTTGAATTCTTCCAGCTAGTTTAGGGACTAATAGTGTATGCCTATCAGTAGAATACCTCAGTTTCTTCCTCTTTTTATCCTTATGCTATTGGTCACCAGTATGCTTCCCCACAAATTTATGCATTTTCATACAGTTTAATATAATCTTCAGGTACAGTGCTACTCCATGTTTCTGTTTAATCTAATATGTTCTTTTCGAGCATGGTATAAGATACAGCAAAGGAATGAGAGGAATAGGCAGCAAACTGAATTATGTTTGAATGATAATGTAACCCATGTTGCCATGGAGATGTGATGCTCTAGCAGATGCCACCCTAAGAATTCAGCAGCAAGTGACATTTTGGAACTGGGAATTTTTGGAAGGAGAAAGATTCTAGAAAGAGTTCATCCAAATTGGAAATGAGGGTCCAGAGTCCATCCTCTCTCTGAGGGTCATCCCTGGGCCTAGCACACCTAGTTAGCTTCCAAGCAGAGTTTGAGAAGGAAGCAGCTACCATTAGCTGAATAATCCTCTGAATTTTTGTCTTTCCCATGAGAGGAAAGAGCCTGCATCAGGAAAAAGTGATTTCTGCTGCAGTTAGTGCTCAACATTGGCTGTGTGTATCCATGAATTCTAGCCCTCCCTTTGTGTCCTTAGTTCCTTCGTTTTCTTTCATTTATTCCCCTTTATAGAAACAAAACCAATAGTTCTTAATCCTTGTGGTGTGGTTAACATTAGCATCAGAGGGGCAAGGTTTGTATAGTGTTGAGTGGAAAGCAAACACATCCTGCTATAGTGTGAGGTGAAGGGAGTGGGTAGAAATAGAGCCTCCACTGGAGGACATAAACAATGAGAGCAACTTGTCAGAGTAGATTATAGGGTAATTCTCCTCCCTACCCCTACTTTCCAGCTTTCTTTTCTGTGTTGTCTTCATTAGACTGTAAGTGACTTTTGGGTAGGGATTGTCCTACTTTTTCACATTTATATCATAGTGCATAGTACATAGTAGGTGCTTAATAAATGTTTTCCTGACTGACTAACCCAGGCTTACAACTTAGATGTCATTCATAGCTCCTCACCCTTTCTCATCCCTCCCCTCACATATCCAGTTGGCTGCCAAGTACTACCGGTTCTATTTTTGTGATACGTCTTCTACGTATTTCCTTTTCTCTACTGACTCAGCCCACCCTGATCCAAGCCCTCATCACCCTACTGCTGGACCATTGCAATAGTTTGCTGGTTGAGCTTATCACCTCAACTTTCTCCCAGTTCCAGTCCATCCTCTACCCAGTCATCCTAAAGCTTATCTTCCTGAAGTGCTGGTCTTACCATGTCACTCCCATATTCAGTGGTTTCCTATGTACAAAAAAAAAAATTGGCATTCAAAGCCCTTCATAACTGAAGGGTCCACGCCCCCACTTCCCTCTTTGTCTTCTTACTCCTTACTTTCCCTCACACACTCTTCAATTCAGTGATATTGGTCTCTCTCTCTCTTTTTAATAATACCCGTAAGATACCACATTTCCCAATTTTGTGTGTTTTCCCTTGATTCCATGCCTGGAATTCTCTCTCTTGTCATTTCCATCTCTTGCTCTTCCTGGATTCCTTCAAGTTCCAGCTATAATCCCATTTTCCACAGGAGGACTCTCCCTGTCTCATACTAATGCCTTTGTTCGTTTGTTCATCCCCAGTTTACCCTGTATGTATCTTGTTTTACATAACTGTTTGCTGCCCACCTCTCCTTCCCTTCCCCAATGGATCATGAGATCCTTGAGGTTGAGGATGATCTTTTGCTTTTTTTTTGTGATCCCATTTCTTAGTATAATGCCTGGCACATAGTAGACACTTACTACATACATATTTGTTGACTGACTGACTGATATAGATCTTCTCCTGATATAGATTTAATGAATAACATCTTGTTACTTCCTTTAATCAGGGTAGGAGTCATAGACTCCCCTCTCCCTTTACATGCATACACATATACACAATCTCTCACACACACACGCACTCACACAAAATAGTAATATTAATGCTTAGTCTCAGATTCAGGGTCAATCTGGCAAGGTGCCTGGTACTAAAGATGGCATGATTTCTCCACTGTGAATTCCAATTCCATCATGGTCAGGATGATCATGGAGGATCTGAGAGTGGGCAAGAAGACATAGGCTGCTGTCTGTGTACTAAGACCCTACCCTTCAAGTGATCAAAGAAGTCTGCTTCTCTGTCAATCATTCTTTTCTCCCTCTTGCATCTTCAATCTCTCCTTCCTTTATTCCTTCTCCTCTTCCTTCATCCTTAAAAAAATCAGTTTCCTTTTAATCTATTATTCCCTCAAAGTATAACACATTTCCTTTCTGCCTTTGGTTACTAAAGAGTAGCTTACGTTTATATTTCCATTTTTTAAAACCACTTTAAGCCATGAAGTTACTCCTTGTAACTTAATTTCTTCAACATTCAATCAAAACAGCTCTCTTAAAGGTCACCTTCTACTTCTCAGTTTCAATGACCTTTCTCAGTGCTCAGCTTGACCTGGAAATTACTTTCGACAATGCTGACCATCTTCTTCCTCTTCATGTTTTCTCCTTCTTTCGCTTTTGGGGACCAAACACTCTTCTTGCTCTCTGTTTCACCATTATTGGATTTCTCAGGTACCGTGCTATTTTAGAGCTCTTGATTAGGAGAAGAACACCAGTTAGTCAACTAGTTTTGATTAAATACCTAATGTTAGGCACTGTGCCAAGCAGTGTGGCATACAAAGAAAGGGAAAAAATACCCTGGAACAAGCAAACAGAAAACCTAAACTTGTTCGCTGCTCTCTTGTTCAGAGTCTAATGGGGCAGACAATATGTAAATAATGTATAACAAAATATATACAAGATAAGTTTGAAATAATAGAAGGTAGGCACTAGTGTTGAGGGGGATCAGGAAAGGCTTCATATTTTAGTTGGCTTTTGAAGGATTCCAGAGAAGCCAAGAAGCAGGATGAGGAGGGAGAGAATTCCAGGTCTGGAAGAGAGCTAGTAAAAATGTTTGGGGTTTGGAGATGTCAATAGTGTGATGTGTATCCTGGACTTTAGAAGAAATAACTTCAGATTTTAGGGAGAACAGGTAGGACCCTATATACTCAGGCTTGTGAGATATCAGAAGTCCTCTAGAATGTAATTCTGGTGATTCAGCTCCCATGAATTCTAGTGAAGAAGGAAGGGGGCTTTAAAGAAATAAATGTGACTGCACAGCTAGTTTAGCAACAAAATGATTGCAAAAGGTCAGGTACAGAAAATGAAAGCTTGGAAAAGTAACTGAGAACAAATTGAAGAAAGGGTAAGTTTGGGCAGCTAGGTGGCACAGTGGGTACAGTACTGGGCCCAGAGTCAGGAAAACTCATCTTTATGAGTTCAAATCTGGCTTCAGATACTTAGTCACTTAACATCTGTTTGCCTTAATCCCCTGGAGATGGAAACAGTAAACAACTCCAGTGTCATTTGCTAAGAAAACCCCATGCATTGTATTGGAGTGCTATGGTCTACGGGGTCGTGAAGTTTGGACATGACTTAACAACAGTGACAATGTGTTTTATGAAGTGTGTTAGAAAAGCTAAAGCCTAATATAGTTAATGATTATAATAAATACTAAATATAAAAAAGGGCTATTTTAGTTATGATACCGAACTGGACTCCTACCTGAGGCAGATAGAAGATACAATTAAGCAAAATCATTTATCTCCTTTATAGGCTCTTGTACAACCTTTTAGGCCAGCGAAGTAGTGGCGTGGATAGAGTACTAGGCCTGAAGTCAGAAAGAGCTGAATTCAAATCCAGCTTCAGATATTTACTAGCTCTGTGACTCTGGGCAAATCCCTTTACTCTGTTTGCCTCAGTTTCCTCATCTGTAAAATGAACTGGAAAAATAAATGGTAAAGCAATCTAGTATCTTTGCCAAGAAAACCCCAAATGGAATCCTGAAGAGTTGGACACAATTGAAACGACTGAATGATAAAAATACATCCTTTCTCCTCATGATATCACCCTTCTCTAAACCCTTACCTTTAGTCTCATATATCTCTTTATTCTGTCTCTTCCAGACTTGAACCCCTCCTATGGTATTATCACCTCAATGTAAATGAATCTTAAATCTCTATCTCCAGGTTCAAGTTTGCCCACATTTTTACATGTTGATAGACATCTCCTCTTGCACATTCCACCAACACTTTAAAATCAATTGGTTTAAAACTGAACTGATAATTTTGCTTTGGAGACCTGGTCTTCTTGCTGACTTTACTCTCTCTAGTAATTGTACCATGTATTTGGTTCCCCAGATTAGTAACTTTGACAATTTTTGGCTCCTGCCTTTCTCTAGTACCAAACATCCAAACCAATTTGATTCCCTTGACTGTTTCCAATGCTACTGTTGACTCTTGAGGATCTCACTACGTCTCACTGGCCCAATGTATTAGCCTGCTCCTGGTACCCCCGCAATTTATCCTTCATTCCATATTAATCATTTTAATGCATGGTGATGATCAATATATTTCATTGATCAAAAACATTCAATGTAGTCCAAATAAATGGAGTCTAAATTACTTATCTTGATATTCAAGTCCTTCCCCAGTCCAGTTCCAATCTACCTTTCCAATCTTTTCTCATGTCGTTTCTTTTCACTTAAGCTATGTTCCACCCACACTGGACCATTTACCTTTTTCTAACTGCACCAACAATTTTCTGCTTCTATACCTTTGTTCACTGACTTCAATCCTTACATCCAAAATTACTCTACATCCTAGAGTTGCCTGTGAGAATATTATACTACTATTTCAGTGTCCTAGACTAATGGTTTTCTTTACTCTGAACCCTTCGATAATTTTCCCAACTAAATCCCTTTTCAGATCTTATAGCTCTCGGTACTGCTTATTTTTATTATAATATCCTCATTTTTACTGCTTTTATCTGTGTACGTGTTTTATCATGCCTGTTTGATCACAAGGAGCATTTTGAGAATGAAGATAAGTATCTTTATCTTTGCATATCCTGAAGCAACTATTGCATGACGTCAGAGATGATAGCCACTGAATAAATCTTGTTTGAATGTTTCCAGTGCATGAGTGACTCATCCTGGTCTTAAATTTGCCGTATGGAAATAACTTGACCTACTATTGGGCTGATTTTAGTCATAATTAATTAATATGCAGTCCATTTATTCATCAATTTCGGGATCAACAATCTTTTTAGTCCCCCATGCCAGTAGCAGGGTTAAGCAGCGTCTGTGAGTGCCCAAGGCAAAGTTAGAGGATAAGAAAGAAACAATGAAGAACAAAAATAAAAGCAGATGAGAGTGGGAAGAAAGCAATACTAGTTAGAGGGAAAACAAGAGAGAATTTCATGTTAGACCTTGTGTGTCTATGTGCATATACCTATAATACAGTGTGTAATTTAGGCTAACAGTATTATATGACATGATTATGGAATAGGTTATTTATGATTAGTATACTATAAACAAGAGTAATGAATTATTATAAAGTTACAAAGCAGAGAAATGGGCAATGAATTTAAATCAATTATTGCTAAAAGCACATTACATTTTACCTAACAGTTTTCATCCCAGAGGCTGTCAAGGATGGGGTGGGGAGATATGTTGCTAAATTTTGCAAAACTCTCAGTGTTTTTGTTGTTAATGTCTCTGATGAATTTTATTAATTTATCCTTTACCAACAGTATTGATAATGGGATATAATGGAGCATGTTGCATTGGAAACAGCAGTGAGAAGCTAATCTAAATTTTATTCCCACCTTTGCACTCTCTGACCATTTCAGAAACTCAGAAAGTTAGAACTGGAAGACACCTCAGAGAGAGTGTAATTCTTTTGCTGATATATGAGGAATCAGAGGACCATAGAGGTGATGTGACTTGCCTAAAACCACATGTTACAAGGAAACTGAGTACGTTCAGATTTACACAGCAGTTTTCTCAAAGAATTCTTTTGGTAGTGGAAAGATCTTTTTTATCTATTTTTACAGATTATGTTTTATAGATTGTTTTCAAAATCTACAGGTGAGGAAACCGAAGCTGTAATACATTAATTGCCTCACCCATGATCACAGAACTAGTTTCTAAGGGAAAAGTTCACACAACCACATTTACTGACTCCAAGTCTGGCCTCTCTCCATAATGCCAAGCTGCTTCACAGACAAATAGTTGGTTGCCCTGGGGCTGTGTGCTCACCAATAAAATGAAGTGAATTGGAATGGTTGGTTTTTATGATTTTCCATCTCTAATATTTTATGATTTAATTATAAAAACATATATTTGTGCACTGGATATCAGTGAGTATTTCACTGCCAATCTCCTGTCCCACAGAAACTACACATAGCAACTTGGATTAAATAAAAAAAAGAAATGCATAGAAAAAAATGTCAAGTACCAAGTGATGGCCTGGTTGTAATTTTGTTCATGAAGCTAGTACTTGAGAATGTATTGCATAACTGTGCACTTCAACCTTCTTTTCAGGATGAATGAGTTCATTTTTTTGCCCCTTGGGAAAAAATTTTAATACTATGACTTCTGGGAAAAAAGAAGTCTGTGCAGAGTCCAAATGAAAGGTTTCCTTGTCAATGGTGAGATTTTCTTCTTTTTTTAATGTTTTGTTAAAGACTTCTTTTTTCTTTTTATGTATCACTGCTGGTTTCTCCCATCCCCAGAGTAGAATCCTCCCTTGTTAAGAACCAGGATAGAAAAGCAAAACAGGTCAACACATTGATCTTAACTAGTAATATATACCTCCTTCTGTACCTGTTATCCCCCACTTCTCACCCAAGAAGCGTTAGAAATGTCTTACCAAGAGTCTTTGGAAGTCACAGTTGGGGTGTATGTATCTGAGGGTTTACTGAGCCCTTTTCAGGTCTGCTAATTCACTTCTGGTATCCATCTTCCCCCAACTCTCACCTGTGGCTCGAAAAAGCTGTAGCATGTACAGAGGCCATACCTTGGTGAAACTGTCTCAGCATCTGGCTAAACCAGGGGAAGGGTAACTGACAGGCCTCAGACTTGTTGGTGAGATAGGGGGATGTCCACCCTAAGCAGTAAAGACTTTCCCTAGTGGAATAGATAGATGAGAACAATTTGTTCCAATAGCAATGAAGGTGGCTCAAGCAGGCCCTGGAGTGCTTAGAGCTTTGCAGGCACACCCTAGGCCATTGCCAGTCAACTCAACTTTTGTCTTGCCACTGGACTTTGATGACTCAGGGAGAGAAAGTAAGTCTGATGATTTTGTGTAACTCTGTCTCCCTTAAATCCAATTCATGTGCAAGTCATCACCCCATGATATCATTGGTTCTCTTTGAGAATGAAGAATAAGCAACAACATTTTATTTAAAAAAATTTTTTTATGAGCTTAAGTGTTATCAGCAAATACAAACATTTCAAAATATAAAGAACAAGAGAATTATATAAGAAACTGTAAACTTCTATTGTATATGCCTTGTTTTTTCATGAAAAATTTAATGGTTATATTAATCCAATGTTGAGCACTAACTACAGCAGAAATCAGCTTTTCCTGAGATTGGATCTTTTCTTTTATGAGAAAGGCAAAATTTAGAGAAGTTACTAGAGTGTTGGAAGTTGTTTCCTTCTCAGACTTGGTGTGGAGACTCACTTTGATGCTAAACTTGAAATGTCCACATGGCCTCATGATGTAGAATGAATCCTCAACTATCTCGTCCAATTTAGCTAAACTCCTTCTTGCATCATTGTCCCAATAATCTTCATAAAGTAGAACAAGAATTCTCAATTCTCTTGAAATCTGAGGCAAACAAAGATTAAGTAATTTTCCCAGGGTTACACAGCTAGTAAGAACTGGGGATTGATTTGAATTAGGTCTTTCTGACTTCAGGCCTGGTGCTCAAATGGGCCACATAGCTACCTAAAGCCCTACATATTCATGGCACCGTGTGTTACATTACCATTCAAACATAATTCAGTTTGCTGCCCTATCATGACTCACTATCCTTTTTCTTGACCCCTACATGAAAGCCCTTATCTGTAGTAAATATGTATAGGTCATCAAATGAATTAAACATATATTGTCCATATAATTTCTCTGGATTTTTCAGGTTCGTCTTTTTTTGTGGTACAATAATATTCCACAATATTTGTGTTTACCACAACTTTTAGCCATTTACTAAATGATGGATAACTCACTTTCTTTATAACTCTTTGCTATCACAAAAGGTTTTCCCAAAAAGTTTTTGTATTTGTGGGTAATAGCCACAGTTTTTAATCTCTTTGAAATCTATTCTTGGTAATAGCGTTACTGGGTCAAATTATTCTCAAGAATAATTGGGTTAAATTTTATCTCTATTAACAGTGTATTGTATGTCTTTTCCCATAGACCCCCTTATAGTCTCTCTCTCTTTCTCTCTCTCTCTCTCTCTTCCTCTCCCTCTCCCTCTCTCCCTCCCTCCCTCCCTCTCTCTCTTTCCCTTCCTTTTGTAAACTTTGTTAGTCTTGTGGCTATGAGAGTAACCTAGACTTTAAAAATTTTGTCTCATGATCAATTATTTGAAACATTTTTCAATAATAATATCACATAATATAAATGTGAGTTATTATATATATATGCATATATACATATATCTATATCTATCTACCTATTTATATCTATCTACACACACACATATATATATATATATATATATATATATATATATATATATATATATATATATATATATATATCAGACCTTTATGGAAGTTACTTGCTGCAAAGACTTTTCCCATTTTATTGCTCTCTTTTCATTGATCTTGTTAGTGAAAAATCTTTTAAATTTTATGTAATCAAAATTGTGTATTTTCTCTTCTAACCTCTGAGCTTTATTTCTTAAGGAATTCTCTTGCTGGCTATAGTTGTATATTGTTCTTTGTTCTAGTCTCTTCTATTAAAAAAAAAACAACCCAACAATTTATGATGTGTTTCTTTTCTATTGAGGTTGTCTATTTGGAGTTTATTGTGGTATATGGTCTAAGATGTTCTAAACCTCACTTCTGCCAAATAACTATCCAATTTTTTGAACAATTTTTGTTGAATAGGAGGCTTTTCTCTTGAAGTTGATATTCTTAGATTTACTGAACATTTGGTTACTATGCCCACTAACTTGTAGTTTTTGCTTATGGTGAGATTCTATGCAACAAAATCCACAGCAAAGCAAATGAGTCATCTAATTTCCCACACTATAAAATGCATATTATTCAATATATGACATACAACTTGATACATAATTTGACACAATGCAGTAGGATGTAAGCTCTGTGAAAGTAGAAACTTTCCCCCCTTTTTGTTTTGATATCTCTATTACCTTGCACAGCTCCTAGGCACATAATAAATATATGTTGAATGGAAGTGAATTAAATAAAATATTACTGGGCACATACATTTTGGTGTACTTTTTCTGTGTTATGGGGTACAGATTGGTACAAAAGTAAACTCAGGAGCACAGATTCAGAGGGATGATTTTCAGCAATAATTTTTTAATTAGAGTTATAGCATGTGTGACCTGGATGTGTTGTAGAAGGACTACTCCTACTCCTAATACTATAAGACACCAGAATATTCTGGTAAGTTGATATCATTTTAATGCTCTCACTGGGCTTGGTATGTTTCTCTGCTGGTCACCACTAGTCTTCTAGTGACGATAAGGAGTATGACCTCATAAAGGAGTGAAGAGCAGTGACGGGGGTAATGAACTTGTAGACTTTGCTGATTTTCTGTTCTTATGGAGAATGCAGAGTGTATAGTTTCAGTTGCATGTTCCTCTGGTAGCTGTTGTGTCTGTAAACTCTGCTAGGCTCATCTCCTCAGGTCCCTCCAAGCCATCTCAGTTTCTCTACAAGGTTCTAGTAGCTAGAGCCTCTTCTTGAGAAGGGCAAGCTGACTGCTCTTTTGTCACAGTTGAAATATCTAGCTAAAAAAAAAGACAGGCACGGTGGCCCCAGTCTTTTCCTTAAGTCTCCTATGTCCAGATGAAGATCAAAGCTTTCAATTACAGATCACTATCTAATTCAGAGTTAGCTACTCCCAAGTTCCTCTCTGGCTTAGCATGCAAAATGAATTGGAACTTGAACAAAGGAGAAATCAAGCATGTAAAGTTATTTTTTTTTTCCCAAGAAGGTAAAGTTATTTTTTTTTCCATCTACCTTGTCCACATTCTTATTTGCTAGTATCAAAACTTGATGCCTTTGGTCAATTAAAATACTTCAATCTCCTTATATTCTCTTATAAAACTATGTGCTTGCCATTAGGGTGCTTACCCAAGATACTTTATTTTTATTTTTTGAGGTGAACATTTTAACACTAAATCACAAAAGACATTATTTTACTCATAAATTAAAGATATTAAAACTTTAAACTTAATTTTTGAGCCAACAAATAAGCAAATATAAACTGAAGAAATGAGATGCAAAATAACCAATTTTCTGTGAGGCATTAGGGTATACCCAGATATATTTGACCTACCATGTATGTAAGACAATCCTCTCCTCTAGTAAAGAATTTACAGCTACAACTTACTGAGCATAGATAGGAATATCTATTAACATACATCATAAACCACATAAATGAAAATGATATCCATTATATAGTACAATACATATGAAATTGTCTAATATATGGAATTCACACTGGAATATATGTGGTTAGTACTGGTATATCTTATGTTATGATCATAATTTAAAGTACATAAACAATAGCATATATGAGAAAATGTCATATATAAAACTAAATATATAAAATTTAATGCAGTAGAAAACATATAGGAAAACATTAAGGATTTGCAATCAGCACCATGTACATAGATCGCATTTAGATGCATATAACATGCACTGTACCTATACTACATGTATGTATATATATGCACATACTATATATTTAATATAACATTATATAAAGGCATTTATAGCAGTGATTCTTAGCATAGAAATATATAGCAAACACACAAATCAGTTATATAATACATAAGAGAATATTTTCCAATTATTTCAAGGCTTTCAAAATTGGGTTATTTACTGTACAGATTTCTTCTGTGTTTACTTGGTCTGGCAAGATTGTTTTTCTCAGTTTCATTTTCTTTATTGCCATTTAAACTTCTTCATATAGCATCAGGAACTTTGTAGTTCAAATGTGTTGGTTCCACTGACATACATAAGGAAAAAGGTGATCATGGATGAACTGGCAAATGTGTTTCATTTTTGTCCATTAATCCTTGTCCTAATTTAATCTGTGAATGCTGTTAGGATGATGTGGATTGGCTGAGTCTCATATCAAGCTTTTTGCAGACTCATAGCCCCCCTTGACTGTTTTATGAGGCAATGGTTCTTGTAATTTTCCACCATACTTCATAATATTTTGGAAATGAGTTTATGTTCTACACTGATGGTGCCCTTGGATGTCACATCTTCTTCCCAAGTGGAGGATTTTAGAAAATTATCAGGAGTATGACTCATAAAACTGAGAGAAGAAATGAACTTCTAGGTGTCTCCGGATAATATGATGATACGATAGTCGTATTACTGTATTTAGCTTCTCCTGTCACCTCCTCTTCAGTAAATATCTCTACAACTGGAAATTTAGGCAAAAAAAAAAAAAAAAAAAAAAAAAAGAGATTGCCTCTGGCTAGGCTTCTTGGCTTCTTACTGACCAAGACGGCAGCAAAACCAACATATTGGGTGAAGCTGATTTCTGATCTGGGCTGTTTTTGTTCTCATTGTGGTAATTACTTTAAAACAGAATACATCAGTAACTACTGACTAATTCACCCCCTTTTCAAATCTCTGTAAGTGTATGATGAACATATAAGAACTGAAACAATTAGCCTTTCATAATTTTTTACAAAAAAATTTCCAGTCGTACAGTTGATTAAAAGACATAGGAATTTGAGGATCCCACTGTCTTTATTGATTATATTGTATTCCAAGATGTCCTTTTGCTTATAGTAGGAGCTGCTAAGTCTTGTGCGATTTTGATCCTGTGTTCCTTTGTCCTTGAATGCATTCTTTCTGAATGTTTAGGGTATTTTTTCTTCGACATGAGAATTTTAGCTATTCTTAGGGTTTTTTATTTTGGGATTTCTTTCATTAGGTAATTGATAGATTTATTATATCTTACTTTACTCTCTCTTTCTAATAGACCTATCAGGGTAATTAAATAAGTGTCCAGATGTTTTTGGTCATGTTTTCCATGGAGTCCAATTTTTCTTAAATTATCTCTTCTTGAACTGCTTGGCTGGTCAGTTTTTTAAATATTAGTTATTTTACATTTTTTCCTTTTTTAAAATTTTGTTCCTACATTTCTTTCTGTCTTGTGGGATCATTGATTTCTTTTGGTCTATTTTAGTTTTCAGAGAATCAATTACTTGAGTAAGGTTTACCATTTTATCTTCTAAGCTATTTATTCTCATTTCAATTCCTTTCTCCAAAGCTTTCATTTCATTTTCTATCTCTTGTTTCATTTTTTTCTAGGTATTCATGCAATAGTTGTGGAAAATCCCTTTTGCTCCTTTTAATATCTACTTACAGCTGATATGGGGGCCACTCTCTCCTGTTTCTCGGCCCAGTTTGTATTCCATGCCTGGGCCGCACCATTTTTGACCTTTGCTTCTTAGAATTTCTAATATCTATCAAGGCTCTGCTCCTCAGGTATCTCTTATGGAAAGTCATTTCTGATCCTTTCAGTTGTGAGTTCTCTTTCTTTTCTCAAATTATCATGTATACATGATCATTCTGTATGCCTTCAGAAGAATGTAAGCTCCTTGAGGCTTCAATTCTTTGGCCTCCTCCATCATACCTCTAAGAATCTCATCATTCTGCGAAATCATATCTACTTTGGCATGCTTATCAGTACTCTCTGTCCCTTGGGTCCCTATGAATGGAGGGCACAGTGGAAAACTCCTGCTTATAACATTAAAAAAAAATAGGATGGATTCACAGAGTATCTTTCAGATTGTGGATAGCTTCATGACACCAACTCTTTTTATTACAGTCTATTAGAATCCTTTCCCTTAAACTTTTGTCTCCTTACTTTGCTGCAGAAATAAACAAACAAAAAAACTATAAATGTGTCCTTGAAAATTAAATTTGTATTAGTTTTTCTTATCTGGTGGATTAAAAATAACTAGCCAATTTCCTCCACTTGAGATATCTGTATGTAAAACAGTATGCTGTTAGGTTGTAAGACAAATAATACATTAAAAGTGAGGGCATAACAACCCACAAGCATTAAGCATTTCATATATTTTAAGGAACACTGGATTCAAGTTGTAATTACTTAGTTACCCATGGTGTTCTTTTACCCTTCAGAAATAAGTACATTTCAAAGTGGGGAATCTTATATTAAAAATGTTCAGCCAGATGTAGCTTATTACTTAGAATTTGTTGGACATGCTGGAGCTTGCTTTCAATATTCCTTCTGTGAATTACAAGTGAAAGGATATCCTTGGTAAATAGTGAAAGTATGAATTGTAAATGATATAGAGATTAGAAAAACTTTTCAAATCTTCCTCTGCACCCCTCCCTGTCATCCTGAAATTACTTTGCTATATCTCTGTTTAAAAGGGTACATCTTATCCTATGACTGACCAGTCAATTTAATCAAAATGGTTCTTTTTTGAAAAAAAAAAAGAATGAAAGGTTACACAAAGTGATATATAGAGAGAGCTTATTTCGGTCTAAACAGAGTCCATATGGATGCTGTAATTAATATTGTTGCCAATTATTTTTCTTCTGTGTAAAACTGTAAAAAGATCCCTATAAAAGTTGATTTTACAAACACTAAGGTGGTATATAAAACCAAGTTATTATTATTTATCACTTGGCCTTTTAAAATAATAATGTAACACTGACTGGGAAAATAGGGTCCACATGTAGGAGGAATTGGTTGGCTAGCCTAATAGGGATTTTTATATAGGTTCAGAATGCTCTATCCAATATCTCAGAGCTACTGGAATTCCACCTTTAAGGAGAATAGAAGGGTAGCCATGACGGCATTCAGTCCTTCACTCCTATCTTCAGAATTGATATTAGATTATAATTATATCTAATGTCTATCAGATATTTGCAGTTTAGTGATATGATTCTGTTTTTTTTTTTTTAAAGACTTAGCTCTTTCTTTTGTAGAACTGCCTGGGAAGGGAGTAGTTCTGTCCAGACCAGGAAGGTAACAACTTAATCTCTGCTGATTCAGATAGCTTCCCACCGAATATTTATTACACAAAAACAAACACAGATATTAACCAAATCTATTTATCAAAACAAGTAACAAAGCTGCATGTAAAGTAGTCAGACAGATTAGATCAGGCAGTAGAACATATGAGCCATCGGGTCTTTGTGATGTGAGATGAAATCTTGGCTCGTTGGAGGAGAGAGCAATCTCCTCTCATTAGCAGCCTCTGGGGCTGCGTGCTGGGAATCAAAGGACATCTTGTGTGCCAGTTCCACCTCACATGTCTACGATTCCTCCAGCTTTCTTTTTTCCATTTACAGTCTACCAGGGCTGGGGAACCTATACACATAAGCAGCATCATAATCTCAAAGGTCTCTCAATCAGGGGTCATTTCTCCATGTAGGCAGCAGGCAGTTTCACAGGGCTGTCCTTTAGTGAACAGGACTCTTCTTCAGAGAGGCATATTACCATAAGAACATTTATCCATTTGAAAATTAATTTTGGATTTTGGCTGGAATTCTGAACTCATTTATTGTTTATGACACAACAAAAAAGATAATACCTTATCCAGTTGACATTTAATTTGAATATAAATATTTAAAAATGTCGTACCTATTAGCCATATAGACTATGAACTATATACTTATTATATATATATGGACACATTCTATATTAACCTCCTTTGGCACCAGTTCCCTACCCCCAACACAGCTACAGCTGATTAAAGCATACTTGTAGTTCAACTGTCCAAGTTCAGTGAATATAGTTGATGTTCACTTTGTCACATGCTACTCATTGAGGATGTGCTAGCTAGCACATGATCAAAAAGACACTTGTGAAGTCTTGGTTGTAAACACCAGGACCTTAGAAAGTTATTAAGCATTTCCTTTTAATCCATTGAATCTCTAAGATTTTTCTCAATTATAATTTTAATGTCATCATTAATCAAAACATCTAGTAACCAGAGCATAACTTTGAACTTTTTATGTGCTTGTCATCTGATGAACTGATTTGCCTGAATGGATTAGTTCATTGACTGATCATTGGATTCAGGAGTCCCATGTAGACACAACACAATGAAAATGAAGTTTTTCTCTCAGGATTGACAAATGGTCTATGAGTTAATATATCACAGTTTGTGTACATCTTCCTACTTTACACTATTGCCTTTTCACTTTTTGGTAAGGTATCTGGTTTTCTAACAGTTATACAGAGTATGTGTTGACAGAAGTTCCAGTTAGAGGCATCTAAGTGGTATAGTAAATAGAGTGCTAGCTTTGGAGTCAGGAATACCTGAGTTCAAATCCAGCCTCAGACACTTACTAGCTGTGTGATTCTGGGCAAGTCATTTAATCAGTGCCTGCCTCGATTTCCTTACCTGTAAAATGAGGATAACAATAGCACTTATTTCTCAGGGTTGTTGGGAGGCTCAAATGAAATAATATTTGTAAAGTGTTTAGAATAATGCCTGGCACACAGCAGACATGTAATAAATGTTTATTGAATTGAATTGAAAATATTTACCTGGAAGGATTGTTGGGAGGGTCAGCTGAAATATTTGTAGAGTAGTTAGCACAGAACTTGGCACATAGTAAGTGCTTAATAAATACTTGTTCCCTTCTCCCTTGTCTACCCCTCTTACCTTATGCCACAGTAGAAGATTGGCAATATGTTGACGAAGTTTTGTCCAAAGTAGCTACCATCTCATGAAGACCACCCACTAAACATTGCCAAAGTTAACATCTATGTTGGTGATGAAATCATTTATTTTTGAATTATGTGTCTCTTTTCTATTATAGTATAAATTCTTCAAAGTCAGTAACTGTCTTAATCATCTTTTATCTCCTGGAGTATGGAACACAGCCCCTTATAAATAGCACATACTTATCTTTGTTGAGTTTAAATGTTAATAAAAGAATGACTGAACTTCTTGTGTGAGAGCAAAATCTTTTATATGCCCCTTTATTCTCAAGACTCTTAGTAACTTAAGTATCGTACAGAAATTCTTCCAAGGACAAGGATGCCGAGCACTCTCAGATTCTGTTTTGTTGCTTTTGTCTCTTTGAGGTGAGCAGAAAAGGAAATTGTTTGTGTGAGTGTGTTTATGTGTGTATAGGTAGATGGAGATATCAGTGAAGGGACCCAGTTGTTTGACTATAATTTTTTGATATTGCTACATAACTGATTTACCTTCTTTTCTAGTCATATTTCTTTTCAGTGATATAACTTTTATACTCTTTCTCATATAGAAGTTCTTGTTGGTAACACACTGTAATGTATTTATACTTGCCATGTATAAGTAATTCTCTATTGCCTTTGAATCAGTCACAGTTTTGATTCTCTGTAGATCAGGTGTTCATTTATTTGCACCTATAGTAGAATATAGATATTAAACAGATGGCCTTTTGTATTTTCATGGAGGTGGTTTTGATTCTTTAAGGATATATTAGTAGAGTCCCAACTGACAAGTTCTGCCTCTCTGGAAAGGCTTCTAGTATAGTCATTGACTGATAAAACTCAGATGTTTAAGGAAAGCAAGTTGTGCAGCAGGTGAAGAACACTTTAGTCATGGCTAGCTAGATCAGCATATTAATAAATAAAAAATATATACTTGCTTTTATTTTTGGAAAAGCACTACATTTTATAAACCTATAATCTCAAATTTATGTAATTCAAGCAATCAAAATTGGCAAGTATTAGTATGCTGGTGTTCTCTCACACTGTGAATTCCAGTTCCTGAATATCTCTAGGAAACGGTGGGTAGAGCTTTAATCTTGGAGTGAGGAAGACCTGAGTTTGACTCTTGCCTCAGACATTTACTAGCTTTGAAAGTGTGGGCAAATCACATATTATTTTCAATTTTTTGCTACCACAAGAAACTGCTACTATGAATATTTTAGTATTAAGTGGGATCTTTATTCCTGTTTTTTATCTTCTTGTGGTAAGAGGATTTTTATTACTAAGCCTCTAACAAGGAGAACAAGCTCTGGGAGATGCTACTAAGCAGGAAAGGCTTCAGTTACAGACTTTGTATATCTGTTATCTGAGGACCAGCCTTTCTAAATTGGAATGAATCATCACCACCAAGTAGGCTGTAGGCAATAATGAATTTTTCAGGCAAAGTAATGCATGAAAACCATCTGCTAATATGTAGAGGACTTGCAGTATTTCTTACTGGAAGAAAAACTAACCCTGAGGAAATGACATATTCTGGAAGTATGGATTGTATCACACAATCACAGAGTACCAGAACTGACAGGGATGTTAACAGCCATTTAGTACAAAGCCTATCTGAGCAATAATCTCCATAAGTAGCATGCACTCTTTGGTAGAAAACCTCTAGTGAGGGTGAATTCAGCTTCTCTGTTTTGTACTTCAAACCCTTCACAACCTGCCTCTAATTCCCCTTTGGAGTTTTATTATTCATTATTCCACTTGATGCCCTACAGTCCCACTAAACTGGCTTTCTGGATATTCTTCTCACCTGACACTCTATCTCCCATCTCTGTCCTTTTGTACAAACTGTCCTCCGTGTCAGGAATGAATTCCATTTTCAACCCCAGCTTCTTAGAATGCATAGTCTCTTTCAAGGATGGTTGGGAAAAACTCATTATGTACCTCCAGCTCCAACTCCTATCTTGTCATGATGCTCAGTACTATTACTGCTCCCACTGTACCCTCCCAGAGTGACTAATAGCCCCTATCATAAAGCCTTGGAAATTGGTGAGAGATCACCATATCTAGTTGATCTGGGTCCTTGAACATGCCAGTTTCTCATGCTGGCACCTCCCCTTATAGCCCCACTGCCACTTTTCCCTCTTGTTCTGGGAACAGTAATTAAATGAAGCCATTGCTTCTGGAAAGAGTGCATAATTCATTTGCTCTATGGCTGCATTTACTGTCTCTGTGACTTCATTCTTCCCTAGCCATCATCTATATCCCCTATCTCTCTCTGTTTGAATACCTCACATAAACATAAGATGCAGACCTAAATGGAAACAATAATGAATTATTAAATAACAAGTAGGTCAAAGGACAAATCATAGAATCCGTTAATAATTATGTAAAAGGCAATGATAATGATCAGGCAACATGCCAACATTTCTGGGATGCAGCTAACGTAGTCCTTAGAGAGAAAAAAATTATACCTGTTAAAATATAACATTAGATAAATAGGAAAGGAGAAGATTAATGGACTGAATACACATTTAACCATGTAAGCTCCTTTAAGGATGGGATCAATCTCTTCTACATTGGAATTTCTAGCACTTGGTCAGTATCTAGGACATGATAAGAACTTGACAAATACTTAGCATTCATTCATAGCCCCAGAGGCAGGTAGGTGGTAGCGTAGATTAGAGCACTTAGGAAAACCTGAATTGAAATCTGGACTCAGACCTATACTATTTGTGTGACCCTGGGCAAAGACTTGGGTTGAGTAGACTATGTTTTCTTCACTCTTCTAAAATCTTTTCCCCTACCTGAAACTGTGTATATAGGAGTCTCAAGACTGTGTCAGGATCCCACAAACTTTATTGACCTCTCCCCCTTTCTATTTTGGGTCTTTCTTTTGGCTTTCAGGCTTGCAAAAACCTTTGTCACCTCCCTCACCTTAGGACTCTCTGACTCATGTACTTATGAGAATCTTGCCTTGGTCCTCTGACTTTCTGGATGAGAGGCATCTTCACAAAAATATGTACTTTGGGTTTTAGCTTTATTTCACTGATCTTAGGGGGTCTCTTATTGTAACCTGGAGTTTACTACACTTCTTGTTTTGAAATTTTCTTTAATTATGGACATATTTATTCCCTTTGCCTTTATTTTGCCTGAAGCAAATTTATTGCTATGTATGATTTCTGGTTCTGCCCTTATTGGTGAAATTAATTTCTGTACTCTTGTTTTGTAGTGATAGCTGGTCCTCAAGGTCCCGAGATGCTTCTTCAAAGGAGGTTTCCTTTCTCCCTTTTTTTCTGCTCAAATCAATTCCCTTTGCTATGCTTCCAACCAAAATCCTGTTTCTATATCACACTCACTCATTTATTGGCAGAGTTGGGATAAAAGATACAATATAGGGGCAATGACCAATGAATAATAGCTTTCCCCATCAGGCTTCTGAGTCACCTTCAGATGCGGGTGAGCTTTCTAAACTCTGAATTTAATAATATAATAGCATAGGTTTTCACTGAGAAGAGTCAGGTAAACCCCTGCCCATTTTCAGAAGTCTCCCCAGGACAAATTCTAAGAAGGGAGAAGTTTCTAAGTACAAGAGACTTTATTGGCAAGGAAGGACAGACAAAGATTTTGAAGCAGGAATGAGGGAAAGAAGCTGATACGCTCCGCTACATGAGAACTTAGAGAAAGGTCTACATTGAAAACTACTATGTAGAGAAGGCCCCAGAAGAAAGGGTCTGTATCAGATTAAGTCACTGAAGCTCATACCGACTTCAAGAGAGGCCTGTATGTTCTTGTGTCCCCTAGAGAAAAACAATTAGCACCAGGCAAGGACAGTTAACTTGCAGCATGGCAATACAGAACTGAGAGGGGGAAATATTAATTGA
Source organism: Bettongia penicillata ogilbyi (assembly GCA_023548195.1). Lineage (NCBI taxonomy): Eukaryota > Metazoa > Chordata > Mammalia > Diprotodontia > Potoroidae > Bettongia > Bettongia penicillata. The sequence continues at coordinate 866,197 of JAJHZJ010000551.1, read as the reverse complement.
AAATGGAATCGTGGAAGCAAGGACTGAAGAAAGGCTTGGATCTGAGGAACAACAAGGCAGAGTGCTATAATATGGATAATATGAATCTGTGTATCAAACTTTACCCTTAAATAGTATGGTGAGTCATGTATACACTCAATGTATAGAGGCTGGAGGTGAGTTCATCTTTCTATGGAGACTGAACCATACTGACTAGTATTGTGAGTCAGAAGGACTATATAGTTCACTGAGGGCAGTGTAAGAATTTTACTGACTTTCTATGGGCTAATTAAAAAAAATTTGTTTTAATGTTAAAAGTCTTATTCATATGACTATTTTCAGAGAAACCTAGGATCCTCTTGAGAGAGAAGTTCAGAAAAAGGTTTGTATTGAAGTTTTCAGGGTTTTCCTGAGTGGTGCTAGGAGTCAAAGACTCCTTCCAAATTGTACCTGAGGAATCATGACAGGAGGGATACTCTGATATCTCTATATAAGGAAAAGAAATAACAATGTGATATACACAGTCAATAAGAATAAATGATACCTCCCTTCCATTAGCAGGGTCAGTATATAGAACCATGGTTTCCTATTCAGTTATCTCTGTATTATAGATTTTCATATGAGGGTTTTATAAAGAGGGGCTCACTCTATATGTGATGATATGTTGTGGATCTTAGTATATTTTGTATTATAATCATAGGTGTCTCTGAAATAAAATAAAAAAACCATGCTTTTGACTACATTAAAATAGTATGTTTTTTAGTGAAATGATATAATATAAATAAGAAACCATATCACTCTCTAGTAAATAATCTTGAAAGCTTTCCAGTGAGAAGACATAAAAAAATAGACCTTTGTTATATAAAAATAAAAATTAGAAAGCCAACTAGACCAGAGAAGGTATAAGGCTAGAGGACTGGTAAGAAATAAAAAAAACCGTTAAGATCCTGCTGGTATAAATGAACAAAGAAGGGTTTTATCATTAAATCTTCACTTAAGCAGGCTTTAAAACTAAAGTGAGTGATAGTATTTAGAAGTATAAAGGGTAGTTTTTCTAAGTTGGTTACATTAATGCTGAATTCTGCTGGAATGGCTTTCTTTAATTCCTTCCTGTCTTCATTCCCAAGAGGTTTGAACCTTGAACATTCATAATTAATGTCAAGTGTTCTGGAAAATGGTGATGCCCTTTTAATAAGCTCTCTGCCTGTTTATTCTAAATATATAGAAGACTTTCTGATTAGAAATTACTAGTGGGGAGTCTCAGTGGGGTTCCTATTGAGCAGAGGTAAATGGTGTTCGCTTAATTTGTGTATCAAATCAAAACTCTTAATTGTTTTCATGAAAGAGGTAATCCTATCATTAACCTTGGCTTTTTAAAAAAGTACTTCTGAATGTTGATAAATATATTATATATTTAAATCATGAATTAGAAAAGGGATGATATTTTAAGAAAGAAATGGACAAACCAGAATTCATTCAGAAGCAAGTGGCCAGGATGATGAGAGGGTGGGAGAACATGGTGTACAACTGTAGCTGAGGTTAAATTGAGCTATACCCCCAGGGAGCATTCATAGAATGAGCTCTCAGAATATTCACAGGATGGCCCTAGTCATTCCAGGGAAATGTGTTCACCTCTGAAGAATTTGTCATTCTGATATGACATAGGAAATTCTGGGTTCTTCCTTTATCCCATGGAAGTTGCAGGGGAAGCAGGGGACTATTTCAGTTAAAAAAGAGACAGCTTTACACTTGCTCTTGGACTGTCTCGTGACAAATAGTGTTCTCTCTCACTCAGGTTTTCTGTGAGGGATTGAGGAAGAGTGGGGTGTGCTTTTCCCCCAATCTCTTGACTATTCCCACATGGCATTTAGTGTAGAGAGGCTCAAATAGGCAAGCTTCTATCTGGGACTATCGACTGCTTTTGCTGCTTTGTGTTACTTTTCCTAGATGACCCAAGAGGGCTTGGATGGTGACCTTGTGCGTTTTAAAGGTCCTAGATCCATCAGGTGAAGCTGACTGGTAAAATTTTCTTTGTAAGGGTTTGAGAAGTGGAAATATAGATATGGAATCTATAGGGGATAGCATACTGGGCCTGGAGTCAGGAAGACCCTAGTTCAAATCTGGCCTCAGACAATGACTAGCTGTGTGACCGTGGGCAAGTCACTTAACCTGCTTGTCTTAATCCGCTGGAGAAGGAAATTGCAAACTACTCCAGTATCTTTTCCAAGAAAATCGCATACTAGTCATGAAGAGTTGAACTTGACTGCATAACAATAACAATAAAGACAAAAGAGGGCTGCAGACCACAGAGGGAGAGAATAGAATCTTTGGGGATATTCACATGAAGGGACTGGAGAATGACCACGCAGCAAAATGACAGAGATGGAATGATTGAGCAGAAGAGAACTGTGAGAATGCATTCTTGAAGGATGGGAGGGCAGGAGAAAACGGTCAACCATGGGAAATACTGCAGAGATGTCAAAGACAATAAGAACTGAAAAAAGGGGTCTAGATTTGGTGATAAAGAGATTATTAATGAATTTGGAAATGCTGTTTTTAATAGAATAATGGAGCTAGAGATAATTAAGTCCATGGGAGAGGATAAGGTCCAGGGGAGAGAATAAATATAGAGGAACACAAATTGCAAGGGGTTAAGGAGTGAGTATGGGATGAAGAAGTATGAGCATCAAGAGTAGACTATTCTTTCTGGGAATGTGAGAGGGAAGAGGAGAATCATAGACTTAGGATATTAAAAGTTACCTAGTCTAATCACTTCATTTTACATTTCTAATGGAGGTCTGGACAATAAGCCCAGCCCTTATGAACATGAACAGTGTGTGCCCTTCTGATACAATAGACTGCTGAGACAGTACTGAGAATACCTTCAAAAAATACCAACTGGTGGAACCAGTTTTTCTCTTTCCTGCCTGGTTGCCTTTGGGGAGAGGCCTTGAGCTCTTTCCATCCAAGACTGAAACATGGCCCAGGCCTTCTGTTCTTTGCATCTTTGAATTTGCACTTTCCTTCCTTTTTGGAGAAGGGGTGTTGGAGATAGCTATTGTTTTGTGAGTTTAGAAGGGCCAGAGTATTGCGTGCATGGAGATTAGGAATTGGGGGTCATGCACATTTTTTGGGAAGCTGAATGAGGATGAGGTGACAGCTAAAGCTCTAAATAACAAGCTGCTTGACCCAGCCCACTGGACCCAGGCCATATCTGGAGTTGAACTTGGTAGGGTGAATGTTTTCTAGCTAATGCTTGAAATAAGAGTCTGCTCTCCCCAAGGATTGAGGTGACTGATGGTAGTTCGTTACTTCTGGTTTGGAGTTTCTATCCTTGCTGTATCGTTGTACTATAGATCCCTTTGTAAAAGTTAATTGATGTGAACTAGAAAATGGGTCACTAATTACTGGCAGTTAGCAAAAGGAAGAACATACAGGAATACCGGCTTTAGGTCAACAATAGTAGTGAAAGTCATCCCAAGCCCCTCAAGAAAATCCCTAGAACAATGGAGATCGGATAGGAATAGATAGAACCAGTCTGGATTTGGGGACTGATCTGCCAGTGTGTATATGGATCAGGAGAGGGAGTCTATGGGGTCACTGCACATGTGTGGTTAAGTTTCTTAGCTGGTTCGCAGAGGTGGTAAGGAGGAATCTGTGAAATAGGGGTTTGGTCCTCTGAATCTAGGAAGAGGAGCTATCAATCCTGGGAAGCAACTCTTGCGGAGATGCCTCCTGGCTATTTCTCCTGCAGGCACTGGAGCCACAACTATTCAAGACCCAGAAAAGAAACCTTTTACCACCACAAGTCCTTGGCACTATTAAATGGCTGAACATCAGAAACTGATGTGATTTATCAGTGGCAATTATGAAAAAAGTAGGCATTGCCATCTGCTTTGCCACTACACTCTAATGACCATAGAACCACAGACCATCTATCTAATTTATTGCTAAAACATTCCATATATATTGTCTCTCCACTAGAATATGAACTACTTCAGAAGAAGGGTGTTCTTACTTTTCTGTTGATATTTGCAGCACTTAACATGGTGCTTTGCACATACGATTTAATAAATGCATCATTCATTCATTTGATTGAAGTCTAGTGAACCACACCACTTCTTGGAAAAAAAATAGGATGTTTTAAGTAGCAGCAGATTCAAAGAAAGGGTTTTGTTAGGTTGTTTTATTTTACAGGAATAGAGATCTTGTACGTTGAGGGGAAGGAACAAGACTGTAGATGCATATGAGAGAATGGATGGTGGACGGGGCATGGCTACGGAGGAAATGGGAGAGAATGGGATCAAAGGTATGTAGCCTTTTTATGCCTAGATGCATAACTAACTCCTGGTTGCTACAGGTTATAATTATTTTTCCTTTTGTTTTACTTAAAATGCCATAGGAATTGAAGTATGTGTGTGTGTGTGTGTGTGTATGTGTGTGTGTGTGTGTGTGTGTGTGTGTGTGCCTGCCTGCGCACCTTGGGGAGGGAGAACTGGGTTGAATGACTCTAGTTAAAGCAAAGGTCTAAGACACAGTGTTGAAAGCTCTGATGAGAATTTAAAGAGGCAGGGCACAGTACTCTGAGTCTACACTGTTCTCCTCAACACCTGTCGGTTGAAATGGGGAGCTTTCCAGCTGTTGCGAAATCACATCCACATGGATGGTAAATGCATTAAAGGAGACCCGGAGGAGAAATGATGGAAAATTCCAATTGAGAAATAACATGGACAGTCAACTTTCATTGAGAATTTCAGGGCCTCAGGGAAGGGGTTCAGCACAGTGTTAAAAGTATCAGAAGAACTCTCCAGTGACCATTATAAAAAGAGGCTTCTACCCCAAGGTGAGACTGTAGGATTTTTCCACACTTTAATCTGTGTGATCCTGGGCAAGTCACTAACTCTCTTTGACTCTACTTGTCAGAGAAGGGGTTGACATGAATGAGTAGAGGGAGTTTCTTTAATTCAGGAGGTTTCTATATTAATAACAGATCTAGTCCCTATCTTTGTCCCCCTACTAATGACATTAGTAGCAACATTTGATAACTCTCTTTTGCAAATGACCTTTGGGACTTCAGTTGAAGTTGAGAACTTGGATCTTAATAGGAGTGAGTGGACATTGTCACTGGGAGCAGAGATTGCAGATCTCTATGAAATGTTATTACCGTAACTTTTTATTCTCAGTTTTATTTAGTAAATGTGCTCAAAGATGTACTGAGAATATATATATTCTTTAGGGTCATGTAAAATTGGAGAGATAAGAATCTTAATGGGAAATGGGAATAGGAGTCAATTTTGATGAACTTATGAGAAATTATATGATAACGATCTTTTATATGTTAAACCTTGGATTAAGCTGAGAGAAACTCAGGCAGGCTATGGGAGTCTGAGAGTGTTTCCCAGGGCATGCATAGAGATACAGAAAGGCATCCCACTTCTGTGCAGGTAGTGGAGATCTGGGTCAGTATCTTTAGCTCAGTGTCACCTGGTGGCTTAAGCTAAGTTTGCATTTTAAGTAGCTAGCCCATACAATGCCCTTGGGAGGCACATGACCATGATATCCATCTTGCTGTTTTTTTTCTGCAGGTGCCTGTGAAATGGTTAGATGTATCAGTAAAGGGAAAGACTTCTTATATGTTTACCTGTAAATTATGTGCTCATAGACTCTAGATATTCAGACTATGAAACGAGAACTTAGAGAACACAGAATGTTAGATCTAGAATGGATGTTTGATCTTGTAGGAATTTCCTGGTCTTAGATGAAAATAACCTGGGGCCCAGAGAAGAGAAATCTCTTTTCAAGGTCAGATAGCTAGGTCACAGTTGAGTTGTGACAAGAGAAATCAAATCAAATGACTCTCAACATAATGTGTCTGTTTCATAGTGACAATTATTATTACCAAGTATTAATTTTCAATTTATCCTTCCAATATAAATATGTAACACTTTTTTCACTTGACCTTTCATCAGAGACTCTAGGTACTATTACTATATCTTTAAGAACTAAATGTAAAGCTGCGCAAAACAGGTTTTGTTGGCAGTTGGGAGCAATAGTTAATGTAGCTACCTGGCTTTGAAGTACTTCTTTCTGTAGAATGAGACAGACTGTGTTTGTGATTTATCTTTTTTTTTCCCTGCCACTTCAGGGTGTATTTTATTACTTTTTGTTTCCTTTAAAAATTGATTATTTATTTTAGGCATTCTTTTATTTTTAAATTTTGAGTTTCAAATTTTTTCCCACCCTCCCAAATTTTCCCTGACCTATTGAGATGCAAGTAATACAGTGTCAGTTATACCTGTGAAACTGTGCAAAAGTTATTTCTATATTAATCATATATTTTTTTAAAAAGCAAGAAAAATAAATTATATTTCAATTTTCACTCAGAGTTTATCAGTTCTCTCTCTGGAGGTGGATAGCATTTTTTTGTTATGAGTCCTTTGAAACTGACTTTGATCATTGTATCAATCAGAGTGGCTAAATCTTCCACAGTTGATCATCAATACAACATTGCTATTATTTTGCACAATGATTTCCCAGTACTCCTCACTTCACTTTGCACCAGTTGCCATGTTTTTCTGAAACCATACATTTATTACAATATAATAGTACTTCATCACAATCATATGCCACAATTTGTTCAGCCATTCTCCAATTGATGGGCATCCCCTCAATTTCCAATTCCTTGCCACCACAAAAAGAGCTGCTATAAATATTTTTGTACACATGGATCCTTTTCCTTTTTCTTTGCTCTCTCTTTGGTATACAGACCTAGTAGTGCTATTGCTCAGTCAAAGGGTATAGACAATTTTATAGCCCTTTGGGCCTAGTTCCAAACTGTTTTCCAGAATGATTGGATCAGTTTCATTACTCTATCAACAGTGCATTAGTGTGCCTATTTTTCCTTCATCCCCTCCAGCATTTGTCATTTCTGATGGATGTGAGGTAGTACATTAGAGTTGTTTTAATTTGCTTTTCTCTAATGAATGGTGATTTAGAGCCTTTTTTTTGTAACTATAGATAGCTTTGATTTCTTCAGAAAACTACTTGTTTATATCTTTTGATCATTTCTTAATTTGGAAACGGCTATCATTTTTATAAATTTGATAAAGTTCTATACTTAGTATATACTTGAGAAATGAGGTCTTTATCAGAGAAACTTGCTGTAAAATTTTTTGATATTACCTCATTATATTTTAGTGGTGCCTTTTAGCAAAATGTAGTTTACCTGATTATCTGTTTTAATTAGTTTTATTTTGCTTTTGCTTTGTCTGAGATCACGATCACTACCTCTGCCTTTTTTTTTCTAAGTATATTAGATTCTGCTCTGGCTCTTTATTTATCTTTATGTATGTCTGTTTCAATATGTTGTAAACAACATATTTTTGGATTCTCAATTCTGATCCATTCTGGTATGTGCTTCCATTTTAAGGGTGAGCTCATCGCGTTCATATTCACAGTTATGACTGCTGTGTTTTTTCCTTCATCTAATTTTCTCCTCTTCCTCTTCTTCCTCCTCCTCTTCTCCTTTTTCTTCTTCCTCTTCCTCCTTCTCCTCTTCTTCTTTTTCTTTCCCTCCTCAACAATCTATTTTGCTTCTAACCACTCCCTCCTTTAATCTGTCCTCCCTTTTATCACCCCCCCTCCCACATTTTTTTTTATGCCTTTCTCTTCCTATTTCCTTAATGGATAAGTCACATTTCTATTTGAACCAGTTCCAATGACAGTGAAATTCAGGCATTTCCTCCTCCCTCATTTGCCCCTTTAATGTAAAAGCTCATCCTTGCGTGTCTCTTTTATGTGAGAAAATTTTGTTTGTGGAGGAATTCAGACAGAGTTCAGCTTGGTGGTCTCTAATTTACCTTCTTGAGTCTGTGTTTGATCTATGAGATGTCTGTGGAAAAGACAGAGAAAGAATAAGAAAAATGTCTTTCTTGTTAGAAATGCATTAACTTATTTTATGAAGAAATGATACGAAGAGAATTCTATGTCTTTTCTGTGAGGACCTGGGAATTTATAGCTCATTTTGGATGTGGTATTTCATAAGATGGCTGAAGAGTGAGCAAAGAAAATGAATGAATAATTCTTCAGAGACTGAATTTAACTCTTACCTTGAGGAGAAACATGAAGATTTCTTGAGATACCTAAATCCATATTTGGAGTGAAGTGAATGGCAAAATTGCTTCTTCAAATGATGTTACCACTGTTGGAGTGACTTTCCTTATAGCAAAAATACTTAAATATCATTGTCTGTTTTTAGTACTGATTTTATTTCTTAAATCGTACATAACCACTACAATTTAGAAAGTGGGATTTTCCAGTTGTCTTAATAACATTTAATAAACTGGGTTTGGGGTTTGAGCCAACTGATGGATGAGAAAGAGGTTGCAATTTTATTAGTTAATAATTAAATACCCAAATATCCCCTTGGGTATCGCTAGAACTTGACATGATAAAATTAAGTATGGGAATGAATGAAATGGCTGGCTAAAGGGTAATCTGCAACTTAAATGCGATTAATCTCATTTACTTTGCTACACATACCTATATAAAGAACATTTCTCTTTCAAATGCTTCTATGGAGATGAAATATTCAAGGACATAGTACTCTGGAGTTTGTGACATTTTAACTTAGTTTTCTGGTATTATGTTTTGGAAAGGGCCTCTAGGAGAGAGAAACTAGAAGGCAGATGAATCATCATTCCTGTTACCATAGGTGGATGAATGGAGGTAGAGGTGAGCAGACAATGGACAGCAGCTGCTGAGAACAATGACTATCTTTATTTCTTCTAAAAGCCAATGCGTATTTTGGTAAGTCCAGAGGGTAGATGAAGAAACTGTCCATTTTCTACTTTCCTGTTAAAGAGGGGTTAGCTTAAAGCTCATTTTTCCATTAAGCTGGTTGATAACTTACTCTTCATTTGGGAGAAGGCTATACTTAGAAGAAGAAATTGATTCTGCCCCTGGAGTTGGCAGTACCTCACTGGCTTCTTATCTGACTGAACTCTTCGCTTCTTTCCCCTAATTGCTCGTTGGCTTTTCACTGAAGTTATTTTATTCCCTCTTTGTTGAAAAAGACATATGGTGGCCACTAATTCTTGTTTGTATGACTATTATGGACATGGTAGAGATTTGTGAAAAAGTTTGGATTTTTGTAGTGACTTTAACAAGACCAAAGCACAGGAGAGGAAGAGCAGACAAAGATTCCATTCCAGAGTCATGAATCCAGTGGAAACACAATGAAATAGTACTTCTAGAGAAATATGAGTTTCAATAAAAAAGAAAGAGATTAATTACATAGATCTAAATGTAGATCTAGAACTAGAAGAAACAAGCACTCAGCAGAGAAAGTAGAGTAAAGGGTGTCAAGTATATAGGAAAGATGATTTGTTATCAGTTACAGTAGGGCCCCAGTGTCTTAAAACTATGTTGCCCTTGTGAGTCACTACCAAACCCTATTTGTTGGTGACATCTCCATTCAGGCATTATACATAATTATATCATTAAATATATGAGTATATATATTTATGTATCTATCTATATACTGTATCTTTGTTCATTATGAGGGTGTTTTTCAAAAATAAAACAAGCATAGAAGAAATCTTTCATGTATTTTATATGGGAACTAAAGATTATGGCAAGCTTAATGTTTTAGGTGTCAGTGTACTGGTTTTCTCAGATAAATTTTCTATTGAAAGAATATGCAAAACTTCTTTTCCAACAGGAGTCCTTTATGGTGGCTTTATTATTATGTAGGTAGGAAATGCCCATTTACAGTTGCACAAAAATGTTATGCCAAGTCAATAAAAAATGAGACATTATTTTTTGATGCATTTTGATGCATATTTGTCTACATGTCACTATTATTACTATGTAACATTTAGATGTCCCCTTCCTTCAGCTTCTCCCATTAGAATGTAAGATCCCTGAAGGCAGGGACTGTCTTTTTGCTTGTGTTTGCATTTCCAGTTCTCAGCACAGTGCCTGGCACAAAGTCAGTGTTTGACATATGTTTGTTGACTTGACTTATTCATATAGTAAAATATGTTTTGCTAGCTTCCTAAATGAATTGCACAGAAGCAAGTTAAGTGACAATGTAGCCTCTAATGGGATATACAGGATGGGCAAGAATGAGATTTACATTTTAGAGGGAGTATCACATTGATGAGAGTGGAGATCAATTGGAATATTAGCATATTGGAGTAGTATCTAATTTATGGCTTCAGTTGAGGACCCTATTGTCTTGATAGCCTAGGAAGATTTGTTATCATCATATCATTAGTAAACATTTATTAAATGCCTACTAGTGCCTACTATGTGAAGGCACTGTGCTAAGCACTTAGAATACTAAAAGAGGCAAAAATCAGTCTCTGTTCTCAAGGAGCTCTCAGTCTAATGAGGGAGACACATACACACACATAAATAGGCTATATAGGCTATATATGAGATAAATAGAAAATAATTAACAGAGGAAAGGCACTAGAATTAAGAAGATCTGAGAAAGGTTTCCTATAGAAGATGGGACTTTAGTTGGGACTAAGAGGAGGTTAGCAGGCAGAGATAAGGGAGAGCATTCCAGGCATGGGGGTAGCAAGAGAAAAATACATGGAGTTGTAGAGATGGAGTGTCTTTTTTGAAGAATAGCAAGGAGAACAATGCAATTGGGTCAAAGAGTGCCTGACTGGGAGGAAAGTATAAGAAGACCAAAAATGGGGCTAGGTATAAAGCAGAGGATTTTGTATTTGGTCCTGGAAGCAATAGGGAACCACTGGAGTTTATTGAGTAGGGGGATGGTTTGGTTGGATCTGTGCTTTAGAAAAATCATTCTAGTATCTGAATGGAAGATGGATTGAAGTGGTGAAACACTTGAATTTAAAAAAAAATTTTCTCTTGACTCTAGCTTAAGTGATAGTAGATGAATAGTGAATAGTTTCACTTGTGAGATGTATGGATTACATATTGAGCTGGAATCATAGACTCATAGGATCATAGAGTTAGAGCGAGATGGGATGTTAAAGGTCATCTAGTTCAAACCTCCCATTTTACAAATGAGGGAACTGAAATCCAGAGGTGTGGTGTCACTCAAGGTCACACAGCAATAATAATGATAATGATATTAGCAACAACATTTATACAGTGCCTACTATATACCAGGCACTGTGCTAAGTGCTTTATAATAATTATCTCATTTGATCCTCACAACAGCCCTATTTTACAGATGAGCAAACTGAGGCAGACAGAGATTAAGTAACTTGCCCAGGGTCACCAAGTTAGGAAGTGTCTGAGGCTGGATTTGAACTCAGGGCTTCCTGACTTCAAGTCCATACTCTAAGCACTGTGACACTTGGCCGCTCCCAATATATTGCAAAATTCAAACCCATATCTTCTGACACCAAGGAATTGGGGATATTTAAAGGAGTTAATAGAAGATTGATGGAGAGGGCAAAATAGTTGTGTTCAAGTATTTGAAGGGTTATAAAGTGGTGGATGGATTAGGCTGCTCCATAGGGCAGGACCAGAAACATTAAGTGGAAATTGCCAAGAGTTCCATTTTAGCCTTGATTTGGGAAAAAAGAAACAAAAAGCTAACAATTAAAGCTATCACAAGGTGAAATGAACTAGATAGAGAGAGGATGGGTTCTCAGGCTGAGGCTGGATGATTGCCTCTGTCCCTCTGATTGGAGGATAGAGCCACAAACCCCAAAACTTCCATTCAAGGGAGGATCTCAGCTGAGAACGTTTTATTTCTTATCTGGTTGCACTACTATGAGACTTCTCTGATTTCTCCATCAACTTCTGCTTCCTTGCCCTGCTTTTCAGTTTCCTTTTGTATGTTATTATCCCTCATCAGATTGTAAACTCCTTGAGGGCAGTGGTTGTTCCCTCTTCCCCCCTCCCCCCACAGCATTTAGCACAGTGTCCACCACATAGTGGGTGCTTAATAAATATTTATTTGTTGATTGATAGTGGGGATTCCTTTAATATTAGGTAAGTCTAGACGACTGCTGAAGTCCCTCCCAACTCTTATGTTCTCTGATTGTAAATACTGTGCTATCCTGATCCTGGATGGAAAATGGATTTTTTAAAAGGTATTTTCATGCTTCTTTACGTGCGCGCACACACACACAAACATAAAATAAAAATAATCAGATCTATAAACAGGGCAGAGCAAGTGGGATTTTGCCCCAGATGCAAATGATTTAGAGTGTGCCAAAAATGAGGATATAGCACTTCCAATATTCTGAACTCTGTCACTTCATTGGCATCTGAGGAGGTGGGAGTCAGATCTCAGCTCTTCCCTTAGGCACCTCAGGCTCCCTGTTAAAAGGGGAAGTGCCCAGATGGGAATAGCGGGTGACTGAAGTTTTTGTTTTTTGGGAGGAGGGTTTGGATATACTTTATTATATTCATATATCATATTCCTATATGTTCATGACAAATAATTTTTTGGTATTTTCTTTCAGTTTAAAAATTTTTCCTTCTTAATAAAATAACTGTCAACAAATGTGAATATTTTGATATACAAAAAACAGAAAAAAGGATGGTATATGAAACTGAATCTCTATTATGGACAGCTTGATTTTAAAAAGTGTGTATTAAATTTAGTACTTGTCTGTGTCCCTGTCTGAACTTCCTTCTGCTTTCTTCTGTGTAATTAAAAAAAAGTTTTATTGATGCTCTTTTCTTTTTCTTTTTTATTATAATCCTTTACGCACACTTATTGCTACATATCTCTCTATTACCCCCAAATAAAATAGACCCTCTCTTGTAACAAATGAGTATAGTTTAAAAAAGTTACACAATTAGCCATATTTGGAAAGATTTCATTCCATACCTTTTGTCCATTACTTCTCTGCCAACAGTAGGAGGATTATCAGTCTTCTATACTTAGGACTGGTCATTGTATTTCAGAGATCTTAAGTCTTGCAAAGTTGTTTCTTTTGCATTATTGTATTCATTGTATAAATTGTTCTCCTAGATCTGCTCACTTGATCTTAAACCAGTTTATAAAAATTTTTCCAGGTTTTTCTGACTATATCAATGGTATTATTTCTTATGTGCAGTAATATTCTATTGCATCCATATGCCGTAATTTGTTCCTCAAGAGAGGGACACTCACTTTGTTTATGGCTCTTTACTATGACAAAAAGTACCGTTGTGAGTATTTTTAGTATATATGAATTCTTTCTCTCTGGCTTTGACCATTCTGGGAAATAGATAGCTAGAGAACTAGATGGAGCATTTATTAAGTACATGCTTTGTGCCTCCTGGTGTCTTTGGTTCTTAGTATTATGAACCTAGTAGTGGTACTATTGGATCAGAGGGCATGTATATAGTCAGTCAGAGGGCATGGGTATAGTTGCAAATTGTTTTCAAGAATGGCTAGACTAATTCAAAGCTTCCCCAATGGTATATTAGTGTGCTATCCTAACACAGGCTTTCCTATAATTTTCATTTTCTTCTGTTGTCATCTTTGCAGTCTGGTGGGCATAAGGTAGAACCTCAGGATTTATTTAATTTGAATTTCTTATTAGTGATATGAATCATTTTTTACATACTTGTCTAAGTGTTTCATTTCATTTTAAAAATGCTGTGTTATTCCTTTGTGCATTAATCTATTAGGGGTAAAGGCTCTTGTTCTTTTATATTTGTATCAATTTCTTATATATGTTAGATATTTTACCATTATCAGAGAAATTTGTGTAAAGAATTTTTTTTCTCAGTTAATTTCTATGTGGTCTTTGAACCTGAAAAGGAGCTGGGTTTCTGGATACAATGTGTTTGTGTGTGTGTGTGTGTTTGTGTGTGCATGCATGTGTACATGTACATGCTACGCATGCTTGATATACCTCTAACTAATGGACTTCTTTGGACAGGATCTCTTTCAGTGGTAGATGAGAGAGCTAGAGGTAATCAGTGATGTAGAATCATTTTTAAAAGTGGTGGTGCCTGACTGTAATGGCAGGAGGAAAGACAGAAGGAAGTCCAGGGGTGGGTGTGCTGATGGCAGATCAAACTGACTTTTAAGAACCAAACTGTTAAATTTTCACTACGAGCACTACACCTCAAAAACTGGCAAATGCCATCATTCAGGGCTTGATTTATTGTTGTGTTATTGTCTAGATATAAGAAAGTGATGGGAAAAATGGTAATAAAACAGATTAAACTTAAAAGTGTATGAGTTTTCTTTTGGAGAGCCAGTTGTTAAACATTTAGTAATACTCCATTGAAGGAAGCATCCAAACAGAATTGTGAGTAGCTGCCATAAACTCTGTTTCCCTTCCTCAGGCATGATCTTTTCTTTCTGCGGTCAAATCTTCCCAGGAACAAGCCAACTCAACTTGGTCCCACAGTGCCATTTTCTTCTCTTCCACGTAGAGGGGTGAGACATTTGCTAAGCCTGGGTCCCATTGGAATATATGCTCTTGCTCTCTCTTACCACTTCTTCAGTCTCTTGGCATAGGGTTTTCTATTTGCCCCTCCCTGCCTAGGGACCAGATCAGAGATAGGGGACTGGGAGAAAAACAGGGATGGTGATTGTGAAAGTGACACTTAGGTAGAGAAGGATGTCAGATATTCCCCTTCTTTCTTCATGCCTCATTATAAACCTGCAATCATGGCCAACTATTGTTGGCCAACTAGTGACTGAGAAGAATTAAGAGAGGAAGCTATCATCCTATATCTCAATTCTTTTTTATAGGCAAATTAAAAGATCCGTCTATATTACTTCCACTTCCTAATCTCTTACCTGCTTTCTTCATTGTAATCTCTCTTCTGATAGTCAACTGATATATTCTCATGTAAGTTACTTCATTACTACATACAATAGCTTTATTTCATTCTTCATCCTATTTGACCTCTGGGCAATTTTTATATTGCCCTAGAGGCAACAGGGAGTCTCTGAAGCTTCTTGAGAAGGATAGTAAATCAATATCCTTCCTACAATAATATACTTCCACTTTATGCTCTTTCCCTTATGAGCCCTGGAAACCATGGAAACTTTAAAATGTGAATTGGTGGTTCTAGACCTTGAATTCTGCCCAACCTCTCTTATTCTAAGGCTCTTATTTGATTAACCTGACTCTGATGCTACCTCAGTGGCACAGAAGGAGAGAGTAGGAGTCATTGTATGATCTGGCATTTGTCCTGTGATGACTCAGAAAACCCTTGGAAGCCCAGTGGCTACCATGTTTCCTGAAGCTACTATCTTACAGTAGTTTAAAATGGAGATTTGAACCTATCTTCAGAGATGTGTTATATTAATATGTTTTCCTATGTAGAATATGTGCACACAAAGCCCAAAGGCATTGTTTTACATGTGTTCTGAAGGCACTTGTGCTAATTAATTTTAGTAGAATTTATTAGCTACCTACTATTACAGAAAGAGTCTCTTCTTCACAAGTGACTCCATCACCAATGGAAAGAGACAATTTCATTAAAGTCCTGATTTGGCGGTATATCCATCCCTATCAATACCTTTAAAATCTATCAGGGAAATAGATAGCATACCACTTCTGTTTCTAGGGGTGGCATTGCAAAGAATGGAAGACCTGTTAGTCATCCAGATTGATGCAGTTCTCTTTCAGGGTCCAGGGACAGCAAACATTAATTTTACTAAAAGAGTCATTCCTTGGTACTCCTTATCCTCTTGGTGAGGTCAGGGAAGAGAGAGCTTAAAAAGGGATATAGAATCACAAATGAAAGAATAAGAAATCCCCTTAAAGAGTGTTTAATGCAGTCCCCTCATTTTACAGACAAGGGAATTGAGGTCCAGAGAGATTATGAATGTGTTAAGTAGCAGAGATACGAGATTCCATCCTAGGTCCTCTGAATCCAAATCAATTGAGAACTTTCTTCACAACAACCCTATATTTAAGTAAATGCAGGACTATTGTTAGAGGGAGGAAGGGGAACAACCCTGAGGTTAAATGCCAGGTCCCTCTTGGTCCATTGTTGCTTTGTGAACTTTTTCCTCCCTTTTCTTTTTGATACACATTTGGATATAGGCTTTACCTGTGGATTGGCAATGCCTCTCTTTACCTAGGTGTCATCCTAAGAAGAGAGAAACCCAGTTCCATTGTGTATTCAGAAAAATGTAGAACTACAGCTTTCTTCTGCAAACAAGCTATTTAGGTAGCTTGGTGACACCATGGATAAGATGTTAGATTTGGAACTTTGAAGACCTCAGCTCAAATTCTACCACAGAAACTGACTAGATGAATGACTCAGGGGAAGGCATTTAACCTCTTCTTCATTTTCCTCATCTGTAAAAGGTGGGATGGTAATAACACCTACCAAACAATGTTTTTGTGAGGACCTAATGAGAAAACTCATGCAATGACCGTGGTAAATCTAAAAGGCCAATAAATATATTGGCTATTATCATTATTATTTACATAGATAATAAAATAGCAAACACCACTACTTTAGATTCATGTTTCTTAGTGAACCAGTAAGTGCTTGGATTAAACTATTTAGTGTTGATCGCTATCTGATATTTTTCTTTCTAGTCCTATTCTGTTCACATTTCATATCTTTGCGACAAGTTGTAAACTCTCTATTCATTTCTTTCTTAAAGTAATGGTAAAAATCTATACACATATAAGGTATTGTCATCGTTGTTAATATTATTCTTCATGATCATCTTCCTTTGATGACTCATCTTGGTACGCTGTTGACTTTAGGTTCCCTAAGGCATTGTCTGAATAAAGTGAATATTTGAGTCTCAATAAATTGGGGAAGGTTCATCATCAGAGAGTTGGCCCCCAGGTGATAAGTTATTTTGACTACAGGAATTCGCAGATAAACCTCTCTAGTAAGGGGGCAAGTGGGAGTGTACAACATGCTTTTGTGGAATGAATACCTACACAGATAAAGTCACATGTTTTGTTAAAGAATTATCATTATACATACCTGACTAATCTCTATAAAGAAAATGTGTAGGAGGCTGACAAGATCTCTGATGGAACACAATTAGAGTACAATAGTGAATTCACTTTTTTTATTCTTGCATTATAGAGGAAGGAATATGGGTCTCTAAAAAGGAATTTAATATTCCACTTCATGTATAGTTATAAGTTCTAGAAAAAGGAATAAAATGAAAAAATTCTAAAATGAATATATGTATTCATTCTTATAGTTTGGCTAGTCAAAAAGAAAAAAAAAATTGATGATTTTTGAGTAAGGGCTCCACTGTCTGGGAATATTAGAAATCAAAGTTGATGTTTTTGACTGGTGGGATGATTTAGTCAACTGAGTAACAGTTATTTAAATCAATGAATTGAATTCAACATAAGTAACTATTATGTTCTCAGCAGTATGCTATATAATAAATATAAGGAGAGTATAAGAATATATGACAGCTGCTGGTCTAAGGAAGCTTATCATTTGTGGAGTTAGATTTTGTAATGGTAATTTAAATGGGAAGATTTCCCATTCAGTAATAGGTCCATGTGACCTGCCTGGGTCACATGGAAGCCTGAGCCACATGGAGCCTGTGGTGGGAGGAATTTGCTGAATGAGTGGAACAGGAAGTGGTAGAGCTAGAGCAGAACTGAGAGAAAATTTGGTCATAAGTCTAGTCAGAGCTAGGAAGGAAAGAGTGAAAGAGCTTGTTTTGATTTTGTTTAAGGGGGCCTGCTCGTGGTTGTTAAATGGAGCTAATTTGCGGGAAGTCTAGCAGGGGCAAGGCTTGGGGATGGTGTTGTTCTCTGCATTGTTATTGTGTATAGATTTTTGTTATTATGGTGCATTTGGCTTTCTGGTGTCTGAATAAATGTTTTGGTTCTGTCTTTCACGTGGAGAGTCTATTGTATTCCGTCATTCATAATTGCGCAGGGATATTCATGACCACTATATGTGCTGTGAATATCACATTGACACTACAGATGTTACCACTGATATCGGTAAAATTCTTGAGAAATACTTCTTTTGGAAAATGATTATTTCCTGCTAAGATTCTATGCCTACATTTCTAATAACTGGAACTAAGAGGCCATTGTGCTTGGGATAACATAAGTCTAACTGTGATCAAACAATTATACCAAATAAGAGAATCAAATGATATTTGAACAAGAAAATCTTATATAATTAATTTTAAAGATGAGAAAACAGATCCAGAGAATAAAAGACTGAAGGCATAGCAATTTTGTGGCAGAGCAAAGACTAGAGTTCAGCTCTCCCAACTTCTAGTCTGACATTTTTTTCCTCAAGGCACAATTTCTGATGGCAAAATAGAAAGGACAATCAATTTTCTTTTCCTGTTGGATTTCTTATGGAGGACATAAATTGTATCACTGAGGATAATTCTTGTTTTTGAGTGGATTAAAGTTAGTTAAGCAGCAGCTATTTATTGAATACATATATTTAGGTATTCTAAAACTACATAGAGTATATTAAAAATATATAGATATATTACTTGTATTTGTCAATTATGACTGCTAAATGAATAGTGTATATATATACACATATACGTATATACATACACATATATAGGTATATATATGAAATTCTATGATATAATCTAACTTTTCAAGGATAAAATTAATTAGTTGATTGACACTTTTTGTCCTAAAATGTTAACCTCTTTGCAATTCCTTTATATTAAAAAACTGAAATGTCTTCATATAAGATTTTTTTTTAATCATACATTTGCAATGAATACTGTAGTGAGGATGTAGTAGGATGGGACCAGATTGTTAAGACTTTAAAAGCCAAATAGAAGAGTTTATATTTGGTCCTAGAGACAATAGGGAACCATTGGAGTTTATTGAATAGGGAAGTTTTATAATCAGACCTGCACTTTGGAAAATTTACTTTAGCAGCAATATGGAGGAGAGATTGGAGTGGGGAGAGACTTGAGGCAGACAGAGCCATTAGAAGGAATGCCATACTTCAGGTGAGAGGCAATGAAACCCTGAGCTATAGTAGGGCAATGGTCATGTGAGCAGTGACAAGGGAGTGGATGTTGTGGAGGGAACAATGGCATAGTTTGTCAACTCATTGAGTATATGGGTGAAGGAAAGTGAGGAATCAAGGACCCTGAGATTGTGAACTTAAGTAACTAGAAATGTGGTAGTGCCCTCTGCAGAAACAGGTAAGTGTGGAACCATGGTGGGTTTGGTGGGAAGATAATGAGTGCTAATGTGAACATGATGAGATTGAGAGGCTTTATAGGACAGGCAATTTGACATGCCCAATGAGCAATTTTTGTGCATGACTGGAGGTTAGGAGACAGATTGAAAAAGAAGGAAAATGTAGAGGGAAATGAGAGGAAAACCTAGAATAAAGCCCCAAATTAATGGAAAGAAAAAAGATGTTCCATTGAAGGAGATAGATGGAATGGTTAGATACGTAAGCAGTAAACCGAAAGAGAGTAGTGCTATGAAAATCGAGGTCAGAAGAAGAACTGTCAGGAGAAGATAATATTCAGGAAAAGGAGGTGTTCACCAGTGTTTTCCCTGGAATGTACTACCTCCTTCACCTCTATGTCATAAAAGTTCTGTCAATGATTTTGGCTCTTTTAATATTTGTTTCAAGTGGATCTGAAAAATCAAGTGGATTTTGAAAGATGACATAACAGAATATTATACAAAAAATGTATGGATTAGAAAAGACTTTAAACTGATCTTTAGAAGAAAAAATGTCAGAGATAATTATAATGTACTTAAGTAAATGTGTACTTCAAATAGAATATTAATTAGCAAAACAACTGGATTTTCTAAAAGAATTACTAAGATATTAGACAAGAATATGTTAATGGAAATAGCAGATAATTTTCCAGGAGTTACTTCAGAACAAATTTTCAATTATAAGTTCTACATGGAAAAAATAGCATCACCAAATATGTGGAGCGAACTTAGTTTTACAATATTACTTTATGATCATATAGTCATTAGAAATGATTTTTTTTAATACTAATGCACTTGAGGCATTAATTCATTAGCAAGTTAAGAAGAAATAATAAATACTTTAAATAAGCTATGCTTTCATATCAACTCACTAATGAAAATTTAATTAAATATAAACCCAATTATATAATTTTATGCAACATTTTGCAAGATTTTTTTTTCCTTTCTGTATAACTAGAATCATGTTATCTCTGGGTTTGTTTAGGAAGACTTTCTTTTCCCTTTCCATGGTCAGAAAGGTAAAGAATTTTCAAAATTTAGAGATTTAAGAAGCCTAAATCAGCTTTTAAAATGTATATATTCAAGAAAGTACAATATGCCAATAAGATGTTATTTGATTATTTTTTTAGATACAAGGGGATGGAACTTTACAGAAGAAAAATAAATTATCCAAGAGATCACTGAATGAAAGTGGCAAAATCTATATTACAATTCAGATTTCTTAACTGCTTTACTTCCCAAATAGTAGAACACATTAGAGAGTCTTGGAGTGAGTCCTGTAAGGATTACATGTATTTGACACGTAATTATATACTTCCATGCACTGTTAATAGTTTTATATGTTGAAACCTTGTTTCTTTAACTAAACTTGGACCTCCTGGGAGATAGAGAAGAATAAGACCTATGATTTCATTGGTACAGTGAACTCCCAGGAGAAGAACCTTCTTCAGGCCATGTAGATCAGAATCTTCTCTGTAAATTACAGTTTTGGAGGGTTTCCTAGAGCACTGAATGGTTAAGTGATTGCCTAGCACTGGAAAGAAGGAGGCAGGCCTTTCAGCAGTATGCTCCATGTTGAGAAGTCTGCATGTTGGATATTCCATGGCAAGAAGGCCCCTGATACTGACAAAGTTTCAAGATAAGGCAATAACTGTTTCAATATCCAGAAGCCAGAAAAAAGCTTGGGAAAGAAATGAAGGCTTGCTAGAGCACTCTGCACAGTATGGAGGTTCTATCTTGAGAAGGCCCTTAGGGACCTTCTTTATCTACTACATGGTGCTGAACAGTGGCTAATACCTCTTACAAAGTATCATGTACTTCATGAGAAGTAGAATGAATGAATGAATGAATGAATGAATGAGTGAATGAAAGTTCATTCCTTTAAGTCATGTATCCAGCAGCAGTCCCGGTCTTAGGGATCTAATGCGGAGGTTTCACACACAGAATGACAAGGGAATGAACTCAAAGGGACTAAGAGATTCTAGCCTTTCCTACCTCATTCATTCCACAGACACACAGAAGGGGACTAATATATTTCAGAAAAGGTTTTATTTGATTGGAAGAAAAGGAATGCAATTAAATTCCTTTAAAGATAAGATAGGTAGTTGTAACTGGAAGTGATGACTAGGCCCCAGATCTGTAGGCTTTTCTATGAGAAAAGGGGCTTTTTTGCGGGGGGATGAGAAAAGATCGTGAGCAAGGAGAGTTTCACTTATACAACATCCTGTATTTTCAGATGTTTGATTTTCAGCTTAGGGGGATGTCCTGCATGAGTACTTCCAGAACTCAGTTTTGAACTCAGATCTGTTAATAACTACCTTTTTGAATCTGAGAAAATTATTTAATCTTTCTGGACTTCATTTGTCTCTTCTATAAAATGAAGGAATTGTCTTTTTCATAAAATGAGGAGATTGGATCTCTATTGCCTTTCTATTTCTAAAATTTTTTCACCTATTTTTATGCCTTTTGACTTTTTTTTTACACAATCGCTGAGCCCTCAGGTATTTTTGAAATATTATGTATATGTGGAATTTTGTTCTAGTCAATTTTGTTTCTCTATTGCAATAATAAGACCACATAAATATTTGGTATCCCACAGAATTATGAATTGTGTAGTAAATTTAAGTTGAATGTCAAAGATCCAGTCTGTAGCTATCTGAACCTGATGTCAAAAACTCTAGGGCATTCTAAGAACACATGGAGTTATGTGTTAAGGGCTCCAAAGCATCTCCAATACCCATTTGAAGAGTGTCAACTCATTTTTGTTATACTGTCATTTCTCAGAAAAAAGTCTCATTAATAATTTATATCTAATTTCAGCTTAACACATAGATTCTGTTAAAAGAAAAGTGAGTGGGATTAACATAGTGAAGTGAGTAGGACTAACCAAATCAAATGTCAAAGTGAAAATCATGACAAGTACCTAGCATTCCATTTTCAACCTCTTCCTCCCCCATTTTTAGGAGACATTTATAAAAAAAAAATGTTTTTTCTATGAAGTTTTGTACGTAGATTTACAAATCATTCTCATTATATAGAGTAATTTATTTGAAGACTAAATATCTCAAAGATGAAACCAATTTTATAGATAAGGCTGATATAGGTCTATATCTTCTAACCATTACAATCTCTTTTTGCTCCTTTTATCATTCGGCTAAGAATCTTAATTGTGTGTTTCCAAATATAGGTTCCTCCAGTCCTCTACCCCAAATGTTTTGGCATAGTCTTCTGTGTGTGCCGGTGAGTGTCCATGTGTATACTTTTCTAACAACAACAAAAAGGCTTACTCGATTTATTTTGATCACTGCTCATTTGCCATCTCTTTATATAGCTATACCCCTGCCCCAACAGTAAAAATAAAAGGAAAAAAGTTAAGTGAAATCACTAATTACCTCAACATATTGATCAAAGCAACAGGATATGCAGAATTCTACATAATTCACTCCTTCTTTACCAAGTCTGAGGAAGTAATTCCAACATCAGTTGTTTTTCTAGATTCTATTCAGTCCCCATGCTTTCTGGGAAGCCAATCCCACCTTGTCCAGTCATCGCTGGTTAAACACACAAAGACAGATGGGTTTTCTATTCTCATATACTCACAGATTCTATTTCCAAACTTTGTTTTTTTTCCTCTCTTATGTGTCCTACCTAACACCCACACACAGAAATTTTTACCCCCACTTACTCACCTTCATTCATATTGCCTCATTGCTCAGATGTCAGCCTCATGTACACATGTGTAAGGACTACAAATACATTATAATTAAAGAGGTGAAGCTTGTTTGCATGGAGTTGAAAAGAGTTGAAATGCAGGTGAATATTCTAGTTATCTAATCTTTCAAGGCCTTTAATTTAATTCCTTTTCTTCCAATCAAATGAAATCTATTTTGTAATTCATTAGTTCTCTTTTGTGTATATGTGAGATGGATGAGGTGAGAGGAGGAAGAGAGAAGAGACAAATTCCTTTTACTTTTCCCTTCTCCCTAGAACTTGAACTTTGGAAGTTGAATTTTTTGCACCCAAGAGTAGGACTTTATGTTTATCCCTTCTAAATTAAATTTTATTGGCCCAATATTACTTCCTATATTTATCATCTAAAGTGTTAGCTAAACTTCCTTGTTAATTTCATCTGCAAATTTGATAAGCTATCCCCTATGCTTTTATCAAAAAAATGTAAAATCACACCAAGCATCAAGCACAGATCATTAAGACACTTTCCTGGACAACTCTTTTCAGTTTATGAAGCATTTATCAAGTGTTTACTGTCTGCCAGGGACATTCCTAGGGGCTGGGGATGCAAAGGTAAAAGCAAAAGCACAGTAAATACAGACACCACGAAGCAGCATGTATGTAGATAAACATATACAAATTATTTGCAGAATAGCACAAAGTAATCTGGGGAGAGGTGCAGAGAGCATATCAAGGAGGATGAGAAACAAAGAGGCCTTGAGGAGAAGATGGCATCTGAGCTTACTCTTGGAGGGATTTGAGAATATCAAGAAGGAGAGATAAGAATAAGGACCATTCCAAACATGGAAGATAGCCCTTGCAAAGCACAGAGACTAGAGCTGGGATGGAGTGTATGGAAAGTAGCAAGTTTGCCAATTTGGCTGGAATATAGAGGGCATGACAGGAAGAAAGAGGAAGTAAGAGTAGAAAAATAGGTGGCATCCAGATTTGCTAAAAGCTTAAAGGCAAAAAAGAGAATTTTGTAGTTGACCTTAGAAATAATGGGGGACCACTGAAACTTTTGGACAAGGGAGTGACATAGTCAGGACCTCACTTTAGGGATATCAATTTGGCAATTTTATGGAGGCTGGATTGGAGAGGGGAGAAACTGAAGGCAGAGAGATTAAATTAGGAGGCCTCTGCTAGAGTTCAAATGAGAGATGGAGAGGGCCTGAATTAGGATGTTGACTGTGTGAGGAAAGGAGATGGAACAGATGCAAGAAAGGTTGTAGAGTTATAAAAGGAACGAATAGGGAAGAGAGAAGAGCTAGATATGACTCCCAGATTGTGGACCTGAATGACAAAAAGATTAATGGTAACCTCCATAAAAGTAGAGAAATTAGGAGGTATGTGGGTTTTGGGAGGAGACAGAATTCTGTTTGGACCTGCTGAGTTTCAGATGTTAATGGTATAACTGAGAGATACCTAGCAGAAAGTTGGTGCTACAGAACTGAAGAGAAAGAGAAAGATGAGGATTGCGTGAGTAGATTTGGGAGTCATCTGGGTATATACAGATGATAGTTGGACCCATGAGAGCTGCTGAGATCATCAAGGTAGACAGAGGGAAGAGGGAAAGAAACACACACATACACACACAGATAGAGAGACAGAGACTGACAGAGACAGAGATAAAAAGATAGAGGAGGGAGAAGGAAGGAGAAAGAGAAAAGGGAGAAGGCAAAGGAGTAGGACAAGGGGGAAAGAAAGAGGAAGAAAAAAGGAAGAATAAAGAGAAAAAAAGAGGAGGAGGAGAAGCAGCTGCAACATATATTGAGAGAATCAACAGCAAAAGAAGAAGAAATGGCCTTGTCAAGAAGGACCATATCTTACTTTCGGATAGGACTAAAAAATGATGAGAAAGTGAGGGATAATGCCGAGGGAATTTGGGGTGTAGAACTGTGGAGCTAAGGAAATTTATGATAAAGAACCCCAATTTTTTCAGTTAAGTGTGAGAAAGTACTTTCTCACTGTTGGGAATTGGGGGAAGGCAAATGGTTTGTGGAGAGAAGAGCGGGGTTGGTACAGTTGTTGGTGTGCGCATTAGGGATTATCAGAAAAGAGTAAAAAGGTTGCTGTGAAGCAATGAAGGTCAAGCTGACATTAGATAATATAAATTTGTAATGTACGAATTCATCATGGATGTGGAATCTTCCAGTAGCATTCAGCAGCATGTGAGGAAGAGGATATGGTATGGATATGGTATGGATAATCTTGTGTTTATGTCTGGAATAGGATGAACTTCAACAGGATAAGGGAAGGCAAGGCCATATATGAAGGATTTATTAAGTGCTTACTATGTGCTAGGTCTGTGCTCAGCACTGATGAAGTGAATATAAGAAAAAAGAATGGGGGAGGATAACATAAAATCTAAGGGTCACTGTATCCTTGTTATTAGCAGGGGAGGGTATGGTGACTTGCATGATCTTCAGATTTCCTCCAAGTCAAAGAGACCCAGTCTTCACGTATTAAGATTTCTTTTATGCTCTTTACACCACATCAATACAGTCAGAAGCTACCAGGAAACTGCACCCGAGAGGCATGTGCCAATCAGACTGTGAGGATAGCTTTGTCACTTTTTGAAGAATACTCATCCATGTTGTGGGGAGAAGGAGAGGATTGAGGAGCCTTTATGGTAGATATTAGTCCTATCATAAATAGTAAATACATAATTGTTGGGTGTTTCAACATACTTGTTTCATACTTGGACAAATGTAATGGATATAATCAAGAAAGAAGCTAAGGATCTGAAGACATTATTAGAAAAATTAAGCACATTCAACCTTTGTTAAAAATTGAATTGCTTAAGGAGTATATTTTTTTTTCAGTATTTCATAACTTTACAAAACTTACCCTTGTACTAAGACACAACTCATGAATAAATCAGAAAAATTAAACACATTATTTATAGATCATAATGCAAAATCAATTAAGCAACACACATTTATTAGGTGCTTTTTATGTGTTAGTCATTGCATTAATCAAGTATTGGGGATAAAAATAAAAAGCAAAAAACTGCCCCTGTCCTCAAGAAGCTGAAATTCCAGGGAGAAGGTGATATATGCAAACATGCAAGATATATACAGAGTAGACAGAAGGTGATCTTAGAAGAGAAGATTCACTAGCAAGCAGGAGGTTCAGTTAGAAAGCCAAGCCACTTACCAAAAGGTGGCATCTGAGCTCTGGGCAAATATGCACATCAATACCCTATTGGTTTGTCTATGAATTGGTCTAACTATTCTGCAAAACCATCATGGAATTATTTAAGAAAAACCATGAAACTATTCCCATGCTCTGATCCAATGACTCCACTTCTAGGCAAATACTTCAAGTAAGTCCAAGAGAAAAATAAAGGTGTCATACCTATCCAAATATTTGTTGTAAAGCAGTATTGTGGTATCAAAAGAATTAGAAACAAACTAAATGGACTTGTTAGGAATAGCTGTACAAAACACACTATATGATTATAAATGAAATGTGGTTATATATGGAATATAAATTTAATAGGTTTTTATTGTATCATAAGAAATGATTAATATGAGGAATTCAGAGTAATAAGAGAAGACTTGTATGAACAACTAGAACCAATAGAGTACTCTCAATGACTACCACAATGTCACTGAAAACAACATCAAAAGACTGTTGAAATGACTAATTTCAATGACCAGTTTTGGTACTAGAACACAGGGAATGAAACATTCTTTTCTCTTGTTGGTAGAGAGGTAGGGGTCTAAAGTATAGAATGTTGCAGATTAGTTAAAAGTTGTCCCTTTCCTGACTGATTTTTTTATCATCTTTGCTAGCTATGAGGAGTGATATCAGGAAAACAGTAATATATATTTTTAACTGTTTAGGAAAATAGAAAAGAAAATGGGAATGAGATATGCCTGCTGCTTGTATGTAAGGGGAAATGTTTTTAGATAAAAGATGTATCTTTACTCCTTAGTTTTTATTTTGCTTTTGTTTTCTCTGTCAAGTAGAATCTTTTTTGGATTGAAAAGGCTTGCTAAAGAAAATAAAGGGAATTGGAGCTTAGGATAGGCAAAGTGATTGTAAAAGGGAACCTCGCTGCCCTAAAGTGTTGAGGAGTTCTGGACAGACCTAACAAGTCAGGCTAAACCACTGTCAGTGATCTTTGAGAAATCTTGGAAAAGGTGAGGAGGGCCACAGTGTTGATTAAGAAAAATATTCTGTTTTCCCCTCCCCCGCAAAGATAGCAAGATCTTAAATATATTCATTTTTAAAAAGAGGAAAGTATATTAAGCAAATTAAAGATTAATGAGTTTGACCACTATATAGTCTCTGACAAGTCTAGAATCCATAATTAGCAGCAAACAGCTATCCACTAAGAATAAAACATTCCAGATTTATCTTAGTTCCTTTCTTAACAGGTTACTAGACTAACAGATTAGGGGAATACTCAGATGTAGGCTATCTAGATTTCAATAAAACATTTAACAAAGTTTCTAATAATGTTCTTAAAGACAAAATAGAGAGATGTACATACTTAGAAATAGAAAGTGTTAGAGATAGAAGAGGTAGTGAGTTTGGAACTGGTAACCTGATTGAACCAAGCAATCATTTTTATCCAGGAGAGAGGTATTTAGTGGAATTCTAGAGGGACCTGTCAGAATTCTGTCATTCACAGGACCAATAAGGCGAAGCTAAAAGGGCCGTCTGGTTAGGGTTCCAAACTCAAAAAGAACAGCAAATTTAGCAGGTGCTGTTGCAGGAATTACCTTATTTTTTCAAATTAATCAATGAATTTTCAGTTTTCAACATTCATTTCAATACAATTTTGAGTTCCAAATTTTCTCCTTCTCCATCTCCTCCCCCCAAGATGGAATGCAATATAGGTTGTACATATACATTCATATTAAACACATTTTCACATTAGTCATATTGTAAAGTAGAATTGGAACCAATGGGAGGAACCATGAGAAAGAAGAAACAAACAAGCAAAAAAATGAGAGCAAATAGTGTGCTTCTCTCTGCATTCAGACTCCATAGTCTTTTTCTGGATGTGGATAGCATTTTCCATCATGAGTCTTTTGGAATTGTCTTGAATCCTTGCATTGCTGAGAAGAACTAAGTCTATCTAAGTTAGTCATTTCTCAATGTTGCTGTTACTGTGTACAATGTTCTTCTGGTTCTGCTCACTTCTCTCAGCATTAGTTAGTGTAAACCTTTCCAGGTTTTTCTGAAATCTGCCTGATCATTGTTTCTTCTGGAACAATAGTATTCCATTACATTCATTTACCACAACTTGTTCAGTCATTCCTCTACTTGATGGACATTCTCTCAATTTCCAATTCTTCCAAAAAGAGCTGCTATAAATATTTTGTAAGTGTGAGTCCTTTTCCTGTTTTAATTATCTCTTTGGGATACATACCTATAAGTGGTATTGCTGGGTTAAAGGGTATGCATAGTTTTATAGCTCTTTGGGCGTAGTTCCAAATTGCTCTCCAGAATGGTTGGATCAATTCACAGCTCCAGCAACAAGGCATTAGTGTTCCAATTTTCCCACATCTTCTCCAACATTTATTATTTTCTTGTATTGTCAAGTTAGTTAATCTGAGGTATGATGTGGTACCTAAGAGTTGTTTTGATTTGTATTTCTCTAATCAGTAGAAATTTAGAGTATTTTTCATTTGACTACAGATAGTTTTAATTTCTTCATCCGAAAACTGCTTGGTCATATCCTTTGCCCATTTATCAATTGAGGAATGACTTGTATTCTTATAAATTTGACCCAATTCTTTATGTGGTTTAGAAATGAGGCCTTTATCAGAGACTAGTTGTAAAAATTGTTTCCCAGCTTTCTGTTTCCCTTCTAATCTTGGGTTCATTGGCTTTGCACAAAAACTTTTCAATTTAATGTGATCAAAATTATCCATTTTGCATTTCATAATGTTCTCTATATCTCTTGTTTGGTTATAAATTCTTCTATTCTTCTTAAATCTGACAGGTAAACTATTCCTTGCTCTCCTAGCTTCCTTATAGTATCAGCCTTTATATCTAAATTGTGTACCCATTTTAATTTTATCTTAGTATATGGTGTAAGATGTTGGTTCATGCCTAGTTTCTGCCAAACTATTTTCTAGTTTTCCTGCCAGTTTTTGTCAAATAATGAGTTCTTATCTCAGAAACTGGAGTCTATCGAGCAATAGATTACTATAGTCACTGACTACTGTGTCTTGTGTACCTAACCTCTTCCACTGATTCACCACTCTCAGGAATCACCTTCTAATGGGTAACTGAGACTAATTTAGGAACCCAGAACTCTCAGATTTACAAGGTACCTGCTTCTCAGGCAGGAAGTGTTCATCTCTCAGGATTATTGGTTCCTTGTTGAAGATCTGTGCTTAGAGAAGAAAGCAATATAAAAGCAGAAGAAGGATGCCAATCACTCAAACTCAACCAGATCAGAATACAGTGTTTGTTCTGTGATTTTAATCAACATTGCTGGTGGTTGTGGGATAAAGAGGAAGAGAAACCCTTTCTTTCTTCTTGTTGGAAATTTTAGGGAAAGAAACACTGGGATGGTCCGAAGAGTCAGTTTAAAAAGAAAAAGAATAGAACCTTTCTATAGCCTACTGAGGAATATCTTCAGGGCTCAACAGCTGGCTGTCTTAAAAACAACTTCCCAGACTTGGATATGAGTCATATCAATTAAGTAAAAACACATATCCATCCCAATGGAGTCAGAGTGTATGTTCCATGGGATCATCCCTTTTATAAATAAAAAGTTATTAACCTGCTGTTTTTCAAACATTGTGCCAGGTTCTGGGGGAGAAGAAAAATAGATAAAAGCTTTCGTGAGAGTGCTTATAATCTAGTAAGATGATATAATATATGTAGAGTTAAAATAATACGTACTAAAACATTGAAAAAGTACAAATTAAGGTGTTAAAACAGGGGTCCAAAAGATCTCAGTAAGCCAGAAGGGTGGGCTGACTTTAACAAAGTGAAATTTAGTAAGGATACAGACATAAAGGTTTGAATCAATTCTCTGGACTCACAATTGTACAAGTAATGGAAATAAACTGTAGTTTAATGAAAAAGAACTAGTCAGAGTTTTTATTGGATTTCAAATTCACTACAGGTTAATGGAACAAGACTACCAAAGGAGCTAATTCAACCTAAAACTGAATTAACAGAAGTATAGGACTCAAAATGAAGAAAGAGATAAGCCCATATTACTCCATTACTCAGACCACCTCTGGAATATAGTTTAGTACTGGGATCTAAATTTTAGAAGGGACATTACCTAACTGGAACATGTCTAGATAATTGTTCAGGGTACAATTCTTTTACATGTACTTTAGATCATCTGAAACTTTGGTAGCTATTATTGTTAATGAAAGGTGGCATATATAATGGATAGAAAACTGGTCTTGGAGTGAGAAAGGGCAAAGTTCAAGTCCCATCTCTGACAGAAACTGACTGTGTGGCCCTGGGAAAATCATACATTCTCTCACTGACCCATGTAAAAAAGAATCTAAGTTGTAAAGCAGCTGGTAGGGAGCATCCTTACTGAGAATTCCCTATACCAATAAAATCACAGATTTGATCCAACAAAAACATTATTAGTTATTTCTATTGTCTTTTTTCCCCTCTGTAAAGAAATGTCCTCAGAAAACTGCAATTATAATTTAAAGCACGTAATAAAAGGGGAAGGAAAGGATGATGGATTGAATACCAAAGCTAAGGAACCGAATACAGTGTTAACACTGACGTTTGGGAGATAAGGTTTTATGAGGGTAGAAGGTTGAATTTCTCCTTGTTTTGTTGCAGTGAACCAGAAATAAGAGATTTTCATTTATATTTCAGTAAGAAGAATCTCTGAGTCAAAGTTAGGTTCTACTGGACCAGTTCTGGGAAGAAGTTCATTCTCTAGGAGGCTAAGTGACTCATCCTTGGCTTAGAGAAATCTCTTATAATTTTACAAAGTTTATCCTTGCATTCTTTGATTTCTTTGCTCAGACACATATACTCTAAGGAAATGCTTACCTCTTAGAGAAAAAAAAATAAAAAGCAAAACAAAACAGTACTCCTTTTTTACAATGACCCAATCAAGAACAGCCCATCACCAGGAACAATTTCTTTATGTGATCCAGTGGCATAATGCATTTTTTGAATAATTGACATATCCAAGCCTAGGATACATCACCAGCTTCATGTCATTTACTATTCTCTGCCAGTCAATATAAGTACGAGTCACTGGAAGATCTCTTCTTAAAATTCTTTTCAATGAAACTGCCAGGTCCTGAAATTCTTCTATGACTGCAGTTTGAAATTTGTTTTCTTGCTCCTCTACAAATTTGGCAAAGCCTATAGCGAGTTGAGCTTGGTTAACCACATCCAAGCAGTCCTGTACATCCTTGCTGATATCAAGATGAAAGTTGACTTGTTTAAAGAAGTGTGCTTTCACATAAATTGACCCTACTACTTGAGTGAGAAAAGGAGTTATTGAAAAAATCCATTTTGATTTCCAAAGGCCATTCCAGTAATCTGAAGCTTTGTAATGATGATCTTCTATGCAGGCTATTAAGAACTCTTTACTTCTTATGGTTTTCCTAAGTACATTGCAATTTCCTGATGGGAAGTGTTTGCTCACATAGATTTTTAAAGCATAAGAAACCACCATTCTCAGACATTCTGCCTCATTACGTAGAACACCATGACTCTCAATGTCTTTCAGCTGATTCTCAAGAACATCAAATTTGAAAGAAAGCCTGGTATGAGAGTCAAAGAAGCGATGGTCACCCAGTTCATTGTGGTGAGCAAGTAGTACTTGGTGTCCATCTATGTTGAGTGGTACAAAATACTTTTTGCAGTATTTGTTACCAGCCCATTCACCATGTCGTCGCATTAATTTTTCATCTTGAACCAGCAGAGAAAGGTCATCAAAACTGTTTATAAATTCTCCTGGAGGGGCTTGTGTTAGCAAATTTTGAATGGCTTTTTCTTTGTCTTTCTTACTCACTTTATAGCGAAAGTTCTTCATTGTTTTTCTTTCAGGGGAAGTAAAGATGATGAAATTAGATATACCAAAAGAATAAGAGAAGATCACTCATGATACCTTCCCAATAGACATGTTAAAGTTTCAAGAAGTTTTTATGATCATCCATCATCAGATAGAAGGTCTGGAAAGTTCTGATCTTCCAAATGTTGTCATAATGCATTTTACTCAGCAACATCTAGAACCCTTGAGAATGTCACAGAATGTATTCATGTGGAAACAACTTATAAGGCCAGTAGTCATGTGATAGACTGATTTGCAGTGTAACATCTCACTATAATCTGAGGATTTAAAGAAACCAGGAATCCGGAACACTCCTCTGCAAAGGTGGTATGTCTGTGCTTGTGTTCCATACTGGGAGATATCTAGAGAAATAGCACCAAGAGTCAAGGCAGGGTTAGGAATATTTGATACCTTAAGGGACAGTAGTGAAGCTGCATAATGATCTTCCTGATCTATTAGAAGAGAGCCATTAATATAGTAGCCTCAAATTATTTGAAAACATTCTATGGTGAGAAGGCTTGAATAAATGTAAAAAGAAACAAATGTAAACACTCTTCTTGTCTAAGTTCATGGGGAGAAAGTCAAACTTCTAATTTAAGGAAAATGTGTTTCAGATGGACATAAAGAAAAGTAGACTACCTTAGACTACCCTAGATTATATAGAAAAGGATTGGACTGGAGTATTTTACCTTGCACATAATTATGTAAAAGAAAGTAAAATGCTACAGATCATTGGTTGTTCTCTGCTCTTTCCCCAGCATATTCGTGGCAGCAGCAGGTGCATTAATGAAATCTATTACTTCAAGAGGCAAACCTGAGTACCTTCAGATGCACCATAAAAACAAGAAATATGGGATGCTTGACTAATTGAGAACAAGACATAAAAGAGTCTAAGAAATGGAGAACAAATATCCACTTAGATGTCACTTCTGCCTCCCCTGTTCTTTCTCCTGATTTCATACTTTTCTGGGTTTTGATCCCAACCTTTCCTAAGATTTTTCTGTTAGGTTAAAATCCATTCCTTGAGCACTTGTTTTTTGTTAACATTATATTCTCTTAGGTTTTTCTCTAGTTTCAATATCAATCTCTTTATCAGGTAAAGAACAAAAGGGTTGTCATGGTTGGCCTGACCCACAATTCATATAAAATAGATACTTTTCATCTGGCATTAGCACCATGGTATGCTTTTTTAGAGAACAATTTCCTCCTAAATGCTAGTCTCATAAGTTTAGGTGTGTACCCTCAAAACCCTTCAGTAGCTCTTAATACTCTATCATAGATAGGGCACATCTTTCTTGAATTTTATCTGAATCTTTTAAAAAAATCTTATATTTTACTTACTTATCTCTTAGCAGTAATGGAATCATTGTATAGATTTAAAATAGGAAGAGACCTTAGAAGCCATCCCATATAAAAATGATTTTATAGATCATGACATTGAGGTTCAGTGAGGTTAAATGATTTGCTTAGCTATTGTCTGGATTTGAGGCAGGATTTGAATTCAGATCTTGATTGTCTATGATTCTGTTCATTGTGCTACCTAACTCCTCCTGTGATTTCTGAAATTTTCTATAATTCTTAGAAATTAAACAACATTTCTTTTCTGTGCCCTAAATTTATATATTTCAAGTTTCAATCTTTCAATCCTAAACCTCTATAGAAATATTAACTATTTTATTATTGTCATAATTACTCCTATTAGTTTTAGTGAGAATTCATTTTTTGGATAAAATCTATGTTCTTGCTATGTCAACCCCCACCATGATTTTATCACATCAGATAAAATTACATCTCATCATTCCTTTTATCTGTTGAATAATAATGATCTCCTTAATTCTCATAAAAAAATGGTTCATCTGCCCCTTGATCATTTTAGATTTTCTTTGGACTTCATTGAGGTATGAAAACTAGATCTTTATCCAAGTTCCAGGTGTGGACATACAATACTTTTCCTATTCTTGAAAGTGCTCAGAATTTGTTGATCTTTGGGTATAGCAGTCCATTTAACTCATGCTTTCAGAGATAAATCTGCAATAACTACTAAATTACTCGCTGGTGTCATGACTTCCTTTTTTCAGGTTTTCCTTCTTTCATCTGTAATTTTTATCGTTTCATGTCTTTGAGTAACTTTACTTCACTGAGATCCTTATCTTGGTAAAAATAGAGTCTCTCTCCCTGCATCTAACTTTTATTATTCTATGTTATGTAGCTATGAGTGTGTGTGTGTATATATATGTATAAACAAAGAGAGGAGTGTATGTATGTGTGATGGTAGGGGTAGGAGGTGGGGGTGGAGAAGTGTTGCAAGGTAGAAAGAGTGTTGGATGTAAAATTAGAGGACATTTCCTACCCTTGTGACCTTGGGTAAGTCACTTCCTTTCTTTGGGTCTTAGTTTTCCCCTCTACATGTATGATAGACACATAATAAGGGAGCTACGTGGCACAATGGATAGAATGTTGGGTCTGAAATCAAGAAGTCCTGAGTTCAAATTTAGTCTCCTCCTAGCTGTGTGACCCTGGCCAAGTCGTTTAACCTTTGTTTGACTTAGTTTCCTCACCTGTAAAATGGGGATAATAATAGCACCTACTTCATAGTGCTGTTGTAAGGATCAAATGAAATAATAACGTAAAGGCACAGTGTCTGAACTATAGCAAGTGCTATTTAGATGTCAATATCATTGTACACACACATATATACACATATATACATATGCATACATATATACATATTTTATTTTAGCATGATCTTATTTTAAGGATATGTTCTATATTAAAGTGGCCCTTTATTTGAACTAATACAACATTTTGTATCTTTTAAAGCAAAATATAGAGCACCGTTTAAAATAAATATTTTAAACTGCTCCTGAAACCAAATTTTAAATATTTAAATGACTAATGATTTGGTATACTAAATGTTAATCGTGAGACTTTCCTTAACTTGTTTTTTTTCTCCATACATGGTTTTTATCAGTTATTCAGGAAGACTTTAGAGCTGGAAGAATTAGCGTAGAAAAAACAGTGAAATTACTTGAAAAGCTAGATATCCGGTGTGATGGTAATCATGTCAAATACATTTTTAAGGTGAGAAGATATATTTATTTATTTTTCTTTTAAGGGCTTGTGGTAATGGATATGTTTTATGGTTCCTATACAAATTGCACATGACAAATGAAAGTCTTTTGGAAATCAAAGCACACATTAATGCCCATTTCTGACAACGGATAGAGTCTGGACAAAAGGAAAATATGACAAATATAGGAGAGGATGAGAATATTTAATCATCTATAAGATTTAATGCAAAGTTGATTAATCTTTTTGGTAGAAAGTTTACTGACCATAAAAATGTGGATGTAATGTCATCTGATTCAGAATATGTATCATCATTGTTCTCAAAGCTAGATTCTCTAAACTCTATTTTAAGGTCCTTATTGAATCTTAAAGTACTATATACTTATGATTATTTTTGTTAGTATACAAATATTGTTGTTATACAGGATACAAATAAGGATTCCATGAAAAAATCAGTGTTGACTCCAGTTAGTCACTCGTACCAAAGTCAAAATAAAGCCAGTAATTGGGGAGGTGGAAATAGGTTAACAAGAGGTGGTAGAGGGTAGATGTCTAGGGCTTGACAAGGGAAATCCTACTCTTGGAGTGTGAGTTGAGGTAAAGCTGGAGAGAGAGCTGAGGACTCAATACTTGCCTTCTCATTCATACCTCTTGTTTTGGACACTGAAACTTTCCTAAACTGCAGTTCTTATAATTAAACATGGTCCTCCAAGTGTGGTCTGACCCGAGGAGATTATGAGGAAACTATCACCTCTTTATTTCAAAAAGTTACATCTTTCTTAACTCAACTAAAAGTTAATTCTTTTGGACTGTATATCACACTGCGCTGCCTGATATTTAACATGTGGTCTCCTAAAAGTTCCAGATCTTTTTCAAACAAAAAATCTATGTAAGCATTTTCCCTCTATCTTGTGCTTGTGGAGTTGGTTTTTTGAACCAAAGTATGAAACTTTACATTTCTCTATTTTGCATTTAATTTTGGAATCAACCTAACGTTTTAGATCATCAATTTCTTTATTTTGAGTCCTGACTTTGTTTTTCTAGGTCTTCTTCAAATGAGATGTGCATTCTATGTGTGCATTTGTCCAAATCATTAATAAAAATGTTAAAACCCATATAAGGCCAAGCACATGGGGCAGTCTGCTGGAGACTTATTCAGTTGACCTCTAAGCATCAATTGAGTTTCGCATCACTCCACATTTTCTACAAGAATAGATACTATATCAAAAGCATTGCTACAATTTAGGTAAACTAAGTAGAATTTCATGATTTCCTTTTTAATAATACTTCAAAATGGGATATAAATTTGGCTTGGCAAAACCTCTTCCTGAGACAATTCTGGACTATAAATAAATTATTGTTTCCATTTTTATATACTAAATAGCCAATACTTTAACAATGCATTCTCAATTTTTTCTAGGAATGAACATCAAATTCACTCTCCTGTAGTTTATAGACTCGACTCATTCATTTTTTATTTGAAAATCAAGAGTACCATTTGTCCTTTTGCAGTCCTTCAATACTTCTCTTGTCTGTTTTCTATAATCTATAATCTTTCAGACATCACTTAAAATGATTCAGCAATCACATTAACTGATACTTTGAGTCACTTGAATCTAGTTCATCCAGGTCAAGTGTCTTGAATTTGTCTTAAGCAGCTAGGTGCTTTCTTACTTCCCCATATATATCTTATTTTAGTATCTCCATTCTATTCTGTCATTGTCAATGAAAAGGCAAGGAAACAGAAGGAAATAAAAATGAGCAGCAATACCTTCTATCTGTTGTCAATTGCCCCCATCCCATCTTCCTTGAACAATGGTTTTGTCCATATTTCATCCTCCTCTTAATGCTAAAGTAGATTTTTATAATGCCCACTTTTGCTGTCTTTCATTTTTCTCACAAAGATTGTTCTGAGCTTTCTTACTCCTGATAGTCTTCTTACAGTACCGTGCTTCACTTCTGTAGTCCTTGTGTTACCTTTCTTTATGTTTATATCCCATTTATGCACACACACATATATATAACACATATACAATGCATACATATATATGTATAATATATATACACATACAAATATGTATGCATGTATACATACATATGTGAATACATTATCCACATATATATATATATGCATCTGTGGTCCAGTGTGGATGTATAGAGAACTATATGTGTGTATGTATGTATTTATGTATATATAAAAAATCTTAAGTTATTTGGTCATTTATATGCATGCATATATGTATATATGCACATATATAGTATATGTATATATATGTATATATACATACATATATATATATATATATACATATATATATATATATATATATATATATATATATATATATATATATATATATATATAGTTTGGTTTGTTTTTTCTGCATCCATGTTAGTCTCTTCAGACAGTTCTTTCCTCCCCCTCTCTTTTCAGAATTATTTTCCATTTTCTCACTAAAATCCAATTATTTGGAGAGATGCATTACTTTGAGATGTCTGGGTATGTCCAGTTGAAAATGTGATGGAGCTCAGGAAAATGATGAGGGCTAGATTTTTGGATCTGGGAGTCATGTTCATACAAATAATAGCTCAATGGGAGCTGATAGAGTCACTAAGTGAGTGTGTAGAAGAGAGCACAAAGTTGAACCATGGAATATCTACATGGTTAGTGATAGAACTTGGGATAGTGTTTGCATAGAAATCTGAGGAGTGGGCATTATAGGTTGAAGGTAAGTAAATATAGTAATGAAAACATATCCAGGAGGACAAAAAGAAATTCAAGGAAGTCAAGAAGCATGAAGCCTGAGAAAAGGCTAATAGATTTAGCAATTTAATAAAATTTAAAATTAATTTTAGCAAAATGTAGTAGTGATGTAACAAGTGGCAGAGTTTTTATATTGGGTGAGGAACTTTGAGCAAAGATCTAAAGACAAACTGTTGACACTCATAAGAGTCAGAGAGAATTTGGAATTACTCCCAGACATGATCCAGTGTTGAGTGGGAGAGGGAGCCTATAAAAATGAGAATTAATGTTGGGTTAACAAAATATGTCTTCGTTACTGAGAAAGATCAGGCCACTGATCAACAGTCCTCCATGAAACTGTGTCCAATATAATTTTAAGTGTTCATTTTTAACTCTTTTTAAGAGTTAAAAGCTACACACTTGATTATTCTATGAATTTCTTTGAAATATAGATATTTTGTAATTTTTTTCTATTCTTATCTTTTTGAAATGCCCCTTTGAAAATAACTGCTATGCTTTATTACATTTTTTATTTTATTCTAATGCTTTAATTTTATTTT
Source organism: Bettongia penicillata ogilbyi (assembly GCA_023548195.1). Taxonomy (NCBI): domain Eukaryota; kingdom Metazoa; phylum Chordata; class Mammalia; order Diprotodontia; family Potoroidae; genus Bettongia; species Bettongia penicillata. The sequence continues at coordinate 827,965 of JAJHZJ010000551.1, read as the reverse complement.
AAAGTTTCATATTCTGTGTATTGCTTTAGATGATTTTCTGCTTAAGCTTTGGTATTTGATTCATTGCTGGATAGATAGATGGATAGATAGATAGATAGATAGATAGATGGATGGATTGATGAATTGAGCATTTATTGCTCTCTAATTAATGCCAAGATCTGAGGGTGCAAACAGAAGTAAATGTCCTCAAGGAGCTAGAATTCTAGTGATGGAATACAACTCATAAAGAGGAGTGGAGAGCTGGGATGATGCTGGTCAAATACTCCTTGCAGAGTCCTGGTGGTTTTGGATGAAAGTTTATCTATCAGAAACCAGTCTCAGAGGCAGAGTCCAGTGTTTTGCAGTCAAGAAAATGAGAACTGTGGCCAGAGAGTAGGTAGCATGATGTTGTTATTTAATCTAAAATAAACAGTATGGGTGGGAAAATCTTTAGAAGGTTGGTTCAAAGTGTTGGGATTTAAAATCTCATGATAGACTTTTGAAAAATTATTTTGAATTGTAAAAACATTAACAAACATGACATTTTCCATATACAAAAACAGAAAGGGAGAATTGCATATGAAACCATGAATCTCTATTATGTACATACTATTTTTAAGTATATATTAAATATAACATGGTAGTACCCATACTGCACTACTTGTCTGGTTCCATTTCAGAAAGTCCTTTTGCACTCTTCTATTTATTTCTTTAATGTTTCATTGGGACTATCTCTATTCCCTTCCCTCTCTTACAATTCCTACTCCCTCCCAGGAAAGCCTTTTTTTTGTAATTAATAGTCAAACAGTGGGGTAGAGTGTACTGATCCTGGATCAGGAAGATCTGAGTTGAGATTTGACCTCAGATGCTTACTAGCTAGGAAAGTCATCTAACCTCTGTTTGCCTCAGGTTTTTTCAACTATAAAGTGGTGATGATAATAACACCTACCTTTCAGGGTTGTTGTAAGGATCAAGAGAGCTAATATTTGTAAAATACTTAGCACAATGTCTGACACAGAGTAGGAGTTTTCTAATTCTTCCTCTCCCTTTCCTTTGTCTTCCTTTCCTTTTCCTTCCTCTGTCAAGCAGAATAAATCACACATTGATCTTGCCTGAAAATCTAAGTCTTATTCCACACTTACAAGTGATTAGTAGCACCATGAGATTTGAGGACAAATGTCAAAAAAGAGGGATGATTACACATCATAGGTCAGTGATCTTAACTTTGAAGCCTAGGGAAATTATGGAATGCATCATTAAAGATATGGTTGCTGACATTTAGAAAAGGATGTGGTGATTACAAGGAGCCACATTGATTTTAGTAAGAACTTGTCATTTCAAACTAACTCATTTCCTTTTTTCTGTATTTCTAAATTACATGAGGGACATGTTATAGATTTAATTTACCTAGATTTTAGCAAAGCTTTAGATAAAGCATTTGATGTTATCCTTGTGGAGAAAATGGGGGGAAGTAGATTCAACAATGACACAATAAAATAGATTCAAAAATGGTTGTATAGCCAGGTTTAAAGAGTAGTTGTTGATAGATTAATATTAGTGTGGCAAGAGGTCTTGTGTATTTCCCAAGTGATTTGTACTTGGGCTTATGTTACTTAACATTTTTATTAATTACTTGAATAAAGACATAGATGTTATGCTTATAAAAATTGCAGATGACACAAAACTAGGAGTGCTAGCTTACACATTGTGTGACAGAGTCTGCAATGAAAAGGATCTTGACAGGCTAGCACTGGGCTATATCTGATAAGATGAAATTCATCAGGAATGTTTAAATTTGTCTTTACAATGTCTTTCACCTAGGTACAAAAAATAAACTTCATAAGTATAATGTGGTAGATATGAAGTATAACATGGTAGATACATGATAGAGAGCAGTTCTGAAAATTATCTGGGGTTTTAAGAATAAGCTTAATATGAGTCAGCAGCATGATGTGACAGAAATATGTGACAGCTAATGACATTGGAGTGCATTAAGATGGGTATACTTCTGTGAATAGGGATATAATAGTGAAGACCTACTGTTCTCTGCCTTTATTAGGTAGCTGGAGTACTATGTTCAGTTCTGAGTCCCACATTTTAAGAAAGTCATTGATAAATTGTACAATGACCAGAGTAGAACAACCAGAATGCTGAAAGACCTTGAGTCCATGACCTATTAGGATTGGTCAAAGGAATCCATAATCCTTAGCATGGGGAAGATTAAGATTTTGGGGTTGAAGAAGTACACAATATCTATCTTCAAGTATTTAAAGGATGTACATATATATGAAAGATGACTTTCTACCATTGCTGAATTTTATTATTGCCTACTGGAAAAAAAAAGTTTTCAGCAGCATTGAATTTACCAGAATAAGGTGTTTTGAAATTCAAGTTTTGAGTCTGTGAGGACAATGCAATGGACAAAAGCTTATTACATTTTTGCCACAAATATTTCACCTTATGATGTTGGAGCTGTGTCTAAGCTACAGAGTGTCAGATGACATTGTGGTACTACTTGCCATTCAAGAATGATGTCCTTTGCAGAATGAGATGATACTAAACTATAAAATAACCCTTTGCTATTACCAGCGTCAAAAAACCTATGACTTGTAAATTTATAATATAGACTTATCAAAAGCTTCATTTAGATTATAGAGGTAAATGCATACATCTTTAATTATTTTATAAAGGATGCATCACTGCAGCCTTCTGCTCAGACTACATGATCTAAGTTGCACTGAATGCTGATGACAAGAGCTGTGTGCTGCTGTAGATCCCAAATTATGTTTTGCTACTTTGACTGAAAATGTTCTGGTTAGAAGACCTTCTTGATCCCCTACTTTGGGCTCCTTAACTCATGTAATTAACCGTGTAGGAATTCGAGCTTGATGAATTCAAACCATTTCCAAGTTGTCAACATAAAATGATCTAGGCACAAAAGATACCTTTTATAGGGGGAAATAATGTTCCTATTCGAAAAGGCAGCCATCCTGGTATCTAGTGAGTGTTCATATGCTCTTTAAGGAGATCATGAAAATATGGTGTTATGTCTGGAAACATAGAAATCAGAGAACTCATGAAGGATGGGAAGATTTCGAGGGCAACAAAAATTCTAAACTGAAAGCATTTAACCCTTAATCAGTGGACATTAGCATCATTGATCACTAATTTGACAAATATCTGTAAAGTGCCCACCTCATCCCTGAGAATGTTAGCTTTTTGAGAACAGGGGCTGTTTAGTTGTTGCTGTTTTTATAGCTCCAAAACTTAGCAGAGTGCTTTGAACATAGACATTTGTGGGATTGAACTGAATTAAGTTGAATAGTGTAAAGCACACTGTTGGGGGATGGGGGAGCTATAATATTTAGATAAAACAAAGTTTACAGACAGACGAGTAAGGAGATAAGACAGCTAAAGAAATAATTATTTTTAAAAAACCCTGAAAAGTCCAAATAGTCTATATCCTAGTGGAATGCAAATTCTGTTGGTTTCTACCAAGCTGGAAATGGGTTTTGGTGAAAGTCTGGGGACAAGGCTAGCTCAGCTGGCAAGGCTCCTTACTAAGATGGCCAGAGAATGATATATCTTTTGGTCACAGCTACTCTCCCTCTCTTAATTAGAGATAGGTTGTTGCATTTTGCATTGGAGAAGGGATTACTCAAACTAATGAAGTTATAGGACCTTGAAATTTTGAAATAAGCAGCCGAAATGTTTTGTATGATCAACTGGCAGAGCTTTTGATAACCATTAAAGACTGAGAATTAGGGTAATTCAGTTTCTGCTTCACAAACTTAATGACTATGTGACCCTGGAAAAGTCATGTAATCTCTATGCCTCAGTTTTCTTATCTGTAATATAAAGGAGTTGGAATCAATATCTTTCTATACTCTCTTCTAGCTCTAAATCTATGAACCTTGTTTGTTGTGATTTCATAAACTGGATAATGGGAGATCAATTGATCGATTGAGGATGACCTCCCTCTTTTCCCTGCCACTCCTCAAATATCTTTGAAAACTCTAAGATGCTAGATTGGTCTACCATCAAAGGGTCTATTTGTTCAAGTTCATAACACTGACACTTTTTAAATCACCAATCTTTTCTTATTCTAATTAAACAACATAGACCAATTTCTGTTTTGCCAAAAATTTTCAGGGGATAAACAGTGCTGAGCAGTTACATTTCTTTAAAAAAAGTCCACGCATTTGTTCTGGACCTTAATATTAAGATCTTTGCAATGCTTTTTATATAGTATTAACTTTCAAGAAGATTATTTGCAACTTTATTGGCTGTGTTCTAAAATGTGTTACCCAGAAGTGAACTTACTCTTTCAAATGCTTCCTGACTAGAGTAGTCTCCTTATTGTTGGAGACTATTTCCTTCATAATGCATTCCAATTTTCTATTAGCATTATCAGTAACCTCATCATACTATTGACTCATACTGAGTCTGAAGTCCATTAAAACCCATATATATATATTTAAGATAAATGACTATATTACCATGATATCCCCACTTTGTACTTATGATGTCTACTTCTAAAGTAGAAACAATGAGTAGAAGTGTCTGAGAGAAAAATTCAGGTTTCATGTGAAAATAAACTTTATCATAAGAACAACCCCAAAATAGAATAGCTGACCTTAAGAAGTAATGGACTCTCTTCCTTGGTGGTCCTCAAAGGATAGTTGATCATTTACCATGTATACTGCAGAGTACATTTTCTTTCAATATGGATTTATATGACTTCTGATGTCCCTTCAAACTCCAAAATTCTGTGATTGTGTGCTTGCCTATTTTTAAAAAGTGTATTTTCATTAAGCATTAGGCAAGAAGATTGCTTTTCCAAAACCCATTTACAAAAAAAAAAAATGACCTAGTTAAACTAATTTCACTGTATGCCTAATATGGCAGTTCTCAAAAGAGGAATTAGAATTAGCAGATAAGATTGCTATCCTTCCTGAGCCTTAGCATCATAATATTGATGGGGCAATATCAACATCTTACACCAGATTTTCTTACTATATTTTTCCAAGGTATACATAGATTTCTATTTTTCTTCTTTTAGGCTCAGAACTATTTTTTAAACGCCTCTCTTACAGTGTAGTGTGATAGAACAAGAATGATTAGGAGTCATGATAAGATCTAATTCTGATACTTTGATACTTCAGTGTCTGTGCTTTTTGGCAATTTGTCTCACAAACCTGAGCCTCTTTTTTCTGATCTGTATAATGGGAATGTATAATGGCATCATTGTAGATGCCAAACCTATCTTGTAGTATTGTGAAGATTGAATGACTGATACGTACATTAATTAAATGATTAGATAATTAGTACTGTATTATAATTCATAGGACAGCACATCTAGCTATTTTCTATAGCATTCATGATTTTTGTATATACAGTACTATAATGAATTGATTTTTCTTCATGTCTTTCAATTTTCCTCCCCAAAACTTACGTAGCCTTCATTTTGCCTGTTGTGTTTTATCCTCTTTCTTTCTACTGTTCATCATTTTCCATTTGACTTCTTTCTCTATCTTTGGCATCTTTCGTATCCTTTCTTACCTCTGATCTTCTTGACTTCTCTGAGCTTGGGCTCTCATAGGACTTATTTGTGTAGCATACTCTTTCTCTCTGTCTTTTTCTTTTTTTGGTTCATCAACCAATCGTTATGTTTCTTTGAACTCAGGGTCTTGGGAGTTATTGAATTGAACTTGCACAGAATTTCCCTGTGCTTTTTGAACTTTGAATCAGGAATTTTCAGCGTTATAATCTCTCCCCAGTGTCAATCTGGATTTAATGTATTTGTGGAAAAAAGGGTTACTTGAGGGTGTTAGTTATGCCAATTAATCAAGATTTAGCTTTTCTTTGGCATAATAACATTATACAAACCAGTCTAAAGTATTGTGGGATTCAGATGTTTAATAATTCACATTGGTATTCACCCAGGTTCATCAAAATTAATGAGGTTATATTGTACAATACTAAAAAAGATGGGGAGGTAGATGGAAAATTCAATATGTCAGCAGTACGATATTGTAGTAAAGGGAGCTAATGTAATTTTGGGCTTCATTAAGAGAGGCATAGCATCTAGGAAAGAGGAGGTATGGAATTGCTATTTGTTCTTCATTCCTTTTTTATCCAATGTTTCCCTTAAGACTAGATCTTTTTTTGGTTACATATGAACTTCAATATTATTTTGTTAATCTTTGATAGTTTGAATTGTATGACATTAAACCTGTAAACCAGTTTAGATAGTTCATAAGTTTTATTATCCAGCATCAAGAAAGAAATATCACTCCAATTAATGAAATAGTCAAAATAAAAAAATGAACAAGGTGAATTCACAATGAAGATATGGAAACAATCATCAGATTACCTAAAAAATATCAAACCCTCAAATTAACAGAACATGAAATAGAGATTTTATTCCAAAATGAAATTACACAAACCATGAAGATAATGTTAATTTCTTTAAAGACTATTTGGAATAGGGTAGTTTGAAACCTCTGTTTCATGTTATATTAATTTAGACATATATATATATATACATATATATGTTTATGAGTACTAATAAAATACCAAGGACTAGCCAAAATAATAACAAATTCCACTGGGAGGAACTAAAGTTCTAGAATCTGAATGAACAAATGAATAAAAAAAATTTATTTGTGATGTACAAAACATTGTGCCAAGCACTGGTGATACAAATAGACAAAAACCAAAATTCCTCTCAAGGAATTCACACTTAGTGAGGAATTCACACTTAGTGGAGGAGGCAACAAATGTAGGAGTTTTAGTTTCAAGTAAGATGGGAAGACTCAGTTGTTTTTAGGGTACAGAAGTAATAAAGATAGTAAGCATCTTCTTTAGTAGCATTTTCATCGATAAAACTGTATCCATTCTTGACATTGAGTCATTTGACAGAACCATTTCAGCAAATCAGTGATAAAAAACATGATCTGCTTGGAGAAGAATTTCTTATTTGATAAGATATCTGGGAAAATGGGAAAGCAGTTTTAGGGGAAAAAGATTTAGATAAGTATATTATATTATACACCACAAAAAGCTAAAAAATGTGTATGTGTTCCAAACATTAAAGGTCACACCTTTAAAAAAGATAATTTTCATAACTATGTCTAGGATAAAAAGGATCAATAAGAAATCATAACAAAGAAGAAATGAATAATTTTTATTACCTGAAACTGAAAAGATTGTGCTTAAACAAAATAAAGATAGCTAACATATGAAATTAAAGCATTTATTGGGAAAAATCTTTTAATCAATTATTTTTTATAAACATCTAATATAAAATATGTAGGAAATCAGCACAAATATATTGAAGGCATATTGTTAATCAGGAATTGATACCTATGATAAAAAGAGAATATAGTAGGAAAGCACCTAGTTACCCTTGATGCACTCAAGTCATTAAATCCAGATAAACTGTATTCTGTGACATTGAATTAGGAGATGTGATTGCCAACATCAGTGATTTCTGAAAGATCGTGGATAATGACAGAGTGTAATTTCAATACTGAAGAAGGCAAATTTCCAGACTTGAGAGAGAGTGGGAGGGGGGAAGAAAAAAACCTATAAATTAAAATAAATTTGACTTTAATATCTGCCAGCATTCTGAAATATATTATAAGGAGATATTTAATGGATGTGCAGAAATACAATAATATGGTGCTAGCAAGACAAGTCATACTGAGAGCAGACTTGTAGATCAGTGGAATTTTGTAGCAATAATTCAACTAAATTTTAGCAAAAACATGGCAGTCTCCCATGCTATCTAGACTTTGAAACTCAACTGGCTGTTGTAATCTTGCAGCTACCTCACCCCTCTCTTAAACTCACTTCCTACATATCCAATCTATTGTTATATTGTATTATTTCTACCTTCCCAACATCTTTTTACATGTCCTTTTTTCACTCACACAGCTGCCCTGGTACATGATCTAATCACTTCATATCTGGACTATTGTAATAGCCTGCTGGTTAGTTTCTGTGCCTCAAGTCTCTCCTCACTTGAGTTCATCCTCTACTCAGTTGACAAAATGATTTTCCTAAAAGACAAGTCCATGTTGTCCCCTATTCAATAAACTCAAATCACTTCCTTATATCTTCGGAATAAAATATGCAATCCTACATTTGGCTTTTAATGTCCTCCCCTCCTAGTCCCTTCTACCTTTCTGTTTTTTTTTTTTACTTTTACTCTCTTCTACACACCCTACAATCAACTGATAGGACACTCCCTATTGTTCCTTGCACAAGACTTTCTACCTCCCTGCTCTTTGCCTTTTTTTTTTTTTAAATATTTCCATCCAATCACATGTAAAAACATTTTCTAATATTCTTTTTAAGTTTTTGGTTCCAAATTTTTATTCTCCCTTGCTGTCTACCCTTTCACTCATTTAATGGAAGAAAGTTCAAGAAAGAAAGAAAGGGAAAGAAAGAAACTGAAAAATAGTACTCCTCAATCTGAGATGGCATCAATTTTCTCTCTTTCTTTTGTTTCTTTGTTTCTTTGTTTCTTTGTTTCTTTGTTTCTTTGTTTCTTTGTTTCTTTGTTTCTTTGTTTCTTTCTTTCTTTCTTTCTTTCTTTCTTTCTTTCTTTCTTTCTTTCTTTCTTTCTTTCTTTCTTTCTTTCTTTCTTTCTTCCTTCCTTCCTTCCTTCCTTCCTTCCTTCCTTCCTTTCTAATTTGCTTATGGTATCACCCATTATGCCTAAATCATGTACCCATTTTGACCTTATCTTGGTATACAGTGTCTATACCTAGTTTCTGCCATGCTGTTTTCCAGTTTTCCCAGCAGTTTTTGTCCTCAAAGCTGGAGTCTTTGGGCTTATCAAACACTAAATTACTGTGGTCATTTACTATGATATATTATGCATTAGATCTTTTCTGCTGATTCACCACTCTGTTTTTTAACCAGTACTGAACTGTTTTGATGATTAATAATTTGAGAACTCTTTCACATTTTCTTCACTGACTTCCTTGATAATCTTGAACTTTTGTTCTTCCAAATGAATTTTTTTCCATTTTCTCTAGTCCTATGAAATGTTATTTCTTTTAGTTTTTAATTAATTTATTTCTAGTTTTCAACATTCACTTGCATAAGCTTTAAATATTTCCCCTTCCCAAAAATTATGGAATGCTTCATGAATTTGCATGCTATTCTTGTGCAAGGGCCATGCTAACCTCTGTATCATTCTAATTTTAGTATATGTGATGCCAAAGTGAGTACATATGAAATGTTTTTTTAATAGTTTGATTGATATGGCACTAAATAAGTAGATTAATTGAGGTGGAATTGTCTTTTTTATTGTATTGACTCAGTGTACCCATGAGCAATTAATATTTTTTCCTGTTGTTTAGATTTGACTTTGTGTGAAAAATGTTTTGTAACTGTGTTCATTTCCATGCCTTTTCTGGGGGGACTAACTGCCCCCCTTGCCTGGAGGAGCATGCCTTCTCATCTCCTCTTGACTTCCCTGACTTCCTTAGTTCAATTTCTACCTTCTTCAAGAGGAGTTTCCAATCCTAATGCTCTCTCTCAGTTCCCAGTTAGTGCCCTTTTCATGAGATTACTGAGATTGCATTTACATTGCATATATCTTGAATATATATCATTGTTTGTGTATTGTGACCCCCAGCAGAATGTGAGATCCTTGATGGAGAGGACTGCATTTTTTGCCTTTCTTTATTTCCCAGAATTAAGCAGAGTGCCTACCACATATCAAGAGTTTAATAAATGCCTATTGATTGATTAATATGTGATAATACAGCTAGATGAACTCAGAACTGTTTGTATGATTGAATTCAAAGTAGAATCATTAATTATTATGTTTTTACTTGAAAAAATGTATTAAGGGGACTTTCTGGCCTTGTGTTATTTAATACATTTATTAATTATATTGATAAACTTGTATGTGCCATGCTTATAAAATTTTTAAATGGCATAAATCTTGGAGGAACAAAAAATTCAGGTAACAGATTCAGTTTCAAAGAAAATTTCAATAGTTGAAAGTATTTGACTGGATCTAATTTATTCTGAAGATTAGTAGGGAGAAATGTAAAATTTTAACTTCAACAAAACAGTCTTGTAAGTGAAAAATCAGAGAAGTATAGCTTGGTGATGTTTTGTCTAGAAACAGTATAGGAATTCTCATAGACTGATAGTTGAATATAAGTCAACAGAATGGCTGCTAAAAAAGCTAATGTAATCTTCATTTGGAGAACAACAGTATCTAGTATTAGAGAGGTGATAAACGCTATCATTTTGATACTCCATTTTGATCAGATCAAATCTACAGTTTTATGTTCATTTCTGGGATCACACTCTAAAAAGGATATCAATGGACTGGACAATATCCAGAGATAGTTATGGTTGGTCCTGCCTTCATAACAGCATCCTTCTCTTCTATTCCTATCTATTATGCTGGTCTAATTCCTCATTCTCTCAAGTCTGGAATGCTATAGAACTGTCTCTCTATGCAATTCCTTCCTCTAACCTTATGTCAAGAAGTTCTGCACATGGCTACTAGATTACCCTTCTTAAAACTGTTTTCATTATGCCACTTGCCTACTTTAAAAAGGCTGTAGGGCAAAGTACAAACACAGATTGTCATTGAAAATCCTCTCCAGTATGGCCCCAGCGTACCAACTGAACATTATCAGCCACTATGCCTCAACCTTCAAATTTTAATTCTACTTACTGCTTCCTGAGTATATTTTGTACATGACTTCCTCCATGTCTTTTGTCATGCCACTCTCCCATCTGGAATGTATTTAAATTTCTTGTTTGTTTATCCATATTCTATTAATTTTTCATGGATCATTTCCATTCCCTACACTTCCATGAAATTTCCCTGACCACTCCAGCTTGTTTTTTGAAAGTTTATATGACAATGTCTCACCCTTCTACTAATTGAAGCTATCACTACCTTCAATTATTATTTAATTCAACTGTTTATCTCTTGTTCCCTTGGCTGGTTTGAAAACTCAAAGGTAGTTACCACTTTTTTATAGTGTTATAGCTATCATACCATAGTATTCTTCTAACATTCTAGTAGACCAGGGGTAGGTCCTTGAGGCCACTTTTGGACCCCTACGTCCTCAAGTGTGGCCCTTTGGCTGAATTCAAACTTTAAAATTTGTTCTGTCAAGTTTGGATTCAGTCAAAGGGCCACACTTGAGCACCTAGAGGACCACATATGACCTTGAGGCTGTGAGTTCCCTGCCCCTTTAATAGATAATCAATAATAATCATTGAATGAATTGAAAGAAAATAATCTTCCTCCTCATTTTAATCTACATTCACTGTGAAATAATATAAGTGATTATCTAAGTTTCAGACTCTTTCCTTACAACGAGGTTTCACATTTCTATCTATGTGGGTTCTTGACAGTAACATTTTATTTTCTTTAAAATGTAACATATTTTGTACATAAAATATATTGATTTAAAATATGCTTTTTTTGTTAAAATAAATGCTTATGACACTTCATAAATTCTTTCTTTCTTTTTAGTAGGAAAATGATATACATAGGAATGGCAAAATAACCATAGAGGAATTTAGAGCAATTTATCGAAATTTTGCCTACAGAGAAGAAGTTCTTGAGATTTTCAATACCTATTCTTCAAACCGCAAAATTCTATCTGAACAAAATCTGACAGAATTTCTTAGACAAGAACAATATGTTGAGATGAGTAAAACCATTGCCTCTGAAATAATTCAAAAATATGAACCCATCGAAGAAGGTATAATCTATTCTTAATTTGCATTAGAGTTTACATTGAAAAGATTTGTTAAGTTATAGGTGAAATATTTTTTTTATCAGTCAGTAGTATTGAACTAAAATTTAGTGATGGCCTATATTTATTTATATGAAAATAGTGACATGCCATATTAATATATTCTTCCTTATACAATATTGACCATATTTTGAATATAACCTTTCTTTTCAAGGAATACTGTTCTTTCCCTTAACTCTTATTTCCAACACATACTTTCTTTTCTTTTTTTTCTGTGTATGTACTATCTCCCTTCCTTGCTCCCATTTTCAACATTTTCTCCTATTTTCTTCCTTTCTATTTTCTTTCCTTATGGCCACTACCTATTCTTTATACTCAATGTATTTCCCTCTCTCAGGTACATCACTTTGGACACCACTTATAATTGATAGTTAGATGGACAGTTCAGGGTCTTCCAAAGGATACTCAGTGTTCCATTCCTTTTCTTTCTAATATATTATTCCAGGTTGGCAAGCTGAATAAAAATGCTAGAACTATATAGTAATAATATATGCTAAATAGTTTGGCTGCTTTTTGGTCATTCAGTTATGACCTTGTGGACCATATTCTCCATGGAGCTTTCTTGGCAAAGTTACTGGAGTAGTTTGCCACTTCCTTCTTCAGTGGATTAAGACAAACAGAGGCCAAGTGATTTGTCCAGAGTTATATAGCTAGTAAGAGTCCGAGACTGGGTTTGAAGTAAGGTGTTCTTGACTCCAGGCCCAGTGTTCTATCCACTAAGCCATTTAGTAGCCATGCTATGTAGTAATAATATATAAATACTCATTGTATACTTAAAATTATATACATTCAAAAATGAAGCTGTAATATATATAAAATACTAGCAATAGTTAATCCATGACTTAACACATACCAACATGCAATTGCATATAAGGCATATATTACATGGGCAAATACAATATTGCCATCTGGGGACCTGTTTAACCACTTTGCTTTCTCCTGAGTCATAATAATTTTCCTTAATCGTAGGTAAGATACTTCTTACTCTCATGAACTATTAACGTTGCAGCTGGTGATGGTATAAGCTGACTTAGCACCTTTTAACCTCTGGATTGTAGCACAGTGGGTCTCTTTGTCTGATATTTTGTGCCATTCACCTAGACTCTAAGCTACTTAGTGACAGCACATTTCGAAACCAACATTCCTGTTTGATCCTTGGATAGCAAGTCTCACTGTCAATAGATCTTCTACTGGGGAATGCAACCATTTCCTTATCATCACCACTATTGCAGTAGATAATTGTTTCACAGCCTTCCAGACTAGCATTTGTTCTCTGAACGAAAGGCTTCCATGGATCTGCACGGATCAACTCTAGTTTATGTAGGAGGCAATTTACAAAGTCTTTGAAAGCTTTTTCATTTTTGTCTATCTAGCAATCTCTAAATGGCTTCATAGCATTTAGAAAGAATTAACCTTTCCCACTTCTGTTTCTGATTCTCTTCACATCCATGGGTGAGATTATATAACGATTTAACCATACCAACATACAGTAAAAATTTGTGATAATAGCTTCCCAAGACCTAAAAATGTTCATAAATCTTTCAGTATTTTGGATGTGGCCATTATTTTTTTTTTCCAGTTAGTCTTATGTCTTGCTAGTACCCTGTGATTTTCACACTTAACAGAGGTTCTGAGAAACTGGCACTTGTCAATTGATAGCTTTGGACCAGTCTTCTCTCTAGCTGATCTAACATTTTCATTAGAACATCTTCATGTTCTCTCAGTGTCTTTCCAAAAACAATGAGACTATCTAGGTACACCAGCACTTCCAGAAAATGTATATCTCTTGCTACTTTTTTCCCATTGGTCACTGGAAAGTATCTTATGACACTGAAATGCATTGAGGCATACATCCACATGGTAAAAATCAAATAAAAATTGTTATGTCCTTATCATCTGTCATAGGAATCTGAATGTTTCCATGCTCTAAATCCAACACCAACTTTGAAAGTTATTGGCAGACTAAGGAATAGTCCAGGGTTTCTTGAACCCTTGGTATTCTATACTGATCCACTTATATTTTCTTGTTCAGAGTTTGGTAGTTTTAGTCTATGCTCCACTATACATAATATATACAGGATACTGGATTCTGTAATGATATTGTTGATCAAAAGTTCTTTCAGTTACTGAAGTATCCCTCAAGAATAATCCTAGATTGGGAGTGGAATCAAGGTAATAGAGTAGAGGCAGCAAAGTAGTTGAATTTTTCCAACATTCCCCTTCTCTCCCTAAGAATTTTAAAATAATGCCTAAAACTAAATTCTGGAGGTCTAGGTGAAACACTTTTTTTCCAGCCCAAGACAACTTAGAATGTCAGAAGGAAATATCTGTGACACTCAGCTGGGGGATGGCTCAGAGTATACAATGACAGTACCAGAAGTGAACCTTGAAGGCAGCATGGGCAATAGCAGGAGCAGTTTCAAGAGCTCTCAGCCTAGATATGGTAAGGATAACTGGTCAGAAAGACATTATGGGAGACCCTTTTTTGGCACGAGGTACAGGACCTGGTACTAAGCACCTCTATTGTTCAAATGCAGTTCTGGGTTGCAGTTCCAGGGTGGAGAGAATTGTTTGTGGTCAATTTCAAGGGAGCAGGACCCCTGGTCACAGTTCTAAGGCAGAGAGGAGCACTGGTGCTTGCTGCAGCAGGAGATCAGGGGACCTGGTCATGGTTCCAGGGACAAGACAAGCACTAGAGAGTAGAGACCTTGAATGGGTAAAGATCAAAATGTAGACCAGGAGAACAATGATCACACTCTCCCTGGATCACACCATCTTGGAAGCACTGTAAACTGACAGATCCCCAGAACTATCTCTGAAAACAATAACACCAAAAAGTCAGAAGCTTGGGACAGTGCCTCTCCACCCCAGGTGAGCAGAGGGAATTTTAAAATTCCTTTGTCAAATGAAGGGTATACTCTAGGGACCTTTAAGTTCTCAGTTCCTCCAAGGTGGCACAATCAAGGGAGAGGAGTTTACTCCTCTCCTGGCCTGAGCCCTGGTCTGGGAGCAACCACAAGCTTTTCTGCCTAGAATGTGTGAGTAGGAGTCCCTCTCCAGAGCCTCCACCAGCTCCACCATACCAGTGATCCTCCTCATCCCAGGACCTCCACTCAGGACTGAGACCCAGGTCAGCTGCTCAATTCCCCCAGGGTCTTTAGGCAGAGGGCTCCAAAAGTGGAAGCTGCTGAGCAGTGGCTGCTGCTGCCCTGGGGCCAGGCAGCACCTTGCTCCCCTCTCATTCAGGTGAAATAGTTTGCTCACTGACCTTTGAAGCTGTCTTTAACATTTGTGGGTTGAGAAATCTGGGAACTTCAGCTGCTGCCAGTGATTCCACACCCTGAAGCATGCTCCAGTCCTGTCCCTGTCATGTGCTGGGCTGTGCTCTGCTCTGAGCCTGGTGTAATAGACTTTTCCTGTTGGCCTTAGAGGCTGTCTTGGGCTGGAAATCTCTTTCACTCTATCATTTTGTGACTTCTGTTGCTCCAGAATTTGTTTAGAGCCTTTTTTACAGGTATTTTGTGGGCTATGGGGGTAGAGTAGAGCAGGTCTATCCTACTACTCTGTCATATTTAACATAAAATTCAAAGTGAAGATAGACTGGAAAAATGAGAAACAACAAAAAGAACATGACAATAAGAATCTACTGTGGTGGTAGGGAAGACCAAGACATAAACTCAGAAGAAGACAATAATGGGAAAACAGCTTACAAACAAAGCCTAAAAGGAAAAAAAGATAATTTGACACAATCTCAACAAGAATTACTGTAAGAGTTTTAAAAGAAGAGATTAGAGAAGTAGAGGAAAAATTGGAAAAATTATGAAAAATGTGATTTAACAGCTTGGTAAAAGCTGAAGAAAAAAAACCTTAAAAAATTAAATTGACTAAGTAGTGAAAGAAACAAAAAATTAGCTGAAGAAAAGGATCCTTTAAAAAACCAAATAGGCCAAATGGAAAATGAGGTACAAAAGTTCACTGAAGAAAATAGTTCTTTAAAAATTAGAATTGGGCAAGTAGAAACTAATGACTCCATGAGATATCAAGAAACAATAAAATAAACTCAAAAGAATGAAAAAATAGAAGAAAATGTAAACACCTCATCTGAAAAGCACTTAGGCAGGAAAGTATGTCAAGGAGAGATGACTTAAAGGTTATTGACTACATGAAAGAATAAATTTAGATTTTCCTCAAAGGGTCAGGAATCTGTCAATAAGAACTTAATAAGTACTTATTATTTGCCAAGCAAAAGCAAAGACAGTTTCGGTTATCAAGGAGCTTATATTTTAATGGAGGAAGATAACACGCAAAAAAGAAGTAAAAAGCCTGGCATAGGGGACTGTCCTTAGCATTTTGGTATAAGAAATGGCTGGCCTGGGGACCTTCATTAAATGGCATTGCTGAATATAGCCATCCTCTAAGGAGTTTTTAGGGACTGAGGGTACTTCCTAGGTGTGAATTGCAGGACAAATGCTGGAGTATGATGGAGTAGTCCAGTAGTGACCTGATGAAAAATGAAGAGCCAATAAGGTAGATTCTGAGTTGCTTCTTGGGGATATATGATCTTCTATTAAAGATTAAGAACATGACTGCCCTCTCTGAACTCTTTCCTTAATCAATTATTCTATTCCTCTGGCACTAGAAGGTCACCAAAGTTAAACTTCTAAGGCTCCAAGTTTAAGGGTGCAGTACTCTCATGATGGTCATTGATACAACTTCCTATAGGCTTCTGAAAGGATGTAGATATAGATGGTCAAAATACATAAGCACCGAGCCCTACTTGCTGCTTACTAAACCCTAGTAGGAATTTAAATAGTCTAAAATTGTTTCGTATCAATACTTTATAAAAGCAGTAACTGGTCAGTTTGGACATTACAACTTCTTCAGGAAACTTCATCTCCTCAGGAAATTCAGACATATCCTAAATATGGGAAAAATTTGTTATCCAAATGTAGCATATTCTCATCCTTTCATGAGTTGTCAAGGTATTTTTCTCAAATATCTCTCATGGAATAATTACATATAATACTCATTGGTGATCTATTTGTTCAATATATCAATGTATTCTCAGGATCAATCTTTATTACTACTTTTGCGTAATATTCTATGAGTCCAGATGAGAAGAATTCATTAAAAAATGATGATGCAGACATGCTAACTGTCTTAGGAACCTTGACTCCTAAGCCACTTTTCATTTTCTAATGCTGGTTCCTTGAAATTTGCTCTTTCGCACACCAACATTCCTCTCTTGGCTACATGCATCACGTGTTTATCTAGGCTACAGGTATAGAAAATTCTGTTTGGGCTTTGTTTATAGTGGTTGTATCAAGCTGTTGAATCTTCTATTCCCTCGGTTCTTTGTCATTCCAAATAGGACAATTCTATTCCTGGTTCCATATCTTAGTGGACTTCCTGTAGGCTCTTATCATCAAGTTTTTATCAATATGACTCTTCTATTTTACACATACCAAAAGATGTTTGGTTTTCCCAAGCTAAATCTCTCTTTGCTACTCTAAGACAGTTCTCAAACCAACTGACCCCTTTAAGCAAATAACCAAAGGTTTGTACTTTCTGTTAAAAGAGAAGATTTATTAGGTGTGGCTGTTGCTCTTGATGATATATCATGCTTCTACATGTTTGCTCCGGCCTGACCTTATCTACTTCCTCTGCTTTTACTATTTCCCACCAATCTCTGCAATTGATACTCATTGAAATTACAGAATTAGAGGGCTTTTTGATTATGTAATTCCACTGAGAACTCAAAGAATTAAATCGACTTTAGCTTAATGAGAGAAGTGGTTGGTTGGTTGTTTTCTCTCTTTCTTTCCCTTTCTCACCTTTCTTTTTCTCTCTTCTCTCCTTTCACCTTCCTTTCCCTTCCCTCTCCCCTCTGCATCCTTCCTTATTTCTTTCTCTCATTACATATAGGTAAATAAATAGCTGGGTTCTCTCTTACTCAACTTGGTTACAATACCTTAATAGCCATTTTTCTTCTATTCCAAGTCACTCCCCTTATCAGAGAAAATAGAATTGAAATACATATTGAGTAATAACACACACACATATTATGTTTATATATATTTTTCTAGAAATATGATTTCACTGGTATAGTGTCACAATAAGAATCTGCAATGAGGAGAAACTGAGGTACAAAATTCCAAGCATAATCATTTTATTATCAAGTCTAGCAGGTGCCAATAAAGTGAGATCACAAGCCTCTCAGTGCTCAGGGATTCATTAACAGCAGACAGAGCAGTCTGTGACACAGTTGATTACATAAGTTTCAGGGATGCTAAATTAGGATTGTGATTAATCTATAGTAAAAGTGGAGTAAGGGTATAGGGTAGACTTACATTTGGCATAATCATGCTGACTCCCAAATGGGAGTTTCCAAAGTCCAAGGTAATGGGGAAAACACGGTTAGTCAAACTCTTCTGGAAAGTCTTATGTTAGATAACCCCTTACACCAGAGTGGTCCAGTGCTAGGCTTGTGATCAGACAGAGCATTTTATGACCATGTCAACTCATCCTTCCTCCTCCTTTCCAGGGTAAGAGTGAGTTCAGCCTGTAGCCTAAAGAAATGGGAAAGTTAGACTCTCATATAGAAGTCAAACTATTTTATAGACTTTAAAATGTTAAAATTTCTTTTTAAATCAAGCTAATTCCTAAGTACTGATTCCAGTGATTGACTAGATAATTCTCAGTCAATAATTAACACACAACAAAGTGGGGTATCAATTTTCAATATCACAATAGGGAACTCCAGTGAAGAAATTCCCAATACTAGATATTAATATAGATCAGTAACTGCTTTGTAATTTAAGTTTTTAGAGTGTTGTCTGGGGGTATTGAGAAGTTAAAGCCAGTAGGGTCAGAGACTGGTCTCTCTCCATTATACATATATACATTATACATATATAAGGCAGTTGGGTGAAATGAATTGGTTGCCTGGATTAATATTTTTAAGGCCTAGATTTATTCCATACCTTTTCTTTCTTCTTTTTTAAATGAACAAGCATTTTATTTTCTTTCTCCATACATTTTCAGTGGGCAAAATAATTTTAGATAGTGCTTCTATAATTGTCTTACCAAATACTTGGAAGCCAGCATAACCTGTAGATAGCAAGCTATAGGAGAGAAGAAGGAATGTTGGGGGTAGCAGTAGGAGCTGATAGCTCAAAAATAGCCATAGTCTCTGTTGGCAGATGTAGCAATAGTCATCTTATGGAGTAATCTTCAATTTTTGGTTTACTATGATTTTTGCATCTTTATTAGCTACCTCCAGACATGATAGGTTATAAAAGTTCTAATTTTTTTGAGGCATAGTAGAGCTAGAATTGACCTCAAATCTGGGAAGCTGGTTTCAAGTATTGCATTTAGCACATATACACCTTAGGCAATTCACTAATCCTTTCATTGCCCTATGACTTCTTTAAGACTATAAGTTATAGAGAAGATGCTGGCCTGCATGGATAGAAGGAATTTCTTTTCTCAGAGTTTCTTATACAAATGAAATCACAGGTCCAGCTGCTATTGAATTTCTGACTCTTATTTTTGTCTGTTCATTCACTGGACCAACATTTATTGTGCTCTTTTTATATTTGAGACTTCATAAATATACACTCTTATACTTATCCCTTGGTTACTCTTATGCTGTACAGACTTACCAAAGTCAAATTGAATTGTGGTGCTATTATCTAAGACAGTGGCTAGCCCCAATTTCAACTCCATTTTAGCATCATGTACAAACAACAAATAAATTTAATTAAAACAACCATTGTTATTTATTTTCCCATATTTTGAAGTACACTTAAATATATCCATTCTACCGATTACATGAGAACAGAGGGCTATAAACACTAGCAAATTATAACTGTTATAATTTATAATGTATTTTGTGCCATATAAAACCATGTCCTTTAATTTACACAGCCTCTGACATAGAAGAAAAAGAAGTCTCACAGGTATACGCACTGTATGGTGCTATCCAAGGTTATAGAAAATGAAGAAGAAACTACTCTTGCAGTCAAGCTGTTTGTAATAAATAAGCAAACTCCTAACATTAAAGAAGTTGCCTGTTGAAGTGTATGTATAGGAGATGTTCCTAAAAAATTACAGTAGTTGATTTTCTTCCTTAATCATAGTTGAGTCCCCTAACAAATATTTTTGAAAACTAAAAACTAAATAGTGAAGAAAATACTACTTGGTTTACTATTAAAAAATATAATGATCTTTTATATATTTTTTAGATCAAAGGAAGTACATATGGCATATCTTGGGGCAGTTAGTTCACACAGTAGATAGAAGATTTGGAATCAGCAAGAAATACTTGTCTAGGTGACCTTGGTCAAGTTATATAACAATTGGAAATTCTAGTGATTTTAACGATATATTAATATTTTAGGGATAACATCCACTGCTAAATATATCTGCAATTGACATACTTTTAATTGGTAAAAATAATTTGTGCTTTTTTAAAAATATTTCTTGTAGTGAAAAAACAACGCCAGATGACAATCGAAGGATTTATAAGATATATGAACTCAAATGATTGCATGCTATTTAAAAAGGGTTGCACACATGTTTATCAAGATATGACTCGTCCTTTAAGTGACTACTTTATTTCTTCTTCTCATAATACCTACCTGATTTCTGGGCAGTTAATAGGGCCAAGTGACCTTTGGGGCTATGCAAGGTATTTGTTTTTGCATTTAATTTGTTTTAAATATAATTTCTAACCAACTCAAAGAATAGAAATAATGTTTTCCATTTAGATAGCACATAATATTTTTTTTAAAGTACATTCATGTGTACTATTTCATTTGCTACCTGTTGTAACAAATCTATACAATTTTGAACAATTCCTATTGATTTATACTCTATCATCACAATTATGTCATTGAAATTAGGAGAAACATCAAATTGGAAGCAGTTTTCAAAATTATATAAAAAGATAGGTGTTTATAAAACATGTGCTTTCTAGTAGTAAAAAGTGTGGCAAATTCAGTCTATAAAATTAAGATAATTTCTTTGAATTTAAAGGTAGAATTCAGATCTAGCCAAAATCTTTGATGCCAAATAACACAGGCCAATAATAAGGGACTTGATACATAACAGATTTTAGAAATTCAGTGGAGTAGGAAGTGCTCTTTGTGGCTCTTTGATGGAACCCAAACCCAGTACCAATATAGAATTTCTAAACAAAATTATTTGCTAATCTCTTCACCTCCAGCTGCAGAGAATGTGTGAATCAGGTGAGAAAATGAGCACAGAGAATTAGACCCTGATACATCATTCTTAGAGGTGATGTTTTCTAAAATCAGTATGGAGTAGAAGCTGAGCAAAATTGTGACGTAGGTGAAACTCACCTTTGACTTCGCTGGCATCAGCATTCATGTTTACACTTTCAGTGTTCCCTACAAATACATCCCTCACCTGGGCATCCAGGATTCCTAATGTTTCTCCATTTTACTGACAATCAAAATCTGCCTCATGGGTAAGATGAGATGAATTAAATTTCACTAAGATGTAAATGACCAATGAGACAATCATAAAAGAATAGAGAATTTCTAGAGTTGCAAGAGACCCAAGAAGATATATCCCATTTAAGAGGCACTCACATTTTAATAGGAGGGAACACCTCAAACTAAAGGAAGAAAAAATATCTGACTGTGGAATTTGCTGAATCCATAAGACAATGTCACATTGCATCCCAGTGGCAGAGATACGGTAGCCATTTGCCATTTCTTTCTTCAGGTCATTTTGCAGAAGAGGAAATTGAGGCAAATAGGGTTTAGTGACTTGCCCAGGGTCACCTAGCTAGTCAGTGTCTGAGGTTGGATTTGAGCTCTAGAAGATGAGTCCTCCCGACTCTAGGTCAGGCACTCTATCCACTGTGCCACCTAGCTGCCCAGATGAAACCTAAGAAGTGACAAATTGAACGTTTGAATAGGTTGGGAGATGCAGGGAGGTTTTTGCTCTTATCCCAATCAGATCCTTATAGTACGCCTTTGCTGGTTTCCTAGAAGTCTTGTGAAACCTTAGAATACTAGATATATTAGGACAATGTAAAAACGTTTTTAAAAAGGAAAAAATTTTTTGGGGTGATCTGTTATTCTAAGTTATTTATTAACATATTTATTACCTTAATGACTTCTTTATGTAAGATATCTGAGAAGTGTTTTGTTTTAATTTTATTCAGTGCCCTTGTGAAAGGATGTCGTTGTTTAGAAATTGACTGCTGGGATGGATCACAAAATGAACCTGTTGTATATCATGGGCATACACTAACAAGCAAGATTCTGTTTAAAACTGTCATCCAGGTGATCAACAAGTATGCGTTTATGGTGTGTATGTACTGTTAAAATGTAATAACCTAATCCAGGCTCTTAGTAGTAGTATTAGCTTTAAACAACGATAATCAGGTTAGATTATCAGATACAATGGCAAGCGTATTTTACCAACATTATAAATTCTCAGAATCTGAGTAGAAAGAGACTGCAGAGAACTAGTTCAACCCATACCTGAATAGCAGTACCCCCTACAACATATCCAACAGGTAACTATCCATTTTTTCTATCCATTTGAATACTTCTAGGGAGGGTGAACTCTCCACTTCCTAAAGCCATAGTATTCTTTTTTGGGATTACTCTTCATTAGGAACTTCCTATTATTATGCTTAGATTTTCCTTCTTGCAACATTTATCCAATGCTCCAAGTTCGGCCCCATTTGGGCCAAGTGGAACAAGTCCAGTTTCTCTTCCTTATGACAAGACCTTCAAATTCTTGAAGACAATTCTCATATCCCTCTCTTAGTCTTCTCCAAGTGAAACACGTTCATTTGCTTCAACTGACCCTCGTATGGAAGAATTATTGTTCATTATTCTGGTAGCCCTCCTTTGAGTATTCTTCTTATCAAAATCGTGACTATATTGAACACAGAACTTCAGATGTCGTTTGGCAAGGACTTAATACGGCAGGACTCTGACCTCCTTACATTTTGGGGCACTAAGCCTCTCTTAAAACAGCCTAAGATTGTGTTGTTACCTTTTCTTGGTTGCTGCATCACACTATTGACCCATATTGGATTTGCACTAAAATCCTGTATGCATGATCTATATCTTAATCCCATAACCTACAAGAGGGACAGATTGTTTTATACCTTGTATGTGTGTCCCCAGCCTAGTAGAGCTTGTTACGTATTTATTCATTGAATGCTTGATTAAGGACATCTCTTCAATATCTCCTAATCTCTACTTTTCACTACTCTTACAGCTACTCCTATAGTTTAGGTCTTAATCATCTTTTGTCTGTGTGATTCAATCAATCAACAACCTTTTTTGTACTTGATCCTGGAGCCTATAGAGAGGCAGTGGAGTTTACTGAGGAACAGGGCATGACCTGATCAGAGTTGTGCTTTAGAGAAATCACTTTGATGGCTGAATAGAGAGAGAGTTGAGGTAGGCAGACCCACCAGCAGGCTGTTGTAATTGTGCAGGTGTGAGGCAATAAGGATTTACACTAGACTGGTGGTAGTGTCAGAGGAGAGCAGGAGGCCTAGTGGAGAGATGCAGTGAAGTGAAATTTATAGGCTTTAGCAACAGATTGAATATATTGAGGGTGGGGTGGAGTGAGAGATAGTGAGGATCTAAGGATGACAATAATACAATGTAAGCCTGAAGAACTGGAAGGTTAGTGCCAAATTTAGTTAGAAAAGGAGCCCCTAAATCATACACAAGGATCCCTAAAGACCACATATTGACTAAGAAAATCACATTATCAAGAAAACTTTCAGGGGGCAGAGTCAAGATGGCGGAGAAAAAGCAGGGACTCACTTGAGTTCTCCCTCAAACCCCTCCAAATACCTGTAAAAATAACTCTAAACAAATTCTAGAGCAGCAGAACCCACAAAATGACAGAGTGAAACAAATCTCTAGCCCAAAACAGACTGGTCTACAGGAAGGTATACAGGAAGGGTCTTTTGCATCAGGCTGGGAGCTGAGTGCAATTCAATGTGGGCCACACTAGTACAGATGGGGCCAGAGGAGGCCTCAGGGGACTGAATCATTGGCAGCTGTGGTGGTTTTCAGATTTTTTTTTTTGACCCATAAATGACAAAGACAGCATAGAAGTTCAGTGGGAAAACTCTGTTGGACCTGGGTGAGAGAGAAGCTTAGCTGGGGGGTGGGGTGGGGGTGGGGGTGCATGAGAAGAGGGGCAGAGATGGTGGCAGAGCAGCAGCAGCTGCTTCTGGAGCTCAGGGCCCACAGACAGTATGAGGGTGGAGTGGCTGATCAGAGGGAGATTGCAGGGATGTCTCTGTTGATACTGAGGCAGCATTCTGTTGTTTTGTCCTTGGATCTGGGTCACAATCCTGGTTGGTGGTCCTGGGGCAAGGAGGAGTGCTGGTGTGGCAGATATTTTGACTGCAGTGAAGATGGAATCATCCTCACAGTTCCAAGGCAGAAAAGAATGCTTTTGGTCACTCATAGACCAGAGGTCCAGAGCACAGGACAGGAAAGGAGTGAACACCTCTCCTTTGATCATACCACCTTGGAAGAACTAAAAATTTGTGGACCTCTAAAATTATCTCTGAAAACAGTTGCACGAAATCCCTGAAGTTTGGGACAGGACACCCTATGCACTAGAAGCAGAGTCCTACCTTAATAAAGAGTTAGAAAGTCAAGTATTTGGCTGGGAAAATGAGCAAACAGTATAAGAAAAGACCTCAGACTATAGAATCTGATTTTGGTGACAAAGATTAAAACATACAACCAGAAGAAGACAACAAAGTCAAAGCTCCTACATCAAAAGCCTCCAAGTAGGCCATGGAAAAGCTCAAAAAGGATTTTGAAAGTTAAGCAAGAGAAGTAGAGGAAAAATTGGGAAGAGAAATGAAAGTGATGCAAGAAAATCATGAAAAATGAGTTAACAGCTTGCTGAAAGAAAACCTTCAGTATTATCTATGTTCTATTTTATTTTTATTTATTTTGTTAAATATTTCTCAAGTATATTTTCATCTGATTTAGCATTCTAGAGTATTATGGTCACATGTTTGACACCTCTGCTTTACAATAATAAGGAAGTTAGGAGGGAGGAGATTTAGAGGAGGAAACAAAATGAGTTTGGTTTTGAAAATGTTTAAGATGTCTACCATGGACACACGGTTCAAAATTACTGAAAGGCAGTTGAAGGTACAAGATTGGAGGTCAGCAGAGAAGTTATAAGGCAAATGTGTAGATTTCAGTGGTTATTAAGGTGTTTATCAAGTCCATGTAAGGTGATGAAACCATCAAGTGAAATAGTAGAGAGGGATAAGAGAAAAGGGTCCAGGACAAAACCCTATTGGGCCCCTATGATTAGAGGGTGTCATATGGGAGACAATTTAACAAAAAAGAGAGAGGGGTGGTCAGATAGGTAGGAGGAGAACCAGGAGGACATTCTAGAATGTCACAACAGACGGTTTGAGGCTGCTGAGAGGTCACGGAGGATGAGGATTGAGAGGAAGCCATTGAATTTAGCAATTAAGAGATCAATTAAGAGAACCACAATCCTTTATCTTATGATCTAATACCCATCTACATGGAGCAGCAAACTCATGGATTCTGGTAAAGTTTCTCATACACTAATCAAAGCCAAAAGCACAGGCTTAACAACTTTGCAAAGTCAATTATATAAGGTGAAGCTTATTTTCCTCCTTTCATTTTCTTTCACTACTTCAGCCAATTATAATGCAATAAGATAAAGTATATATCTTGGAGTTGAGGTAACAGAAATTATCATATCTCTCTGCAATCACTGTTCTAAAACCCCTGGGAATAGAAAAAACAGATAAAACATCACAATATTTATCACTGAGAGGATCTTTCTTGAACATAACAAACCATCAACTGATCTTACACCTCAACTACATGCCAATATAGGGGCCCTAAAGAATTGTCCATACAGATCTCTAGTCCTCTATAGTCTCAGAGGACTCTAAATAAAGTTTTCCCATAAATGTCATTAATTATTTATCTTTTCCTTCTGTAGTCAGTCCCCTGGTTTGCCATTTGCTGCCAAATAATAGTGAAAAATGGTCAGAAAGCCTTTAATTCTCTCTTTCATTTTTCCCTATGGTCTTAGAATAGGACTAATTTAGGTAGTTCATAATTCTCAGAGACATAGCATCACTGTAAATATAATGGTGCTTGAAAGTATGGTATGTGTGTGTGTGTGTGTGTGTATGAATGTGTGTGTTTGTGTGATCTTGGAGTACTTTGGTTTCACTGCAAAAAATGCCCAACTTTTCAAATCCTATCTAGCCCTCTCTTTGCTTCTACTTCTTTTATTTCTTGGTATACCTTATTGTCCATAGGCAATTCCTGTCTAAGACACGTTGATGCACTGACTCAACAATCCTCCACCCAGCTACATTGCATAATCTTTACAATGTGCATTCTTCATCTGCTTGGTTTTTCCTGTGCCAATTGTTAGGTCAATCTCTTGGTTGTCTATAGATCTAATGTGAGAGCCTATGCAATATCTTGAACTATAACAATGTTGACTTTATTTTTATATTACAACTATATTGTAGTTTAAATAAAAAGACAACTCACTATTTCTCCTCAGAGAGGCACACAAAGGAGTTTGTATCAATTTTATTTGTTTAGTTCTATAAAGTACCTCTTGTTAATCTAATGGGTATAATAAAAATCTGTAAATTAATTTAAGTAGTTTGATGATTTATATAGAATATATTATGTATATTACTTACACATTAAGTTGGTATGTCCCCGTAACAAGGATTATTCTTCCAGTTATTTAAGACATTCTATACTTCTTTAAAATGATTTTCATCTTGTACTCAAATGGGGTAATCTTTCATGTAGCTGTTAATACTATGATATTCTTTCAAGAATTATTGATTCTTATTCTTTGCATATGCAGACATATAAATTTTGGTACTGGTTCTTTGTTTTACATGTTTGAGTTATTTTCATGGATGAGTATATATGTATATTTTATCGAATATCAAATCCCTGTAAGAGATAATTCCATGTAAAGATTTTTTTACTTGATGGTTCTCTTTTTGCCCCAGCTATACTAATTTAATCTATGCAAAATATTTTCAATTTTATATAAGTGAAATTATTTATCTTTTTTCATTACCCTTCTCCCTTGTTTAGGTCAGAATTCTCATTCTAATCACAGCTCTGGAATTCATGTGAGCTTTTTTTCTTCCTAATTCTTGATTCTTTGGCCATTACAATTCAGGTCACAAAACCATTTTACATTTATTGTTGCATATGGTATAAGGTACAGAGACATTGTGATATAATGAATACAGAGCCAATCTTAGAGTCAGAAGGATATAAATTTAAATCCCTCCTTTGATACATACTGTCTGTGTAAACCTGAACAAATACTTTTACTCCTCAGTGCCCTAAGCACTTATTTTCTAAAACTATAATTTTCAGAAAAATGATTGACCTGCTTTAGTAGAGCTAGTTTCTTCATTCCAAAGTCCCTATACCAATGAAATCACAGGTCTGATACTAAAAAATGATATATTATTGGCCTTAGCCCAATTTTTTGCTAACCTGCTTTTCATTCCTACCCCACCCCCTCAGATGTTCTTGCTTAATAGGGAATTCTTTTTCAAATAATTTTTGTTCTCCTTTAATAATTGAGTTGTTTCTGATTCTTGCTTGTGTATTTGCTTCCACTGATCTGCTTTTCTATTTTTAAAACCAATATCAAGTAATTTTAATGATGTCAGCTTTGTAATATCCATTGAATCCTGGAAGAGCAATTCTTTCTTTATTCCTATGTTTTTCCTTATTTTCCTTGAGATTCTGGACTTTGTCCCTCCAAATGAACTTTGTTATTTGTTTAGCTCTACAAAGTACCGATTGGTAATCTAATTGGTATAACTCCAAATCTGTAAATTATTTTAGGTAGTGTGATTATCTATCATATATTCTACATATTACTTATCCATTAAGTTGGTATGGTCCAATCATGCACAATGATTATCCTTCCAATTCCTTAAGTCATTCTATATTTCTTTAAAAAGTGCTTTGTAATTACAATTATGAAAGTCTAGAGTGTGCCTTAGTAGATTGACTCTCAAATATTTATGTATTTTGCAGCTACTTTGAATAGGACTTCTCTTTTTATTATTTCCTTCTGGATATGGTTATCGTTGTGTCTACATGCTGATGATTTTTGTAAATTAACTGTATGCTGTGACTTTACTGAAGATTAGATTCTTTGCTGTTTCTCTTGGATTTTCTAAGTAAACCACCATGTAATCTGCAAAGAGGCATAATTTGTGTCTTCTTTTCCTATGTTTATGGCTTTAATTTCTTTCTCTTATCTTATTGCTGCTGTTAGCATTTCTAGAACTATGTGGGAAAAAAGGAATAGGGGTCTTTCTTACTTTACTCTTACATTTTATTGGAAAATCTTTTAGTGTATCTCTATTGCAAAAAAAAATGTTAGTTTCTCCCAACCAGGGAGTCACACTCTGGAGTTTTAAGAGACACACACAAACTTCATTAGGGCAGATTGAGAAGAAGGATCAGGGAAGCAATAAACTGAAATGGGAAATATTGGTGGTACAGGAGCAATGCCTGGCCGAAGAAACTGAAAAAGAATAAAAGAGAGTTAGAACTGAAAGAAGGGAGGAATTGTTACACAGAAAGGGGAGGACAAGGTGGGCCATACAGCCTTTTAGGCAGATGATGATGATGAGGATGATGATGTAGTTAGTATCTACTATGTGCAAGCCACTGTACTAAAGACTTTACAGATATCTCATTTGGTTTTCATAGCAGCCCTGGTAATAAGGTGCTATTATCATCTATATTTTATAGTTGAAGAAACTCAGGCAAATAGGGGTTAAGGGACTTGCCAAAGTTTCATACAGCTAATGTCTGAGGCTGAATTTGGACTCAGTTTTTCCTACATTATCTGGTATGCTACTCAACTGGAAGACACATAGCTGTATCTCAGAAACTAGAACTCAGGATGAAAACCTCCAGGAGTTTCAGTCCAAGTGCTTGGTTCTGAGGTACTTAGAGATGCTGTACAGTTCACTTTGATCTCTCCCTTTTCTGATTCTGCTTTCCCCTATCCCTTATGTGCCTTCTCTTTGATGTTTTTTTTCTGTCAGGTGTTGCTTCTGTACAAATGATTACTGTTTAGGTCATTATGTCCTGAAAGGAACTGGGGATGCTATCTCCCTGGTGCTTCCTATCAGTTTTATTAAAACTCTCAGGTGTGATTCAAATCTCTTCCATTTCAAAGACTGGAGTAGTTAAAGTCACTTTAAGGCCTTTAAGTCACTTTAAGGGAATACTTATCCCCTTAAAGTATAAACCCCAGTGGATCCAGTATGCCATGAACTCAGGATTGCAAACTGTGTCTGGCTCTATCTCCTTCCCCAGGGATCTAGGGGTAAAATTGACAGGGTTGAGGTCACTTTCTTTAATATTATAAACTTGGGTACCTATTCTGGGTGTGTTTCCTCCACTGTTAACCAACAGTGCCTAGTGACCCAGTTCCATTTAACCAATTAGCTTTTACAAGGAAATATTAACTTCTAAGACATAGCAAGAATCACAAACATTGTAAATTCTTCTAAGTAAGAATGTAAGTTCCTGGAGATCTTTGTACCTATTTGTCTTTGTATTACCAACACACAAACATTGTCCACCCCCCAGCAGCTTACAGGCACAATTCTTTTCTCTATCATCTCTGTCATTGGAGACAATGAGCTCAGTTTAATGCTGATTTTTATATAATGTCGATCTTACCAAATTCACATTCAAATGTGGCATGATTAATGGATGAGTTCTCTCCTTAGCAATCACTTGGATGAGTCCTTTCTCTTTGAGGAAATGATTTTGGGCTCTCTGAAAAACTCATCTTGGACTCAACTCCTGAATTCCCAGATGGCTTACTGTCCTGATGTCTTGAAACTCACAAGGCTGTAAACTTCAGATTAATTTACTTCACCTAAAGTGAAAAATTAAGGCAAAGGATTGAGGCTTGTTTTCATGGAGCCACATGTTGGCCTCAGATGGGGAGAGGGTCTGACACTCCTTCCGTTAATCACTTATGCAATATTTAATCATACTTCAATTTCTATAAGGCACTTCCTTTACAAGTCCTCACAGCTCTGTCAGAAGCACAGTCTCGTGTATGTGTGTGTGTGTGTGTAAAATTGCATCAGTGGCACTCTGACCATACTTTCAGGATTGGAGCTCACTGTTCAGTCCTCTGTTACACTACAATGTTAATCAGTTCTCAAGCCCCTCCCACCTGTGCTGCATCTCTATCCCTTTGGACAGATTATTCCCTCCTACCTGGAATGACCTCTTCATCTCTATCTCTTAGAAACCCTGGCATCCTTCAAGGTTCAGCTCAGGTGTTGGCTTCTAAGGGAAGCCTCTCCTGATTACTTGAGTGCTTTTTCCTTTGGAAAATTACTTTGTATATAGTTACCTGTGAACATACTATTGCCTTCCTGTGAACTTCTGTAATTAAATAAGACAGTAAACTCCTAGAAATTTTTGTATCTATTTGTCTTTGTATCTCTATGAATTGAATATAGTAAATGTTTTATACATGTTTATTGAATTAACAGAATCCCTTGAGAATGTCACCTTTGCTTTTGTTTTTTTTCCAATTTATTTATTTTTAGTTTTCAACATTCATTTCCACAAGATTTTGAATATCAAATTTTCTCCCCATCTCTCCCCTCCCTCCAAAACATCATGCATTCTGATTACCCTTTTCCCCAGTATACCCTCCCTTCTATCACATCCCTCCCATCTCTTATCCCTGTCTTGTCTCTTGTAGAGCAAGATAGATTTCTGTACCCCATTACTTGTATTTATTTCCCAGATACATGTAAAAACAATTCTCAACATTCGTTCCTGAAACTTTTCAACATTTGTTCCTAAAACTTTGACTTCTAACTTCTCTCCCTTCCTCCCTCCCCACCCATCCCCACTGAGAATGCAAGCAATTCAATGTAGGCTATATGTGTGTAGTTTTACTAAAGACTTCCATAATAGTCCTGTGAAAGACTACCTATATTTCCCTCCACCCTATATTGCCCCCCCGTTTATTCTCTCTCTTTTGACCTTATCCCTCCCCAAAAGTGTTTACTTCTAATTACCTCCCCTCCTCTTATTTGCCCTCCCTTCTATTATCCCACCAGACCCTACTTATCCATTTCTCCCCTACTTTCCTGTAGCATAAAATAGATTTTCTTACCAAACTGAGTGTGCATGTTATTCCCTCCTTAAGCCAAATGTGATAAGAGTAAGCTTCACTTTTTCCCTTTCACCTCCCCGCTTTTCCCCTCCAGGATTTTTCTTGCCTGTTTTATGAGAGATAATTTGCTCCATTCCATTTCTCCCTCTCCTCCCAATATATTCCTCTCTCACCTCTTAATTTTATTTATTTAGATATCATCCCTTCCTATTCAGCTCATATTTTGCCCTCTGTCTGTACATATGCATATAATCCCTCCAACTACCCTAATACTGAGAAGAGTTTTTCAAGAGTTACGATATTATCTTTCCATGTAGGAATATAAACATTTCAACTTTAGTAAGTCCCTTATGATTTTTTTTCCTGTTTACCTTTTCTTCTCTTGAGTCTTGTGTTTGAAAGTCAAATTTTCTATTTAGCCCTGGTCTTTTCATCAAGAATACTTGAAAGTCCTCAATTTCATTGAATGACATTTTTTTCCCTTCAAGTATTTTATTCAGTTTTTCTGGGTAGATGATTCTTAGTTTTAGTCCTGGTTTCTTTGACTTCTGGACTGTCATATTCCAAGCCCTGTGATCTCTTAGTGTAGAAGCTGCCAGATCCTGTGTTAAACTGATTGTATTTCCACAGTACTTGAATTGTTTTTTTCTGGCTACTTGCAATGTTTTCTCCTTGACCTGGAAACTCTGGAATTTGGCTATCGTGTTCCTAGGAGTTTCTCTTTTTGGATGTGTTTTAGGATGTTTTAGATGTGATTGGTGTATTCTTTCAATATTTATTTTACCCTCTGGTTCTAGAATATGAAGGTAGTTCCCCTTGATAATTTCATGAAAGGTGATGTCTGGGCTCTTTTTTGATCATGGCTTTCAGGTAGTCCCATAATTTTTAAATTGTCTCTCCTGGATCTATTTTTCAAGTCAGTTGCTTTTTTCCATTGAGATATTTCACATTGTCTTCAATTTTTTCATTCTTTTGGTTTTGTTTTATAATTTCTTGATTTCCCATAAAGTCATTAGCTTCCATCTGCTCCATTCTAATTTTTAAAGAACTATTTTCTCAGTGAGGTTTTGAACTTGCTTTTCCATTTGGTTAATTCTACTCTTTAAAGCATTATTATTCTCATTTGCTTTTTGAACATCTTTTGCCATTTGAGTTAGTCTATTTTTAAAGATGTTAATTTCTTCAGCATTATTTTGGGTCTCCTTTAGCAAGCTGTTGACTTATTTTTCATGATTTTCTTTCATTGCTCTCATTTTTCTTCCCAGCTTTTCCTCCACCTCTCTTACTTAATTTTCACAATCCTTTTTGAGCTCTTCCATGGCCTGAGATGATTGCATATTTATTTTGGAGATTTCGGATGCAGAAGCCTTGACTTTTAGGTCTTCTTCTGATAGTATGCATTGTTCTTCCTCATCTGAAAGGATGGAAGAAAATACCTGCTCACCAAGAAAGTAACCTTCTATTGTCTTATTCTTTTTCCCTTTTTTGGGCATTTTCCCAAAGCCAGTTACTTGACTTTTGAGTTCTTTGTCAAGGGAAAGGTATACTCTGGGGACCTGTAAATTCTCAGTTCCTCCAAGGTGGCACAATCAAGGGAGAGGAATTTATTCCTCTCCAGGCCTGCACTCTGGTCTGGAAGGACAATTCCCTCTCCAGAGTCTCCACTAGCTCCACCTCACCAGCACTCTTCCTCACCCCAGGGCAGTCACTTAGGGCTGAGATCCAGATCAGCTGCTTAATTCCCCCAGGGTCTGTGGGCCAGGGCTCCAACAATGAAAGCTGCCACTGCATTCCCTTCTCACCCAAGTGAAAGAGCTTTCTCAATGATCTTTTAAGCTGTCTTTGGCTTTTGTGAGTTGAGGAATCTGGGTCCCACAGCTGCTGCTGGTGGCTCCTTGAAGCCCACGGCAGTCCTGTCCTTGCTGCAGCAGGGCCCACACAGTGCTATGCTCCACTCCACACCGGGTGTGATATTTCTTTCCTGTTTGCCTTCCAGGCTGCCTTAGGCTGGAAATCTCTTTCACTCTGTCCTTTTGTGACTTCTGCTGCTCTAGAATTTGTTTAGAGTCATTTTTACAGGTATTTTATGGACTGAAGGAGGTGTGTCCTTCTACTCTGCCATCTTGGCTCTGCCCCCTCACCTTTGTTTTAACCAAACCTATTCATTTCCTCTATTTGCTGTTTTGGGGGTACATTCATGTGTACATAATTATTTGTTTCCAAATGTCCTATATTTCAGAAGTTTAAGTTTAAAAAAGAAAAATCACATAATTTATTTCTTTCTTGTCTAAATTGTGCTAGCTCTCTCCTCTTCTCCACTGTTTTTTTTAGTTTGATCAAACTCAGAAGAATTTCTATTGCTCCCTTGTCCAAGGTGTCCAAACTTAAAATGTATGAAAAACCCAAAGTATTTATATGATTTTTTCAATAAAATTATTTTCTCTTTCTGGGGACTAATCTTAATCACAATCTCTTTTTAGGCATCTGATTATCCAGTGGTACTCTCTCTAGAAAATCACTGTTCTCCTCATCAACAAGAAGTAATGGCAAGCAATCTACAAAGTATACTTGGGGATACACTTCTTTCTGATGTGCTTGATAACTTTCCAAATGACTTACCTTCACCTGAGGTAACTATAACATGGTTCATATAGCTTTGTAAATATAAGAGTGCCTCTATTCTATCCCCACTCTAATACTTCTTCTACATAGCTGCCCAATATGAAATGATTAGAGTCTAGCAATTCAGGATTCTGAGCCAAGTTGTTGTGATGATTTGATTTTTCTGTTTTAGAATTTTGATATTTTAACCATGATCCTGATTATGCTTGGCAAATGAGTGATTATAACTCTTCAGTTAAGATATCAATTAAAGACATTTATAACATGTGAATATATACCTAAGCTCAAAATTATTTCAGTATAACTTAGAGGAACCTCAACTTACGTTCTCACTTCTAAGCAGTGTAATCATAAAGAAATCACTTAACCTTGAGGGCAGGGTCTGTTTCAGTTTTGTTGTTATTGTGTATGTCCTTCATTGCTGAAGAAGACCAGGCCATCAGAGAAATGATGACATGACTTGCACTTGACTTTGTTTTGAGTGAAGGAGGGCTGTGCAGGTCACCAGCCTCACTTTTCCTCCAGAAACATCTGAATCCAGAGCGATTAATGGCCAAAAAAATGCCCAGTTTCACTTTTACCTTTTACCTGTAGTGCCAAGTACAATTTCTAGCACTTAGTAAGTGATGAACAAATGCTTATTGATTAATAAATGAACTATTGTTACCCGCTGTTACCTCATTTGTAAAATGGAGACAATATTTCTGTTACTTAAATCATAGGCTTATTGAGAAGATAAAATGTAAGTCTATTGTATTTAAGCACTTTGTAACTACAAGTGCTATACAGCTATAAGTTAACTAATCATTTTCATTAATTATTAATAATGTTTGGTGCTTTCTCCTTCAAATTGTTTTGTATTTACATGTTGAACTCTTCATATCCTTCAGAAAAGCACAAGCTCTTTGAGGACAGGGACTGATTTTTTTCTCCTTTATATCTCCAGAGTCTAGCATAATGCCTTACTACTTAATTTCATTATGTAATACTTTCTACATTTATTTATTACACAAAAAATAATGACTAAATAATTCTTAAATGAAATTGAATTTATAAAACCATAATAAAGTATCAAAGAATAAAAGCAAAAGAAGAGAGGCAAACATGTCATCCTCTGAGATCTCCTGTGTCTTGGGAAAACTTTTCTTGCTGGGATTTTAGGTCTAGTCAACAAAAATTGTTCAATTCCTTCTGAAAAAAAAAAATACCTTTGGAGTTTGTAGGAAGAAGAAACTATGTCCAGTAAGGGAGAGGGGTGCGTTAAGGAACCTTTCCTGAGGAAATTGTAATTTAGATTGATATTGAAAGATGTTTAGGATTTAGATAGGTGGACATGAATGTAAGGCATTCTAGGTGAGGTAGGGACACAAAAAGAGTATATCTGCAGAGATCAGAAACCATGGGATATATAGGTGAATCCAAATTAATTAAAGTCAAGGGAAATACAATAGAAAATTGATTGGGGCCAAAATATGTAGAATTTTTCAGTGCCAAGTTGAGAAATTTGAATTTCTTGTAGTAGTCAGTGAGGAATCACTGAAGACTATTGAATAGGGGGCTGACAAGAATCAATAAGTGAACAAAGGACTTATTAAAGATCTGCTTTAGAAGATTAATCTCGTAATAGTACCTAACATGTCACAGATTAGTTTCAAAGAGACAAGAAGAACATGGACTAATTCAGAGGCTATTTTAATAGTGTAGATGAGATATGTTAAGAAACTGTACTAGGGTGAATATAATTTATTTGAGAAATATTGAGGAAGAAGAAGCAATAAGATTGGGCAAATGACTGGATCCATGAGGGATAGAGAAGAAAACAAAGGTGACAAAACCTAGGGGATTAATAGAACAGTGTCATTAATGGAAAAGGGAAAGAAGGAAGAACAACCAACCATCTCTTAAAATATTTTCTGTAACCTGTTATTTAGGCTGTTATCCTATCTCTCCTTCCACTTATACACTTTTTAAAAAATATTTATTGATTTATTTCTAGTTTTCAACATTCACTTCCACAAGATTATGAGTTCTAAATTTTCTTGCCCACTCTGTCTTCCCCTCTCCCCAAGATGGCATGCAATCTGACATAGGCTCTGCATATACTGTCATATTAAAGATATTTTCACATTAGTCATCTTGTAAAAAAAAGTTAGAGCCAATGGGAGAAATCATGAGAAAGAAGAAATAACAACAAAAGAGAGTAAATTAATATGCTTCAATCTACATTCAGACTTCTTAGGTTTTCTCTGGATGTGGATACCATTTTCTTTCATGAATTTTTTGGAGTTGTCTTAGATACTTGCATTGTTGAGAAGAGCTAAATCTATCAAAATTGGTCATCATGTAATGTTGCTGTTACTGTGTACAAAGTTCTCCTGGTTCTTCTTACTTCACTCAGTATCAGTTTTTGTAAGTCTTTCCAGGTTTTTCTGAAGTCTGCTTATCATTTCTTATGGAATAATATGACTCCATCACATTCATATACCATGACTTGGTTAGCCACTCCTCAATTGATGAGCATTCCCATAACTTCCAATTCTTGGCTACCATAAAAACAGCTGCTATAAATATTTTTGTATATGTGGGTCCTTTTTCTGTTTTTATGATTGCTTTGGTATGTAGTCCTAAATGTTCTATTGCTAGGTCAAAGGATTTGGACAATTTTATAGTCTTTTGGGTATAGTTTCAAATGCTCTCCAGAATGGTTGGATCAGTTCACAACTCCACCAACAATGCATCAGTGTTCCAACTGTCCTACATCTTGAACATTTATCATTTTCCTGTTTTATCATGTTAGGCAACCTGATATGTGTGATGTAGTAACCCAGAGTTATTTTGATTTACATTTCTCTAATCAATAGTTATTTGGAGCATTTTTCATTTGGCTAGAGGTAGCTTTAATTTCTTCATCTGAAAACTGTCTGTTCAGATACTTTGACATTTATCCCTTAGGGAATGACCTGTATTCTTATAAATTTGACTCAGTTCTTTATATATTTTTAGAAATGAGGTCTCTAGATCAGACACTGGTTGTAAAAATTGTTTCTCAGCTTTCTGCTTCCCTTTTAATCTTGGTTACATTGACTTTGTGCAAAAACTTTTCAATTTAACATAACATATCTTAGCCATTTTGCATTTCATAATGTTCTCTGTCTCATTTGGTCATAAATTCTTCTGTTCTTCATGGATCTGACAGGTAAACTATTCCTTGCTGTCCTAATTTTCTTATAGTATCACAGTTTATATCTAAATCTTTATATTATATGCCCATCTTAACTTTATCTTGGTATACAATATAAGATGTTAGTCTATGCCTAATTTCTGCTATACTATTTTCCAGTTTTCCAGAAGTTTTTTTTTTTAAATAGTGAGTTCTTATCCCAGAAGCTAGATTCTTTGGGTTTATCAAGCAGTAGATTACTATAATCATTAACTACTGTGTCTTGTGTACCTTTCCTATTCTACTGATCCACTTCTTTATTTCTTAGCCAGTACTGAGCAGTTTTGATGATTGCTGTTTTATAATACAATTTATGATCTGATATGGCTAGGCCACCTTCCCTTGCGTTTCTTTTCATTAATTCCCTTGATACTTTTCATTAATTCCCTTTGGTTCTTCTAGATTAATTTTGTTATTTTTTCTAGCTCTATAAAATAATGTTTGGTAGTTTGGTATGACACTGAATATGTAAATTAATTTGAGTAAAATTGTCATTTTGATTACATTAGCTCAGCCTACCCATGAACAGCACATATTTTCCCAGTTATTTAGATCTGACCTTGTTTGTGTGAAAAGTGCTTTGTAATTGTGTTCTTAAAGCTCCTGGGTTTGTCTTGGCAGGGCAACTCCCAAATATTTTATAATATCTGCAGTAACTTTAAATGGAATTTCTCTTTCTATATCTTGCTGTTGAGCTTTGTTAGTAAGATATAGAAATACTGATGATTTATGTGGATTTATTTCATATCCTGCAACTTTGTTAACGTTTATTATTTCAAGTAGTATTTCAGTTGATTCCCTAGGATTCTCTAAATATATCAACATATCATCTGCAAAGAATCATAGCTTTGATTCTTTGCCTATTCTAATTCCTTAAATTTCTTTTTCTTCTCTTATTGCTAAAGCTAGCATTTCTGGTAAAATATTGAATAACAGTGGTGATAATGGACATTTTTTTGAAAATGCTTCTAACTTATCTCCTTTACAGATAGTGCTTGCTGATGGTATTAGATAGATGGTTCTTATCATTTTAAGGAAATCTTCGTTCATTCCTATGCTCTCCGATGTTTTTAATAGGAATAGGTGTTGTAGTTTATGAAAAGCTTTTTCTTGCATCTCCATTCATAAACTTTTAAAAGAATAATCTTATTGCCCTCGTTTTCTGACTACCAGCTGACTCACCAGTCCCTAACAGCCTGGATTCCATCTACTACTCTACTGAAATTATTCTCTCAAAAATTCCCAAAGATGACCTAACTGTTAAATTCAACAGGAAGAATGGAGTTTGCTATATAAGCTATATAAGCTGGTAGGCTATGCCAGCCATCATTATCTATGCTTC
Organism: Bettongia penicillata ogilbyi; assembly: GCA_023548195.1. Classification (NCBI taxonomy): domain Eukaryota; kingdom Metazoa; phylum Chordata; class Mammalia; order Diprotodontia; family Potoroidae; genus Bettongia; species Bettongia penicillata. The sequence goes on along the minus strand of JAJHZJ010000551.1, from coordinate 789,720 downwards.
TATATTACCAACGTTCAGCATTCTAATAATTACATATTATGAAGTACTTTTCAATTAATATGTTTACAAATAATTTGTAAAAATTAATTATTACACCTACCATTCAATTTATGCCCATAGGCACTGAAATTCAAAATATTAGTGAAAAATAAGAAAATTGGAACAATAGAGGAGACAATTAAAAGACTGGGCAGTGACAAACATGGCCAGATAGTAGAATGTGAAGAAGAAGAAGAAGAAGATGATGATGATGATGATGATGAAGGAGATTCAAAAGAACATCTTATTTCATCTGTCATTAAAGAGGGCAAAGAAAAAGAGTCGGAAGAAAAATCATCTCTAATAAAGAGTTTCATTAGCTATTCTAGGAAAAAAAAGGTAAGAAACTTAAAAAAAAATTACCATGAGTAGAATTTTTTCTTACTATTCCAATTATGTGTTGGTTTCAAACATAAAGAGGCTTTAGAGGTAGCAAAATGGTGTAGACCTTGAGTAAGGAAGATCTCAGGCTAAATACTTCCATTAATGTGACCTTGGGCAAGTTATTTAAGCTCTTCCTCGGTTTCCTCATTTGTAAAATGGGGTTAAGTTTATCTCAAGGTTGTCACAAAATAAGTAAAGTACTTTCTAATACATTGTATAAATGCCTGCTATTATAATTTTAAAGAAATTTTTTTTTACCTATTATAGGAACCTGAGTGCAATGTTCATGTTTTCTTTTGAATTAATCGATATCAGAGAAAAGATTATGCCTACTTTCCAAATTTATGTACCATATATGTGTTATATGTCACATATGTCAATGTTACATACAGATATATCTCATAAACAAATTAAATGTAATAGGAAAAATGGTTTGGATTGACACTGCAACTAGAACAAGAATTGAACAGGAAAATAGATTAAGTTGAACTTGTGTACTTCTTGTAATGATCTCATAGTCTTCCCTAAAACAAAGGTCTGTTTAAAAATGAAAATTATCTTGGATCCCAAATGATCTTTATTCAGGTCACACCTCTGACATATAATAGCACTGTGGTCTTGGGCAAGTCACTTGAGTTGTTCTAGGCAATGTTGCAGAAGATTCTGACTTGCGTATGTAGAGGGAGTTTCCTTATGGGACAGCTCCCTCTCCACTGAAATCACAGAACTAGTTCCAGTCTCAGCATAATATCTCATCCTGTCCTGGCAGTAATGATAATTTCCTCTCAACTCCACTGGATTATTTTCTTACCTGTGCAACCTCTCCTTCTTGGTCTCCTTTGCCAGATCTTTATCTAGGTCATGTCCAATAATCCTGGGTGTTCCACAGGGCTCTCTATCCTGGGTCCTCTTTTCTTACTCTTTTCCTTCTCTAATATTTCACTTGGTTATTTAATCAACTCCCATGGATTCAATAATCATCTCTATGCTAATGATCCTCAAATCTTCTTATCTACTACTAACCTCTCTACTCTACTATCTTCCATTCTCACATCTCCAACTGCCTATTGGATATTTCAACCTAGATATCCCATATATACCTTAAACTCAATGTGTTCAGAACTGAACTTATTCTTCTCCCTAAAATCTGTTTCCCTCCCAAACTTGCATGTTGTTGGCCATTCTGTCACTCCTCCAGGGTCACCACCTAGGTATCATTCTTAATTTTCCACTTTCACCACTCTCTCCCCATCCCTCCATATCCATCTTATTGCTAAGGTCTATTGATATCATTTTGTAACATCTCTTGAATATATACCCTGCTTTCCTTTGATACTGCCTTCACCTTGGTTCAGGTTCTAATTTCCTTAGCTCAGACTATTATAATAGTTTGCTGAATGGTCTTCCTGCCACAAATTTATCCTCATTTCAGTCCATTCTCCCTTCAGCCATTAAAATTATTTTCCTAAAGTTCAAGTCTGACAATACCCACCTCCTACTTCATTAGAGTCCAATGACTCTCTATCACCTCCAAAATAAAATATACAGTCCTTTGTTTGACGTTCAAAGTCTTTCATAACCTAGCCCCCCACTTCTAACTTTCTTACACTTTACAATTTCCAAAGTCCAATGGCTATCACCACCAAAATAAAATATACAATCCTTTGTTTGACATTGAAAGACTTTCATAACCTAGCCCCCCCTCTAGTTTTCCTACACTTTACAACTTCCCCTCCCCTATCTATTCTGTGATTCAGAAGATGCTGACTTCTTTTGCTGTTCCTCTAACAAGATGCTCCTTTCTCCTGACTGTGGACATTTCCACTGCTTGTCTCTCAAGCAAAGAATGCTCCCCCTCCTCCTTTCTGTCTCCTGGCTTCCTAACTAAGACTTAGTTAAAATCTTACCTTCTCCATGAAATTTTTCCCAATTTCTCTTAATTCTAGTCCTTTACCTCTGTTGATTATTTCCTACTTACCTGTATATAGTTTGATTGTACATAGTTGTTTGCATGTTGTGTTTCCCGTTAGACTGTGAGTTTACTCAGGGTGAGGGATGCCTTTTGTCATCTTTTGTATCCCTAATGCTTAGCGCAGTGCCTGGCACAGGCCAGGCTCTTAGTAAATAGTTGTTGTTGAAGATGATGATGGTGAGGTGGAAGATGAAACAATGACAACTTAAGTGATTTGCCTGTGATCACACAATAAATAAATGTCAGAAGCAGATCCAAATCCAGGCCCTATAATCTGTGCATCATAACATGCTTGAATCTTGTAGCACAGATTTGACCTGTAGAAAAATAAAAGAAAAATAACTGAGTGGTTATTCCCACAAGAGTGATAATGGTAACCAATCAAAGGACACAGTAATGGAAGTGATTGAAAGTACCTGTTGTTTTTTTAATAGCCAGAGAAGTATTTCCTACATATGCTTTGACTTTCTTCAAGCAACAACAAAATGTTCTTTTATTTAGATAACTTTAATGTTTGCAAATTGCTTTCCTTGCAAGAACCTTATGCAAATGTTATTTTCCTCATTTGAGAGAAGAAACTGGTTCCTCGTGATTAAGTGACTGACTTGTTAATGATGGCACAATTGCTGATTGTCAGAGACAAGATTCAAACCTAGGTCTTGAGTTCAAGTTCATTTTGCCACTGATAAAAGAGACTTGGAACAGACCAACATTCTCGATGTCCAGGAAGCAGAACTGCAATTTTTTCCTCATTACAAAAAGAGAAAAAGACCTCCATTCTCTTCAGTGTTAGAGATAAGGTTAGAGATGCTAATGAATGGGCATAAGGGAAATCACAGGCCTTCTGATTCCAAGTCAAGCTCTCTTTCTAACTTTTCCACGAAGCTGGCTACTGCTCTGGTACCCACAAAATCTCTGAGACCCACAGGATGAATGGAAAGGAAATTAATCTGCTTGATAAGGAGGAACAGAACTCATTGGGGGAAATTGGAAAGATTTAGCTTCTTTGCGTAATATTTATTATATCTTTTATGATGTATTATATATGTATTATTGTGTTATTTTTATATCATCATTAAACTACTTATTTTATATTTTCAAAAGAAGTACATTTACTAGATTAAAATGATTTTCTATATGATAACTTTGTCAACAATGAACCAAGAACACAGGATTGAAAGTCTAGTTCCTTGATTTGAAAAGTTTTTCTTTCTAAGAACTTACAAAACATTGCAAAATAATTATATTCTATTTATAGACAAAGAAGGTAAAAATAGCCTTGGAGCTGTCAGATCTTGTCATTTACACCAAATCCGAGAAGTTCAAAGGCTTTCATCATGCCCAACTTCATCAGAAATTCAATGAGAATAATTCTATTGGGGAGTTACATGCAAGAAAACTTTCAAAACAGAAAGGTAATATCAAATTGTTTGCCTTCTCAATGAGGTGGGAGAGGAGGGAGAGAGAAAATTGGGAACTCAAAATTAAGAAAAAAAGAATGTTAAATTTTTTTTACATGTAATTGGAAAAAAATAAAATATTTGAAAAAAACATCAAAAAAAGCAGAAAGGCAATTTCTTTTGGTTTAGTTATATTATGTTTATAATTTACAGTTCTTTATAACATACATTTATTTAAAATCTTATTTTGTTGCTAAAGTAATAAGACTGGTGTATATGTGTGTGAATACATATATATATATATAATATATGCCCTTGATTTCATAGATTTCAATATTTTTAATAAAATATTTTTTTAAAAGCATGTACTTTAAGTTAAACCCAAGAGTTTTATTTGGCAGGACTTATAGATGTAAATATTGGCTCTATATTTTTAAAATTAATAATATTAAAGCAAATAAATACAGTATTTTAAAAACAATGCTTAGTTATCTAGTGGTTTAAGTTTTCCTTTGAAAAAAACTTTCATGTTTCACTCATTACACCTGTAATAATACTATCCTATACTACACTGGTTTACATTATTACTATGCTACTACTAATTAACATTTATAGCATTTACTATGTTCTAGGCACTATGCTATGTGCTTTACAAGTATCTCATTTCATCCTCGCAACAACCTGGGAGGTAGGTGCTGTTATTATCCTCCTTTTAGAGTTCAGGAGACTGAGGCAAATAGCTATTAAATGACTTCCTTAAGGGTCACCCAACTAGAAAGTGTCTGAGGCAAGATTTGAACTCATACTTTTATGACTTAAGGCCCAGTGCTCCATTCATTATGTCACCAGTTGCCAGGTAGCTCAGGAATTTTAACTCAGTTTTTTTTTTTTAAATGGGAAAATTAAAAGAAGGGATGGAATGATTTGCTTTATTTCACACATTTCAGACCAGGGTTTCTTTCTTCATACCACATTGCCTATTTTTCACTTCAGTATTTCTTTTTTAGTATCATAATATGTCACTATCCTGAAGAAGGAAGATATCCCCCATGTCCATTCCTTCCTCTTTATTTATTCCACTCCAGGCCTGTTTATACTTAGGTTTGGTTTGAGCAAATTGCTAATTCATTTAAAAATGGCAGTCTTAGAAGATGCTGGCAGACAGTTTTTCTTAAGTGCTTTCCCACCTACTTAGAAAATGATAAGAGTAGGAGGATAAGGTACCCAATCTGCTTGTCATACTTCATGATAAAAGAAATAAGTGGCCAAGCTGGAATTTCTCTATATAATGATGGTAAAGGAGAGGCATTTTTCTCATTCTGGTTTATGAATAAAGAGTTAGAGAATAAGTTCTCTGCCCAGACTTAGGGATATCCTTCTGATTTCTGTTTGCATTATTTACTAAATCTGTTCTTTCCAAAGGTTACCAGTGACCTCCTAATTGCCAAATCCATAGGTTTCACTCTCCTTGCCATATCTGCCCCATTTAGCACTGCTGAACATCCTTTTTTCCTGGGTACTCTCTTCTTCTTTGGATTCTGACCTTGTTCAGTTCCAGATATTATTTCTATATTTCTGTCTTTTCCTTTATCTCCTTTCCTGATTCCTTACCTTCCTCTTTCCCAGTGAATGTGGGAATGCTTACCTTTAAAGCTCTTTTCTTACTTCTCTTCTTTTTTATGTAATCTCTTTCCTGAGTCTAATACACTGCAAAGACTTCAAATGCTAACCCTATGATTCTTCAAGGGCCAGGTAGGTGGTGATGTGGATAAATCATTGGCCTTGGGATCAGGAAGACTCATTTTCATGAGTTCAAACCTTGCTTCAGACACTTGCTATATGATTCTGGGCAAGTCACATAACCCTGTTTGCCTCAGTCTTCTCATTTGCAAAATGATCTAGAGAAGGAAATGGAAACCCATTATATCTTTGCCAAGAAAACCCCAAATGAGGTTATGAAGAGTTGAACATTACTAAAAGAACTCAATCGCAGTTAACAATGACTTCCAGAACTGTATACCCACTTTAAGATCTATGCAACCATTTCTGACCTTTCCTTTGAGCTCCAATTCTACATTTCTAGAGGTTTATTAAATATCTACACCTGGATGTTAAACCAAAACTCCAAATACAATGTATCAAAAAAACCCCCTCATTGTCTTTCCTCCAAAACCTGCCTTGTCCCTTAATTTCCTATTTCTTTTGAACACTACCATTTTTCACACTCTAAGGTTGAAATTGCAGTCTTTTGTTTGTCTCTGCATTCAGTCCCTACATCTAATCACTTACCAAATCCTATAGAATTTCCCTTTGTTGTATCTTTAACATCTACTTTCTCCTACCAATTCTGCTTTACCCAACCCAGTTCAATACATGAGATTCTAACTATAATTTCCTTGCCTCCATCTAGTTTCCCTTTTTTTTACAAATCATTCTTCACACCACAGTAAATATAATCTTTTTTAATACACAGTCCACATTGGATATATCTTTAGAATTTCATCCTTAAGGGTTTCCTATCCATCCTTGGATGTCATCCCAATAGAATTTTAGTTAGTGGAATCCTTCCTAACTTTTCCTCTGAGCCTTTGGAGCCTGCTTATCTAAAATACAGGGTACATATAAAACTGTCTCTGGTTTTCCTATCTTCCATCAGAAACTCTAGGGAGGAGTGGTCACTTATTCCAAAGGCTTCCTTTATTTCCACTCTAGAAATCAGTTCTTCTTTATTAATGATTATTCAAACCACAACCAAATTTCCACTTGTTGATTCCTTGATCTTCTGAAATATGACCTTTCCTTCAGGTAAATGAAGAAGTTATTACTTGATATGTTTTTTAGGGTGGAGGAAAAAAAGGGTGAGTGAGAGCTAGAAAGAGAGTGATTGAGGGACAGAGAAGTAGAGCTAGAGATACAGAGACAGAGATAGAGAAGAGACAAAGCTACAGAATTGCAGAAACAGAGAGAACAGGGATTGGCAGAGACAGAGAAGACACAGAAAGAGAGAAAGAGACACAGAAAGACAGAGAAAGAAAAGTACAGATATAAAGTTATAGAGGTAGAGTCAGAGAGACCGAGACAGACAGACAGGTGGACAAAAGAGAAGCAAAGAGACATAGAGATAGAAAAAAAATAGAGAGAAAGAGATAGAGACAGTGCACTATGTGTCTCCACTAATTTGATTTTTATGAAGTCATTTTTTTTCCTCTGGTCAGGGGAAAAATAATTCTATTCGTTGACTTTCAGTGATTGAATAAGTTTCATAAACATTTTTAAGTAGAAGAAGAATAAAGAACAGTATGTGTCTGAACTCATCTTCTTTTCCTCTTCCTTGAGACTTTTTTTTTTTTTTAATATGTATAGCTCTTCAAAGGCTAATGTTTCTGGGTGGACCAATGGTATGTGGAAATCCTTGCTGCCTGATTATTTAACAATGTACTGTCTTTATCAAAAGTAGCATAAATTGACTGATCTCCCATACTGAGATGTGATGGTGAAATTACTTATTCATATAGCTAGGCACCTGGCACCTTTGCACAAAATATTCAGTCTTGCTCATTTGGCTATACTCTTTATGTAGGTTGCCATGGATTGTATATGAAGGAGTTTTTGTGTGAAATTTGTGAAAGATGAGGGAAATTATAAGAAGATGCAAAGTAAATATGGGCAAGGCTAGGTTGCTACTGTGAAAAATCATTAAATTTCATTTGATTCTTTTATCAGATTAAAATTTAAATGTATTTTATAAAAATTCAAAATAATATTCACAAGTGTAGGAATGATTCACTTCAGTTTTGTTAATTAACTAGTCCCCTAATTTCTTAAGTGATTTTTAAAAAGAAAATAAATTGTGCATTCTCCTTTATTATCTTGTCTTTAATTATGGTAATTATTATACTGCCCAACTTAGTTGTATATCTATTTAGAATATTTAAAATAATGATTTCAACCTTAGTAATCACCAGCAGAAGACACGGATTTGAATGCACAAGCAATAATAATTATGATAAAAACAATAACTTTCTCAAAGTCCAATCCATCATACATATTATGAGGGGGCAGGAGGAAAAATGCCAAAGTAAGAGTATGCGTGCCAAGACAACATGCAACAGGAGCTCTAGGTGTCCTGGTACTGCTTTGAGCTTTGAAGTCCTGACTAGAGTTCCTAATTTGTGGCCAATTAGACTCTGACAATGCTAGCACACTCACCAGCATGACATAAGTACTCCTATGAACCTAAAATATATGGTGGCATATAGCTGCAGCCTGATTCTCTTTGGGATTGTTATGATGATCAGCTTGACATGGGGTAGAGTTATTACTGCTCCTCTTGTGCTTTGATACCCCAAGAAGGCAAGAATGCTAGGATGGGAGGGTGCATTGCAACAGGTCAGAAATACTAGTAATCCACCTCCTGGAAATGCTTAGGTATAGATGGTACTGTTCACTAAAGTAAGTGAATCAAAACAACACAGGAAATAGACTAAAAAGAACTTGAATGTTTTCATAGCGTGCTAGTACTATATTATAACAAAATTGGAAGCAGAACTTACTAGTTATTGAATTGATTTTTATATCGCTTTCCTCTCCCCACCCAATGATAGCCTTTGTTTTTAAGTTATGCAACAGTATATTCTGACAAATTCAAGATGATGAGAAATAGGAATTCTTAAACACAGATTAGATGAAATAAAAATGAAAATTAAGGAGTTACTTGAATATGAAAAGGGAAAGTCTGGAGGACCTAGAGGCATTATAAATCTACATTGAACACAAATTTCAGAATTGCTACCTAATAATGAAGTAGATGGCAAAAACAAAGTTGATGCCTGAAACAATTTTGAAAAGGAGATGTTGGGCATATTTAGAGTGGAATTTTAAAAAGTACATTTTGGGTTTGATGGCACAAATTCCACTAATAGTATTTATTAAGAGCCTTCTATGTGCTGGGTACTGTGCTAAGTTCCAGGGAAACAAAGAAAGGCACCAAAGAGTCTCCACTTTTAAGTCTAATGGGAGAGAAAATATATAAGCAACTATGAAAAAGATACATACAGGATAAATTGGGTATTATCTCAGAGGGAAGGCCTTAAGATTAAGGAGTACTGAGAAAATTTTCTTTCAGAAGGTAGGACATTTGTTGAGACTTGAGTGAAGCCAGGGAAATTGAGAGAGCCTCAAAGCATTTCAGTAATGGAGGATAATCACTAAAAACACTTGAAGTTGGGAGATGAAGTGTCATGTATGGGGAACAGTAAGGAGGCAAGTGTCACTGTGTCATGAAGTACATGGAGGAAGGGTGGAGGAGTATAAGGCATAGGAGAAGTAGAAAAACTGAAAAGGCTAGGTTATAAAGGGCTTTAGAAACCTACAGAGAATAATTTCCAAAAGGTGGGATCAGTAAAAGCTAGCATAAATGATGCATTTCCCCACTATGTGAGGCTATAAAAAGATTTTAGGAGTCATACAAGTATGTGTTTCTGTGTGTATGTGAATGGATTTGGATATACACATATGCATACATATACATACAAAGACATATACATACAAAGACATACACATACATATAAAAAAGGTTGTTGTCATGGTGAGGGCCCTATGAGTAAAGGTGGAGCTACTCGGTAATACTACTTAGGACAAGCGTAAAATGCCTACCCTTGAAAAAGTGTATTGAGAAAGCCTCTGAAGTCCTGCAAAAAACCATTGCAAGATTATATAAATATGTAGTCAGTACATGTAGTAAAACATAAACACCATAATATCAAATTAAAATTACTGGAAAAGAAACATGTGAAATGGAATCTGGAAAATAAAAATATGTTAGAAATTCTTGATACTGTTAATTAATAATTAACGAAAGACAAAAGGTAACACAAAAAAAGGAACAAGAATTCATTAAGTGCCTATTATATGCTAAGTGCTTTATAAATATTATCTCATATTATCCTCACAACAATCCTGGGAGCCAGATGCTGTTATGATCATCACTATTTTGCAGTTGAAGAAACTGAGGCATAAAGTGGCTAAGTGACTTGCCCAGGGTCACTAAGCTAGGAATTATCTGAGGCTGTATTTGAACTTGGGTCTTCCTGACTCCAGGCTCACTGCTCTATCCACTGCAGTGCAAAGGACAAAATAAACAATTCAATATAAAAAAAAAGCCCCCTTGGAAGGAAGGGGGGAGAAAAATTTAAAACTTATGGAAGTGATTGTTGAAAACTGAAAACAAATAAATTATCAACAAAAAAGTCCTCTATATTTTAGAAGCTTGAGAAGCAAAGTTATTTGAAGAGGGAGAACCCCCAAAGAAGAAAGATATGAAATAGTGATGTCATCTACATTGTTAAATTAGGTCCACCTGAATAAAAACACAAGATGTATTACCCATGAAATAGAAATTTTTCATGCCATTAATATAATAAATGATAGAATGGCTCCTTCACAGAAAGCTTCTGAAACTTAGTTTCCTCTACAGAAGTGGAAATCAGTATGTCTGCATACAATCCATTACTATTAGTTCGAATATTTCATAGTAGCGCATGTAGCTGCAGCTGCTCATTGGCTGCATCTGCCGTTAGGAAGATGAGGCGGTTCATGGTATCTAAAAGCTGAGGGGGCCAGACCATCACTGAGCTAACATATGATTGGTGCTCAATATATGCAAAATTCTTAACACATGTCAAGGACGAAATGAAACTGAAGACTTCGGGCTTAATTTCAGAAATGAAATCCAAACACAGAATGAGGATAATACTTACAAATACCTTTGTCTTTTCTGGGCAAAGACACATCAAACATAAGGCTACCAAGGAGAAAACTGAGGTGATGTAAAGAAACTGACTAGCATCAGACAAAGTCAAATCATAATAAGAAATGAGTAATTTAGAATAATTAATGTCTATATAATTCTTAACATAGACTTTTGGTATGATGAAATGAATGATGATCACTGTGTCTAAACAAAAACCCATGCAATGTTAATAAAACACAGGAATCCTCTCCCTAAAGCAGTTATAGATAGGTTATTTTTTGTCAGAGAGGGGATTACTGAGCTTTCTGAGAGTGATAAACACATTATCAATTTACAGAAATATTTTGGAAAAAAAACATACTTCACTTTACCAAGGAAAAATAAAAACTGATGTGAAATATATGATAATGAAAGTTTATAATGTAATCAAATGTGTTTTATTTCTGGATTCAATTCAATTTGATAAACATTTAGTAAGTGCTTACTGTGTGCCAAGACCTTGCCAAACACTAGGGATATAAATGAAAAAAAAAAAAGAGAGAGAGAGAGAGTGTCCCTGCCCTCAAGTTGCTTAAAATCTAATGGAGCCTGGGATGGGTAAACCATCAAAGAGTACCTGGGATGAGAATATACCAGCTCTTTTTAACTGTTGTTTTCCAAATGTTCACTGACCATATCTTTAATTATTCATTCTAGAATTTGGGGGGAAATTGAAGTCAAAGTCACCATTCTTTAGTTTACAGGATACATTTTCATCTTATTTTTTGAAAATAAGGGTATTTTCCCTTCCCTAACCTTGCAGTATGGTTACTATTCTCAATGATCTTTCAAAGGTCATAGAAAAATCATCACCTGGCAGATATTTCATTACCTAACATTAATTCATTTGATCTAGTTGACTTGTGTTTTCTTACTATTTTAAGATAAGTATATCTTAAGTATCAACTGTATTAGTAATTTTTGTTCTGTTTTTTTCCAGGCCAAAGATATTTTTCTCCTTGAGTCAATGAACTCTGCCTTCTTGCTATAATCAGTTATCATCATAATCCCATTCACCTTGAGTAGTTGTCCTATGTATTTCCTCAGTATTACTACAGAAATTCCCTTTTTGTTATCCGTAGTTTTCCTTACTAGAGAAATTACTGTTTTTGCACTCCTGACACTATTTCTTGTTAGTCTGCTACATGTTTATATCCATCCTTTGTTACTTGTTCTTGCTTCCATCTTCCATAAATATCTTTTTAAACATCTAAGTTGGTTGGTGAATGAAGTTTATGTGAGTCCATATTAGTCTTATCAGAATATCCTCCCTTTTTCTCCTCACTGGAATTTTTTCTATTTATATGTCTAGAATTTCATTTTTGAGAGATTCCTATCCTGCCAAATTTTAGTTCAAAGGATCATCTTATTTCCATAAACTCTTTGAAATCTTTTCTCCCAAAATGTGAGTTTTATGTTAGACTTGTTCTACCTATTTTCTCTGTCTAAAACTCTTAAGATGCAATGGTCATGTCCCCCTCCCCAAATTCTACCTTGATCATTCCCAAAGACTGGTTGGTTCTACTTTTACAACATCATTCATATATGTTCCTCTTTTTCCATTTGCGGGATCCTAATTCAGGTAGTTATCACCTATCACTGGGCCCTGATACAAGTCTTTCTCCTCTCTCCTCATGCTTTACACCGTTGCCAAATAAGCGTTCCCAAAGCATAAGTCTGACCATGCCACTTCTCTGATCAAGAAGTTTCAGTGGCTTTTCATTTGGGATAAGACATAAACCCTTTTAGTGTATAGGAACTTTCATAATCTTTCTCCAACTTTTTCTTCCAGAGTTACTTTACATTACTTCCCATTATATACTCTATGTTTCAGCCAAGTTGTTCTATTTGTTGTTACCCATATATAGCATTCAATCTCCCACCTCAATGCCTTTGGAAAGGTTGCTCCTCATTTTTGGATTATACTTCCTCCTCTCCATTTCCTCTTAGGTCCCTAGCGTTCTTTAACAATCAGTTCAAATCCTACCTCCTATGTAAGATCCTTCCAAATCTCTTCAGTTAGTACCCTTTAATTAAAAAAAGTTTCTTGTTTTTATATATATGTGTATAGGATAAAAAGATTTTGCTCTAGAAAGGACTTTAAAGGTCACTTAGTCCAACCACCTCATTTTGTAGATAAGGAGAATGAGATTCAGAGGATTTAAGAAATTTGCTCTGGTCAAAAAGGTAATAAGTGGCAGAAGTGACATTCAAACCTAGGTTTTCTGATGTCTTCTTTGTACCATATCACTCAGGCTATTTTGTTTTTGCCCCTTTATTTCCAGTGCCTAGCATATTGCTGGGCATGTTGTAGGAAACTAATACATTTTCCATAAATGAAATGTAAAAGGTTTCTATAATTTTTACCTTAGCAACCAGTTCTTTCTTTTTAGTGAAAATGAGATCCAAAATAGAAGTTTCCTTTGTTCGTTTCCCTACATTTGTAGTAAGTGTTTTTGTTGAATTGGTTTTGAGGATATTGTCAGTTCTTTGTGGAATTCTTTACTTCATCCTTTGTAAAAGAAAAGAACACATAAGTTATAATTATTTTCATGTTTTTTCCTTTTGCTCATCATAAACAATCCAAAGCAAGATGAACAAACATCCCATAAAATGATGTCATTTGAGGGCAGTAAGGAATAGTTAGCTCCACCATTTCTTATACTTGTCTAAGGGAAAATGTGTGAGCTATCTTTTCATTTATTTCCTACTGGTTTTTGTTTTGTTTTATTTCATTTATAACAAGAATGCTAAGATTAATGTAGTCCAGTATATACTGGGGCCTCTTAAATTTTTTCCATGACCACTCAAAAGACTAGATGAAGATACATATTGCACAAGTTATGACATGTAATTTTGGATAAAGACTCCATTGATTAAGTCCGTCAATTCATATGTCTTAGACATGTATTGCACTTGGACAAAAAACTGTACTCTGAAATGAATATATAGAGGAGTCAGTTGGATAGGATTTAGGAAACTAGGTATTACATTTAATGCTTCTAAACTTCTCTATGTTGCAAAAATAAAGTAAAAATAGCAAACATTTTCCCAGCGATGCTATGTGTCTGAGTTCATTACTGGGTTAAGGATAGATTAGAAGGAAAATTGATCAAGTTTTCTTCCCTACATTTCATTATCACTTAGAAGTGGATCCTTTCATAAAAGATTTTGTTGTAAATCATCAGTGTGACTAAAGTAAAGATGATCTGTATAAAAAACTTATGTAGCTTAATGAACTTATTGAGGGATATTTTTGTAACTATATGGCACCTTGGAACAGCTGGAAACTGAGGTAGAGTGAAGGTCTTCAGGGATTCACCTGAATTTCTAGCCATCTGGACTGTTGCCTAAGATGTCAGATCAGCCACATGGTGTGGCAGCAGCCCAGACGTCTCATAGAGATGGCAGCATCAAAGATGACTTCCAAGCTTTCCCCTATAGATAAGAAAGATCCCATCTTTAGCATATGTTGGTGATGTTTTGCCAATTGTATTTGCTTCCCAAAATATATAGGTAGTTATTGGAAGGATGACAAAGTTTTATCTGTTATCTTTGCTCCAAAATTTACACTTTGGAATCTTTCAGTGTTGTTATTAGTTGATGGCCTGAAGGAAAGAGAAATGGAAGGTGAGAGAGATTGAATCATCCTATGTCTGACTTTATTTATTTGTGGCAAATTTATTTAACCTATTCTCTTGACTTTAGATAATGTCAGAAAAACTGTCCCTGAAAGCATTACACTTTTGTAATGTAAACAACCACAGGCAGTGAGAGTTAAAGATCTTCCCCCACCCCCTCCCACCATTAATAGGCCTCTGGTAGAGCCCATTAAAGGAAGCTTGATTAGGGGAGGCTTGTTTTGTAGGAAGGCCCACACCTTTTGTTAAATTCTACTGAGGCATTGGGTCACGAGATGTCCTCTAGTTCTGAAAAGTGTCTATGTACTTTGAGGTGAGGTTTTGCTTTGGGCCTTACTCTTTGGAAGAAGGTTTGTGTGCCAGATGAGAATGGGTAGCTGTTAGGGAGTTCCCCGACTTTGAATAACCATATGTTGGTGCTTCTCTCTCTGGTAACTGCATACGTATGTAATGATCAGACAGCTGGATATATCTGTTGATCTGTGATGTATGTCTTACTTATGGTCAGATACTGAGAAGCCCTGTCTATTGGTCCTTATTTCTCTGCTTGTATTTTCTCTGTTGGTATATGTGATTAAAGAAGATTGTTGACTCCTCAAAAGTTGCTTTCTTTTTAAGAAAGTAGATCTAAGAACCTGTGCTAGCAGGCTATCCTAGATGTGTCAGGAAGCTTGCTGCCAAACACTTTCACATAAATAACCATTATTAGACTGGGGAATACACAGTTCACGTTATGCAAGATTAGCAGAACTCAGCTTTTTCATAGATTGAATTTCTTATTTAACTTTCTCAAGTCAGTCCTTAGACTCTAAAGAATGCTATGGGTACAATAAATAAGTTAACATTGACTTAGAGCTTTTTGTTTAGTATATCACATATATTTCTGAAATGGATCGGAAAGCAATTACTAAGCACTAGAATACTCCCTAGCTTGCCACTATAGTCTCCAACATTTCAAAGTAAAGAGTAACTCAAAAGATCATGGATAAGCACAGGTAAGTAAATTGTGATGATGCTTCCATTGAAGACATGTATGCATGAAGTGGCTGAAAAAAATTCATCAGGGAAACATCATGGTCTTATTTGTGATCAGAAAAGTACTACGTAACACATAATGAGAGGGACATTTAAACAGCACCAGTGTTTCATTAGGACCCACATAATGTTAAAAGGCCCCAGATGAAGATCTGTAGCACACTAGTATCCAGAGGGGGTGGTAACCAAGATGGCGAAGGTCACTGAGCTTATTCTATATGAGGATCTGCTGAAACAACTGCAGATTTTTAATCTAGAGAAGAGGAGACCTAGGGGAGACAGGATTACAAGCAAGGGTATGCTGGGGCTAGCTTATACTGGCTCTCCAATGCCTATTACTAAATTTTAAAGGTGAATATTTACACCTTTTAAACTTGCAAACACAAAAATTGGGTTAATTTATAGTTTTGTTGATTCCATGTAAGAAAATGATAGAGGAAATATTTATAATGCAGGCTAAACTTTTTGAAAGCCAGCAGTTAAACTTTACCCCCATACTGCTTGTCATAAGTGTTTGAAAAATTGCCATGTAGGAGAAAGAATAGACTCCCAGGAGGTGGGTGTCAGAGTATTGTCCTCTACAGTAGACTCAGCACTGGACATGCATTCACAAATACTAGGTAGGTCAACTCCTTATTATCTTTCACCTAGATTATTGAAAAAAACTTCTAATTCATCTTCTTACTTCCACCCTCTTTTCTCTCCAATACACTCTCCAAATGACTGCTAAAATAATCTTCCTAAAGCATAGGTTATGCTATGGAATTTTCTTGTTCAAGAATCTTCAATAGCTAATTACTTTATATAAAAAAATACCAGGTTTTCTGTTTGATACTTAAAGTTTTACACAGTTTGGCTTGAGTCTACTTGTCAAGACTTTTACATAGTCTTTACCTTCACACACTCCATATTCTAATCAAACTGGCCTATTTACTTTTCTCCCAAAAATTAGTACTTTTCCCTTCCTCAAATATCTCCTTTTCAAATTTTTTGTTTTTAGGTCATTTCAGATGCGTCTGGCACTTCACAACTCCATTTGAAGTTTTCTTGGCAAAGACACTGGAGTGCTTTCTTCTCCAACTCATTTTACAGTTGAGGAAACTGAGGCAAATGAGGTTAAGTAATTTGCCTGGGATCACACAGCTACTAAATGTCTGAGGCCAGATTTAAACTCAGGTCTTTGAAACTTCAGGCCTGTGAATGCTCTCTCCATTGTGCCACCCAGCTGCCCTTTCCTCAAATTATCTTTGAATTATTTCTTATCTTTATAATTATTGCATACTAAAACATGTAAGAGAACTAGAAAGATGAGCGTGAACTCTTGTGTGTAACACATATACACAAGCTCTCCACATGTATAAGTGGGTTCTCACATATAGAAGCTCCCGTATAAGGAAAGCTTGTTAATGTAGAGGAAGAGAACTCAGGTATAAATAAAATAAACTTGAACTAGGTCCTATCTGAAATAAGCCTACACATGAAACAGAGATAATAACATATAATGATGATGATGATCTAGAGCAGAGGCATCCAACACACAGCCCATGGTCTTTATGGTGGCTCGCGTTGTTCACAAGTGTAGTTGAGACAAATTAAAATGTAATTG
Source organism: Bettongia penicillata ogilbyi (assembly GCA_023548195.1). Lineage (NCBI taxonomy): Eukaryota > Metazoa > Chordata > Mammalia > Diprotodontia > Potoroidae > Bettongia > Bettongia penicillata. Next base: position 772,853 of record JAJHZJ010000551.1, on the reverse strand, counting down.
GAGAATTTTAAACAACAAAACAATTGTAATTATTGTTTAGTCCTGTTTGACTCTTTGTGATCCAGTGGACTAGCATGCTAATACTGTCCATGAAATTTTTGCTTTGATTTTGGCACACTTAGATTTGTTTACCATTTAGGCAGAGAGATTAAATGGCTTGCCCAGGTCATTCAACTAGTAAGTATCTGAGATTGAACTTGAACTCATATCTTCCTGATTCCAGGCCCAGTGCTCTATCCATTGAGCTACCTAACTGCTTCCAGTAAAATATAGATAATGTGGTTTCCTAAGTCAACAAGTAACCAAAGGGATCTCAGTGTATGGTTTAGTGATCCTCATTCCTACTTGTATTTGACATCACTTCAATAGAGTGTAATAACTAACAATTTTATATGGCAGTCCTCACTTCTAAGTTTTGATGGAGAATTAGGTTTCATGATAAAAATCTTCTAGGTAATTGGCCAGCCATAGCAATACCATGCCAGCCCTCTTGCCAGTCATCAGCTTCATCATCAATTTTCCCAGAAAGTTATCTTTCTCTTGTCATGTGTATTTCAAGAGTTGCTCTTATAAAGTCTAACAGATAGAAATGATTCATGTGCTTCCTCTTGTCTATGGCAATTCAGGAGTCACCCCTCATCTCCCTCACCTCACCTTCCATTGAAAGGGAGAAACGTCTCTTATCTTTTTAAGAACAGATACCTTTGTTCAATCTCAATCTGTGCCCCCATCATTGAATCATGCTAGTCAATATAGGTGGAAAACCATTTTTTATTCCTATCAATGGGAATATGTCTTAGACAGTAAATAATCAAGTAACGGTTGGAAGGCTTGCTTCTTGTGCTTCTGGCTTATAATAAGGAAATAGATTCATTTAGAAAAGTTCCCTTGTTCCTCCACATACTTTGGCCAGTATGGAGTCTCCATTTTCCTTTTTCCTGGATTCCTCGACCAATGCCAAGTTCAAACTGCATGAGTCCTGTGAACTTTGGGTAAGAGGTGAATTTGTTAGTTATAGCTGCTTCTGGTATGTTGAGTGAACTCCCACTCCCACCTCTACCCCCAGCAATGCTCTCTACGCTGGCAAGCCAGGATGTAATTGTATTGCTTCCAGTAGAATTTAAGCTCTTTGAGCTTAAATTTTATTTTGTTTTTTCCTTTGTACATATCATATGTGTGTATTTATATATGTGCACATATATGCATGTATATATACATGTACATGCATACATGTGCATATACACATTTGCGTGTATGTAAATGTATATATGAAAGTACATGGGCAGCTAGGTAACATGATGAATAGAGCACCAGGCCTGGAGTCAGGAAGACTCATCTTCCTGAGCAGAAAAACTGGCCTCAGCTCTGTGACCCTAGGCAAGTCACTTAACCTTATTTGCCTCAGTTCCTTATGTGTAAATGAGCTGGAGGAGGAAATGGCAAACTACTCCAGTATCTTTGTAGAACCCCAAAAGGGAATCATGAAGACTCAAATATGACTGAAGTGATTGAAAAACAACATATATTATACATAGTAGATATTTAATAAATACTTGATGAAATTCAGTGGAATTATTGAAATATCTTTGTTAATTTAATTGTGTAAGGTACTTCAAAATTATTTGAATTTGTATTTTGGGTTCTTAGAGAGTTTGAATAATTTTATTTGGTTATTGATAATTTGTTTCTTCTTCAGAGAATCATTTTTCAATATTCCCTTATGTTTTGTTTCTTGAATATAGGTTTCTTTCAGATGTCAAATTTTCATGAAAGAGTTTAAAGAAAAACTTTATTCTCATAAGGTTCTTTCCTTTGTATTCCAGACATTTTTTTTGGTTATATAAAAGCTATTTTTATACAAATGAATACATTTATTTTCCCCTATAATTTCCTGTATTTTGTTGAATATGTAAACATCTTTCTTCTCTCTATAATCACAGTAAAGGGTTATGTTTTTATGATCACTGATAAATTTGATATTAATTTTGAACAATTTATTTCCTCAATGTTTAGTGATAATAATAATTAATACTAATATAGCAATTTACATTTTGTCATTTGATTCTCCACAACTCTGTGAGGTAGGCTATTACTATATTTTATAGGTATGAATGCAAACAAGGTGGGATTTTTGTTGCTTTTCTTCTGGAGTTCAGTTTTCCAGGCTCAGGCTTAATTGTAAACATCTGAAGGATTAATCTCTTTTGAGCCCTGGTAATCCGTAGCTGTAACCTATTAGGTGCTGAGATATGTGGACTTTCATACCTTTGGGCACTAAGCCAATCAGGTGCAGAGTTTTGGCACTATGCACTCATGCCTCTCTGCCCTGAGTCAATCAAGTGCCAAGGAAAACCATGTATATAACAGTGTATATTGCCTTGAGGCTCACTTGTGGGAAGAATGCTTCACCTGAGAACTCTTGATTTCCTGGATGAGACTGGGTAGCGGTTGTTAAAGAGTCCCCTGGTTATGAATGTGAACCTAGAAGAAAAAATGAGCATTGAGCACAAAGAGAAAATGAACGAGTATTGAGAGAACTAGAAGTAGCAGCGGCAGAAGGAACTTGCTTAGTAGTGGGAACTTGCTTAGCAAAGAGGAGATCTCTCATAGATTAAGAATGAACTTGTCCTAGCAGACCTCCTGTTGGCAGGATCTGTGCAGACTAGAGGAAAGTATGGGATTTAGTGAGACTGGAATACTTGTCCCTTGTTTCCCAGTCATTGTGTTATGTTTCAGAGCTAAAGCTCCTACAGAGGTAACAAAGGAGCCAAGGGAGAAGTTTCTTTTGAGCTTCTCAGAGCCAAGGCTATGACTGGAGGTAGAGCTTGAGTGGAGTAGCCCCTTCTTCCATGAGGTGACACATGGAGCAGGAGCACAATCCTGCATCAGAATCCAGGCAGGAGCTGGGAACAGCAGGATCGCAGACTTGTAGGAGGAGGCAGAGCCATGGGAATGAATTGAGCCCTGAGTCAAGATGAAACCTTTGTTGCCCAGCTGCCCCTCAGGACTTGGAAACAGAGGCTGGAGCAGTGTTAGGATTCGGAGCAGGTGTGTACCTTAGAGTGCCAGGTGGGAGCCTGTAATGGCAGCATGGAAAGGAAACACACCCAAGAAGACTTTTAGAATTTGGGCAATCTATTTTGAATAAGGAGATTGTAACCTACTGTGACCTAGGAGTGGAGGGTGTTGTGTTCTCTGTTACCTCTGCAGATGTGTTGTAAGGGGAGACCCTGACCCAGCATCACCTGATTGTATAAACAAATATTTTAGGACAATATATTACATATTGAATGATATGTTTTATTTAAGGCCATGTGGTCACCCTGGTAATAAGCTGTTATGCTGTTATGGGTTGTGAATGCTTTAGTTTATTGAGTAAGGTTTAGTACTGAATAAATACAGTGCTCATTATACCTTGTGATTAGACCCTTAAAATTATTCACAACAGTAGCCCTCACAAGTGCTGTGTTGATTGGCATTACAATAGGTGAGGAAACTGAGGCTAAGAAAAATTGAATGACTCACCCAGGATCACACAACTCATGTATTTGAAGCAGGATTTAAATTTAGGTCTTCCTGATGTTAGAATTTAGTACTCTATCTACTGTGCCACCTACTTGCCTGCCTGTGTCAAACGTAAATCTATTGTATGTCTTTAATTTGAATTTTGACATCTATGCTTTTTTCCTGAGAATGATTTTTTCCATTTTGTGTCCATTATCAGATAGTTCTGATAGTTATTGATTTGTAGCATAATTTTCCTTCTTCTCATAATTCTCTTTGATGCTCATTTATTTAATCATTCTTCTACATAAATTTTATGTTTATAGAGAGAAGTAGAGCAGAAGTATCCCAGGCCTGAGGGTCATAGGGTAGAAGTAGCAGGAGTGGAGGAGAGGGAGGCTCAAACACTCCCCAATATCTTACAAATCAGATTAAAAGTTGCAACTGGGAAAGTATTTAACCAAATAAAAATACAATAGAACATAAATAATTATGTTGATATGTGATTTTCTAAGTCATTTCTAAGTCATTATGTGGTCCTTAGGTTAGTGGCCCCTGTTTCTACCTGAGTTGGGTACCACTAATGTAGTTGATAGAGACTTAGCCTTGAAGCCAGAAAACCTGGGTTCAAGTCCCATCTCTGACACATACTGTTTATGTGACTCTAGGCAAGTCACTTAACTCATCACTGCTCTAGTCAACTCTATGACTGTAAGTTGTAGCAAAGGTACGAACCTGAATTTATATAAGGAGCTTCCTGACATAGAATTTGCTTATACTAAGAAAGTCACAGATCTAGTGTCTATCCTTTATAAAGTAGGCAGTTATTACTTTGGTTGGCATTGCATTATATCTCTAAATTAATTTAGTTAACAAGTTCATTTTTATTCTATTATCTTGACCTGTACTTGGAAGAAAAATAGCAGTAGTAACAATTTAAATTTATATTGAGCTTTAAAGTTTATACAGTTCTTTCCTCAGAAGAACTCTGAGAGGCAGGTAGTATAAGTGTGTTATATAGGTGAGGAAAATGAGTGTTTAGGTGACTCACTCATCATTATGCAAACTGATATGTGCCTGGGGTTGGGCTTTAATCTGTGTTTCCTGATTTCAAGGCTAACAATATCTATTAGATAGATATGTTTTCAGATGTTTGATTCTTTATTTCTGTATTTGCCCCATAGTGGGGTAAGCCCCAAATATCTACTACATATTATTGTGGCTGTTTAATTTTTACTTCTCTTATTATCATCTTCTGTTTATTGTTAGTGATATTTAGAAATGCTGATTATTTTGATTATAAGCTATATATATATAGCTATATATTTGATTATAAGCTATATATATAGCTTCTATCCTGCTAAAGGTTTTTTTTATACTTTTGACACTACCTGTATGACTGTGGACAAATTTAAGCCCTCTGGGCCTCAGTTCTGTCATCTGTAAAACAAGGAGTTCAAAAAGATGACTTCAAATGGCCCCCTTCAGGTCTAATTCTAAGATCCCTTGACCAAAGAATTTCTGGACCAGACCATGAAAGGAGGTTAAATACTTAATCTCTCTAATTCTTTATTTTCTTATCTATAAAATAGGGAAAATAATGTTTCCTCTATCTTCTTCACATGGTTAAAAGAGCTCTTTTAAAACTATTGTATACTAAACAAGTGTAAGGTATAATTATTTTCAATATTTTTGTTTTCAAAATATTTTATTTTATATTCATTATTTTCAATACTTTTACTAATATGACATGCTAAAATTATTAAAAATACTAAAATATTTATGCTGAAAGAAAAGAATTAATAATATGAATTCTTACAAACAAGAATATCAAGAACTGCTTTTTTCACTTATTTCAAATACAGAAATATTTCACAATGTTCCAATAATCCTTTTTTTAGCTCGTGAATTTATCTCACATACCAACAGCTTCATTACAAGAATTTATCCCAAAGCGACCAGAACAGACTCTTCTAATTACATTCCTCAAGAATTTTGGAATGTAGGATGTCAGATGGGTATGTAGAGCAGTTGCATCTTTACTTACAAAATATGCAATGAAGAATATTTTAATGATGTATTGGTAATTCACTATATTATTGATTTTTACTGAAGTAGAAGTTGGTTCCCTTCTTTCCTTCTCTCTTAGAATTAATAGTATACTAGGTATCTCAAAATGTTGACTGAGTCTCAGTAGTGATAATTTTAAAAAATCATATGCTCCAAGAAATAAAGCAATTTTTAGATTAAAATGGTGGTAAGGGAACTCTTAAGTAACTAGGGTGTGAATTTGCTGTTTATTTACTATTTATGTGCTGTTTTAGACATGTTGAATTTAAAATGCCTATAGAACACCTAGTTCAAAATGTCCAAGAGACTATTGGTGATCTGTGACTATGTAGATCTAAGAATCATTTGTACAGAGATGATAATTACCCATGGGAGCTGATGAGATCATCAAGTGAGAAAGTACAGAGTAAAAAGAGAAGACATAGGACAGACCCTTTGAGACTACCCATGATTGGTGAGTTGTTTGTCCTTCATTCAAAGAGAAACAATGATATCAGGAGGGTGATGTCTTGACTTACAAGTGAGTTGGGATTAAGTGAGGCAGAGATGTGCAAAGTCATCAACCTCATTCTCTCCTCCAGGGTTGTCTGAGTCCAGTGACAAGACACAGATTAGGAAAACTGGAAATGACCCCAGCTATAGTGGGAGACTTTTTAAGCTAAAGTCTTTCCCAGGTCTCAGTTTGTCTGAGGCAACACCCATTCAGTGATTTAAGGCTAAGAAATATGTCAAAAGATAACCTAGTTGACCTACTTAAAAAAATCAAACTGGGAGGGGTTTCTGGACAGAATAGAAACAATTGTTATTTACACTCACTCTGAGTCTTCAAAACCCAAGCAATGACCAAGTGAGGCTTGGGTTAGGACCTATTATTAGCCAATCAGTGAGAGCTAGAGTAGTGTGGTTTTAAGGCATGATCAAGTAGCTCCATTTGAAACCCAACAAGCTTTATCAAAGCTGGTTTTTCAGAGTTCTATTTCAAGAAGTCATAAATGAAACTACATGGGACAAATGAGTTAATTGTTCCAGTTTTTTTAACAATAGAATAAATAAGAAGAGAAAAAAAATTGACTCCCCCAAATTCCAACATAATTTGTATTCCTTTGGGTAGTGTAACTTTGATGAAGATTGAGGAAAGAACATTGAAAAGGAAAGGTTATGCAGAAAGGAGAAACAGAGGAGAGATCATTGTGAAATCATGAAAGCATATAAAGGCGAGAATATACAGGAGGAAATAATGATTGATAATGTCATTGGCTGCAGAAAAGTTATTAAGTATGAGGACTGAGAAAAAGTCATTAGATTTGGCAATTAAGTAACTTTGGAGAGAGTGGTTTTAGTCAAATGAATGACATTAAAAGCCAGAGCCAAACTGTTGAGGGTTTAAAAGAAAGTGACAAGAGAGAAAGTGAAAACACCTACTAGAAAGGGCTTTTTCACAAGTTTAGCTGAAAAGAGGAAGAGGAACAGTAGATAATAGAAATAAAGGATGATTGGACAAAGTGATGGGTGTTTTTGTTTTTGTTTTTGTTTTGTTTTTTTTAAGGATGTAGGAGACTTGGACAAGTTTGAAGGTAGCAAGGAGGATCCATAGATAGGGAGAGATTGACTTGTTCAAGGTCACTCAGTTGGTATATGTGAAAAATAGGACTTGACCCTGGTTTCTAGTTCCCAGAAAGCAATAACATTTTCACGAGAAAGACCACCACAACCAGGATATTTTTTTTTTTTTTTTTTTTAGCAATCTAGTCCTATTTACAAGGCAACCAACTTGAACCTTGTCTGAATGTTAGATTGAAATTGGAACTCATCTGCCTTTTTTGTCAAGTTCTCCTGGTTCCCCAGTTTATCAATTAGAGGCAATCTTTTTCTTCTCCAAAATTCATTATTCTGATGCTATCTTTACCTCTTAAAGAGTTGAGGAATATTAGAAGAAATTAATCAATGAATCCTAATGATTATTTTTCTCTGCTATTTTTTAGCCCTTTCCTTTCTTATCTATTTCTCCTATGCAATATGTACTGAATATGATTTAAAAGAATCAACGTCTCTGTGATTTGTCTCATAATTTATCTTAGTAATTAATCCTTTCAATTCATTTACACAAAAATTGATGACAGTCTATGGATAACTGACAAAAGGAACCAAAATAAGAATACTGTTCCAATGTCACATACTTTTAAAAAATATAGCATGATTAATTTTAAATGGATTAATTAACTTGATGTTTCTTAAATGCAGCCTTCTTTTCCACAAAATATAATAATAATGTTTTTTTTTTCACAGTTGCCTTAAATTTCCAAACCCCTGGATTACCTATGGATCTGCAGAATGGGAAATTTCTAGATAATGGTGGCTGTGGATATCTTCTAAAACCAGAAATCCTGAGAAATCCTAAATTAAACTTCTCTCCAAATGAATTTAAAGAGTATAATCCAACTACACTTTCAATAAAGGTATAGTTGATGACAGTTTTATGAATATTGCCACATGTTTCCTATTGCTAATAGCTAACATTAATGTCATACTTGTAAGATTGCAAAGCATTCTATAAACATTATTTCACTTGAGCCTTATAACTACACTGTGAAACACATATTACAGTTAATGTTACTTCAATTTTATGCATGAGGAAACTAGCACTAGAATAGGTTGAGATTAAGTGACTTGTTCAGGTTGAAGAGGTAGTATTTAAACCCATGTTTTCTGTGTCCAAGTTCAGCTTTATATCTTCCCTGTCACATTTTTGACAGTTATGCAAAAAAAAATGAAGAGATTTCAAAATAAAGAAGACCAAAGTCATGGTCATTCTGTATGGATATAACTATCTTAAGGATGTGAAGATTTATCATAAGCTGGTCTAATATTAAGAAGCCAGCTGAACTCAGGGGACTGGGGCACTATAACCATTCCCTTTTTCCCTCTGGCCCATCTGCTCTAGGTCAATGAGAAATCAACTAGAAATCAGCCTTGATAGAAAAAATACCTTTAATAGCAGGTGTTAGGCTCCCCCTTTTCAACTTTTTGATTCATTAAGTACCCACCCCAAGAATCCAGAAACAAATTACTTAATTATTAGGTTTTGCTTCATGTCTTCTTAAATGACATAGTAAGAATGTAAACCAAGTAAATTTACTTTAAAAAAAGAATGTAAATTAACAGTTTAAATTAAGTGTGGAACAGGTATTTATTTCCTAAGTACAAAATAAATGCTGAAAAGACTTACAGGTTGCATTGACAGAACAACTTAAAGAAGATTTAGTAACCTAAGTTGTAACTACTGTTATAACATTTTTGGAGGCTGATATTTAAACCTCTTTGGAACCAAAGGTAGTATGAAGGACTGTTGAATAACCATTGCAATATTTCACTTTAGTTTTGTACTGCCCAAACATCTGCTAGTCCAGGTCTTTCGGCAAAACGGTCCTATCTTCTTGTTGGTAGTCATTTCCAAATGGGGACTTTTTGCTTTGTGCTCTCAGTCAACTCCAATGAAAAGGACCCAGGACCTCCAGACTTTTCTAACTCACAAAATTGTCTCCAATCATAGACAATTCCATCTTGGGTGTAGTAGAAACATTCATCTAAGATTAGGATGGAACAAACACAAAAAAGGCAGCTCAAAGTCTAGGCTGTCACTTAGGTAGGACATTCCTCACAGTCACATGGCAGCCAGGCAGGGGCATAGGCAAACCATTGCTCTCCCCAGTCCCTAAAATAGACCTGTCAAATTCCAAAACCAGAAAGGAAGAGACCACTAAGGTTGAGATTACTGTCTTAAATATCTCCAGAGTCATCATCTCTTCCTGCTCAGTGGTCAATAAGGGGAATGATGCATCACCTCAAAGTACCAAGCCCCATTAGCACCAATTCAGGTTAATACATTTGGTAGAAAGCAGAAATATAGATAAGTGGAGCAAATAAAAAACCTAAAGGCCTAGACTACTTTGTGAGACCATGGCAAGATTGCCTGGTCATAATATTGATGAGGCAGGATAGGCAAGCACACCAGAAAAAGGCTTCATGGCAGGGAGTTGGTTATATAGAGATTTGGGTAGTGATTTTTGGCGGAGCTGATTATGCCTGTGGCATAAGGGTAGGCTACCCCTCTACTCATCTGATGTGTCTAGAATTCAGCACAGGAGTTGTGGAGGAGAGAAAACTGCTGCCAGGACACACAGAAAACCTTTCCTAAGACCCAGCCAGGATGGTGAAGGAACATCATGAATTTGTGAAAGCAGGAGTGGAGAATGTTGGTGAGATTATTCTTTCCCATTCATGGTATGAGGGAAAAAACCCTGGGAGTGGAGTTTGGAGAGTTGAGTTCAAATCTCATCTGTGTGATTTTCAGCAAGTCACTTTGGGATTTGGTTTCTTCATGTGTAAAATAGGGTGTTATACTTGAGAGCCTCTCAAATCCTTTCCAGTTCTGGATAGATGATCTAATAATCCTTGAGACTTGGACTGTGAGGTACTGGGGATGAGAGTAGGGGTGGGAAAGGCAGTGAAGAGGTACCTAACAAAAGCCTGTGAGGTGCACTTGATCTCAGCTACTAAAGTGTATGATAATGACATGGGCAGAATCTTCAAATGTGGCAAAAATAAGATTTGCAGAAGAGTAATAATAATGTGGGAGGTGTCTGATAGGGAATTGTGTTTTAAGCTAAACATTCTTTCTTTACAAAGGGTAAAGCTAACATTGGTACCTAGTCAGTAATTGCAGTGCCCTCCAAATCCCTGGCTCTTACCAATAATGGGATTTTTCCTATATGGATTTTCATTGGTCACAATAGCCTTTCTAACTGGTCTAGGGGATGATTGTTTAGTTGTGTAGTTTCCCTTGTAATGAAAAAGTTGGAATGTAGCTGTAGAGGAACCTGGCAGGATAGGCTAGAAACCATCATTAGCACCTACTGATCCAAAAACCACCGGAAGTGAGACTTCCCTGGGGAAAGATTGTCTCCCTCTTTCATCTTCTGAAAAGAGAGAGAGCACTGGGATAGCCAGCTACACAGTGTACTGGCTATCATTGCTGTTTTGGTCACTACCAGGACCAGGAACTTGCAAAAGAGAAAATGTGGGGAGCAAGAGGGCAGACTATACATACTTGTAAACCATGGACCATAATAGTGAATCTCTTGCCCAGCCATCTTCGACTTCATGCTGGCTTTCTCATTGAACTCATTTTCCATTTCTATTTTTCTTTTAAACAGTCTATTCACTTTCTAAATTGTAAAACTCGTCTCAAAAAGAAAACAGGTTCTCTAAGATATTGTGTATGTGGCATTGCAGCACTTAAATGGGAAAATAGTGTAGATCTGGGATTTGTGCAGGGGAGAGAGGAGAATGACAGAAACAGAGACAGGGAAATTCTCTTTTAAAATCACTGATGTGTCTGGTTGGAGGCTGAACACAAACCAAAGAGGTCTTTCTTTAAGAGATGCTATTATGTTAATCCAAATAATAATATTAATAAGCAATTGAACATCAAATAATTCACAAGGAAATAGTCATCTTAGAGGCTTGTGATGGAGAATAAAATAATTTCTTTTTACTTAACTCCACCCATTTTAAGAGGGAAGAAAAGAAATGGAATTATTTTTACAATTAATAGAAGGTTATTCTTCTCCTTTACCCTTAAATGAATGGGGGGAGCAGGAAAACATTTCAGAGACTTTGTGCCTGAGAGGTAGTTCTGTATCACCAGTCCTTTTGAGGATCTTTTGCTTCCACCAGCACTACTTGTGTTGCTTCTCTACAGTTAACTGGTTGGTAAATTTCCTATTACAGGGTAGGGAAAGGATGTATTTCTCTAACATTGCCACCTTGTCCTGAGTTTCTTCGCAATTCTCAAAATGAAAATTCTTTATCTCTCTCCAAGAAGTCTTTTTCATGAATTCTAAATCACTAAACTAGTGAATTCTGGGTAAGAGTTTATCTGGCTATTTTCCTTCAATTTGGCTATTTTCCTGAGTCTCACGTGTCTGTGGCAAACATTCACAGAATGGCGATACTGGAAGTAGGGAAGCGGAGAAAGAGAACTTCAGGGATATCATTATCTGCTTATATGTGACCTGGGTTCCTCTGAAGAAAGTAAAGTTGGGAACTCAGCTTTTAATGTAGCGGGAGAAGGGAACAGATGCTGCCACTTGGAGTGGAGAGATAGCCCTGAGGACTGTTTAGCCACCCAGAGTTTTAATATTATATCTTTTAAAATTGGATTTTATTCAGTTAATGTATTCTAAAATATAAGCTGAATGTGTTTTTCCTTTGGGTTATGCAAAATTGTGGAGATAAGAATCTTGATGGAAAGTGTGGATAAGTACAAGCCAATTTGTGATGAATGTATGAAATACCATTTGAAAATGATTTTAGATTAAATAATCTAAATGAACCTAGAGAAATCTGGGCCAAGGAGAAAGGGGAAGTCAAAACTTCATCATATAGGAAACTTATACTACCTTGCAACAGGAACATCAACCCCTTACATATGGAGGGTAGCCTACCCTTTATAATATAATATTGTGTCTTTAAACTATCAGTCCAATAGGGTGAAAAGTCACCAATATTGAGTTATAACAACTCATAATTGATATATCACTTTAGGACTTAACTCTGTGAGCTGGATTGACACACACTATTCCCCTCATTTTAAAGATGAGGAAACTGAAGTTTAATGACTTTCCCAGGGTCACACATTAAACATTAGAATTGGACTTCAAATTTAGATGTCTTTCTTGACTCCAGATGAAATGCCTTTTAGATTTCTGTTACCCTACTCTATGTTAACAGCCTAAAGCCTGGAACAGATGGTTTCTTGAGGATTTTTTCATTTCAAAATGAATTAAATATGAGTTAAATTTTTGTGATCACATGAAAGTCTTTTTTTGTTTTTAAAAACATAGATCCCTTTAGTAGCCTGGTGAAGTCTATAAACCCCTTTCTAGGAATAATGTTTTTAAATGTGACAGATAAGATAAGATACATAGAAATACAAAGAAACCAATAACATTGAAATATTGAAATTGCCAAAATATTTTTCTAAACAAGTTTGCAAACCTCAGATTAAGAACCTTTGCTTTAGTTAAACCATTGGTTTCAATAATAGAAGTTAGAAATGAAACATTATTCATATATATATGTGTGTGTATACATATATGGATACATATATACATACACACATATGTATAAATATACATATATACACATACATACATATATATATCCTCGAGTTTTGTTTACATATATATGAGATATATTTTATGGGACACAGTTATATTCCAGTTTTGGTTTTCTTTCTATCAGTTGTACAGAAATTAGTGAGAAATGAAAAGGCAAAGAATCATTAATAAATAATCCTCATATAAATTCTGCTCTCTGGAAATTCTAACATATGAAACTGGATTTTTTATTTTGAATTTGAAAGAAGGCATTTATCTGATTTCACTGTCTTTGAGGTCTACAATATAGACACAAATACACATATACATACATTTACACATGTACATATACACATATGTGAATAGAGGTAGTTTGCAGATTAGTTGAGGTTCTCAAAATAAGTTAGCCTATTTTAACAAAAATATATTTCCAGTTCCAAAGTACAACTAAAGGTTCAATTAATACCTCTATTATCTGATCCTATGAAATTCTATTATAATGAAATCATTTAGTCTAAATCCATGAAGATGTATATATAATTGGCTAAAGGGGAAAAATGGGAACTCTGTTTTGAATTATTTTGATAGCTACCCCATTTAAAAATGACTTTAGATTGGACCAAAGTTTCTTTAATGAGAGGTAGTGCTGAATTTTGTCTGATCTTAGAACCAGAAGACATGGGGTTGAATACTGTCTCACATATTTCCAAGTTGTATGATCCTGTGAAAGTGATTCATTTTCTCTGAACCTAAGATACTTTATTTATAAAATGTTAAATATAATGGCATCTACCTTATAGGGTTATTTTTGAGTCTCCAAGTAGATATATTGTACATAAAGCACAATGAAAATTTTAAAGTGCTATTTAAACCTGAGCTCCTTGCATTACTGAATATATATATATATATACACATACATGTATATATATGTAGTTAAAGTGAATTCTGATGAATATTTGCACTCCAAAATTATTCTAATACTTAAATTTCATTTGTACAGCTCATAAGTGGTTTCCAGTTGCCTCCTACTTATAGGAATGACCCATTAGTGCTGATAGAAATATATGGCATTCCAGATGACCAAACAAAACAACAGACTCATGTAGTGAGAAAAAATGGTAAGTTCTAAAGTCATTTTTGCTCAATTGTAAAAGTGAAATCTTTTACTTATAACAATATTTATGAATTGTCATGATTTATATTATTTTTTGTGTTAAATTCAAGATTATTAAAATTCTATATGGCAATTATTATAAGCAGAGTTTAAATTTTGGATAAACTTTTAAGAATTCTCATACAATCATTCTTTTTGGGTTACAGAGACTTTATTGATCATGCCTATATTTTCCATTGTTTAACATATCACTAAATTGATATTAAACATATCACTAAATTGATGCTAAATTGATAGCATTTATTTACCAGCTGCGGAAAACTCAATTTTCAAACCCCAAATAGGTAATAATAAAACAAAGAAGACTGAGTACCATGGCAGAACATAATGTCTTTAAACTTCTTCAATTTTTCTAGGTTAAGGATCTGTGGGTTTCAGGTCTGATTCAGTGGGTTTAGGAGGTCAGTTTCTATTCTAAATAACTCTTGAATGTCTAAATTGGGACATTTACAGGCTAGTGAATCCAAGACAATCTGGATTGTCACACAGGTGTTTAGGATACTCCATTAAGTAGGGGAAGAATGATGAGGAATCTTTGTACGATCCTGAATTGCAAGTCTTTTCTGAAATGAATGTGGGTGCTTCAAAATGGCTCTTAAAATGATCTATCTTTGGGGACAGAACCAAGATGATGGAGTAAAAGCAGAGACTTTCTAGAGTTCTTCCCCCAAGCCCAGTCAAATACTTGTAAAAAAATTACTTTAAACAAATTCTGGAGCTATAGAACCCACAGAATGATGATGTGAAGCAAATCTCCAGCTCAAGACAGCTTGGAAGGTCTACAGGATGCATCTATTGCACTGTGCTGGGAGCATAGCACAGTCCAATGTGGGCCATGCTGGCCCAGATGGGACCTGAGCAGGCCTCAGGGGGATTGAATCTCTGGCACCTGTGGTGGTTTCAAGACTTAACAATCCCAAAATGCCATGTACAAATTGGAGGGTCAGTGGAAAAAAAAACCTGTCTGAACTGTGTGAGAGAATAGAATGATCTGGCCCCAGGTCCAGGGTGCTGGAGCAGGTGGAGGAACCCACAGCAGCCACAGCAACAGCAGCAGGGTAAGTGGCAGTGGCTGTTTCTAGAACTCTAGGCTCACAGATTGTGGAGGGATCCAGTGACTGACAGTACACCCCCTCCACCCCTACTGAAAGCAGAGAACTACCTTGACAAAGAGCTCAAAAGTCAGGTAAATGTCTAAGGAAATGAGAAAAACTGGAAAAAGAATCAGACTATAGAATCTTACTTTGGTGACAAGAAAGATCAAAGTATACAAACAGAAAAAGACAACAAAGTCAAAGCTTCTACATCCAAACCCTCTAAGAAAAAAAATGAATTGGTCTTAGGCTATGGGAGAGCTCAGAAAGGATTTTGAAAATCAAGTAAGAAAAGTAGAGCAAAAATTGGGAAGAGAACTGAGAGTGATGCAAGAAAAATCATGAAAACTGAGTCAACTGCCTGCTCAAGGGGACACATCAATGTTGAAGAAAATAACACCTTAAAAAATAGGCTAACTCAAATAGCAAAAGAGATCCAAAAAGCCAATGAGGAGAAGAATGCCTTAAAAAGTAGAACTGGCCATATGGAAAAGGAGGTTGAAAAGCTTACTGAAGAAAATAATTCCTTAAAGATTAGAGTGGAGTAGATGGAAGCTAATGACTTTATGAAAAATCAAGAAATTATAGAACAAAACCAAAGGAATGAAAAATAGCAGACAAGGTGAAATACCTCATTGGATAAACAACTGACCTAGAAAATAGATCCAAGAGAGACAATTTAAAATTATTGAACTACCTGAAAGCCATGGTCAAAAAAAGAGTATAGACATCATCCTTCAAGAAATTGTCAAGGAAAACTGCCCTGATATTCTAGGACCAGAGGGTAAACTAGATATTGAAAGAATCCACCTCCTGAAAGATATTCCCCAAAGGAAACCTCCTAGGAATATTGTAGCCAAATTCCAGAGCTCCCAGGTCAAGAAGAAAATATTGCAAGTAACCATAAAGAAACAATTTGAGCACTGTGGAAACACAATCAGGATAACACAGCATCTAGCAGTTTCTACATTAAGGGATTGGAGGGCTTATAATATGATATTTCAGAGGTCAAAGGAGCTAGGATTAAAACCATGAGTCACTTATTCAACAAAACTGAGTATAATACTTCAGGGGAAAAAATGGTTATTCAATGAAATAGAGTACTTTCAAGGATTCTTGATGAAAAGACCAAAGCTGAATGGAAAATTCGACTTTCAAACATAAGACTCCAGAGAAGCATGAATAGGTAAACAGGAAAGAGAAATCATGAGGGACTTATTAAAGTTGAATTGTTTACATTCTTACATAGAAAGATAATATTTGTAACTCTTGAGACTTTTCTCAGTATTAGGGTAGTTGGAGGGATTATATACATATAGACAGAGAGCACAGGGTGAGTTGAATATGAAGGGATGATATCTAAAGAGAAATTAAGGGTGAGGATGGAATATATTGAGAGAAGGAGAAAGGGAGAAATAGAATAGAGCAAATTATCTCTCACATAAAAGAGGCAAGTAAAAGCTTTTTCAATGGAAGGAGAGAGGAAGGAGGTGAGAAAGAAAGAGTGAACCTTATTCCATTTGGATTTGGCTTAAGGAGGCAATAACAAGCACACTCAATTTATGAAAATCTTTTTTACACTATAGGAAAGTAGGGGAGAAGGGATAAGCAGGAGGTATAGGGGGATGATAGAAGAGAGGGAAAATGGGAGGAGGGGGTAATTGGAAGTAAACACTTTTGAGGAGGGACCAGGTCAAAGGACAGAAGAGAATAAATGAGGGGCAGGATAGAATGGAGGAAAATATAGTCTTTCACAATTTGACTGTTACAAAAGTGTTTTGCATGATTACACATGTATAAGCTATATTGAATTGCCATCTCACTAGGGATGCTGGGGAGGAAAGAAGGAAGGGAGAGAAGTAGGAACTTAAAATTTTAAAAATGAATGTTAAAAATTGTTTTTACAAGCAAATAGGAAATAAGACATCTAGGCAATGGAGTATGGAAGTCTATCTTGCCCTACAAGAAAATCGAGGGGATAGGGATGAGAGAAGGGAAGAATGGGATAGAAGGGAAGGCAGATTGGGGGAAGGGGTAATTGAGATGCGTGACATCTTGGGGTGGGTGGAGGCAAGAGATGGAACAAAAATTTGGAACTCAAAATCTTGTGGAAGTGAATGTTGAAAACTAAAAATAAATTATTTTAAAAAAATGATCTGTCTTCCACTGATCCTTTGGGGGATGATTCTCCAGACTCCAGCTGAAGTATCTTAATATATGTCTTATTGCCAAGCGTGAAAACAAAATATCCTGAAAGGGCAAGAAAGTGCTCTGGAACCGGTCCCCACTTCCTCCTTCCCTTAGAGGCTACTTTAGTGCTTGGCGTTAGAAAAGGTAGACTAGATTTGGGAAATATCACTCTCAATACTTTTGAATTGGTGACATCTGAGTTGGATGAGATCTAAGAAATTATCTTGAGCAATAATCCATCCATCATGAAACCTTGATAATATGCATGAAAAAATTTCATCCAACCTCCAATTAAAGTTTTCAGGCTATAAAGGAATCATACTTCTTGATAAAGGTCATTATACTTTTAGACGCTTATAACTGTTAGGAAGCCATGTTGAACTAAATTCTTCCACCTTGTATAGTTTAACCATTGATCTTAATTCAAGGGCCATACATAGAGAATCAAATATCTCTTTCATGTGACAATCATTTAAGCATTTCAGAATAGCTACCAGTCTCCCTCCAAGTTTTCTCTTCTTCAGATTAAACACTCACAGCTCCTTTGAATAATTTAAAAAACATAGCATGGTTTCAAATTTCCTCACTGATTGCCTTCCCTTGGAAAACTTTCAAACCTAAAAATATCTCTTCTAAAACATGATGTCCAGAAATGGACACAATAATACAGGGGTGATACAACTAAGAGACCTTATAAGGGATCTCTCTTCTCTTCATGAACTTTACACAGTCTCTCAAATACCCAAATCTCTGATCTCCTCAATTCAGGGATTCCCTTTAGTGATACAGATCGCAGTCCATTTATGTCTGCCCATAATTTCAAATTCTCATTTAGTTCCTCCCGAAGGTTTACTACAAGGGGTCCATACAACATTCTGGAGACTTTTCTTGCTTTCTCCAAATAACTAGAGGAACACTCTAGTTGTTTAGCTGTCATGTCTTAGTGTCGCCATTTCTTCTCTGATCTTAGAACCAGAAGACATGGGTTTGAATACTGTTTTGGATACTTCCCAGCTGTGTGACCCCAATCTTGGATGACATCATACACTACTATTCTGCTTTAGAAATCTTCATTGGTTATATGTAATAGCCTGCTCACACCCATTATGAATCTTTCCATTGCTGTCTATGGGATGAATGTTATTTGTTCTCTGGAGTTAATGGTATTAATTGCAATATTAGTGAAATACTGGTATTGAAAATATGGATCTAGGTTGTTAAGGGAATCTTGGTGCCTGTAGAAGTGCTATACAGTTCCTGAAAGCAAGCCAATCAATTTTCCTCCTTTTTCAATTCTGAATTCGGCTTACTGTTTTCTTGTCAGTCCAAAATACTATTGAACAAGACTATAGGTGTCTATTCAGATGCATGCTAAAATCTGAAAAACAAACATTTTCCATTATTTGGTCTTTCTTCTTTGGATAGACAGGCCAAACTCTTTTAAATAATCATAGATATCTTCCTGGAGACTCTTCAGTATCATAGGGATTAATGAAATCAATATAATGTCCTCCACAAATAGAAGAATCTGGAGTACCTCATTACCTACAGAGAATTTCTCCTTGCCCTGGACTATGTGCTGGATCTTCTCTATCACTATGGTGAATGTTTTTGTAAATCATATATTTTCATGTTTTATGCCTCTTCTGATTTTTACTATCAGGGAGACACAACTTGGAAGGAATCTTGAATGCTATTGATTCATAGATGGGAGGCACTGCCTTGTAAAAGAGCCTATAAGGCAATGCACCAAGTCTTCATATTTCTATCTCTCTGTATTGAATAAGCAACTTACTTTCATGCATTTTATTGGAACTGCATTCTCTTCTACACTGGCAGATGACTGAATGTTTAAATTCTGAGCTAATCTGAATCAATTCCTTAGAGACTTTGAAAATTAGACCTTTATCAGAGTAACTTGTCACATATATGTTTCCCAATTATCTGTTTCCCTTCTAATTTTAGCTGCATTTGTTTTAATTACAAGTAAGAATTTACAAACGGTAGAATATCATTTCTATTATTTCATAATTGTCCAAAAATATTGAGAATTCACATACATATATGCCTGCAAATACATATATACTTGCATTCCTATGTTTATATATTATATATGCATATAATGCATACATTATATAGGTATTACGTATGGACCATATAATAATACATGTGTACCAAACATGTATAGATGTGAATTATATATTCACACATGTATATATAGTCCATACATTGAATGCATATATGTGTATAATTAATATTATATGTACACATATATGTTTAGACATATATATGTATTAATGTACATCTGTATATTCATACATCTTTGTGTGCAGATGGATCTTACATTGTCTGTATTTATGGTCAATTAGGAAATAGTAGAGATGAGACCGATTGTAAAAGCTTACTAGTAAACAAAACAAATGTAGCTAAAATTAGAAGGGAAGAAGGTAACTGGGAAATGTATTGGCACCAAATTACTCTGATAATGGTCTAATTTCCAAAGATACAATGAACTGATTCATATTAGCTCAAAAGCTGGTCATTCGATCATCTGCCAGCATAGGAGAGAGTACAGTTCCAACCAACCCCTTTGAGAGTAAATTCCTTCCTTCCCTTGCCCTTGACCGGTAGTGAACCCTGTGAACTTTGGAAGGTTGGGGGATTTAGAATTCTCATCAGTATCCTAGCAGCATCCATAGGACTGCAATAACTATCTGCAGTGTGTCTGCATTAGGATTCAAGTACAAATTAGACACGCAGGGAAAGGCAGCTTTAGGACTACAGAAGGATCTCAGCAAAAAAGCATACTATGCTGGGCTTTAATGAAGGTCTCACAAAGTAGGGGAGAAATTCTAGCAAAAGGAATTCTAGGAGTTGTGTTACCCCTGTTTGCTATTATATACTTTAGATTTGCTAATTTTTTTTCATTTTTAAATCTTCATTTTAAATGAAGATTTTCATTTTAAATCTTCATTAAGCAGCAGGACTAAGGATCCGGTTATATCATACTAAGAGTTAAGTAAAATTATATTTGTAATTTTGGATGCCTGTGTCACAGAGGAGATAAATTTGACTTTAAAAAATAACAAAGGTGACCCCTTGCATGGAATGATTTTCCGTTCATTAGAAGTAATAATTGGGTATGTAATTAGAACTCTCTGATATTATAGTTGGATCTCTGATTTTGTTAATATGGATATTCCTTTCAATGGTCCAGGTCCCTACACATCCACGCCTTCTCACCCTATTCGCATACCTCTGTAATATCTACCACAGAGATGTCCACCTAACATTCTAGGACGCCCTCCTTTACTACTCATGGGTAGTAAAAAGACATGTTAGTTATCATGCTTTTGCAGTCATGAAACTTCTTGATATTGACTTTTATATTTTTTCTTATAAATAATTCTTCATTGGTGTAACCTTTCTATGCATATATGTAGCAGCAACATGATGTGGTAGATAGATTTCTGGACCTAGAGTCAGGAAGACAAATTCAAATTTAGTCTCGGGCACTTACTAGCTATGTGACCCTGGGAAGGTCACTGTTTACCTCTGTTTCCTTAACTATAAAATGGGGATAGTAACACCTGCCTCTCAGGGTTGTTGTGAGAATCAAATATTTGTAAAGTGCATAGCACAGTGTCCACAAAGTGGGTGCTACATAAATGCTAGCTATGATATCATAACAATCATAGTAATAGTAATATGTATTTTCCCCCACCATTCATCTCTTGATTGCTCCGTGATCTGAAGTATTGATATTTTTGAAGTTGTATCAATCCATGATTCATAGCCATTCAGACATGTCATCATCAGGAGGTTCATAAGACAGGTTTTTGTTTTGAGGGACTTACAGGATCGTTAAAAATACTGTGTAGTTTAAAAGTTGAAGAGCTATATGAATCATCACCTTTGGACATAAACTTAAGGTGACAAGAATAATCACTGTGTCAAAGATTTGGATAAAATGATGAGCCCACCACTAACTAGTTATATGACCTTGGGTAAGTCATTTAAACATCTTCATCCCTCAGTTTTTCCAATGGAAAATGATTAAAATGATTCAAAGGAGATAATTCAAATATACAAAATGGCAGAAGATTTTCAGATCGTGTGACCAACAAGATGAAGGACAAGACATTTTTTCTGACCATCACCCCTCAAACATCTCTAAAGTAGAAATAGTTCACCAAAGATAAAGCAACTTCAGCTTTCTCCATGGTCTTGGGCAGCAGGGACCTAAAGGAAGGTAGAAATCTCCATGAACAAATGCATAACTTGTGCTCACTCAGCTTCTCCTTCAGTCACTGGGCCTTACCAAAAAACATAACCTCATAGCTCAGTCCACCATCCCTCCTTGTAGTGTCATGGAGATACAAATTCCAAACTGCGTAAATTTGCTGAGGTCTTAACAGCCAGTTCTTTCGACAGTGCTGAGTGTTGCAAAAATGATCTCTGCAGGAGAGTGGAGAAATAGTGAAAAAAGCCTGAGAGTTTGTAGGCAGCTAGGTGGTGCAGTGGATAGAGCATAAATCTCAGAGTCAGGAAGATCTTTGTTTTTAATTACATTTTTAAATTATATTTTTATTTATTTCATTAAATATTTCTGAATTGCATTTAACATTCAATTTTTAAAAAAGAGTTTTGAATTCTCTCCCTTCCTCCTGCCCCTCCTCCACCCATTGAAAAGGCAAGCAGTATGATATTAATTATAAATGTGAAGTCAAGCAAAACATTTCCATATTAATCATGTTTCTAAAAATAATTAATTCAGAAATATCTAATGAAATGAAAATATTTATTTTTGGTTTTCAACATTCACTTCCATAAGATTTTGAGTTGTAAATTTTCTTCCCCTCCTTTTCCTCTCCCTTCCCCAAGAGACAATGTAATCTGATATAGGTTTTACTTATCCATTCATATTAAATATGTTTTTCGTATTAGTCATGTTGTAAAGAAGAATTAGAATTAATGGGAGGAAACATGAGAAAGAAGAAAACAACATAACAAAAGGAGAGCAAATAGTATGCTTCCATCTGCATTCAGACTCCAAAGTTCTTTTCTGGATGTGGGTAGCATTTTCCATCATGAAATTGGAAGTTGTCTTAGATCCTTGTATTGTTGAGAAGAGCTAAGTTTATCAAAGTCATTCATTGCACAGTGTGGATGTTCCTGTATACAGTGTTTTCCTGGTCCTGCTCATTTCACTCAGCATCAGTTCATATAAGTCTTTCCAAGTTTTTTCTGAAGTCTGTCGGCTCATCATTTGTCATAGAACAAAAGTATTCTATTACATTCGTATGTCACAACTTGTTCAGCCATTCCCCAACTGATGGACATCCCCTCAATTTCCAATTCTTTGTCACTTCAAAAGAGTTGTTATAAATGCTTTTGCCCCTCTTGGATCATTGCTTAGTCATGGCAGAGGGGTTTGTTGTAGCTTGATGAAACTATGACCTACACCATGCAGTATTACTCAAAATAGTGAAGATTTCTGACAAAAGGTGATTCATTAGAGAAGGCAATGTGGAACCACTCCATGATCTTAGTGAAGAAAATCTTATAGTCAGTATTATGCAATGAAAGATAAAACATCAGAAGATGAGCTCCCCAGGCCAGAAGGTGTCCAATTCTTACTGGGGAAGAGTGAACAACAGCTACAAATAGCTCTAAAAAGAGGGAGGAAGCTGGGCCAAAGTCAAAAAAAGTTCAGCTGTGTATATGTCTTATGATGAAAGGCAAGTCCGGTACTATAAAGATAAATATTTCATGGGGACCTGAAATGCAAGATCTATGAACCAAGGTAAGCTGGATGTAGTCAAACAGAAGATGGAAAGATTAAGCATCAACATCTTCGGTGTCAATGAGCTTAAATGGGTGAGAATGGGTGAATTTAGAGGATAACTACATCTACTATTAAAGGCAGAAATTCCTTAGAAAAAATGGCATAGGGGTCAGAGCCAAGATGGCGGAGTAGAAAGACGCACATTTACGAGCTCTGGACCCACAGCCCATAGAATTAATGTAAAAAGAGATCCCCATAAGTTCTGGATCACTGAAAGGTGTGCAGAAACAGAGTAGAAGAGATTTCCGTTCCAGAGAGCCCTGGAGAGCTGTCCCCAGGGTCCGTCGCACCCTGGAAAGCGGACCCCACTCCAGCACTGCCCTGGCCGCGGCCCCAGAGAAGCTGATTTGAGCAGGCTTCAGGGACGGAAGCTCCTGTGGCCTGGAAGGTCCCTCTGCCCACAGAAGCTACAGGTCAGTGGGAGAGACAGCTGAGCAGGAAGAGGGGAGCGGGGTGTCTCTGTGACTCGGGCCCCCTCGGGAGGAAGCGGCGGCAGAGACGGGGGCAGGAAGCAGCAGAGGCAGAGGCGGGGGTGGCGGCGGAGGCAGCAGCTGTGGCAGCGGCCTGGGACTCCCCCAGCAGCAGGCAGGTTCTTCATTACTGAAAGTCTCTGCATAAACCCCCTGAGGGAGCTGAGCCTGGGAGACTGCCCTGCCCCACCCGCTCCATTTCTGAAGGTCTCTGCATAAAGCCCCTGAGGGAGCTCAGCCTGGGAGGTGGCACTGCCCCCACCCCAGCACCAGAGCTAAAGCTCACATTGATTAGCAGCCATGTGCGGTGCGGAAAGCTCATTTGAATCTCAGACCCCCAAGCACTAGCTGGGCGGATCTAGGTGGGGGTGGACAGGAATCTCAGAAGTCAAGTAACTGGCTGGGAAAATGCCTAGAAAAGGAAAAAATGGCATAGCCTTCGTAGTCAATAAAAAGGTGTGGAAAACAGTCCTGAGTATAATATAAAAAATGACAGAACGATATCTGTTCAAATCCAAGGCAAACCATGCAATATCACAGTAATCCAAATCCAAGCACTCCAATCACCAATGCTAAAGAGCTGATCAGTTCTATGAAGATCTATAACATCTTCTAGGGCAGAGACTGGAGGGCAGCTAGGGTAGCATAGTGTGTTGTCTTTGGAGTTAGGAAGACCTGAATTTAAATCTAGTCTCAGACACTAGCTGTGTGATCCTGGGGATGTTGCTTGAATATATTTACCTCAGTTTCCTCAACTGAAAAAGAACTTAGAGAAGGAAATGGCAAACCATTCCAGTATATTTGTCAAGAAATTTGGAGTTTCCAAATGGGGTCATGAAGAGTTGGATATGACTAATCAACTAAAGCACAACAATATCATCAAAAAAGCACCAAAAATACTGTATTTATCATAGTGAATTTGAATGCTAAAGTTAGAAATGAGAATATAATTGAAATAATAGGCAAGTTTGACCTTGTAGTACAAAATGAATTGGGGCACAGACTAAGTGAGTTTTGTCAAGATAAGTCAATGGTTATATCAAACACTCTTTTTCAATAACCCAAAAGGTGATGCTACACATGGACATCACCAGATAGTCAATATGAAATCGTATTGATTATGTACTTGATTATGTACAAGACCTGGAGATGACCATGGCTCACATCACAAGCTTCTTATTGCAAAATTTGAAGAAATTATGGAAAACCATCTTTCTGTGTTGATTATTTAAATCATTACTTATGATCTAAATAACATCTTTATGAATATACAGTGAAGGGGATGAAGAGATTAAAGGGATTAGATATAGTACATAGTGTGTCTGAAGAATTATGAATAGAAGTTCACAACATTGTACAGGAGACAGCAACAAAAAAATTCCAAAGAAAAAGAAGAGCAAGAAAGCAAAATGGCTATCTGATGAGGCTTTACAAATATCTGAGGAAAGAAGGAAAATGAAAGGTAAAGATGAAAGGGAAAGATATACCCAACTGAATGCAAAATTCCATAGAATAGAAAGAAGAGAAGGTTTTCTTAAACGAGCAATACAAAGAAATAGAAGAAAACGATGGAATGGATAGAATGGGAAAGAAGAGTTCTCTACAAGAAAATTAGTTATCAAAGGAAAATTTCATGCAAAAATGGGCATGATAGAAAACAAAATTAGTAGGGACTTAGCAGAACTAAAGAGATTAAGAAGTGGCTATAATAGAGAGAAGAACCATATAAGAAATATCTTAATATCACCAGTAAGCACAATGCTGTGATTATGGACTTAGAACCAGATGTCCTGGAGAACGAAGTCAACTGGGCCTTAGGAAGCATTGCTAATGATATGACTAGTGGAGGTGATAGAATTCCAACTGAACTATTTAAAGTCCTGAAAGATGATATTCTTAAGGTGCTGCCCTCAATATGCCAGAAAATTTGAAAAACTCAACAGTGGCCACTGAATTGGAAGAGACCTGTTTATGTCCTAATCCTAAAGAAGAACGATGCAAATGTTCTAATTACTGGACAATTGTACTCATTTCACATGGCATTAAGTTCATCGTTAAGATTCTTCAAGCTAAGCTTCAGCAATATGCAAACTAAGAATTACTAGAAGTGCAGGCTGATTTTCAAAGAAGCAGAGGAACTAGAGACCAAATTGTCAGCACTCACTGGATTCTGGAGAAAGCAAGAGATCTCCAGAAAAACATCTACTTCTTCATTGGCAACATTAAAGCTTTTGTGCAGTCCACAACAAAAATGTCGCAAATCCTCAAAGAAATAGGAATATCAGATCATCTTACTTGCCTCCTGAGGAAACTGTACATGGGTCAAGAAACAATAGTTAGAACCAAGCGTGGAACAGCTGATTGGGTTTAAGTCTGGGAAGGAGCACAGCAATGCTGTATGTTGTCACTTTATTTATTTATTTAACTTATAAGCAGACTATATCATGCAAAATTCAAGGCTGAATGAACCAAACATTCAAATTAAGATTGCTGGGAGAACTATCAACAATCCCAACTATGCAGATGATACCACTTTGGAAGCAGGAAGTGAATATGAATTACAGAATTAAGAAGCCTTGTAATAAGCATAAAAGAGGAGAGTGTAGAAGCTGATGAAGCTTAACACAAAAAAGTTTTAATATCATGGCAATTGGTCCCATCACTTCCTGGCAACAGAAGAAGAAGAAATTGAAATATGGTTAGATTTTATAATTTTGTGCTCAAAGATCACTGCAGACAGGAACTGTAGCCATGAAATTAAAAGACACTTGCTCTTTGGAAGGAGAACTATGACAAATCTGGACAGCATACCAAAAAGCAGATATACTGCCTTGCCAAGAAGGATCTGTGTAGTCAAAGCTATAGCTTTTGCAGCAGCAATGTCTGGCTATGAAAGTTTGACTGAGGGAAGCTGAGAACCATAGCACTGACACTTTCAAATTGTGCTGAAGAAGACTTTTGAGAGACCCTTGGACAGCAAGGAGGACAAATCAGTCAACACTGAAAGAAATTAACTCAGACTGTTCATTGGAAAAAACAAAGACTGAAGCTGAAGCTTAAATACTTTGGCCACATGATGAGAAGGCAGAACTCATTGAAAAAGACCCTGATATTGGGAAAGATTGAAGACAAAAGGAAAAGAGGATGGTAGAGGATGAGATGGATAGTGTTATGGAAGCAATGAATATGAGCTTGGAGAGACTCCATGAGATAGCCTGGTATGCTATGTCTCTGAGGTCACAAAGAGTCACACAACTGAAAAATTAACAACCAAAAATTATTTTTTGTACAAATAGGTTCTTTTCTTTTTTATTTCATCTCTTTGGGATGCACACTGCATGGCATTGCTGGGTTTTGCTATAGTTTTATAGCCCTTTAGGCATAGTTCCAAATTGTTCTCCAGAATGGTTGGATGAGGTCACAATTCCACCAATAGTGCATTTGTGTCCCTATATTTCCACAAACCTTGCAGCATTTGTTCTTTTCCCTTTCTGTCATGTTAGCCAATATGATAGATGTGAGGTGGTACCTCAGAGTTCTTTTAATGTGCATCTCTCTAATCACTAGTGATTTAGAGCACTTTAAAATTTTGATTACCGATAACTCTGATTTCTCCTTTTGAAAACTGTTTATATCATTTGACCATTTATTAACTGGGGAATAGCTCTTACTTTTAGAAATTTGTCTTTGCTCTCACATATTTGAGAAATGAGGACTTTATCAGAGAAATTTGTTATGTGTTCTCCTCCCTGCCCCAATTTCCTGTTTTCCTTCTAACTCTGGTCATACTAGTTTTATTTGTGAATATCCTTTTTATTTATATTCATGTACTAAAAATTATCCACTTTACTTCTGATAATCCTCTTTATCTCTTGATCAGTCACAACCTCTTCCTTTATGCATAGATTTGACAGGTGAATTTTTCCATTCTCTCCTAATTTATTTATATCACCCCCTATCTTTCCCCAATCTATTTTCCAATTATTTTTCCAATGATATAATTCACATTATCTTCCATTTTTCTTTCTTTTGACTTAGATTTATTGTTTCTTCATGTCTCATAGAATCATTCATTTCCACTTGCTCAATCCTAAATGTAAAGCAATTTATTTCTTCAGTGAAATTTTGTATCTCTTTTTCCATTTGACCAATTCTGCTTCTAAATGTTCTATTTTCTTCAGCATTTTTTTGTACCACTTTTATCAACCTGCTAATTGTGCACTTGATGGAGCTTCTGAGGCTGAAACGCAACCAAATATAGATCAATTCTTTGCCACTTGTGCTAATTTTGGCCCAACAATTAATACCAAGAAAAAAACACGTTCTCCACTAGCAGTGCCACACTATCCATATGTAGAACCATCAGGTACAGCAAGTAGAGATGTTTTGAATACTGTGAATAAATCTGCTTATCTTGGTAGTATATTTTCCAGGAATATCCACATAGATGATGAGGTTGATGCATGCATTTCCAGAGTTAGCTCAGTGTTTGAGGGGTTCTGAATGAAAGTATGGGAGAGATGAGGTATTAGACTGCCTACCAAACTGAAGGTTGACAGAGCCTCATTGCTGTATCCCTGTGAAATCTGGACAGTATATCAGCACCAAGCCAGGAAACTGAATTGCTTCTATTGGACTTATTTTACAAAAATTATGAAGATCAATTGGCATGACAAGGTACCAGATACTGAGATCCTTTGTCAAGCTAAACTGCTAAGCATTTAAACTCTACTGTGGGAAGTACAACTCTTGTAGGCTGGCTATAGAATGCCAAATGTACATTTGCCTAAAAGACCATTTTACAGAGAACTCACTTAAGACATGTGCTCACATGGTGATCAGAAGAAGTAATGCAAGGGCACTCTTAAGGTCTCACTTTGGAATTGATTGTATGATATAGGAGACACTGGCAAAGGACCACCCAGCATGTCATGCCTACATCAAAGAAGGTGCTATGCTCTACGAGTGAAGCAGAATTGCAGTAGCTCAAAAGAAGTGTGAAATTTACAAATTTAGAGACATCTCCACTGCAAAAGTTAATATAGACCATTTGTGCCCAATGTGTTGTAGTGCCAGGCTTGTATTGGCCTGATCATCCACAGTCAATCATACTGTACCTTCACTCCAACATAGTGATGTCATTTTGGTCCTCTTCAAGAACAAAGGACAGCCTTAAGCCAACACTTCATATCATACTCCACAATGGATTCTAAATGGATATGAGACCTTAATATTAAAGATCAAATTATGAAAAAAATATAGGCAATTGCAAAAGATAAAGTAGATAACTGATTACTTGAAACTTCCATACAGATAATTTTTTTTTGCATTAGAAGGGAAATAATTGAGTGGGAAAAAATAATTTTATCACATTTCTCTGATAAAGTTTTGGTGTTCAAGATATACAAATAATTAACAAATATATGTCCACACAAACACACATATATGACTAATAGTCATTCCCAATAAATGAGTGGTCAAATGATATAAACAGTTCTGGAAAAGTATTGCAAAGTACTTACCATTGCATGAAAGAGTGCTCCAAATCTCCATTAAGAACAGAAATGTAAATAAAATAAATCTGAGGCTTCAATTCATTCCCTGGAAATTAGTAGAGATCACAAAAATTACAATAGTTAGTGTTGGAGGGGTTGTGAGGTAATTAGCACACTAATACATTGTTGATGGAGCTGCGAAATAGTGCAACAATATTGGAAATAATTTTGGAATTATGCAAATAAAGTATCTAAAATATTCTTCCTCTTCGAACCAGAGACTACATTACTAGGATAATATCCCAAGGAAATCATTGTAAGGAGAAAGTTCCCATAAACACCTGCTGTGAGTGAATTTATAATAATTCAGGAAACAAAGTCTGAACTATGCAATTTATTAATGTCATACAATGGGTCCAGGATCCCCTCAGCAGGCACACAGTCCCTAAAAATATATTTGCAATGGCTTCTATGGTAAAATACAGTTATTATTTTTAGTGTATTATTTTTAGATTTTGTGACTTTCCAGAGTTTAGGAGCTTTGATTGGTTGCATCCACCTGCATTCTTCAAAGTTGTTAGTGGTCCAATAATAAATGACTTCCCTGAAATTATGCGACTTACGGGAAAATGAGACTTAACTCTGGCAGCTGTACAAAATGCTGGAAACGATACAACATTGAGTTTGTTTAGTTCTCTCCATCAAAATATTTCTAGCGTCACTTTTTGTGACAGCAAAAGCAGGAAACAAAGTAGATATCCATTGCTTTGGGAATGGTTAAACAAATTGTGGCATGTAAATGTAATATAATATTACTGTACTGTAAGAAATTATTTATGTGATGAATACAGAGAAGCATGGAAAAATCTACATGAACTGATTAGTAGTGAAGTAAGCAGAGCCAAGAAAACACAATTACTACAGCAATGTAAATGGGAAAAAAACTGCCTACAAAAAAATCAAGTGACTAAAATTTTTATTAAGATCATACATGAATTGAATGAAGGGATATAATCATAGAGGTTTGGAGGTCCACAGATGTACATTGCATGTGTTTTAGGTCTTCTTTTCAATTTGTTGATAACTTAGCCTGATTTTTTCTCTTCTTTGACTTTGAAAATTATTGCTTGTCACATATAATGGCTATCTGGTAAGAGAGGAGAAAGGATATTAAGGAAAACTATGATTATGGAAAAAATAGAAGACATTAAGGAAAATTTATTTTAAAAAATAACAGACACTTCAAAATAAACAGTTAAATGACATGAACAGGCAATTCTCTAAAGAAATCCAAGTTCACAACACATACGAAAAAATGGTCCCAATTACTAATAATTAGAGAAATTATTCTGGGAGATTGCCTCATTCCTGGTACTCACAGCTTGTCAGTATCCTCCACCCCCCTGATTAGAGGTCTAGGAGAGGAGCACTGAATTCTGCCCAAATCTTCCATGTAAAGAGGACTTCCAGGCTAGCCCTTTCTTTATTTCCCACTAGCTATACATCTTTGCACTGGACTTCATAATACTCCCAAACAGGGAACCTTTTTCCTACTCTCTTTCTTCCTTCTTAGTTTCTTTTTGTATGCTATCTTCCCTCACTAAATTGTAAGCTCCTTATATTCAAGGACTGTCTTTTTCTTCTTCTTTTTTTCATGTTTGTATCCTTAGCACAGTCCCTATAACATAATAGGCACTTACTGTTTACTGATTGACCGAAATGAAATGAAATTTCAAAGAATTTTGACAGCTATCTGATAGGTAAAGATAAAAAACATAAAAATGGAAAATGAAAATTGTTGAAGGGGATTCAGGAAACCGGCCTACTGGTGTACTTTGGTCTAGTCATTCTGGAAAGCAATTTGGAACTATTCCCCCCAAATCACTAAAATATAAACACTCTTTGATCTTGCTATACCACTCCTAGGTTCATAATCCTAAGAACTGGGTAGAAGAATTTAGATAGTAACAAGTATTGTAAAGAAAAACAAATAGGAGAGACTGTCTTCTGATTAATTGAATTACTGATTATGACTCAAGAGGATCAGTGATTAATGAAACATGTTACCCACTGCTTGTGGAACAGAATGATAATGGTCTCAAGGTACAGAATGAAATGGACATTTTTAGACATAGTAAATATTTGCATTTGTTTGGTTTGATTATTTGTCATAAAAATTATATTTGGGGGCATGAGGGAAACAACAATAGTATTGCCTCCAAAAAAGAAGAAAAGATAGAAAAGCTGATCAACGAAACATTTTAAAAATAGTGTACAAAGAAGAACAGAAAGTTCAGAAAGAAACAGAGACAAGCAGAATAGCTTTGAAAGAAACATGTTGAATGTCTCATAGTTTTTAAGTAAGTTATGTAATAGAATTTTTTTCATTTCACATGATTACCTTTTTTGTTTTTTTATATATGAAAATATTCATTTTTGGAGACAGTGTTAAGAATGTCTAAAAATAACAGTATATTAACTGCTATATAAACTTTATATAAAAATAGCATACCAGCTACCCTAAATTTGAAAAACATGATAAATGAGATGTAACAAATTTTCTTGACATTGTTAGCCTTGTAAAGGTATGGAGGGAAAGCTATGAATATAAATTAAATTTTTATTTTATCCAAAGATTATCTCTTTGCCTATATCACTTATTTTATATTTCAGCTTTTACTCCACGATGGAATGAAACTTTCACATTTACTATCCATGCCCCAGAAATGGCACTAGTACGCTTTGTTGCTGAAAATCAGGCTACACTAGGGTCAAATGAATTCCTTGGACAGTACACATTACCACTGCTATGCATGGATAAAGGTAACTTTTCTAAAACTAATACTTCTGTTTCAATAAACATACACTAAGTATTGCCAATGTGTAATACAATATGCTAAGAATTAAGGACACAACAATCAAAGACAACTTAGCTCAGGCCCTTGTTAAGTTTTCAGGCTAATAGAGGAGATAATCTGTGTGCAAAAATAAGTATTGTAAGTGTGGGTAAAGATCAGTTTAGCCAAAATGCTCCAAGAAGTATAGTGAAAAACACTTTCAACTTTAGATTAGGAAAGACTTCATGGAAGGAAAGGAGGCTGTAAGCTGAATCTTGGGCAGATCAGAGGTTAAAAAGGTAGTAATGCAGAGGAAACCCACTGCCAGCGTGGGGGACAGTCTGTAGGAAATCACCAAAGTAGGAGAAAATAGAGACAATCTAGGAAGTGCAATGTGATGTGAAAGTGAATATGGGAAAAAATACCATAAAGCCTGGAAATGTAAATTGAAGCCAAATTATTGAGAGTCTTACATGTCAGGCTGGGTATAGATGTTTTCCCAGGAGGGAGCTTCTTGGATATATTTTACCAGGGAGTGACATGGTTAGACTCCTTAGGAAGTGTAAGTTGTCATTGGAGGGCAGGATAAGTTGGATATAGGAAAGGCTAGAAGAAGGGATATAAGATAGAAGAAGCCTTTTATAATTGTTCAGGTGATAAGTGATGTGGATTTAGGATTATTGCTGAGTGGAATGAAATGACATATATTAACATTTTTAAATGGTTGGACTTTTCTAGTATTATATCTTGAATAACAAAAAAAGTTAGGAGAAACAATAGGGAAGCATAGGATAGTAACAAATGGAAAAGGCATCGGTTTCATTAAATGAAAATATTCTTCTAGTTTAATCTCAGTCCTTAGCAATCAGTTAACATGCATTTTTAAGTGCTTACTGTGTGCCAGGCACTGTGCCAAACACTGGAGATGCAAAGAAAGGCAAAAAACATGATCTATGTCCTCAAGGAACTCAGGGTCTAGTTCCCATTATTGGACAGTCTACTCATCTTACTTTTATCTGAACAAATTCCTGATAAATCTTAGTCTTCAATAAACATTTAAGTGTTTATGATTTGTCAAGTACTTTTCTTGGTGCTGGGGGTTTAAAGATGAAAAGTTCAATATTGCCTACCTTCAAGGAGCATGCAGTTTAGGTGGGGGTGAGTGGATGTGTATACAAATAATTATAATACAAGTTAAACTGGGGGACCAAGACAGTAGGAAAAGTCAAAGAGGCATGAAAAGTTCAGGAGAGATTTTCTTTAGGGGAGCTAATCAGAAAAGGTTTCATGGAAAAAATGGCAACTGAGTTGAGCCTGAAGAAAAGAAAATATTTCAATAGTCAGAGATGCATAGAGAGACAGTTAAAAGAGACAGAACACAGAAGTAGGAAAAAGTAGCAGGAAATGACTAGCAAGTCTAGTAGGTTAGGTCAAACAGGAAAGAACATAAATGCTATAATCCAAGCGTTAGCATCTTGTAGACCAGAAGTGTCAAACTCAAGGTCTGAGGGTTGCAAGCTGCCCAGAAAAGCTCTAACTTTAATGGGAACCAGGTTAAAAAGTAATTGGGAAATGTTTAAGAAAAATAATTACAAATGTCATGTAACATGAATAATGGCAACTTGTGATTTCCTAAATCAATGTGTTGCCCTGTAAAGATGCATTTCTCTTTGAGTTTGATACCACCACTGCAGATAACCAGGAGACATTGGAACCACTTGAGCAAGGGTGTGGCTTGATTAGATCTAAGAATTGAGAAGATGACTTTGAGTTTGGTGTGAAAGATTATTAGAGAGGGAAGAAACTGGATTGATTAGGAAGGGAGGATGGGATGCATCTGGAGGCTTGAGAACGAGAGAGTTGGAAGAGCTTTGGTGGGAGGATTTATAGGAAATCTATGTCAATATATAAAAGACTTGTGGTTTATGTAAGTGTAAGGTGTGAATGCTTAACATGTACATATATGTGTGTTCACATGGGTTGCCAAAATATGACTCAAAGGGAAACAGGAATAGATATCTATGGAATATCACTCATCTTTCTCCAAAGTATATTGATTCCTGCCAGGAAGGGAGCAAAAGAATAGGGCTATGAAGCTAGCCTCTCTGCTTTCCTCAGAGAGCGAATGTTAGGATAGAACCTTGCTAGTCTAGGGGAAATAATTTTTAGGTTCAAGCCACTCTTCTAGTAGTTACCCTTTAATGGAAAAGGTGTTTCCAAGGTGATATTCAAAGGTTTGACTCCCTTCCTACCAAATTTTAGTTTACATAAAGATCACTACAAACCTATTTATTCAAGGTGATAGCAAACAGTAATTAAAGAAGTTATACAGATTAGAACTTGCCAGACAATACACAGAATGACTGAACTCTTCCACTGGGAGTGAGATATCTTATCTCAACCAAAAGAGCGATAGTCCCTAATTTCACTCAAGCAGAAGTTCCCTGATGATACAAGCTGAATATAAGGGCATGTTCAAGGTACTGACTCCTCTACATGTTGACTTCTTCCTAAAATATTTTTCTTCCTCCAGGGACCTCTCTGAAGAGAGCTGGAATAATGTGTGTCCTCTCTAAAAGCTGGAAACAAAAAGAATTCTCTTCTCTCAAGCTCTCACCAACTCTGTCCCTCATGCAAGCATAGATCAGTTATCATTCTCTCTACCATTGCAGAGAGTCTTATACAAATGCCTGTGCTTGGGACCTGAGTTACCTGGTAACTCCCTCTGTAAAGTAGATCATAATTTGTCTATAATTTGTTTTCTTGTGAGTTGCTTGAGAATCAGAGAAATGACTTGGCCATGGTCATATAGTTCAGTAAATTTAAAAAATAAGATTTAACCTCGTCTTACAACTCCATGTCCAAACACATTATCCATTATAAAATCCTACCTTTTAGAAAACATAAGAGATGGATAAAATGATTGTCTTGTAGGAAAGGGGACCCAGTTAAGGGTAGATAGTATAAAGTATCAGCGTAGTATTTTTAATTCTTCCAACAGTTTTTAGC
The DNA here is from genome assembly GCA_023548195.1 of Bettongia penicillata ogilbyi. Taxonomy (NCBI): domain Eukaryota; kingdom Metazoa; phylum Chordata; class Mammalia; order Diprotodontia; family Potoroidae; genus Bettongia; species Bettongia penicillata. The sequence continues at coordinate 738,002 of JAJHZJ010000551.1, read as the reverse complement.
ATCTCAGGAGTAGATTGGGATACAGCAAGAATAGATGGAAGTCAGGGGTAAAGTAAGCACAAACTGGAGAAGACTGTGATGAAGAGGCTAACCTTAGAGTAAATGGAAGGAAATGTGACCAGAAAAAAATGACAGATAGGGAAAAAGAGAAACTGAGAGACTGGAGTTCTCAATGAGGGTTTGGAAAAGTGAGTTCAAGGGAGAACCTTTTGAATAGAAAATTGAGATCAGAGAGGAATAATTCCATCTTGGATCTTGGAGGTGAAAGTTTGGGGTGATGGTGATGTATAACATATGACCCTTGAATGGACAAAGTATTATTAAGATGGTGATCATGGGAGTTTAGGATATTAAGGAAAGAAGCCAATTAGAGAAGGGTCATCAGTATGAACATTGAAGTTATCAAAAATATTGTTAGAGTATGGTATAGAGATGAAGATCATAGATCAGGTGGCAAAGTGATTGAGGAAGATATTCTCAGGTAAATGACAGATACAATAAAGATAGGATCAGTTTTAAGTGAAAAGAGATAAAATGATAGTGGCAGAGGATCTAGACATGGCAGCAGAGAGAAAAGAGCATGTCATTTTGTTCTCCCTTGTCTTATTTTTTGGGGTATGGAGATTAGGGAAGAAAGGACCAGAATTGGACAGGGTTGGTGAGGGGAGTTTTATCCTCAGAAACTGGTCAGTTTCAATTAGCACCAGGAAGTGCAAGGGATATAAGGAAGTGACAGATCTTCAGTGGAAAGAGTTTATGTCTGGTCAGAAGGAGGTTGGAACACAGATTGGAAGTATTGATGGCCATAAGTCTGGGATAGTTGCATAGGTAGGAACTAAGAGAAATCAATCACTATATCAACAAAAAATTCCTTGGAGCCTCTACTTATGGTATCCCTTACTGATATTATGTTCACTTGATTGTAGTTGATAAAGGTTCAGTGGCTTTAATGGAGGAAGGAAGCTAGTGGTAAAATCAGTCCCTTTTCTCCAGGAGTAGATCCCAGAGACCATATGACACTTTATAGTAGCTTCAAGTAAGAAAATTACAACCACCATTTTTGATACCCTTGTCTAATAATCAGGCAACATCACTTCACTGCAACATTCAACTATAATTACACTGGTTCTTTCTCATTAATAGATATCAAAGCTATGCTAAACATGGATACGAGGATAGAAACTGGTTATTTTATTTCTGCAAGTTTAAGACTTGTTTTGTTTGATTTTTTTATTTGCCTAGCAAAAACCCATTCTTTTTCTGTAGCAGTACTGTAGCAATTTTTAATTTACTTGTTTTCATTTTTCTAACCAATTATGATTTCATTACAGGTTATCGCACTGTTCCTCTATTTTCCAAAACAGGTGACAATCTTGACCCTGCTTCATTATTTGTTTATGTGTGGTACCATGAATAGCATTTACAGTATTCTACATGCTGTGTAACTCAATAAAGCAACCAAAATTAATATCCTTATCTTTTTATTGATATGTAAGTAATTTCTCCATATTTTGATCAACTGTGAGATATAGTAGCCACTAAGCTGACGTGAGAATCAAACTTCCTCTCTGACGCAAACTATCTATGAGACATTAGGCAAGTTACTTAGTTTCTTAGCTTACCATGTAACTTCTCTAAGTCTTGAAGTTCAGAAAAATTGCTGAACTACATTGATAGAGTTTTCTCACCAGAGTTCCCATCATTAGTGAAATAATATATCTGGACTGAAAAAAAGAAAGAAAAGAAAAAGGAAATGAAATGGTTGTAAAATATTTAGCAGTATAAATGGAGTGAGGAATCTGAGAATTTTTGACTTTTATGTAGTATATTTAGTTGTTGAAATCACACTGCCTGATTCTTTGTGCCATATTTCCTAGAGATTAATTAGCTACTACATTCTCAGATATAAATATAAAGAAGATCTGATCAGTTAATTCAAATTACACAATTTTATGAAGGTCTATTAAATTGATTTTTCATTATAACCATATACAGTTTCCTTGTATACAGTCTTTAGTTGTGTCTGGTCTTGCTGAGTGATCATTTTATAAATTTTAAAATTTGCAATGAATCTACATATTGTTACTCTTCACTTTTAAACATAACTTCTGTTCTGCTTCACATTCCGACCTTCCTGACTTCAATAAGATTATGCCTTTCAGAATGTCATATACCTTGCTTATCAGACTGGGGAAACTTAGTACATACCCTACATTGAGTAGGAAGGGTGACAATAATGACTTTCTGCATAAGGAGAACCATCTGCTGCTGCCCAGCAAAACATAAAATGAACTATCCACCATGATAGAATGTTAACTATTTACATTTTTTACACTAAAGACTAAAAGTTTTCTATTAAAATTCCACCACTAATTCATGTTCTTGAATCCAATGTTAGAAACTTCTGAGATTGTTAGATCAGCTAGGTGGTCCAGTAGCCAGAACATTGAACTTGCAATCAGGAAGACCTGAGCTCAGATATGGCCTTAGATATTTACTAGTTGTGTGATCATAGTTAAGCCACTTAATCATTGTCTGCCTCAGTTTCCTCATCTGTAAAGTTATGATAAAAATAGCATTTACCTCCTAGGATTGTTGTGAGAATAAAATAAAATATTTGTAAAGTGCTTAGCAAAATGCCTGGCAGATGGTAGTAGCTTAATAAGTGTTTCTGAAAAATAATTAAAAAAATATATCAATTCACCAATTTTCATTCTTGGGGACACTAGGAAGAATAAACTGGTGCTATCAATACTGTATATTATTGTTTCTAGGTTCTCCTGTTTCAATATCCTATTGCTGAAATATTTGACCACTTACTGGGTTACTTTATGGAACTCTTGGCTAAGTCATCTTTAATTTCTCAGGTTGTTCAACATGATATAGTCATTTCACTTGCTGTTTATCTGCATAGCCTCTCAGAGAACCACAAACCTGTCACAGCTCATCCTTGTGTTCTTTGAAGATGAAAGAGTGAATGACGAGTTTCTATTCTTGGCAATAGTTCATGGTACCAGAAAAAGAGAAAGATGGGTAGAGATGGAGACTAGAACTCTGATTTCATTGATATAGAGAACCTTGGGATGAGTCTACTTGCGCTACTCATGTAAATGAGCACCTTCTCCACAACATAATTTGAAGATTTGCCTGTAGAACCGAGAAACTTCATGATCAGTAGAAATGAGATATATTTTTCTCTTATTTTCCTCTAAACAAATTTTTATTGTCTACAGTGTCTTTATTATTTCTCACTGCCCTCCAAGGAAGTCTTCCAATCACTGTTCCATTCTGTACATGTTATTGCATTGTTGGACCATAATTTTGAGGAAAATCTGTAATCTTCAAGTTATTTGTCTCCACTTTTAATTTTATACTTCTTTTTTGTACATTATTATGTTCCATTAATGCTTTTCTTTTACATGGGAAATTCTTAAAGGGGACTTCACTTCTTAGAGACGATTGAGGATTTTTAAAACCACCTCTCAGATACATAAGGAGAAATCTGCTATGTATTCCCTGTGAGTAGGTTCTGCAACTTGGGACATGATATTGGTTTCTGAGAGGATTGGTGGTAGAGATATGGAAATGGTGCAGGAAGTTTCTGTCATAAGGAACTTCCAGAAAAATATCGTGGTGAGTGGTTTCTTCCAAAGCAATTAATCAAATAATCAACATACATTTATTAAGTGCTCATTATGTGCCAGAAACTGACTAAGTGTTGAATCTAGGCAAAAACAACCCCTGCCCTCAAGGATCTGAGGGAGATAACATGTACATAAGTAGGTACAAATGAGATACATACAAAATACATGGAATACAGAAACTATAGGACTATATGTTTATGTAATCCTTATATGTCTATATGCAATGCATATATTTTTCCTATGCGATAATTAACATATAGTTCATGTAGATAATATAAGACTATCAAAATGAGAATTTTAAAAATGATAAATTATTGGATGTGTATATTCACATATTATTTTTAACATTTCTTATTGGGTTATTTTATTGAACTCTTGGCTAAGTTATCTTTAATTTCAGTGGCACAATATTTTCAAATGCTATTGGGTAAGCTGATGTCAGGAATATTACCTCCAAGACCAATGTGTGGAACTGGAGTCAGATTTCTTTGAAATAAATTATAAAAATACTGAAGAGCAATGGAAAGAGTATCATCCTACAAAAAGGTCAAAAGAAAGCAAGAAAGTGAATAAACTGGACAAAGTGTGCTCATGGTTTGTTCACCCCAGGTCTCTTCTATCAAAATGACACTAAAAAATGTGTTGTCATCCTTAACATTCAGTTCAAAAGGCAGAAACATAGCTCCATATATACTAATTTCCCTTGACTGATGAATAATGTGTCTATTAGCTGTAAATCTGTCTATATTACTTTTGAGGCTATTTTTTCAACCAGTATCATTTTTTGCCCTACTAAAAATATGAACAGATCAAAAAAGAAATTGCAGCAAGTATACTTAGTTGCATGATACAGAAATATTTTTACATCAAGGTACAATGCGTGTATATATATATATATATATATATATATATATATATATGTATGTGTGCAATACATGTATAGATGTGTTTACAAATTTATATATACACATGCTTCTACCTTATAGGTTTATATGCAATACATTAATTTTTCATATAAGTTAATAAACCTTAAACCTAATGCACTCTGAAACTGGGACTCCAATGGGCCCCTGCCTAAGGGCTTCTAGCTTTAGAATGATTATCAATAGTAACTGTTGCTGTTTCCCACCCAGCCTGATGTCTTTCTTTTTTCTTGACCTCATTAAAGGGACCATGCCCTGACTACTTCCTAAACAGGTCTATTCAATGAATGGGAGTTGCCTCACCCTAAGTGAATACCTGCAAAGACCTTGACCTAAAGGCCAAGGCTTCCCACTGTATGCTGGGTCATCTCCAGTCATCCTGAGGAATATCAGGTCACTGGATTCAGATGACTCTGGAGGAGGTGAGGCTGGTGACCTGCACAGCCCTCCCTCACTCAAAACAAAGTCAAGTGCAAGTCATGTCATTATTTCTCTGATGGCATGAACTTCTTCGGCAATGAAGGATGAACACAATCACAAAGTTAATTAACACATAGTTCCTATAGAAAATATAGGAATAATACGTGTTTGCACATATACATAAAACCTATTTATGTATACTTAAGTATCTAATTTTATAAATATATCTACATATACATGTATGAATTTATATAGGCTATGAAATTAAAACTGAAATCTTGTGTATCATTAATATAATGATTCATATAACTATTACTTCAGAGGAGATGTTTTTCTGCAGAACAAGAAAGAGATGTCAGGCTAAGATTCAAAATTATTGGCTCAATTATTTTATCTTACACAGGTCTGATCTCATCTTAAGAGAAATGATCACATATTTATTATAAAAAAAGGACACCACTAGTGACTATTTATGTACTTGTTAAAAACATTCATAATGTTTACTGCTCAGTCTATAAATATTTAGAAGGAAGCACTCCAATGGGTGAGGAGAAAAAGTTCCCCCAAATGTCAGAAGTGAAAAAATTAACTCATTTTTTGAGTCACCACCTGAAAGCACATTTATATTACCTATTTTTAAAATTATTGTAATGCTTAGTTCTATACTCATGGCTAAGTCAACCACTTTACAAACCATGTTTGGACTTTACTGATATCAAGAGTCTACTGGTCTATAATTTTATAGTCCTCCTACTATCACAGATTACAATCTGTCCATAATTTATTGTTTTAGAGAATTGCCCCAGGATCAGAGAGGTTAGGTGACTTGCTTATACTCACACACCTATTAAGTGTCAGAAATGGATTTTCAACTTAACTCTTCCTGACTCCAGGTCTAACATTCTATCTCCTATGCACATTGCCTCTCAAAGAAAGGAATTTAGGAGAGAAATTATAGCTCTTAAAAATGAATTTGAAAATATAAGCAAGAGAAATGATTGTTTAGAATAGAATTTTGGACATGGAATCATGATGGAAAAACTGAGTTGAAAACTCATTTTTGATACCTAATAACACCTCTCTGAACCTCACCTCAGACTATAAATTATGGACAGATTATAATCTATGACAATAGAAGGAATTAAAAATTACAGATGAATTGCTGTTTTTGTGTTGCTTAAGGGGAATATTTTGAGCCATTCTCTTTTAGATTATTTGTAAATTTGATTCTTCCAAGATTATGATATTCCATGATGAAGCTTTATAGAAGCTATTTGAAACAATTATTTGAAAGCATTGCACAATTTTCTTTTTCCTGTACTTTTAAAATTCAATTTAGACAAATGCAAAATGAGAAGACAAAGAAACCAAGAGCATTGCCATGTACACAGCAGAAAATGAGAGAATTCAATATAAAATAACAAATTTCCATTAACAAAAACCCTGTATAATAAGGACTACACATTGTTTTCAAAGCTACCCATCTTTCTTTTTTTACTTCCTTGTAGGTTTTCTTTTGTTCTCTGCTGTGTACTTTTTACCTTATTTCTCACTCTTCCCCTCTTCCTAAAGACGGCTATAATATGTATATGTACATGTATGTGTATGTATGTGTGTATACACTAATACATAAATACCTATAAACTTATATATATATTACACATACTCATATATAACATATATTTAAAACCATACTTACATATTTCTACTTGTCATGTCTTTCTCTGAAGATAGATAGTATCTTCTTTCATGGGTTCAAGTCTTTCCATGCTTTTCTAAATCAACCAGCTCATCATTTCCTACATCACAGCAATATCCCAACACAGTCACATAGTATCTGAGAGATTGTCTATGAAAGTTTACCCCAATTTTCTGCATTCCTTCTATTTTTGCCTACATTAGTTTTATTTATACAAGAAAACTTTAATTTAAAATGACCAAAATTGTCCATTTTACACTTCAACAATGCTTTCACCTTATAATACAATTTTCCAAATTTAATCCTGCTCTACTCCATTCTGGGCTGAGGTCATTGTCCAATGGCAGTTTCTATCTAAGACATAAGTATTGATGAGTGTCTAAGGGAATGCCACAGCCTAATAGGCAATATTTATTTTCTTTTAAAAAATTTTTTTTTCTTTTCATTATGAACTTTTCAAATATCAATAAACATGAACACTGAGAAAATCAGAGATCATTGACATTTCTCATGTTTTAGTTCTTCAATTAAACTTCTCAACAACTCTGGGGATTCTTCTGAATCTCCTCAGTGCATGTTACACTTCCATCTGTTCCATCCCAGTTTCTGGAGCCTAGCTATATAGTTCCTATTCCATTATTTTTTCTTCTGGAGATTTCTCCTCCAATCTTGCCTGCCATGGCAAGTTTTCTTCCTTAGATGCATGGATCTTTCATGTTTATTCATTTCTTTAGTCTCAATGTTGTTTTCTTTTCTGTTCTTTTTTGATAAGAATTTATTTCCTTTTCCTTCTTTTTTGTCATTTTTTTACTTCACCTGACACAAATTTTATTGTTTAAGACCATGAAGGGAAGGTACATTAGCCAATATTCGTCCATTTAGCCAGAACATTGCCAAAACTAAGCCAACAACTTTAAAAACCATGTTCCGACTTAATGATATCGAGTCTACTGGTTTATAATTTTATACTCCTTCTACTATCACATATTACAATCTGTCCATAATTTATTGCCTTAAAGAATTGTCCCAAGGTCAGAGAGGTTAGGTAACTTGTTTATACTCACACGTCTATTAAGTGTCAGAAATGGATTTTCAACCTAACTCTTCCTGATGCCAGGTCTAACATTCTATCTTCTATGCAAATTGCCTCTTAAAGACAGGAATGAAGGAGAGAAATTATAGCTCTTAAAAATGAATTAGAAAAAGCAAGAGAAATGATTGTTTAGAATGGATGGTGGGAAATAAATCCCAGAAGAGAGTGCTTTATGTCCAAGATCAGTAATTTTCCACTGTACATCATCATCCATGATCCTTCTTTACTGTTTCTAATGAATTGTAGTTGAAAGCCCACATGTATACATGTATGGACAGAGAAACTACCTTTAAGATTCATGTACAAAAATCCTTGTGCAGTTTGGTAGTAGAGTGGATAGAGTACTGGGCCTGGAGTTAGGAGCTTTGTAATCTAGCTTTGTGATCTATCACATCTATCAGATCTGTCCTCTGATACTAGCTGTGTGACTCTGGGTAAGTTACTTAACCCTGTGTGCCTCAGTTTCCTCATCTGTAAAATTAGCTAGAGAAGGAAATAGCACACTACTCAAGTGTCTTTGCCAAGAAAACCCCAAATGGGGTCACAGAGAGTAGGATACAACTTAATTGACTTAACAGCAACAAATAGAAAAACAAATTGATTAAGTAAGAATAGTTTACTTATCGTTTTAATTTGTTCCTCCTTTGCTCTCCTACCACATCAGTTCTGTATTAAAATCATTTCCAGCAGCACATGCCACCAAAAGAATGAGAGACAAAAGAATTAACTCTGAGTTTTGTTATGCATCATTTTAAGATGATAGGTTGTAAGTTATCATCTTAAAATAATCAGAACACTTCTACTAAGCAGGATATGCAAATCTTTGCAGCAAAAAAAGAGTACCAATGTTCTTGACAGCATTTTCTCTCTCATACTGTAAAAAAAATGATATTTTTATCACATAATTATTCAGGTACTTCTAAGAGAGGGGATATTTAGTTTAAATACATTAACTGCCTTGCATATATTCTCTAGTGGTAAAAATACATTTATATTTTAAGTGATTTTAGGACAAAGATGCAAGAATCTGTCATAGAGTAAGTACAACGTGTGTATGTGTGCACATTTGTGTGTGTGAAGGGACAGTAAGGTGAATGACCCCACACCTCCAATAGCTAAAGTAGAGCACCAGAATTCCAAAGTTAAGAGGGTTGTGCTGCTGACAGATACTTAAAATAAATTTAGGTCAAGAGAGTGGAGAACGGTGACCTTGCCTCTTTTTTTGTCATGGAAAACCAGAGAGGGTCTTGGGAATTTCTAATCCTGTCAGGTTTTTTTGGAACAAAGCTATTTTGATCTGAACCTCACATATAGGGTTAAAAGCAAAAAGACATTTCTGATCCGAGACCATTCTACCTGGCTTTTATTAAATGGATGTTCTCTGGCTCTGCCTAAAGAGCTATGAGCAAGTCCTTATCAGACAGATATTTTCTAATCATCAGGCTGAAGTGGCTGCTGGCCCTACCGAATTGAAGCCCAGAAGGTGCTGGCACTCTGCAGAAGAAACCATAAGACCAGAAGAGTTACTTGCCTATAAGACCACAGGGACATCTATGCCTTAATGAAGCTTTAGGGGAGGGGCAGAACAACTGCAGAATAAATGTTAATATTGTACAGACCAAGAATAGCTATTTCTTTAAGAAGGATAATCTGTATCACATGAAGGAGAATCACTCTATTTTTAGCTATCTTAAGAGAACAGGGTTTGGGGCTGCCCAAAGAACAAGATATCCACTGTGTCATCAGTTGGTGTGTGAGAAGAGGGTTTGCTTTATTTATTTAAGACAATTTTTTGAGGGTTTACTTTATACAGCTCCATTTACACAATATGGTCTTGTTTAATTGCCTATTATTAATCAAAGTGCTCAAATACTTCCTGCATTACAATTCATGAAAAAATCATATTCTGCCTTCCCTGAAACTTGTGTCATCTCCCATTCCCCACAGTACTCCCTCCACCCCTACAATTACAGCATTTGAGATTTGGAAAGATCTTACGAGACATGTAGTATGACCAATTGTGTCAGCAAGGACCCTGGCATACACAGGAGGGCCTGCTGTACAGGTTCTTATATCTCCTTTTCTAAAAGGAAAGCAAGTTTTGAGGGTCAACAATTTAATTAAGCACATATATCATTCACTTAATTCAGGGAAAAGGTCAGCACCCTGAACTCCAGAGAAAATACAAACAGAAATTACAAGCAGAAATTACAAACAGAAAGACCAACAAACAAGGCTTCCAACTGTCTGACCATAGACAATACATACATCGTTACCAGAGAGAAGCACCAACCTCTGGGTTTTCAAAGCTGCAGGGGACTCCTATGCAGCAACCCAGAGTCTCATTTGGCATGGAACCTTCTTCCAAAAAACAAGCCCCAATGCAAAACATCACCTCAGAGTATATATATTCTTTTCGCAACTGGAGGGCATGACCCTTGTGATCCAGTGCCTAAGTAGAAATTAACAAAAAGTGTCCAAGAGCTATTAATGGATGGTGAAGATTTTTAACTCTTCCCCTCAGCCACCATTAACCTTACACCAATACATGAAAGAAGTATCCATTATAACATACCCAAATGGTCATCCAGCCACTCTATAGAGACATCCAAGAAGTAGAAAACCACTATTTTTTAAGGCAGCCCACTTGGATAAATGTGTTCATTAGGAAAATTTCTTTCCCCTCCCCCCATTTCAAGCTCAATTTTCCATTTTGCAATATCCATCCAATGCTTCTTGTTCTACCTTTTGGGATCAAACAGAACAAGTTTAATCTTTCTTCCACAAGACAACTTTCCATATACTTGACAGCAGTTGACAATCTGTCTCACACTTGACTTCTTCAATCTAAATATACACAGTTGTTTCAACTAATCCCCATATGACATGGACTTAAGACATTTCACAGTGTTGTCTTTTCTCATCTAGATATTCTCAAGTTTTCCAGAGTCCTTCTCCAACTGTGGTGCCAAGAACTAAACACAATATTCCAAAGGAGGACTGATGAGAGCAGAGTATATTGGTAAACTCAACCCTTTATTCCTGCAAGATATCTCTTTCTTAATGTAGCCTAAAATCATATTAGATTTTTTTTTGGCTGCCATCACACTGCTAACTTATATTGAACTTGTGTCCGCCAAAACCTGTAAATGTTTTTCAGACAAAATGCTGCCTAGCTACGTTTCTAAAGTCTTTTATTCATGAAATTGATTATTTTTATTTTATGACTGTATTTATTCATATTGAAGTCCATCTAATTAGCTTCATCTCAATGCTCTAATATATAACTATCTTTTTCAGCTTATCATCATGTGCAACATTGGTGAGTATGCTACCTGTGTCTTTATTCAGGTCAGTGATTAAAAAGTGCTTGTATAAATACATAATGCCAATGTGGCTACTAGAAAGATAGATGTAATTTCCCCAGCTTTTGCCCATTATTAAAAAAATAATCATGGTGAGTCATCAAGAAATAAAAGGATAATAGCAGTAAATATAGTGCCATATGATAGGAAAAGAGAAAAAAACTCCTCTTTGGCCTCTTCGCCAAGAAGCTGCATGGAGTAGGACCTGAAGTGGTATCAGGTTTTTTGTTTGTGTGTGTGTTTGTGTGTGTGTGTGTGTGTGTGAATATTTTAAATAAAATGTTATGACCATCCTGGGTAATTTATCACATTCCTCATAATATTCTCTACAATTATTTGATGCCTATGCCATCATTGAAGAATTTTAAGTATTAAGTCCTTGGACCATCATTAGAACCCCCAAAGAATTTGTAAACCATTAAATGGGAATCACTGAAGTGAGAATAAAAAGTTAGATGTGTGGTCCGAATGACGTAATCTCAAACTCACTTCAAATATTTTAACTGTCAAGACAAATTGACTAGAAATAAGCTAATCAATTAGTGTCTTAGAGCCATTATTTCCACTTCTGCAAAATCAAGGTAGTGTTTACCTCACAAAATTCTTGTGAAACTCAAATTAGATCAGGTATGCAAACAGCATTGAAAACTTTAAAATTGTTACTCTATCATTATTGTTTATTCAAATAAAAATGGATATAATGGTATGCATTTATGATCTTACATATATTTAAGCATAGCTATGGTCAGAAAATCATAAATATATATTCTTGTGCATTTGCTCTTTAATTATATCCTAGTATGATATGCCTGGCTTGAAAAGCAAGATATGGTAAGTGCCCATAGATGTATAAATATATTATAACCTAAAAAATCATAGTAATTTTTATCTCAAAATCATCAGGAAAATGTTTACAAAATATGTTCCATCAGTGGAAGAAGACAATAATGGAGTTGTGTCATTAAGCACCCAAGTTAATACTAAACTGAATACAATCAGGTATCAATTGTTAAGAGTGGAATCCAGAGTTTTCTTTGAACAAAACAAAGAAAGGGAAAAGGGAAGTAGGGAAATAAGTTTGCTAAGTAATCCCATGAATAGTGATGTACTTTCTCTTGATAATATATGATGAAATCACTACAAGACTTCCAGCAGGAGGTGGATGTGATTAAAGCAATAAGAATGAAGTATCATTTTGACTTTGCCAATAAAAATCAACGCTACGGAAATGATTCTGGTACATGGGGGTCAGGAGGGGGTATATGTGTGTGTGTGTGTGTGTGTGTGTGTGTGTGAAGGAGTAAGGAATGAGAGGAAAAGTCAAATGAAAAACAGCTCCATTGAATTCAATTTAACTTTAATGTAGAGCAGCATTTGAAAAGATCAGCATACACAGGACAGTCCATTTTGCTTTAATTGATGTGTTTTTAATGGAGTAAACTATCACTGTATAATTAAAAAAGACACAAAACATGCAATACTTATCTGTGATATATACATACACACACATATATGTTGTTATTTGTCCTCTATTTTTTAAGAGGACCAATGACATTATAGGTGATGTCTTGACTTACCAGTGAATTGGACTTAAATGACTCAGAGTTGAACAAATTCATCAACTTTACTCTCTCTTGTACAGTCACAGTCACTGAAGCCCAGAGGCAGGTCAACTGGTTGGGATGTAGTGGATGACTTTTGCATCTTCAGTGGCTAGCCAAGATCTAATAGCACCACAGTTCCTGTTTCAAGCCATTTTCGTGGCCATTGGAACAAATCGTTTTTGTCTGCCTATTCCATTAGGAAAAATCTTCACATGCTTGGGGATATACATCTCCCTAATTCATCAACAGATTTGAGACCTGTCTGTTATCCTCAAACTGGTTTAGACTATCTGTGAGATGGTGTCCTGTGGTGTGGTTGCTGTGCATTCTACAGCTTTTTGGAGCCACAGGTGAGAGCAGGGAGAATCAGGTAAGCATCAAAGGTGGATGAGCAGCCCTGAAAAGGGATTGGCAAGCCCCCACACCAGAGGTGTGAATACCCAAATACCCCATACATCCAAGCTATTATGCAGGTATATTTTATATATAAGTTAACACATATACACAGAGCTTAAAAATACATTGACTTTTGTGATACCCTCAATATGTATAGATAAGTCTACCATCTCTCTACTTATCTATCTTTCTATCTATCTTCAAAAAAACAGTCAGCATTTACTATATACCAGGCACTGTACTAAGTACAAATATCTCATTTAATCCTTACAACAGCTCTGAGATTTGTGTGCCATTATTAACCCTATTTTTACAGATGAGGAACTGAGATACATAGAAGTTAAAGGACTGCTCAGAGTCAGACAGCTAGTTAAGTGTCTGGTTTAAACTCAAGTCTTTTAGACTCTAGTTCCAGAGCTCTATCCACTCAACCACATAGCTATTTCTAGAATTAAGAATGTGATGGAGAAAATATTAATGTTAAATTAATTAAACTAATATTAAAATTATTAATATCAAATATTAATAATGCAGATTAAGCTTAAAAATGTGTCATATACATTTTTTCTCTGCAGAACTGATCATTAAACATTTATTAGTACATCCTGGTCTTTTCCCCCAAACTCTTGTAGCTTCTAAACTTTCCTGAAGAGGGCATTACCATCTTCCCAGTTCTTTGGGTCCAAACCTAGGTATTGTCCTTAACTCTTCACCGTGTCCTAGCTACTATATCCAATCTGTTGCTAAATCTGTCTACATTACTTTCATAACAGTTTTTGTATGTTTCCTTTTCTCTGATGACATTGCCACTACACTGGTTTAGGCAGTTCTGGTCCAATCTTCCTGCCTCAAATCTCTTCCCATTCTGATATAGTCTCCTCTCAGCTGCCAGTGGTTTTTCAAAAGTACTAGTCCAACCATGTCACTCCTCTACTCAATAAATTCCAATAGCTCATTATTTTCTTCAGGATCAAATAAAAATCCTCTGTTTGGCTTTTAAAATCTTTTGAAATTTGATCTTTTCCTACCTTGTCAATATCCTTTCATTTTATTCTCACATTCTCTATAATAGAATTACTCTGGCATCCTTGCTGTTCCTCTTACAATATACTCCATCTACCAATTCTCTTTCCACCAGCTGTTACGAATACCTAAATTGCTCTCCTTTGTTTCTGGAACCTGGCTTCCTCTTTGGGATCACCTTTGATTACAATTGGAGATTATCTCAAAGGGAAAATACTAGCAACATATATGTGCATATAATACATGATATATACAGGTATATGTGTGTATATGTACATTATATATATATTTTGCATACACACATATGTATACACACATATACATATACATCAGAGGTAATCTCAAAAGGAAGACACTAGCATTACAGACATTTTTGCAGAAAATGAATTCTACATATATATGTATGTTAATATATATATAAACATACATATATATTCCATTGCATTTTGTATATATACAAATGTATACCCACACATATATAGATTTATATCCATATATCTATATCATAAAAATAGATCTCCCTCTACATATATGTGTTTGCATATGTATGCATGTTGTCTTCCATTTTAGATTCTTGAGCTCCTTGGGGGCAAGGACTATGTTTTCATTTTTCTTTGTAGCCCCAGAGCTTATCAAAGTTTGTGGCACATAGTATGTGCTAAAAAAAATTCTTATTGATTGACTACATGAGCTATAGTCAATTGGGAAAGCATGGACACAAGGCAGGAGCTAGTTATAGGTGTAGTTGATAGGGTACAGCCCTGACAATAGCAAGACAAGATGGGAAAAAGATGGTAGTAAAGCATAATTCCATGACTTGGATTATTGGGGAGAGCTCATTATATCTTGGCAGCCCCAACCAACTAACCGTAAATCACCCTCTTTGGTCTGCCACAGCCACTACTTCCCTCTCCTAGCCTGCTCTCCAACTTCCTAGTTTTTTAGTGTATATATACAGAAATCCATTGAAGGATAAATCTGTGTTATCTACCACTAATCATAGTGATAAAGATACACTAAGAAGGAACTTTCAAAATCTTAACAGTCTGGAAATTATACAATTATCACTTCAGGTAGAAGAAACAGTCAACCTTATCATTAAAAATAATTATTGTTGCTGACAATAATAGTTCACATTTATATAATGCTTTCAGTATTTAAAAAGTGTTTTATTCTCATAAAAATGAACTATCGTATCAGAATTAAACAGGAGAGTTGCAAAGATAAATTGCACCAGTAAGGAAAAAAAACTTTTAAAAATTAAATTTCAGTAGTTTTTACTGTGATAGTATAGTACAGATATTATTGTCTCTGATTTTACAGGAGTAACTGAGTTTCAGAATGGTGAAGTGATTTAAGATTATCATAATATCTTAATATTACAACTTAAAAGAATATATACACATATAAAGAAAATACACATGCAACTATAATGCAGATATCTGATCTAATCCTCTCAATTTGAAGTTGAAGAAACTAAATCTCAGAGAGTTTAAGTGATAAGTAATATTCCTGGGGGGTTTCCTTTTGGGATCTCTTTTAAGAGCTAATTGATGGATTCTTTCAATTTCTATTTTACCCTCTGATTGTAGAATCTCAGGGCAGATTTCCTTGATAATTTCTTGAAAGATGATGTCTGGGTTCTGTTTTTTATCATGACTTTCAGGTAGTCCAATAATTCTTAAATTATCTTTCCTGGATCTATTTTCTGGGTCAGTTGTTTTTCAAAGAGATATTTCACATTATCTTGTTTGCATATATTTATATGTATATATATGTATATAGACACACATAAATACATACATACAGATATTTAGATGTATAAGTGTCTCTCTCTATATATATACATATATATGTTCATATATTTGAGGCAGGCTGTGAAGACTTTTAAATAACAAGCTTAAGAGTTTGAATCTTATTCTAGAGATATTATGGGAGCCCCTGAACTCTCTTAGGCAACAGTGTGACATCTTTAGATTTGCACTTCAGGAAAATTTTGGAGACAGTTTTACAGAAAATGGATTAGGAAAAGGAGAGACATGAAAGTTTTGCTGGAGTCCTTTGTAAAATGTTAGGCTACTGCAATTGTTCAGACAATAGATGAGAAAAATCTGAACTCAGTGGAGGTGGATGTGTAAGTGGAAAGAAGGGGACAGATAAAAGATTTGTATATTAAATATGACAAGTGAAGGAGAGGGAAGAATCAAAAATGTTGCTAGCATTGTAAATCTCACTTCCTGAGTGGATTATAGTTCCCTTAACAGAAATAGAACTTGGAGAAAGGGTAGGTTTAGGGATATAACGTAATGAGTTATAGGGTTGGAGTAGTTAAAAGCTGATGAGAAGCCAAGAAGGGTAAGAACTATGGACAAAAGGCTGCTGGTTTTAGCTAAAGAGCTACTCTCCCAACTCTTGCTAGATAAGAAAACTGGGACCCCAGCGGGAGGTTGTTATATCTGTGGTTACTCTTCATGGTGCAGATGGTAACCCTGAGGAATTGTGGTTGATTTTCTCTACTACTATAGCTCACAAACACCCACCAGGATACTTTCCCATTTATTATTTGTTGATATTGATTAGCTTAATTAGTTTTAGAAACATGGATTTTCTAACATAGCAGTGTAAGATTAGTTGGTAAAGAGCATACCCCCCATCCATAGACTGAGAGCACACTTCCACAAGTACATATGTATAGTCCCAGGAAGGTGGGTTTAAGTTTAGAGAATACATGTGGCTAAATGGATAATGCATAGTTCCTGGGTCCTAGAAATCTTCACTTTATGGAGTTCTTATTCTGTTCCCTTTAGGTATGGTATTGCTTTCTGTTGCATTCCTTGCAGAGTCTTTGTTCCCAGTGTATTTAGTTTGCTATTGGATCCCAATGCACCAGCACTGATATTCCAGGGATAGCAACTGCAAGGATACCAATGGAGAGTTCAGATCTGCCAAACTTCCAAGGTCATCATTTGGTCAAGATGTGGTGGAGATGAGACACAGGCTCTCTCCTCCTCCAAAAGTCATTTCTTCTGAGGTGTGGTAGGAAATATTTCCTCCACCTGACTGGTCTACTGTTTGAACTCTGAATTTCAAACTGGCATATGATAGTATTTATCAAGGTTCCCAAAGGCAGTACCAACCAACTTTCTCAATCAATCCTAATACATTTCCTATATAATGTTATTTCATTTAATCCAGTGCTTTTACACCTTCCAAACTGATTAAGGACTTGTTAGCATTTAGTTTAATACCTTTGATTGATTGACTGTTTCAAAATAAATATTTTCACCTGGTAAAGGTATCATAGCAAAAGCATACTGTTAATTATTTTAAGTAGGGTAGGTTGATTGATTGATTCCATCCACCCTACCCTTACTTAGTTATCAAGAGATCCTTAATTACTTTGGGAGAAACAATTTCAGTTGAGAGGTTAGAAGCCATATTACAATGGATTGGGAAGTGATTGATAGGAGTGGAAGAGGAGGTAAGGAGCTTAGAAAGATTTTTTTTAAAGGAGGTTGGATGTAAAATGGAGAGAAACAGAGCAATTATTTCTTAATTATGCCTGTAAGATCAAATTGAAAATCCTTTATTTAGCATGCAAAACTCTTCATAACTGGACTCTTTCTACTTTTTCATTTTCTTATACACTTACATGGGTCTCAAAGTGGGCAATACTGTCACCTGGATGATCCAGGGGGGCAGTAGTAGTTTGAAATGACACAAATTAAACACAAACACAAATAAAACACAAACACAAATTAAAAAAACAAACAAACCCCCAAACAAATAAATCATTAAAGGGTTAAAGAAAAATTTTGGGGGGCACTGAAAAATTTTTTTTGGGGGGGAAAGGAGGTGGCAGGCTAAGTTTGGGAACCTCACATATCCTACTATACAGCTTACTAGTCTATTTGCTGTCCCTCCTACAGAGTACTCCATTTCCTATATCACCTTGCAATGGCTGTTACCCTTAGCTGGAATGCCCTTCTCCTTTCTCTCCATCTCTTAGATGACCTGACTTCAACAGCAACAACCGTTATTAATAACTAGCATTTACCTATTTCTTTAATGCTCACAAAGCATTTTAAAAACACTATCTTATTTTATCCTCAGAACAACTCTGGGAAGTTGGTGTTATTATTATCCCAGTTTTGTAGATAAGAAAATTGACTGTATTAAGATTGAATGTTTTGTCCAGGATCACACACTGACACATAGCTAATAAGTGTCTGAGTGACTTTGAATTCAGGTCTTCCGAATCAAGATTTAGCACTTTGTCTCCTGGTAGATTTGTAACTAACTATAACCTTCCTGGAGGATGAGTTGAATAGCAACTGGGAACTGTATCAACAGTGGATTTGTATCTTCCCTTGGTTGAAGACATTTACAGTTTTGGAGAAACTCTGTCTATTGTCACATTACAATGGTTATATCTGTAGGGCTGATTCCATGCTCATGTGATTTCTGCTCTTTATTACTCCAAGAATCAGTTCAAATACAGGAAGTCTCTGCTGGTTCTCCCATATTCTAGATCCTTCCCATCTATGTTTCCTTCTGTTTGTGTATCCTGTGGGTGCCTATTTATTTTTGTTCCTTGGTTAGAACATAAATTCTGTGAAAACAAAAACTTTTTACTTCTCTTTTTATCCCAGTCACTTAGTACAGTACCTGACATCAGTGGGTACTTAATCAATGCTTGTTGATTTATTAACATCTAGGTGCTAATTAGACTAAGTATGATCTATCCAGATGGGAAACATAGAAGGGAGAAAGGTATGTTTAATGACTTTTTCCCTCCATCATCAACAATTTTGCCTACATGCAGATAGGACACTGAGAAACCCCCTTGTCTTCTCCTTATTGGTAGTGAGTGAGGTCTGTTTCTAGGAAGAGGGTGGTAAAGGGTCAAGATCAGGCAGTGGAATCAGTAACTTACTTTTTTTTACCTGAACCAGACTAATCATCTCATTACATTTTTTGGAGGGAGCCATGGAGAAAGACATGTGAAATGTAAATATGACAAAAAGAAGCATATTGTCTTGGGTTCCTAGTGTTCATATCTAGTCTTTATCTCACATTGTTCAGATTCCATGATGCCACAGTCGCTCAAGTCTAATGGGGAGATTTAAAGTTATCTCCTTTTCTATGTTTCCCTCAACTTGGGATTGAGATGCTTTTTTAAAGCAAAGAGGAAAAATTAGATGTCTAGCTCTGACTTCCTTCCACCCCTGATGCTTTGATGAACAAAACCTAGAGTATTGATGGTCCTAAAGACTAATGCCACTCTCACTACATTCCTGTATCAACAATTTATCACTCTCTAAATTTTGTTGTTCCTGTGGTGAAGCCTCATATGCCTCAGAAGATCCTAAATAGGTGAAAGAAGATTGAAGAATAGAGCTTGACCACTTGACAACTCAATATGCACTGTAAGAAACCCCCATGAGATTACTTCCAAGTTCTGATTAATCTCTCTATATTTATTCCTATAAGAAATTCACAACCAAAGTGGTGATGAAAGCAAGACAAAAATAATAGAAGAAAGAAGACATTACTTAGAATCCTTATATAATAAATCATAATTGGAGGGTTTTTTGGAATATATCAAATTAGAAACCTAAATTTTTGTTTTAATAGTAAATCATGGGACTAAAAAGAAAAACAAAAATATCTTCATGAATTTGTAACATCCTTACTCCCCAACCTTTTCTTCTCTTGTTATGACTATGGGGACAAGGGAGGAGAATGGTGTAGTCAAGCTCAGTGCTTTGGGCTATCTTCCATACATGAAATCTTTGAAGATGGGTATGTCCATGTAGCAGAAACATTATAAAAAAAGCAAAAAGCAACCCAACTTAGGGGAGGAATGATGTCAAGGTGGCTGCCAAGGGGATGATGTGACATAGCATTTTTAGGCACACAGAGAGAGGAATCAAAATGGTAATCATGACAAAGAAGCATTGTTCTGGTTCAGATGCCAAATTTTCCCAATAAGGCTTCTATGCTGGAGTTAATTTATAAGATGGTTGGTGAGGCAGGGAAGCCTGGAAGAATGCCATAGATAAAGCAGACAGCAGGAAGAGAGAGCAACTAGAATAACTTTTTTTCTAACAGTAAGGGAGAAAATATATGCACATGGCTAATAAACAACAACATAAGTTATTAATTTTATTTGTTCGATTGTTTCAGTCATGCCCAACACTTCATAACTGAATTTGGGGTTTTATTGGCAAAGATAGTGGAATGGTTTGTCTTTTCCTTCTCCAGCTTATTTTACAGATGAGGAAGCTGAGGCAAACAAGGCCAAGTCACTTACCCAGGGTAACATAGCTAGTAATTGTCTGAGCTGGATTTGAACTCTGGTCTTCTTGACTCTAAGTCTGATGCAATCTAACTGCACCACCCCTGCACCAGTCCCAGGAAATATTAAGAAATATGCTAAAAGAGTTATGGGAAATGCAAAAATCTCTTCTGGCTTCACAAAGGAAGTGGTAGTTGAGCTGGATCTTAAAAGACATAAGAATATATTAACTGGAAATTGTGAGGAAGGTATTCTGGAGGGAAGCTACAGCATAAACAAAGGTTATGGCTGGGAAAGGTTGGGTGCTTTGGAGAAAATATGAGTAGTATAATGTAGCTTTGTCATAGGCAAGTGGTAACAGATAGGTTGGAAAGGGTGGTCAGGTTGTGGAGGTCATAGAATACCAGGGTGAGGAATTTACAACACATAATGGGGAACTAATTACAAATCGGTGGAATTACACAGTCTAAGAGGTGCCTAAGGAAGATGCATTTGGTGATCCTTCACAGATTAAGAGACACAGACTGGACATAGAAGGACACTTAGGAAGATGATATAATAGACATGAAGTAATAAGAGTCTGACCTGAAGTGGGAGTAATGAGAATTGAAAGGAAAAGAGAATTGTGAAAAAGAATTGGTAGTTTTGGTCATGGTATTGAACCATCTTGATTTATTCCATGGCCATCAATCAACATTTTTCTTACTGAAAAATTTATAGCTTTTATTGGATGAGTGATTTCCTGATGGGAAAAATAAAATTAATTTAGTTGTATCTTATGAAGACCTGAAGCTGACCATGAAATACATGAAAAAACATCAAATCCGTCTAGTACTATATTTCAAAAAATCTGGATTTCATCATTATTGGTGCTTTTAAAAGTTTAAGGATATCTTTTATTTTAACATTAGTTTCATTTTCCAACATATCCCTCTCCCCTTCTCCACTGAGTCATTTCCTCAGAAGAAAGAAGAAAAAAGAAAGAAAAAAAAGCATTGCAGTAAAACTTATGTCTACGTCAAAGTCCTCAAAGCATGCCGTGTCCCACTTCTATAGACCCTCAACTCCACAAAGCAGGGAGGGAGAAGCATTCTTATCTCTTTCAAATTTGGTCATAATAATTATATGATAGTCAATTTTTTTTGTTCTTTTAATTTATGTGGTTTTAGACATTATGTATTCTTTGCCTGGTGCAGCTTTACTACACATTTCATCAGCTTATATGTTTTCCCATTTCTCCCCATAGTCTCCATACTCAATTTTTTAGAATAAGTTGATATTGACATCTTTTGTTCTTATGTAATGTGAATTTCCCAATATATTCCCCATTCCTCCCCCTCCCAGAGAGTCATTCCTTCTAAGAAAGAATGAAAAAAAAAATAGTACATTAGCTATGGCCAGAGAATGACTGAACACATTTTGTTATATGAGTATGTTATACAATAATAAATGCTGAATATGAGAAAAATTAAGAAAACATGAGAGGATTGGTATAACTGGATACAGACTGAAATAAGCAGAACTAGGAGAGCAATATACAGAATAACTCCACATTATTGAAACAAAATCAGATTGAATGCTATATAAGTGTAATGATCAATTGTGATCCCAAAGAAGAGACTATGAGTATAAAAAATTACATATGATGTCAGATATTATTGTATTGATTGATTTTTACTGAACTGTTGTAATAAGAGTTAAAAATCTTACCCATCCATTAATATGCCTCAGGTGGAGCCCATTAAGGGAAGCTTGATTAGGGGAGGCTTGTTTTGTAGCAAGGCTCATATTTTTTGTTAATTTCTAATGAGGGACTGGGTCACAAGGGTAGAGATGCCCTCAGGCTCTAAAAGTGTATATATACTCTGAGGTAAGGTTTTGCTTTGGGGCTTACTCTTTGGAAGAAGGTTTGTGTGCCAGATGAGACTTTGAGTAGTCATTAAGGAGCCTCCCCACAATCCCCTTTGAAAACCCAGACGTTGGTGCTGTCTCTCTGTTAACTATGTATGTATGTAATGGTCAGAGAGTTGGATCTGTCTGTTGATCTGTGATGTATTGCTCATGGTCTGACAGTTGGAAGCCCTGTCTGTTGGTCTTCATTTCTCTGCTTGTATTGTCTCTGTTGGCATATGTGATTAAAGAAGATTGTTGACCACTCAAAAATTGCTTTTCTTTTAGAAAAGCAGATCTAAGAACCTGTGCTAGCAGGCCCTGCTGTGTGTGTGCTGGTATCCTTGCTGCTACAATTCTTTTCTTCCTTGTTACAAGGGAAAGCTTGCTTGGCTAAGGTACAGTAGAGGGATATATTTAGAATGACTGTGATGTAAAATTGAAAGGCATCAATAAAACTGGGAAAAAACGGAAAAAGTAAAACTAAAATAAAATCAATGTAAACTATATCTGTAACATCCTCATGGTCTAACCAATAAGGTATTCCATGTAAAAAAAATAGTTGATTATTACATAACCTGAATTTTTTAAAGTCATCACCATTTTGTTTTTTGGAAGTTCAGTGACACATGAATCATACATTTTAGAATTTTGCCAGCAACTGAATTCAAGCTCACCAGTGCTTTGTGACCCTATTTTTTCCCCTTATTTGAAAATCAGGATGACATTTATCCTTCTCTGTTCTTGGGGATACCTCTTTCATTTTCCATTTTCCTTCAAAAATCACTAACAGTGGCTCAATAATCACAGCTGACAGTATGTTATTTGTAGTTTATTTGCTCCTTGTGACTTGAAAATGGTAAGGGCAGATAAGTACTCTCTTGCCATCTCCTTACCTATCTTGGGAATTGGCTTCCTATTAGTCATTTTTCTTCTGTTCTTTTCCAGTCCAAAGATAATTCTCCTTGGCAACAAAAATGAGCATGATATGAGCAGTGCAGCTTTGCTCCTTCTGTCATTGGTTATCATTGTTCCACCCTCTTTGAACAGTAGTCTGGTACTATCTTTTGTTTCATATTCCCTTTTTTATTAATGTAGCTTAAAACCATAAACCCCCTACTTTTTTCTTGGTCCCTATTTTCCTCACCAACCTCAACTTATTTTTCAATTCCATTTTCCTTGAGGGAACTGGTGGGTCAACAGATAGAGTACTGGGTCTAGAATCAGAAATATCTCAATTCACATCTTACCTCACACTTTTTTTGTGTCTTTATAGCTATGTGACCCTGGGAAGGTCACTTAATCTCTATTTGCTTCAGTTTCTTCAACTGTAAAAAGTGGGAATAATACTACCAGCTACGTTGCAGCATTGTTCTGAGGATTAAATGAAATATTTGCAGCAGTACTTCATAGAGTGTCTGGCACGTGGTAGGTGCTATGTAAATGCTTATTCTTTTCCCAGTTAAGTTCAATACAAATTGAAGTGGTAGTCATGTACAAGGCTCTATCCTAGGTATTGGGAATATCAAGAACAAGACACAACAGTTTCTTTCCTCAAGGATTTTTTATTTTTCCTGGAAGGATATGGAATGTACACAGATATGAACACTACAAAATAAATACAAACTTCAGCTATTAAGGAAGGTTTCGCTGAGGAGATGACACCCAAGCTGAGTCTTAAAGGAATTCAAGCATTCTGAAAGGTGGAGAAGAGAAGGATGTTCATTCCAGGAATAGGGTACAAATTGTTCAGATCCAGGAAGATTGACGGTCAGACTGAGAATTCATAGTCCAGTTTAATTGGAACCTAGAGGAAAGGAAAGAATATTAGACAGATCAAGAAAGATGGGTAAAACCCTGGAGTGTGCTGGCAGTAGTTCAATCTGTTTCATGAGAGCCAACTGTTAAATTTTTATGAACATTTATATTGTCTGTATTACAGACATTTATAATTACAGCATTTATTGTATTACAGCATTTATTGTAAACCAGTTAAATATAAATCAGGCCTTAGTTTAATTTTTTTTTTTGAGAGCACATTGCTAAACATTTTTCAACCTATCCTAGAATGGTTTATATTTTTGCCTGGAAGAAATGATATATTTGAGACTGTAGAGAATGGATTGGAAAGGGTGGAAAATGGAAGAGGGGAAACAATTAGAAGATTATTACAAGGTCAGAGATTATGAAACCCTGAATTAGGGGAATAATAGTGTAGGTAGAAAGAGGAAGAAGTATTTGATGGTAGAGATGAATCAAAAAGACTTTGTCAGTGCTTGGATTGTAGAACAAAGGGTAAAGGAAAGAGGAGTCAAGGATGATTTCATGCTTGGGAATGTAATTGACTAGAAAGATAATAATACCTTTAACAGAAATAGGAAATTTTATATGAGAGACAGAGATTTATGGGGAAATAATGGATAAGTTTTGAACATACAGAGATTATAAGATTTTGACAAATGTCAAGTTTTGTCCAATGAAATCTAGGTTTATGATATTCTATTAGTATAGTTATCCAGTAAAACAGGAAATGAAATTAGTCATTCTGTCCTATATTTAATGAAGTAGTTCTTAGTGATCAACGCTTTGCTTTCTAAAAATGACTTTGATAATATATTATGAGTTTGCCCAGAATTAGAGTCATAGGTTTTCATGACCCATAGGTTTTCTGACTTCTCTAAAGAATTTTATTTCCTTCCCCCATATTTTCATGCCCCACAAGAATTCATTAGATTTACTTGATTGATTGATTTTGGTGTTGTTCTGTTTTTGTTTGTATTCAAGTGTTCTTGGTGATTTTATTGTGCTGTTTCCGGCGTTAACGATTTTAAAGATTTTTGATTTAGAATGTTCTTCTGTGAGACAAGTTACCTCTCAATCTTGTATTAAAGAAAAATCAGTTTGTCTTTGTCGAATTCATGTGTTCTTTGAATATTGTTGCCTTTTGCTTCATTTCTGCCAGATTTTACTACATTTTAGTATTTTTATGGTCCGAATATGTTCATCTTTCTCTTCTTCAGCAAAATTCTCCATTTTGGATTCCATTTTTTTTCCTGAATATACCAACAGACTTGTAAAGTTCTGTATTGAGAACTCTAAAGTCTGACATATATCTGTCCTTAATTTATTGTTTTATCAATTTTAATTTCCATTTTGAGCCATCATGGATTTTCTTGTTGTCCCATGCTTCACAGCATTCTGGATGTTTTCAGGCATCAATTCCCTTTCCTTTGTTTTATAGTATGTGAGCTTTGTATTCTCTTTAAGGATTAACTGCTCCTTTGCTTTTTGTATTGCTTTAGCTGCTTATGTAACTTTTATTAAAACTTGTTCTCTTGGAATATTTGATGGCTTAGATTTTGTTTTTTTAAGTCCTCCTGTTATTCATTTTCTGACTCCTTCCTCTTGGGTGGGAAGCATACACTTAAGTCTGTGCTATAAGAATGTCTTTGCCTCCTCACACTGAAGGAAATAGGAACTTCTAGTCTTTAGGATCAAAGCCCTGATCATCCTCTGTGGGGGGCAAGATAACTCCTGTAATGGGAATTTGAATTAGAAATTCTTTCCTATTCATTAAGTCACATGAAGCCTGTGGTGGGAGGAGTTTGCTGGATGAGTAGAGCTAGAGCAGAGCTGAGAAGTTAATCTTAAGAACAATCAGAGCTAGGAAGGATCAGGCTCCTGGATAGCAGGAGTGATTTTGTGATTGTTTGTGATTTTGTTTAAGAGAGCCTCCTTGTGATGCGCGTGATGGACCTGGTTTGTGGAAAGCTTAGCAGAGGGAAAGCTTGGGGATGGTGTTGTCCTCTGCATTGGTATTGTGTATAGATTTTTGTTGCTGTGATGGATTTGGGTTTGAATAGATGTTTTAGTTCTGCCTTCCACGTGGAGAGTCTGTGGTATTTCTCAATTCTGAATTGCACTGTGATATTCATGGCTGCCATGGGTGCTGTGAACATTGCATTGGCGCGACAACTCCAGATAGGTTTGAGTCCCAGAGTGTAATATCTAGTTTATTATGTCACCATTACTCTTACCTCTCACTCTGCTCCTTTCCTTCTTAACTAAGCTGAAATGACATCTGCTACTTTTAGGTAGAAGGAGAAAGAAGAGCTGTTTTGGACAGAATCTCTTCAGTCTTATGAGTATGTGTGTATGTGGTTTGGGAGTCTATAAGCTATTGTTTGTAGCCTTGGGAGTCTTGGCCTCTATCAAAAGGCAGTACTTTAGACAAAAAATCACCCCCCTTATTTCTTTCTTTCTTTCTTTCTTTCTTTTTCTTTCTTTCTTTCTTTCTTTCTTTCTTTCTTTCTTTCTTTCTTCCTTCCTTCCTTCCTTCCTTCCTTCCTTCCTTCCTTCCTTCCTTCCTTCCTTCCTTCCTTCCTTCCTTCCTTCCTTCCTTCCTTCCTTCCTTCCTTCCTTCCTTCCTTCCTTCCTTCCTTCCTTCCTTCTTCATGTCAGTGGGCAAAGTCAGTGTCTTCCACTTATTGACCAGTGGGTTGAGAGCAGGATCATCTCCACAGAGTTTTCTGAAGCAGTGGGTGATCTTAAGAAGAAACAAACCTCTAAGTTAATTTGTGTTTTTGTTTAGGGCCATTGGACATTGTGGGGGAGTGGTACTGGATGAATTGTTTAAAGCTTTGTTTTCTCTCAAAAGGATTTTATCTTGTTAGGGTTGTCTTCTTTCTATTATGGATCTGAAGGTAATGATTCTACATCTGGTACAAAATTCCTTGTATTAGAATGGGTATGGGGCTTGGAGATGCAAAGTGGTTGGAAGAAAGCAAAAGATCCATCCATAAGCTTGCTGGTCAGCAAACCAGAAAATTTCACTTTTTTGAAGTATTACATTTGCTTATGTCCAATTCCATGGCAACTCTCCCATTCTCCATTGTTTTACAAAGTCTCAGGCAGTGGTGTGGCAATCACATTGGCCAGTTTTTCCTAGGAGTCGATACAATTTGTTCAGACCCTAGTGACTCAAAAGCTCATTGAGGAAACATGGTTTTTTAGTAGAGAGAGTATTGGATTCCAAATAAGAACAAATGAGATGCAAATCCTGACTCTTCATCACCACCTGTGTGACTTTGAACAAGTCACATTTCTTTCTGGGTCTCCGTTTCTCCATCTTTAAAACAATGGGGTTGCACTAATTGGTCTTTAAAGGCCTCTTCTAGCTATAACACGATGAATTCAACACAGATCAATTGAAGTATTTTAAAACCAAACCACTAATATAGCTACCTCAGGTGTCTGATACTGAACTTTATCTTTAGATAGTCAAGCTGCTAACATTCCATCTTAACATCTGTCTGACAGAAATAAAGTGAATACCTGCTGAGGACTATTTTTCTGAATGTTCAACAACTTTGGAAGCTTTCCCTCTTGCCAGCTGACACAACCATAAATGTACAGATCTCCACATGAGTGAGATTACATTTAATCACTCTGTTCTTTTTTGATGGGCTTTTGCCTCTAATCTCTGTGATTTAACTACATAACTCTTTCAATTCCACATTCTGACCTAAAAAAAAGATATGAAAGAAACAAGTTGAGAGAAGGAAGAATAGACTAACTTTAAAAGATAGACAGAAAAACAAAAAGCCACAGGAAAGGGAGAGAAACTTAAGAAGTTTTAAGTTTTATGTAGGAAAATACACAGAAAAAAAGTTTTCACTTGATCCTTTTCTAAAATAGGAAATAGAATGAGCTTTGTTTTATAAAATGGAATATAGGAATTGCATGATACTGTAATAAAAAAGCATTTTTAGTTTCTAATGATTATCGTCACTTAAATCACCCTATGCCTCTGTTCCCTCATCTGTAAATTGTGGGTGCTGGACTTAATGACCCCTAAAGTGTTTTCCAACTCTAAGTCTGGTTTCTTATATTATGATCATCCCTTCTTTCATAATATGTCAAAGTATTAAAAAAATAAATAAAATGATGTAAAATATGGCCATATTAACAGGTAACTAAATTGAGATTCAAGACAATTTTTATTTTCTTTTGATTACAAAAACCTCTGTCCTTAATCTATAAACAAAATTTATTAGCCTTTCCTTTTTGGAAACACTGCTAAAGTCTCTCCTCTGCTAGGGATTTTCTTTTGGTTAAAAAAATTAAATTCTTAATCTATAAAACAAATTTTTGTCGGCCTTTCATTTTTGGAAACAATGCTGAATTCTTTCCTCTGCTGAGGTAATGGATTCCCTATGCATTTTTCTGAAAGGAAGCTCTCTCCTTGACTCCCTGCACCTCCTACTAGAGCCAAACAAATTCACTCCTGGAGAGGATTGCTATAAAAAGAATTAGCAGCCCTTCACTTATTTTTGTACTAGTAAAAGACTGTTGGGCTTTTCTGATTGTTTCACTATTAGCAAAATAAGTAGGTGAAGAGTAGGCCTTTGAAATGACAGGATTTTTTTAAACTACTAAATCTATTTTGAACTAACACAACTTTGAATTCAAAGAATCAAAAGACTCACAAAAGAAATAAAAACACCAAGAATGCATCATAGTATTCTCTGATGTACATATAAAACTCTTGGGTTCCTTTAGTTAATATTAACTTTTTATCAGCAAGTACTTTTTGTGTATTATTACGAGTTTGTCTTTGCTAAGAACTATGGAGCTAGGCCTATCTCATACAAAATCCAGAATGCAAATGGGGTGTGTGTGTGTGTGTGTGTGTGTGTGTGTGTGTGTGTGTGTGTAACACTTTTTCTAAAATTTCAAGTAACTGCTTCAGATGTGATAACCACAGATAAGTTACTTCATTTCCTCCATTCCTTTTGTGGCTTCAAGTAGTAATACAAACAACAACAGAACAAAACAACACAAAACAACCAAAACTTCCCACTATGTTTTACTACTTCAGCAACTGTCAAGTAACTCTGGAAGGAATGCTTTTTTACAATTGATCAACATGATAATGCTCCACAAGCCCATTTAAACTCTGGATTTTATATGATGTAGCTCCTAGGATGTCAGTCATAAAGAGAGGAAACTGACCTATCACCATAGTTCTTAGCAAAAGTTAGAATCTATATAACATGTTAAGGTTTGCAAAGTGCTATACATATAACTCATTGGTTCTCACAATGACCTTGGAAAGT
This sequence comes from Bettongia penicillata ogilbyi, assembly GCA_023548195.1. NCBI lineage: Eukaryota > Metazoa > Chordata > Mammalia > Diprotodontia > Potoroidae > Bettongia > Bettongia penicillata. The sequence continues at coordinate 708,526 of JAJHZJ010000551.1, read as the reverse complement.
AGATACCATTATTATGACAATTTGGGGAAATTGAAGGAGGCAGAAGTTAAATGATTTGCCCATAGTCACACAGCTAGTAAAGTAACTGTGGTTGAATTTGAACTTAAGTCTTACTGACTCCAGGTCCAGCACTCCATCCACTACATGACCTTACCACCGACGATCAGAGCAAAAGTAAGCAGCATACATTTGCAGACTCCAGCAGAATCCAGAATAGATACACGTCTCTTGAAAGTCATCGAGACTCAGTGTGGATGAAGATATTCAAGACAAGTCCTCACATGTCACTCAGATAAAGATAATTGAACAGGACTGTCTTCTGCTTTTTTTAAACATAAAATGACCTGCTTAAATGAAAATCCTGGCAAGCACAGCATCTTCCCACAATCTGCTTCATCATGTCCTGAAATTTCCTTTCAGCTTTTTTTTGCTTATCAGTAATGAGGCATAATCAAATACTTATGTTTCTTTCATTTTCTTTTCCCTTTAGAGTAAAAAAAGCATCAATCCATTTTGTAATGAATTAGTTACAATCTCTTACAATTCTTATACAAATTGTATAATACAACTAATTGAGTTTGCTGGTCTTTTTCTTTTAAGTTCAAGTTTTTGAATGGATTGGCAGGCAATTGATGTATACCTGCTTTGTGCTTAAATGTAACAATTTCTGACTATTATGGGTGACAACCAAATTTTGACCAAATTAAATGGGGACATAAACTCATAATGGTGGAAATCAACAGGGAATAAGGTTAGAATCTTTCAAACTTTGTGAGTACTGCAACACCAGACTAATATACTTTATTGCTTAGCTACAGGCTTTTAGTCTAGTTTGTTCTGTCAGAGGAAAGACCTTCTAAGTAACTTATGGATAGCAATTGGTGAAAGAAGACCCAGTTCTTATCTCTTGAAGAACCAAGTAGGAGAATGAAAGATAGGGATGTCTCAGTTTCTCTATTAGTTTCCCAGTGATTGCTGTCTCCTCACCTACTACTACTTCACCACTATCATTTGGATTCCTGAGTACCTATTGTAATGCTACAAAGTGTAAGAAAAAAAAGAAGGAAACAGAAACAAGGAGAAGCAATAGTTGCATTGGTGATTTGAAATCTTACCAATTAGTTTTTTTACTTAACTGCGTTAAGTTACCATTCTATAGTGGCAGAATTTTATATTTACATTATAGACTCATTGGAAGGATACAGGAAGAATGCATTTAAAGAAAAATAGTTTGGATTAGGCCTTTTGGGAAACCTAAATATTCAAAATACTTTTCAGCAACTGATGTTATATCAGCCTTTACTACTATGTTTCAAGGATCTATGGTTTCAGAAATAAGGTCTCTGCATACACAAAGTGCAACTTCTTTATATTTTAAAAGTGAAGACTCATGATTGCTGTAGCAATAAAAAACAGACTAAAATAAAATTCTTTACTCTCTAATCAACCCTTCTGGTGAAGGCCATCTTCAAACTTACCTAGAATAGTCCTGCTAGTGAATGCATAATCCAGTGTGGTCCATGAAATCTTTCTAGTTTATTAGGACTCGTCAGAGTTTATATTTCTTTGGCATAGCTTTCAAGTCAGTAAGCAAACATTTATTAAATATGTACTTTGTGCAAATGCTTTGTATTGGGGATGAAAAGAAAGAAAAAAGACTACTTCTTCTTTCAAGAAGGCCACAGAGTCACCTGCAGACCATGTTGGGGCATCAGAATTGGGCATAAGTAGAAGAACTGAATTTCAAGGTAAGCTTATCACTCAGATAACCTGGGATGGATCTGAGTCATGTACTACTGGTCTGAGGGGGAGGGTGGCAGTGAAAGGTGGAAATGAGAGGAAGGTTATTAACTTTCAGTTGTCTTAGTAAAGATATGGAATTCTCAGGGAAGAAAGGGAAACAAAGAACATATCAAGTCCATATGAAAGATCTCAGAGCATTATAGAGGTAGCAGAAACTTGCCAGGTTGACTGTCAGGGAATATAGTTATAATAGGTGGGGGTCCACCACTTTAACTTCCTTTTCATCAGTTCAGGACCCCTGGAAATGAGAAAACTGATTCTGTTCTCCCCCAAAAGCCAGGAACAAAAGCAGTATATGAAACATGGGAAAGAAAGACATAAATTTTTGACTTCTAATGATTTAGTGGTCAATGTGGTTCAGAAAACTACTCTTCCTTTTTTTCTTCTTTTTTTAAATCAAGCTGCCAAACACAAAAGAAATGATGAGGTTTGAAACCATATTTTTGTCTCTAAATCTTGGAAAGAAGTTGACTAGTACTATAAGAGGGCAAAACCCTTCACAAAATTCTTGCAAGACAGAGTAGAAGAGGAAGGGGTAGAGGAGAAGGGAACAAAGAAGCACATATGAAAGATCATAGGGAATTGTAGAGGTAGCAGAAGCTCACCAGGTTGACTTTCAGGAAATATAGGCATAATGGGTAGGGTTTATCACTTTTAAGAATAGAAAATCCAGTTCACCTTGGTCACAGAGAAATTGGAATCACTAAGTATCTGAGTCAGGAGCTGAGAAGATTGAGTTGAAGGTACAAACATTAGCAAAACTTATTTACATAAAAAAGACAGTTAAAAATGTGAAAGATTGGCATTCTCAGCCTGAGATATTAGGAAAGGAAAGATTCATAAATAACAGTCCTTCCTATACTTCTATTTCCTGGAAAGATACAAAGAATAGGAAAGGTAATAAGATCTGACATGGATCTAAGAATGATTTTCCCTTTTTGGTCAGCCAGGAAAACAATTTCATACTCCCAAAGGTATTCCAATAAAGAAAAGTCTAAATCCAAAGATCATAATAAGAATATAAATGTATATATATATGTGTGTGTGTGTGTACGTGTACACACATACCCATACAGGGAGCCAAGGGATGTCTGAATCTATTTGCAGTGAGATGCTGTTCCTCTGAACTAATTTTACAGGTTTCCTTGATTTTGAATAGCTGTATCTAGATTGAAATTGTATTTTTCAAAAGGAATGACAGCAGGGAAGGGATTATACCAGTTCCTAGGGGAAAGTGAAATTTTATTTCAGTAAATTAAAAGAAAATAATGTGGCCCAGGGGATTGGATTATATGGGGAAAAGACAAGAACAAACCTGGGATTTATAATATACCCATACCTCACTCTTGGTCTTTTACCATTAGGCAAAGGTGTAATTTGTAATAAGACTCTTTTATGGAATAGTACCCATCTGATCTAGTGGGAATGGTGGTGGTGGGGGTAGAACCATTTGCTATAACAGATGTTAAAACAGGACTATGGATTTGTATTTCAGTTGTAACTTTATAAACCATCTAAACTGATTTGGGGAAGATTGACTTTCTCAAGTTTTTGTGCTCTCTTTTAAGACTTGCATTCAAACCCTCCCTCTGATGCTTTCTAGTTATATGGTCACAAGGTGATCATCTGGCTTCTTGGGTTTCCTTTCTTTCATTTGTCTTATTAAGACAATAATGGCCACAATGCCTCCTTATAGGACAGTTGTGAGGACTGAATATGTTGAAAATATAGGAAATACTTACCCTGAAGCATTCTATCAATACCAAATATTAGTGTTTTATGTTTTCTGTCCTTTACTTGAAGAACTGTTTCTGAAATTTTTATTGTATTGGCAGTTATGTCTTTAAAACTAGAGGACGCAAAGTATGATTCTGTTTGCCCATGAGATCACAAGTAGAAATAAGGGCTGAATCACTGTATAGAAAAAAGCAGTGCTAAATGCTGATATGAAAATCAGACTGGATATTATCTTTCTAAGTGAAATTCAGGAGAAGAATTATACAAGCTCATAAAATCTTAAAGCTCAAAAGGACCTTAGAGATAATCTGGCAGAACCCTTCTGAGCTCATCATTATTATTTCTACACACTGTTATAAAGTGATTATAATCTGCAAAACACTTTCCTCAGAAAATACCTTTGAGATAAGTAGTGGAGTTTGTTTACTTAGGAAAACATAAAATGAGCAGATTGCATATTAAGAAATAGAGTCACTAAAAAATAAAGTGATTTGCCCAAGGTAACACACATAAAAATGATCCATTATGTTATCTTGCAGGAGTCAATGTTATACTTTTGAGAGCTAGGCACAGCCTGGACAAACTAAGCCACTTTCTTAGGTCTCAAATTCAAAGAGCCAACAGACCATCTCACTGCCATTTTCTCTTTCTTCAAGGACCATGAACAATTATTTTATGAAGAGATCATGTTCATGCTTGGCTAGTCAGAACTTAAGAACTGTAATTGGGCAGGCATATGGATAGCAAAAATGTGTACTGCGGTGGCATTTTGTTTTTGGCATTGGACTCAGGTTTCTGATGACCCTGTCATATTTAAATCATGCTCAGATAATTTCTATTAAAAACCTATGTTCTCCTGCAATTGGAAGAGCATTTAAATAGAAAAACTTGCTTGTGAATTCTCATAAATTATTCATAAAAAGAGAATAACCTATTAAACATAATTATGCTCTGGATTAATCTACAACAGTTACTAAAATGTCTGATATTTTAAAACTATGGATACATTTTAATCATATTCCTTGGAAACAGTTACTATTAGAAGGTCACTAAAGGTAGACCTGTTCTAGGAAAATTCTATCTGAAGCAAGTTTTCTTAGCCTTTTTGTGTGTATTTTAAAATATGGGCAGATGTGAACTCTACTCTTCAGTCTGGTCAGTTCAATAGGGCTGGCAGATAGTGCCTAACACATAGTAATTGTTGACTGTCTAGGATGCTATATGGCTATCACATAGATGGAGTGACTCAATTTATTAAAAATAAAAAGAAAATGGTTAATACTATAAAATAACATTTAAAAATTATGTTTCTAGTCATAGTAAGTGGTTTTCCACTGATTTATCCACACTCTCTCATCCCACCCTTCCCTGACCAAAACTACAGATTTCCAAGATGATCAGGGCAGACAAAAACTGTAGTAGACTACACACAAAACACAGATTTTCAAAGGTAGGAAGTCTTAATTAGGGGTATCTGGTAGAGAAAAGAGGAACAAACTATGGGAAAAAACTTGAGATACAGGGTGTGCAGTCCTGGTTGGTATCTGGTTGCTTCTAAATGTAAAGGCAATGCCATTTGGAGGTTAAGTGAATTTTCAAATTTTCAAATGCCTGCTACTACTACTAAAAGTAGTCTTCAAATGTCATTACTCCTGAATTTCACTGTCATTCTCTTATGAATAGGCCTAATTAGTACTTATTCTTTATTACTCAACTTCCTTTACCTAATCCATCCATGATTTCTACTAATGAGGCTGAACTTGTCTAAGCAGACGTGCCCTCTCACCTTTTCCATAACAGTAATGAGGAGAAAGAGCTTGTTCCACCAGCCACAGTAGAAACTTGCATGTCTGAAATTGAACTATACAAACCTTCCATCACTTTATCCCAAAAGTACAGTAGGATCTCATTTCTCTTGCTCTGGATTCTTTTTGTTAAGTAATATTTTATCCCCCAATTACATGGTAAAACATATTATATATATTTTATGTAAAATATATTTTAATATTTACAAAAACAGTTTTGTGTTTCAAATTCTATCCCTCTCTCCTTCTTTCCCTCTCCCATCCCTGAGATAATGCTTTTGAGGCTGTTTCCCCCTCCAAGTTTATGAAGACTCTGCCATCACCTTCAATTCTTACCCAGAGATCAGAAGAGAACATAACATTTCATATTCTCTCCATGAGTACATACCTTTGCTTTATAATTTGACAAGAAATTTTCCTGTTCATATTTCTTTTATTATGGTGAATGAGGAAAAAAATGGTGCTTTGAGTGCCTATGCTTCAAAAATACCATTGCCACATATAAGTGTGCTAGCTCCGTATTAAATCAAAGAAAAAAGAATTGGTAAAAGGAGTGATGAGATAAGCCATAATTCTGAACTTTTCTCCTGTTACTACTGTAAATATTCTTTAGACACTTCAAAGATACAGGATTTTATCAGGCTGATACTTAGTAAATCAACTAAGATATATTACTTTTCTTTGTATCCCTAGCATTTCTCACAGTACTGTGGATACAAAGAAAGGCTATGTATATATATATGTGTGTATGTATATACACACATATATATATTACAGTTCCTGCTCTCAAAGATTTCATGTTTCACTCTCGTCTTTTTTAAAAAAAATTTTATTTAAGACTCAAATTCCAGAACACAAATAGAGAATAGAAGAAAAGAACCAAAAACATATCATAAACTTAAATATTGGAACCTAAATACAAAGTTAAAAGAAAAAAAAAAGCATGTCATGTGCATAGCAGAATATAAGAACATTCGAGTTGTGTAAAATAAAATTTCATTTCAAGAAAGCCTGTATGATAAATTTGAAAATTGTCCATCTTTTCTTTGCTTCCTTGTGAGTTCTTTTGTTCTCTGCTCTGTTCTTTTTCACTTTGTTCTTTTCTCCCCTTCCCCCACCCACAAAAGGCTACAATAAAGTTTAGATATGTTTCTCCATAGCTATAGATATATACATGCACACACATAATATATATGTATATATATATTATATGTACATACGTTTATAGACATATACTTTCTCAAACATATTCTACTCCTGATCTTTGTTGTTTGTTTGAGCATATATCTGGTTTCCTATCCCTCCTGCCTCCTCTACTTTACTTCTAACCACTACCTTTCCCTTCTATTACTTGCTTATCCTCCCTCTAAGAATCTACCCTATCCTCCCATTCTCATAAATCCAAACATCCTATACCCTTTTTTACCTTTTCCCTCCCCCTCCCCTCTAAAGATGCTTCCCTTGTCCTCTCCCCCCATTCCCCTACCATTTAATTTCTTCTGAATTTAGAAGACTTTTATACTCTTCTAAATATATATATGTATATATAAATACACATATATATGTATACATATTATTCCCTCTTAAAGTCATTCCCAATGTAAGTAGGCTACCAGAACTACCAGCCCTCCTCCCCCATCTAATTCCTTTTAATCTTGCACCTCATTTATATAAAATTATTACTCTTTTTAGCTGTTTCTAAACAGTTTTACTTTTTAAATTTATACCTTACTCAGGTTTTCCCTAATCTTACTTATGAGCTACTCAATTATTAACAAGAATCTTAAACATACATTTTACAGTCTGTTCTTATGAATCCCTTATAATCAGTCTTTGGTATGTACCTTATATTTCTCTTGGTTCTTGTATGTTATATCTTCTATTAAGCTCAGAATTTTTTTTAAACAAAGGTTTGAAAGTCTGAGAGTTTATCAAATGTCCATTTATTTTCATTCAGGATAATACTTAACCTGCCAGGGTATGATATTTTCAGCCAGAGCCCCACTTCCTTTGCTCTTTCATATATTATGTTCCAAAACCTGTGGTCCTTTAATGTCTCTGCTGCTAGGTCTTGTGTGAGTCTAATTGTGGCACCACCATATTAAAATTGTTTAAATCGTGATGCTTTCAGTATTTTGTCCTTGAGCTGGAGGGTTTCCAGAAGGTGACGATGATATTCCTATGAACTTTCCTCAAAGGATCTCTTATAAGTGGTGATTAATGGATTTTTTTCTATTTCTACTCCCCCCCCCTTTTTCTAATGCTTCAGAACAATTTTCTTTAATTATTTCTTTTATTATTGTATCAGTATTCTTTTTTTATCATAACTTTTGATTAGTCCAATTATTTTTATATTTTCTCTTCTTGATCTACTCTCCAAATCTGTTTCTGGATCCTTCTTCTCCCCTTATCCCCCACTTTTTGCAGCACAGTTGGGTGTGGCATTCCTCATCAGCATGTTTTTCTTATAAGATGTTTCACTTTCTCTTCTATTTTTTCATTATTCATGTTTTGGTTCATTATTTCTTGATCTCTTATAATTTCCCTGGCTTCAATTTTGCCTAATTCTAATTTTTAAGATGTCACTTTCTTCCTTAAAATTCTGGATTTCCTTTTCTAATTGGGTGATTTTCCTTTCATAACCTTCTTGTTTTTCTTGGATTATTCTTATTTTTTAAAGTTTTTCCTCTATCTCTGTCATTTGGTTTTTAAAGTCTTTTTAAAGATCTTTTAGTAATTCTTTTTTGGGCAGGTGACCATTTGACATTACTCTTTCAGGGTTTCTTTAATATCCTCTTCAGAAAATGAACCCCAGTCATGTCTAGTCCCATCTATGGTTGGATTTTTTCTCCTTTGCCTGTGCATTTTTTTGTGGTGATAGCTTAATTTTTGTTATCACCTCTAGCCCTGAGGTATAGGAAATGGTGCCTTTTGCCCCAAATCTTCAGTTCTCCCCTCCTGCATGGAACCAAAGCCAAACCTCCTACATCCTGTAAATGCCGGCAGTTAGAGGCTTTCGCCCACCTGCTTCTGCACTTACTGGGCATGTGCTGGATCCTTCTTTCCCCGCTTCTCCACCACTCTTTGCAGCACAGCTGGGTGTGGCATTCCTCATCAGCATAGGTTCTGTCAATCTTCCAGGTCTCAAATGCCCAACTCCCCTCACTATCCTGGAGGTGAAAGTTCCTGTAGTGGATCCAAGGCAGCCTCTTAAACCAACTAACCCAGGGCTAGCCTTGTTTAAGCAGCTTGCTGCTTGTTAAAATGTACCTTAGCCAGTGTTTACTCTTCACAAGGACCAAATCTTGTCCTGGGATTTTTCTTCTTATCTTCTCAAATTGTTCCAGGAAGACCCCGGTTGTGCCCCTATTCTTATTTATGTCTACAAACACTTTGTTCACCTTAAGGTGCTATTTTAAGTCTTTTGTGGGGGAAAATTTTGAGAGCTTGGAATTTTCTGACCTACTCTGCCATCTTCCCAGAGCCCTCTCTCATTTCTGGTCTTTTTAAAGTTGGCTATAGTTATAAAACATCATCCCATTATGGCCAACCTTTGGGTGATATATGTTTCTAAACTTTGCCAGGCTTGTCCTAAGATGATTGCCCCAGCAACTTGTTGGGTCAGTACTTGAAGCTTTTGTGAAGAGGCCTGGTAGAGTTTATATTCTACAGGCATAGCCTTTGGGAACATACATTCATCTCCATAGTGTCATACAGCATTGGGGGAAGATTTTCAAGTGGAAGAGTTGTGGTTAAGATCAGAATTATTGAAGAAAATAAACTTGTTGTTCAAACACAATCTAGAATAGCAGTAAAAGACTTATGTGAAAAAAATTCTCGTTGTTTGGATATTAGTGCTACCACTGGTGTATTGGAAAAATCAATTGTCTTGAAGTTAGAAGACCTGAGGTGTAGAGAACTTTGAGGGGCTTGAAAGAGCCCCGATCAAGAGTTCCCCTCCAAGGTAGAAGAGTAGCTGGCTTGAGAAGTTAAGTGATATATTGTTCTCAGGTGCATGGCCTTGAATTCGGGTGTTGAAGTTCCAGGAATCAAGGCTCCTGCTATACGGATAACATTCCAATATAGAGGCCTTGAAGCCTCCCTTTCTACTTATCACCATCTGCTCTGTTTCATGCTTCAATGACTACCTTTATGGTTTTTTACTATTTAAGCATCCCGATTCCCTGAATTATTGGCTCAGTATGTCCAGAATAAACTCAGTTTGTTCAGACTGCTGTGTTCTGCCTGTCTTTTCATCCTCACTCTGTGAACCCATAACTGCCCCGGGCCTGCTGGACTGTGCTGGCCGCAGCGCTGAGGTTTAAGTCCTAGCTCTGATACTTACTAGCCTTATAATGTTCTATATGTCATTTAATTTCTCTGTCAATGTCCTCATTTGTAAAATAAGTTTAAAATACATTCAAAACCCCAAAGTGATATAGAATGTGGGATATTATTATTATTGCCCCCAATTCCTACAATACTCTAGGAGGAGGATTTATGGATTTTTTTTTTTAAGATCTAAAACAAGCAAACAAACAGAAAAGGTAAGGACCCTTGGATAAAAAATTCCAGACAAGGAGGATTAGTTCTCTTGCAATAAAGAAAGATTTAATTTGCATTACATAAGGGGGAAGGAGAAAGCAAATGCTGATGAGAAGGAAGCCAGTGATTTCCCTAATAAATTAGCTGAGATTATTTAAGAGGGAAGATGTTGTACCAAGTAAATTTTCAATGTTGACGACATAGCTCATAGCTATTTCTAGTAAAGAGGATTGTGGAATGAAACAAAAAATGCACTTAAAGGCTAACACTGCCAAAGAGGAGAAATCGATGCCTGAATTTTAAACTTCTCGGCTCTGTTGCTAGGATCTAAAACTGCCAGAGATTTCAAATAGAAAACTGAGCTAGACTAGCTATCATTCTGAAAGCCCCAGGAAACTCAAAAGCTATGTGAAGGAGAAACTACCAGTGATTTGAAAATCTAATACATAACCTTGGATTGTTGCAGCCTCCCCCCCTCTTTTTTTTTGTCTTTGCTGCATCACCTTTTGATGTCTGGTTTCTGAGCTGCTTTCCTCACACCAGTGTAGAGGAAAGTACAAAGTATAAATAGTAAGAAGATCCAAATTTTCTTCTGGTTTCTACCTGTATAACCCTGATCTAATTGCAACCCCTCTCGGCCTCAGTTTCATCACTTGTACAATTGGAAGAGATGATGGATCTAGAGGATCTCTGAGATTTGAACATTTATACCCTATGATCAGTTAATTAACAGAGAAATATACTAGGGATAACAACTTTGCATTCAAAGCATTCCTGCTTTTGAATCCTCACCCCATATTTCCTCATGATCTTCGTTTTAACATCAAGACCATATTGCATACCAACACAGCATCACTGATTTACTTCATGGACCAGGAGGTGATTCCAAATCTTCACTCAGGTTATCAAAGGAAATGACCAGGAAAAACTAAGTGCTGTCATATTTTGTATGCAACAAAAGTACTGTGGAATCCTGGGTTGGAATTGAGTAATTCAATGCTAAAATGAAAGTAATAACAATAACTAGGGTTTATATAGCGCTTTAATATTTGCAGAGAACTTTACATGGATTGATTCATTTGATCAGACACTACTATCTCCATTTTACAGACAGAGGCACAGAGAGATCAAGGGACTCGTAACAGGTCACACAGCTAGTGAGGATCTAAGGCAGGATTTGAAATTGTCTTCCTGATTCTTAGTTCTGAACTCAATGCCCTGTGTCATCTAGGTACCTAGAATAATGTTAGTATATCAGTAGTATGCTAGAGCAGGATCATAGTGGCTCATACACCAGTATCTAAAATTTCAGAATGATAATTTGTATCTCAAAAATTGGCAAATGCTACAAATCAGAGCTTCCTTTATTATTTTGCTCTTAGAAAGTGACACAGAAAATGTTAATAATATTGCTATTTAATCATGTCAGTCACGCCCAATTCTTTGTTATACCATTCAGGGTTTTCTTGGCAAAGATACTGGATACGTTTGCCATTCTCCAGCTCACTTTACAGATGAGAAAACTGAGATAAACAGGGTTAAGTGACTTGCCCAGGGTCATATGACCAGTAAATGTCTGAGACTGGATCTGAACTCAGGTTTTCCTAGCTCCAGGCCTGACTTTCTATCCACTCTGCCATCGAGTTGTTTTCTTGGCAATGATACTGGAATAGTTTATCATTTCCTTCTCCAGTTCATTTTACAGCTGAGGAAACTGAGGTAAACAGAAGTCAGTCACTTGCCCAAGGTCATACAGCCAGGAAGTGTCAGAGGCTAGATTTCAACTCTGGAAGATGAGTCTTCCTGACTCCAGGCCTGGCATTCTATCCACTAAGCCACTTAGCTGCTCTCAATAATACAAAATAGACTTAAAAGTGTATAATGCATACATTATCTCCCCTCCCCCAAGATATCTGGTTGTTAAACATTTGCCGGTACACCCCACTGAGATCATGGTAGCTTTTGAAGAAAATTGTTCCATTTTAAGATATTTAAAATTCTGTAGGAAGGGTGATTATAAATGTAATTAATTTGGCTTACTAGTCATATTAATATGGTAATATTTGTAAAGAGCTTAGCACAATGCCTGGCACATAGTTGGTACTTAATTAATGTTTGTTCCCTTTCCTCTTCCCATTTTCCTTTCCATCAACAGCTAGAGTTTGAGAAGTGAAGATTTACAAACAAGGATGACTAATGCTAAGTATATCACTTCCAGCATTGACAGAGAGCTGGGAAAATGATGCAGAGATCTACAGTGTGTAATTTTTATATTTCTGCCACAGTCAAGTGACTGCCATTTCTGTTTATAGAATAAGCATGTCTCCCTCCCTCCTGGAAAGGAAGGTAAAAGGGCACAAGAATTGTCTCTGTACTCTCCAAATTATTAGAAAAAATGAAATAGTGTTTAAAAACAAATAAAAAATCCAGTACAAAGTGAGAATAAAAATATCACATATAATGAGGCAGATGAGGAAACTGAGGCAGACAGGGTTAAGTGACTTGCCCAGGGTCGCATGGTCAGTTTGATCCTGTCTGTTACAGGGTTAGTCTGTTCCAGGTTAAAGGGTGAAAAATGCCATACAGAAAGAAAGGGATGAAGATCTGATGGAAACTTGGAGGTAATGCCAGATTGCAGCTCTTTCTGAAAAAGAGGTAGCATGATCAGAGTTTATGATATAGGAATAATAAGTTCCTGTACATGAATGGAGTGCACCTAACAAGGGCTGGAAAATCTATTTTTGTCTGGATTCCTGCAATCTAATCAGAAGAACATTAAAGTGAAAAGGAGTTATGAGGAAAAGAAGGGGTTGGGTTCAGGGAAAGACAGAGAAGTACTTAAGAATGTCTACCAATTTAGATGCATTAGGGACAGCTACAGTTTAGGAAGAATAATAGTAGGGATGCCCAGAAATTCACAGGAGAAAAATAAAAAGATCTAGGAAAGGAGCCAGTCATGAAATCCATGACATCAGATGTCTATACAGAAATCCATAAAGTATGAGAACTAAAGATGATGAAATACAGATCTTAAAGCAAGAGGTAAATTTGATATTACAGATATCATGACTCAGTGGCATTGTGCCCATAATATGAATTTGAAAGTCTCTATTTTGTCTGATGTTATATCTTATTGAGGCAGCTACAGTCTTAATGGATGAAATTCTTGGCCTGGAGTCAGGAAAATCTGATTTGAAATCTGACCTCAGATATTTATTAACTCAGATATTATTTATTAAACAGATAATTTATTAATATGTGACTCTGGGCAAGTCATTTAACTTCTGTCTGTCTCAGTTTTCTCACCTGTAAAATGAGAATAAAATTGTTATGAAATTAAAATGAGATATTTGTAAAATGATTACCACAGTGGCTGGCATATAGTATGGACCATATAAAGGCCACATTGTTATCATCATCATCATCATCTTCAATTAATTTGCAGCATGACTTTGGTCTTAGGACAAAGGCACAGGATAGATAGAAGATACAGTGTGGGTTGGGGCAAAGTAGTATTACATATTAAGTAAATATACTCATATAAGGAAATACATGAACCAGAGGAAGGAATGGTGACATACATAGAACATTTCAGTGAAAATTAATGGAAGCATAATCAATATTGTCATTGAAGAATGCTAGAGATAAAATGGACATAAAAATTAATAGATGAGGAGTTTAGTAAACAGATCACAAATCTGGTAGGGAATACAATAAAGTAGTCATGGGTGATTTTAATTATTTATAATTAGTTCCCATAGTAGAGTGTAACTTCCTTGAGGACAGGGATGATTTTGACTTTTATCTTAGTATCCCCAGTTCCTAGTCCAGTGTCTGGCACACAGAAACCACTCAATAAAAGCTTGTGCAGCAGTCTACTCACAGGACAAGTCCTCCCGGAATCCTGCAGGCATACAAGTTAAATGTGAACTATGAGTCTGCATTTCCTAAAACCATAGCTTACGAGCCCCCACCAATGTTTTAGCTTTATAATAGTCAGCCATATGACAAACTTCATTCAAAGCAAAATCATTTAAGGAAATTGTATGGTAAGAAAAGTAGCAATAGCATTTCCCCTATACACCTGGGGTTCACTTTCTTACAAATAGACATAACAACAGTGGGAAGACTAGACACAAATAGGAGCTGCAAAAACAGGGAACAAGTATGGTCAGGGTGCATCTATGGAGAGATATGTCATACCTCCCAAACTGAACACTTATGGCAAGGCCACATTTTAATTATGTCACCACATTGGCTACTGTAGGCCTTCTCCCCTACTGATCTTTTACTCTCTATAGAGAATTTGGACTGGTTCTGTAATATCCCTGGAAACTGCTCAAAACGGAGAATAGTCTCAGAAGGGTATTTCTCTATTGCAGTTTCTACAGAAGTTTCTCCACTAAATACTACTCTTCCGTAGTGTTTATTGGATGCTGCTTAACCATAGTCTCTGTCATCTCTAGCTTCTAGTTCAGATGAAATCCTTGTCTATTTGTTCCTCTGGAAAGAATAGTTGTTGACATAAATTTTTCCTCCTTAAAAGTTCATAACATACTCTCCCTAAGAAAAGGTAGAAACCTTCATTTTGAAACCAGCAAAAAGCTTCAATTTGGATTCCCTTGTCTTATTTCCTTCAGATCTTGATAATAATTATTTGCCTAATAATTGTAATAAATAATAATTATTTCTCTAATAAGAACCAAAGAACTCTGGGTTTCAAGGTTCAACAGGATTTAAATGCTATCTTCTCCATTCTGCCATATGAGTGGGTAGAGAAAAAGCACAGAGACAAGCTAAATGATAAGGTAAACTGATGTGGAAAATAGGGGACAAGATGATGGTCTCTTCTGCCTGACTGATAGCATTGCTAGCCTTTTCTTATGCATATAAAATCAATCTCAGAGCCTCAGAGGGCCTTTGAAACAGGTGAACCTTTAAAATACTTGTATAAATGAATCTGGTTATCTATTGGAACACTTTCTCAGTTCAAGAAGAACATCTAACAGTTTTTAACTTTCCTCAGACCCATATAGCCCTTTGAGATTTCTTAAAAGAAAAATTCTGAAATGGGGCTTCAGATTAGCAACCAAGAGTTGCAAAGATTTTCAAACCTTAAGTCAATGAGTAACAAGACAAGGGTGTAGAGGCAGCTAACGAAAAGTAGGCTTAAAGAAAGGCTAGAGACTGTGGGTTCTAATTAGATGGCTAGCTATTTTATGTTTCCAGAGTTTGACCCCTGGAGGCTAAGACTCTGGGAACTGATTTCCTCATTTGTTTTTTTTTTTTAATACAGAAAAAGAGAAGCACTAAAGTCTGAGATGACAGGTTAAAGTCCTCCTTCAGTTGGGGAGAAATAGTATTTTATGAGGCCATTTGGACATTGAGGCCATTTGGCATGAGCTCCCTTTTCTCCTTTTCTCTTCATCTCAAAATTTCTTGTCATTGTTTCATACTCTCTTTTCCTTTCCTCCAGTCAGTGATAATAAAGTGATCTTTCTTTTGGCCATGGACACTACCCCAACCATATTTTCCATAAATTGCACTTTCAATCGCTGGGGCTTATTTTTACCCTCTCCCTACCTATTGTTCCCTTTTCTGCTGCCTTTAAACATGCCCAAGTCTCCTCATCCTAAAAAAATTCTTCATACTCTTAGGATTCTATATGTCTTATCTCTTTCCTTTTTCTTTTTCCATAAAATTCCTGGGGTGGGGGTGGATTTCTTCGGTATTCACCATTTCTACTTTCACTCACCTTCAAACCTTTGCAACTTGGCTATGGATTTCATTACTCAGTTAGAACTGTTCTATCCAGAGTTATTAACATGCTCTCGATTGTTAAAGTTAATGGTCTTTTCTTAGTTTTTATCCTTCTTTTCTTCTGTGTTGCATTTGACACTTCTGTCCTAGACTCTGTGTGTGTGTGTGTGTGTGTGTGTGTGTGGTCTTAATAAATCTGTTTTGCTCACTCACTGTCCAAATAATGGCCCCTAACTGTGGGTGCAACCCCAAGATTTGATCTTTGGCCTCTTTCCATTCTGTGCTCTCTCAAAAACTTCATCAGCTCTTGCAATTCAAATTATCTTCTCTATGCAATAAAAAAAGATTTATATATTTAATTCTACTGTGTCTTCTGAGCTCCAGTTCTCTATTACCAACTGCCTGTTGGACCAGTCAGATTGAATGTCCTAAATACAACCAAAGCTCATTATCTTTCCCTCCAAACCTACCACTCTACCAAACTTCCCTATTTTTCTCAAGGCTATCTCCATTCTTCCTGTTTCCCAGGTTCATAACTTTGGCAATATACCCTACTCCTTACTCTCTTATTCCTCATGTTCTACCCTTCCCATATTTTGTCCTTTTTACCTCCATAAGATCTTATGGAAACCTTCTCTTCATGCACACAGCCATTGTCTTAGATCAGGACCTCATCATCTTTCACCTGAACTTCTATAGGTCTATCAGCCTCATCTATCCCTATTCTAACCAATCCACTACAACTTTTCCTTTATTAGAGATCTGACCTTGTCACTCTCCTATTCAACAAATTTCTATTATCCTTTATTGCCTCTCGGACAAAATATAAACTTTGTTTAGTTTTCAAAGATCTTTACAACTTGATTCCAGTTTATCTTTCAAGCCTCATTATACATTAATGCCTTTCCCACACTAAATTGACTAAATTCCCAACCAAATTGACTTTCTCTCTGATTCTCTCATTCTATGTTCCATCTCTGGACTTTTGCATTAGCTGTCCTCCATGCTTGGAATACTCTTCCTCATCATCTCCACTTCATCGATTCTCTCATTTCCTTCAAAATTTAGGGAAAGAATGGCCTTTCACACAAAGCATTTTATTATCTCTACACCTACCCCCAAATGCTAGTGTTTCCTTCCCTAATTACTTTGTATTTACCTATTTTTCTTTGTATTTACTTGTATATGTTTAATCGATTTATATTTATTTATGCACATTTTAGTTCTCTTACAAAAACATAAACAATCTCTGAGGACAGAGATTGTTTACTTTATATCCCTGAGGGCTAGTGTCCTGTGTGACATGCAATAGATACTTTAGAAATGGCTATTGATTAACCGATTAATTCCCCTTCCACACATGTGCCCTAATCATACGTGATTCCTATGTGTTTGTGCATTCACAGACCTGCCTGTTCTGCAAGTGTTCCCTCCATGTGTAATTTGTAATTCCTAAGTCCACCCTTGACACTCATGTTTTATGTATGATGAGAGAGGGAGCAACAGGGTTTGGAGAAAATGTACTTTTAGTACTGTATACTTTTTCATTAAATGATTTTGATTTGAACTAATGATATATTCTGGCTGACTAGGAAAAGTACACCTATTAATTTGGACTCAGGAGCCATAGTTTTGTCTTTATATGGACCTAAAAAATACCTTGTCAAGCATAGCTTTTTTGAATGACCTGTCTATGAGTGCAGGTGTCCTAGCTGCTAAAATTACATAAAAATCAAAGAACAGAAATAAGTGACCATTTAGTTGACATTAAACCTAGAAATGCATATGTTCTAATATTTTATTATCTCATCAAACAAACATGAAAGGTTAAAAGAAGTAAGTCATTTAGCATTTCCTTAAAAGAGAAAATTTGCATTCTCATTAATTTTTTCTTAAATAGTAGAACTTTTAACTTTTCAGAACTACAATTCAAAATAGTGAGTTCAGCAGAATTAACCTGTCTTTTCCCAGCATCTAAAGAATTAATTTTAAGATATTTTTGCTTTCAAAAACATAATTTTCTGTGCCATTTTTAGTATTTTAAATATATATTTCCATTAATATTTTCTCTATTTCTGGATGGTGTCAAAGGATGAGTATTAATAATTATTGTGAAAAGTAAAGGATTTGTGAGAGCTATTAGAGTCCAACTGAGAGATGTCAAGTTTAACAAAGAAAAATGTTATCCAGCAGGAAACCATTTAATATGAATAGCTTTGGACAATTATTCATCAAATTGTTATTTTTATTTACTCTTGGGTCACTTTGTATGTGAAAAACCAGCAGATCATTTTTTTTGCTAAAATGATAGGACAGCCTGTAAAGAGAGAGTTCACAAGAAAAGAAATACCAGTCTTTTATCATGTTATTCTATTTTTTTTTGTATCTTCACTGAACTCTTATCACCTATGAAAGGTATATTAAGCTATATAGTATTTAAAATTTTAAATAAAATCATAATTTATTTTTAATGCTTATTTTTAACTTACCCCATTCAAGCATAGATGATTTTCTCATTATCTTTGTTTCTAGCTACACTTCATAATAATACTTCATCTTGGTGATTATTCTGGGAAAGAAATTCAAATAAATAAAGTTCATCAATTACTGTGCATATTTATAGCAGAATTCTAAACTTTTATTTATTTATTATTAAGTTTTATCTTAGTTTTCCTTTTTGGATCTTAATACTCAATATGAACTAATCTACCAAATATTGTAATATGGAAAATATTAAATAAAAATTTTAAATCTTATTATGTTTATCTAACCTTTTTTTGAAGAAAGCAATTTAGTTTTTTTATCCATACTTTGTTAAGTTTTGTAATTTCAAGAAGTCAGAAAGAGTACTATTTTGACCCCTTTTGTTTTCTTTTTATCTAATTTTATTGATATACAATAATTTTGTATTTGTACAATTTTTGTACAATTTTTATTTTTGAATATATTTCTTCCCAGCAGTCCATCCTTTATAAAAAAAGAATAAAAAAGGAAGTGAAAAATATTAGTAAAAGCAAACAGATCAAGTCTGAAAGAATATGCAACATTTTACACCCATAGGCCTTTACCTCCACAAAGAATACAGGAAGGAGAATTTTCTTAGTTTTTCTCCGGTTCTAAGCTTGGTCAATAATTTGCTACCCAAAGGGCAGGCAAGTCAGCCTAGCTAAAGGAGCAAGGCACTCTGGAGAGGGAGGAGGTTGTGTGGGTCAAAGCAAACTACCACCATGCTGACCTCCATTTCCCCTCTGAACCTAACGAAGACAGCTCATGACATTCAACCCAAAAGTCTTTGGAATTGAAATGCTTCTACTTCTGTGCCTATAACTATCATCCTGGGAACCACTTCTTGTAAAGAAGGAGTACAAATGCTTCTCTGGATGCTATAGTCACATCTGTTGAAGACTTAGGAAAAAAAAAAAAGTTTTTGTAACCAAAGATTTTGGTTCTGTGAAATGGTTCAGTGTCAGAAACTAATATGATTTTTATGAAAGTGACATTAAACAAGATGCATTGTCATTCAGTTTGTAATTTAAGTACCATGCTGCTTTTCCATCTGTATCAATGAGTACTCCAACATACACAGGGGGGCCTACTACAACAGGTTCTTAGATCTGCATTCGTAGAAGGAAAGCAACTTTCAAGGAATTAACAATCACTTTAATCAAGCACATGTATAATTCCTTTAACCAAGTACATATATCACTCAGTTAGTTTAGGGAGTCAGCACCCCGAATTTCAAAGAAAATATAAAGATATCAAATGATCAACAGACCTGGTTTCCTCTGCCTGAATTCAGCAGACAATTGGACCCCAACTCTCTGACCATAGTTACCAGAGAGGGAAGTCCATGACATCTGAGTTCTTAAAGCTGGGGGCTCCTTAGCAGCTTCCCAGAGTCCTCGATCTGGCACTCAATCCTTCTTAGCAAAAATGAAACCCCAATGTAAAACTTCAACTTAGAGTATTTGTACATTTTTTAGAACCAGAGGGCATCACAATCCTTTGACCTAGTGCCTTAATAGAGAAAACAAAAGGTACTTGGGAACCTCCTACAAAACAACTTCCCCTAACGAAGCTTCCCACAGTGGGCAGGTCCATCAATGGGTAGGATAGATGTTTAACCATATTAAAATAATTAACAATACAAATATATAAACTGTTTCTAGTTAAAGAAACTCTTGTTTCTGTACTTTACTCCTCATAAAGACTCTTGGCTGATAAAGGCAAGATTCAATCCGAGGCACTTGATTATACTAAAACAAAAACAGCAAAAGATCCTATTTGGATTGCCATCACTGGTGAAAGCTTGCATATATGTTGTCTCTTCCTTTAGAATGTGAGCTCCTTGAAAGGTGGGATTGTCTTTTCAGTTTTTATTCCCAGCTCTTAATATGGTGCTTTGCACATTTTTATTTTGTTTTGTTTTCTCAGTTGTGTCCAACTCTTCATGATCCCATTTGGATCTCGGCAAGGATACTTGAGTGCTTTGCCATTACCTTCTCCAGATAATTTTGCAGATGGAGAAACTGAGGAACAGAGTTAAATGACTTGCCCAGGGTCACACAGCTAGTAAATGTCTGAGGCCAGATTTGAACTCAGTTTACTTGGCTGAGGTCCAGCACACTATCTCTGTACCATCTAGCTGCTTGTTTTGGACACAGTAAACACATAATAAATGCTTTATTGGTGCAGTATTATTACTTGGCATTCAGCTTATTTTTTTAGTTCTTTCTATTTACAATATTGTAGTCTGTGTATATTCGTGCTCCCAATTCTGTCAAATCCACTCTGCATTAGGTAATATTAATCGTTTTATGCTCCTTTATACTCTTCGTATTTATTATTGCTTATGGCAAAAAAAAATCATTATGTTCATGTGCCACAATTTATTAAGTCATTCCCTACTCAGTGGAAACTTACTTTGCTTCATGCTTATTAATGCTACAATTATTTTGGTATATAAGAGACCTTTTGTTTTGTCCTTTACTTCCTTAGGGTATATGTGTAGCTGTGAGATGGCTGGGTGAAGGGATATAGAAATTTATTTTTTAAGGCCTAATTCCAAAATGCTTTTCAGAATGGTTGATGATACTTGGTCTTGTATGTGTTTTAATTCCACATCAGTGTGGAATATTAGACCCTTATCAGATATATTTGGAGCAAAGATTTTCTCCTGTGTTTGGACTTTCTAAAAGAGCCACAGAGTATTTATTAATTTTTAACAGTTATTTGCCAAATATGAATGGTCATCTCTAGCTTTGCACAATTTACAGAGTGAATGGATCACTCAGAGGTCTGAAACTGACAAAGTCTAAAGTGGGCTTTGCCCCACATGATTACAAAAATCTTGATTATTTTAAACCTGACTTTTATTTCCCAATATATCCCTTATTCCTCTTTCAGAGTGAGTCATTAATTACAATAAAGAACAAAGGAATTAATAGAATAAAAGCAACTAATATATTAAGAGATCTGATGTTATATGTAATATTCCAATCTCATAGACTCCTCCCTCTGCAAAAAGGTGAGAAAGATGCATTCTTGTGTTTTCTTTAGGGGTCAAGCTTGAGTTTTTGATTTTCTTGTTTTTGTTTTTTCCATTTTACATTGTTGTAGTCGTTGTGTATGTTGTATTCCTCGTTTTATTTGCTTCCTTCCAATTGTTTGGATATACTTCTCTATATTCTTCATCGTCAAAATTCCTAACTACATAGTAAACATCTGTTGCATACATGAACCACAATTTATCTTGATATTCTGTAATCAATAGACATCTCTTTTGTCTTCAGTTCCTTACTGTTACAGAAAGTGCTGCAATAAATATTTTGGAGTATGTGGAACATCTATCTATCTATCTATCTATCTATCTATCTATCTATCTATCTATCTATCTATCTATCTATCTGTCTATCTATCCATCCATCTATTCATTTATCTATCTATTAATTCATGCATGTATGTGTTTGTTTATTAACTCCTTTATCTCATTGACTTCTTTAGAAAATATGACTAGCAGTGAGACTTCTGAGTCAAAGGATCTGGATTTCTGAGTCACATTCTTAGCATGATTACAGTTTGATTTCCAGAATGACTGGACCAATTTCCATCTCCACTAACAATGTATTATATTCCTTGTTTTACCACAAGATAAGAATTTATTATTTCTTTAGCGTATTCCAGGTAATTCTTACAAGATTGATCATTATCATCTTTTGTCATCCTTATCAATTTGATGGTTGTGGTATGAAACCTGGGAGGTTTCTTAAATTATTATTTGCATTTCTCTTACTATTAATGATTTGGAGCAGTCAATATGTTTGTTAAGAGTTTCCACTTCTCATTTTGAGAACAGTTTTTTCATTTCCTTTTTTTACCATTGGTCCTTTGGTTTTATGTATGTATGTTAGCTATCAGACCTTTATAGGAGATATTTGAGATAAGAATTTGGTTCTAATGGACGGTTTCCATTTTAAAATCATTATTGTACTGATTTTGTTCACATTCAAAAAATCAAGTTTACATAATCAAAATTATATATTTTGTCTTTTGTAACAATTCCTATTCTTTGTTTGGTGAAGATTTGTAATTTGTTTGTGAAAAATACTTGATTTATATATTTCTTCTAATTTTTTCAATGTGACTTTTAAAAATATTTAGATCAAATATCCATTCAGAACTTTTGTGGAATATTGTGTACAATGTTGGTCTAAACTCATTTTCTACCAATCCTCACAGTTCTTTTCAAATAAGGAATTGTTCCCTAAAAACTTTAAAATTGTTTAAATTATAAAATAATTTAAAATTAAATTAAAATTTAAACATTTTAAAACAGTGCCAACTGTTTAATTATTATTACAGGTAATTATATATATGTGTGTGTATATATATATACATATATATATATAAAATGCTATATAATATCCATACATCTCTCTCTCTCTCTCTCTCTCTCTCTCTCTCTCTCCCTCTTTTATTCCTTCAATATCCTTTTCTTCTCTTATTACTATAGTTAGCATTTATAGCAAATATTGTATAATGATGGACATCTTTGCTTCACCCCTGATTTTATTGGTAAGGCTTTTAGTTTATTCTCTTTATAGCTAGTGCTTGTTCCTGGTTTTAGTTAGATATTACTTACCATTCTAAGAAAAGCTCCATTTATTGCTCTCTTCTCTAGCTTTTTTCTTTTTTAATAGGAATAGGTGTTGTGTTTTGTCAAAAGCTTTTCTGCATCTATTGATATAATCATATGACTTTTTAATTGTTATTCAATAATGTTTATAGTTTCCTAATATTAAAACAGTCCTGCGTTCCTGGTATAAGTCCTACCTGGTCACTGTTTATGATATTTGTGATATATTGCTGTAAGTTCCTTGCTAGTATTTATTTAGAATTTTTTGCATCAACATTAGGAAAATTGGTCTATAGTTTTCTTTCTCTGTTTTTGCTCTGCATTATTTAGGCATGAAAACCATACTTGTTCTGTAGAATGAATTTTGCAGCACTCCTTCTTGGTCTATTTTTTCAAATCATTTATATATTACTACTATTAATTGTTCTTTAAATGTTTGGTAGAATTTAATTGTGAATCTGTGTATTTAGGCTTATTCAATTTTTTTTTCTAAGATAGGGTTACTTAACTACTCTATTTCCTCTTCTGTTAATCTGGGCAATTTGTATTTTTATAAATATTCATCAATTTCACTTAGATTGTTAGATTTATTGGCAAATAACTGGGAAAAATAACTCCTAAGCATTGCTTTACTATCATTTTCATTGATGGTGCATTCACCACTATTGGTGGTATATTCATTTTTCATTTTTGATATTGGTAATTTGGTTTCCTTTCTCTTAAAAAATCCAATTACTCAATACATTAAAAAAAATAAAACCGGCTCCTAGTTTTGTTTATGAGTTCATTTTTTTACTTCCAATTTTTTTGATCTCTCTTGTGATTTCCAGAAATTGTATTTACATATTTAATTAGGAATTTGAAATTTATTCTTCTATTTTTTGTAAACTTTATGCTCAATTCATTGATTTATTCTTTTTCTCTTTTATTGATATATTTAGAGATATAAATCTGTGCCCAAGTACTTTGATTATAACCCACAAATTTTGGTATGTTGTCTCATTGTTGTCATTCTATTTAATTTCTATTTTGCCCTCTGGTTTTAAAATATTAAGGTAGCTTTCCTTTGTGATTTCTTGAAATACTGTCTTTGCCCCTTTTCCGATCATGACTTTCAAGTAGTTCAACAATTTTTAGCTTATTTTTCCCGAATATATTTTTTGGGTCAGTTTTTCTTCATTTTTTTTCATTCTTTTTATTTTATTATTTCTTAATGTTTCATGGGGTCATTAGCTTCTATTTGCCTAATTTCGAATTTTGAGGAATTATTTTCTTCAGTGGTTTCAAGCCTCTTTTTCCATTTGGCCAGTTCTGCTTTTTAGGGAGTTATGCTGTTCAGAATTTTTGCCACTCTTTTACCAAATTGTTAATTCTTTTTCACAATTTCCTTGAATTGCTCTCATTTCATTCCCATTTTTCTCTATTGTTCTTATTTTATTTTAATTTTTTCTCTTTATTTAGTTTGTCCAGGAATTCTTGTTGAATTTGTGTCCAATCTATATCTTTATATGAGGCTTTGTTTTTGGATTCTTTCATGTCATTGTCTTCTTCTGACTTTGTGTCTTGAGCTTTGCTGTCACCATAACTTCTTAGATGACATTCATTTTTCTATTGTTATTTGCTCACTTTTCCAGTCTATTTCTTTACTTTGACCTTTATGTTAGAATTGGGTTCTGCTCATCTCTGTGGGTCCAAGTCACTGTCCTAAAACTCAGGCTTTTTTGACCTTCTATATTCATAGCTAGCTCTGAAGGTCTGCAAGTTTTCCCTGCTTCCCAGGTGGCAAGATCTGGGGAAAGGTGCGATCACTGCTCTCCTGGTCCACATTCTGCTTCTCACATGGATAGTACTTCTGTTGCTTTGTGATCTAGTGCTCTTGTCTCCATACTGAAACTGCTACCAGGAACTAGGGTTCTTGCTTTCTATCTGTCCTGAAACTGAATAATGAGCAATGGAGTTGCATAGAGTGCTTTACTGTTCACCCGGGACTTGCCCAGTGGACCCCTGAAAACTCCTTCTGACCAATTATCTAATCCCCTTATTTTTTCTGAGTGGTGAGAATTTCTGGAACTATTGTTACAGATTCTATTGCTATGGTAGCCTCCAACCACCACAACTGGCCATGTTTCCATGCTGCTCTCCAGGTCAGCCCCAACCCCAGTATTATAGACCTTTTCTTCTCATCTTCCAAGTTGTCTTGGGTTGCAAAAATATCTCACTCTGACCTTTTGTTGATTTGATGCATATTGTAACATTGTTTGGAGGTGAATGTTAGGTGAGTTCTGCTGGAATGTTCCACCTATTCTGCCATCTTGGTTCCTTTTCCAATATTTTTCTGATGCTTTAAGTTCAGTCTCTCACACACCAACTCTCCATTTCTCTCTTGGGTGCACAAATCACTTACGTGTCTCTTTAGGTCACAGTTGTGTGAAAAGACAGCTGGACTTTAATGTTTGTACTCTGTCATTGCTTTTCTAGCAAAAGGTTGTTTTAGTCTCTGCTTCCAAGCCCTTTTCTTTTTCCAAAAAAGAGTGACTGTCTCATTTCATTTCCCTGTAGAATAGCCTCAGTTCTTTGCAGTCCTGGATATTCCTGAGCAAATCCTTTCTAGACTTCATACTTGAGAAAAAGTTTATCTGTTGCTTAAGTATGCTCTCTCTGCTCACAGACTTTTCTTCTCCTTGACAAAGTGATTGTACTTGCTCACTGTACCAGGGAGGCTTCTGATCACTTCTGCAGCAGTAGCTGCATCAACAGCAAGACATCATACACTATCCTTAGTATGGCAGATATTCTCAATGTGTGTGTGTGGGTGTGTGTGTGTGTTTCCATCCTTCATTGCTGAAGAAGACCATGCCATCAGAGAAATGACATGACTAGCACTTGACTTTGTTTTGAGTGAGGGAGGGCAATGCAGGTCACCAGTCTCACTCCTCCTCCAGAGCCATCTGAATCCAGTGACCAGATATTCATTAGGATGACTGAAGATGACCCAGGATGAGGCAATTGGGGTTAAGGGACTTGCCTGAGGTCACACAGCTAGTGAGTGTCAAGTGTCTGAGGTGAGATTTGAACTCAGGTCCTCCTGACTCCTGCACTGGTGCTCTATCCACTGTATCACCTAGCTGCCCCTATTCTCAATGTAGATAGCCTAAGGGTATCCACATTCTTCTAAGAATTGAAGCAGTCCATGGCATGGTCCATGGTTTGTTGTTGCTGTTTATTTGTTTTGTAATTTTTTTTTTGTTGCATCCTTGATCTTGTGCCCTCTAGTAGCTATTCTGCATTTTAAACAAAATCAAGACTTTCTCTCTCTTCTGTTTGGATGTAGTTAGAAAGTTCATTTATTATTATCAATATTATATTATTAGATATTGTCAATACTTTCTGCATCACCAACATTTGGTTACCCAACTCTTATAAATCTTCAAATATAGTAGTTTCAGAATACTGTATATTCAATGTGCACACTGCACCAGAGACTGGTCCTCTGACAATTGCCGATATTTCTTTTCAGTTCTATGCTACCTTCCTGTGCCACATCAGTGATGTGTTCTAGTCAGGACCCAAAAGTGTTCCTCATTTTGGTGGTCAGTGTTAATCCCCATCAAAGAATGGTGATTTTCCCATACTGTTTCCTTTATTGGACTTAATTCTACTGTGGTGAGAAAAATATAGGGTCAACACTGTGTATTGTGGATTACGGAGGTCTATCAGCCTTTGTAGTTGCTTCTGGTTGTTTAACTGGCTTTTACTTTCAGGTCAATTTTGCTTTTCTGTCTCCAGATAGTCCTTCATTACTTCAACAAAACTTTCACTTCCTTTGTTATACTCTCAACCTCTGTCAGAGGCTTAGCAATCAGTTTCCATTTGCTTAATGAAATCCGTTATTTTAATCAGAAATTTTAGAAGCTTTTGCATTTTCAAGTAATTTGTCTCTTTTCCTCCTTGGTGAGTACTTCACATCTCCCCAAAGCATGTACAGCTTTGAACAGAATGTTTCCAATATCCTTTGCTCTTAAGTCAAAAGGCACTCCTTTGATTAGGATTCTTAAGGGGCTCAAAGTACACTTTTGGCACCAGTATAAAGGTGCTTATTGCTCATATGATTCCATACTCCTAATGGATACAATAACACAACCAATGGCAGTATGTAAATATCCAGTTATCTGGTCCAACTTAGAAACATAACTGGAAACTAATCACAGTCTAAACACAAAGGAAAGGACTATTTTTTTCCCAGGGTATCCTTACAAAATTAGTTTCCTAGATGGAAGTCATGGATAAGTCCTCATACTCTAGACTAATTTCCCACAGTCAACAAACTTGCATTTACAGGTTGGGTTTCTAGAGGATAGTTACCTGAACTTCAAGGCACTCAATTAAGTCCACATTTCTAAAACTATAGGACAAAGTTGGTTGAATTCCATGCACAAGAAGAGTTACAGGTGTGTATGAATGGGAAGAAATGCTTGGGGCCTTATGTGTCTTGACAGCACTCTCGTATTGTGCATGGGTCATAGTTACTCCTCCCCTTGCCTAATGGGGGTGGTGGCTAAAGGATAGAAATGTTGATTTTTGGCTTAAGCTTTGGAGCCTCTAGGTTTGGGTCCTTGAGGTTTTCCTGCCTTGCATATAGCTCTCCTTATAATAATATATATGATATCATAGTTATTCATTGACCTTATTGAGTAAATATGTGGAAAAGTTTACAGGGCCCTGGACTTGGAGTCAAGAAGACTGCTTCAAATCCCACCTTAGATATTTAGTGACTTGTGTAAGCCAGGATAATTCATTTAATCTCAGTTTCCTCTTCTGTAACACGAGGTAATTGGATTTGATGAACTTTGAGATTTATTGCAGCTCTAAATCTATAATTCTACGATACCGACTAGATTTTAAACTCTTTGATGTCATGATTGCTACTCAATTATTACATAATTGTTATATAATATAACAACCTATAATATGATCCCTGGGTTTTTTAAAATTTCTATTTATTTAGTTTTTAGATACAATTGGGGTTAAGTGACATGCCTAGACTCACACAGCTAGTGTCTAAGGCCAGATTTGATCTCAGGTCCTCCTGACTTCAGGGCCAGTGCTCTATCCATTGTACACCTAGTTACCCCAAGCCCTGGGCTTTTGATGTTCCTTCTTAGGTTACTATGACTGTGGATGTTGCAATGACTTTTAAAAACACATACATATGCATCTATATGTGTGTGAAACATACATATTGCACATGTACATAAATGCATATATATTTATTGTAAATGTGCACAATTATGTGTATTTGTATCCATGTTTAAAAATTGTTTCATTAGGCTATCCCAGAGAGACTACATATACTGCTAATATAGCTTTAGGAGACAGATGGAATATTGAAAAAAGGAGAGTGTAAGTGGTAACTGCCTTTCCATGAGATGCTTTTCCCTATGGAGTCTGACTGAATGTATGTGAGTGAATTTTGATCTATGAGGAGCTGTGAGAAATCTGTGATGAAGACAGAGAGAAAGACATTGAGGAGAAACTTCTCTCATTAGAATTTTCTTTGGTGCTATTTTATGAAGAAACATAAAGAGAATTCTTTGAAGAGCCTGTGAGGTTATGGCAATATACAGTGAGATTCTGGAGAGATAATTACCTGTTATGTCTAGAGAGAAGAGAGAGAAAAAGGCCTAAAGTAACATTTTCTGAGAGATTGAATTAAACTCTTTTCTTGAGGAGATATACAAAGAGAATTCATAAAAGACTTCAATCAGTGTCTTGAATGAAACGATTGGCAGAATTGTATTTACAAAAAGTAATGTCACCTGCTATTAATATCAGGGTTAGAGGTGACTCTTTAATAGTTCACACAGCAAGCATAATGTAAACCATTACCTACATATTAATTTTATTATTGATTTTATTTGTTAATAAATAGTATATTTACTAATTTTAATATTTATATACAAATGGAAGGTAAAGAATTTAATGTATAGAAAGATGAATAATTAATACCAAGGAAGTACATTTTTCTAGTTAGGAATACTGAGAAGGTAACTAATTGATTAATGAAAAAGAAGTTTCAATTTTATTAATAACAAAACTTTCAAACATACCTCTGGATTACCCCAGAACTCTGAGTGATAAGATTAAATACAGGAATGAGTCAAGTAGAAGACTGAACTGTATGTGAAGTAGAAGGCTGAACTGTATGTGAGTGCCATTGTGACTCTATGATACAAACTTTGCTAGTCGGTCAACAAACATTTTTAAGTACCTACTATGTGCTAGGCACTGTGATAAACTCTAGGGATACAAAGAAAGATAAAAGCTCTCAAGATGCATATAGTCTAATGGGAAAAGACAACATGTAAATAACTATAACGTACACAAGACACACACAAGATCAATTGGAAAAATCAACAAAAGGAAGGTACTACATGTAAATATGTATATATGCATTTACATCTGTATGTGAATATGCAAAATATGTTTATATGTAATGTGATGAAAGTGGACTAGCCCATAATAGCCAATTCTTAGAACATATTCAAATATTTACTGCTAGTGTCAGTCCAAATGACTGTCTAGTCATTTTACTGGAAGTCCAGCAACAGATAGAAGCTAGGAATGAGCCTACTTCCAGCCACAATGACTCAGTAGTTTGTAGTGTATGATGTCAAAGAGATCTCAAATTCCCTGCTGAAGCCAGATGGACTGATGAGTCAGGCTTTGCTGAGCCAGAAATCAGTGTGTCTACAAATGCTAAACCTGCCCCTTTGCTGCTCTTTTCTTTGCAGTGGTGAATGAAGTGGGAGTTGCCTTGCCATATTCAGGTTCAGGAGGAAGGGTAGATGCTCTGTCTCCTAACTGGCCATAGTGATTGTAAGGTTATAAATTCCTCTGTCCATCTATGGTTCTTTTTCCTCAACTGAAGTGAACCTGTTTTCCAAGATCAAAGTACTCAGGCAACGTTATAAGCACAGGAGCTGAAGAGATCGCATCAGAGGTCCTTCTGGTGGTGCCAAATGACAGTGGAAGTACCTGAAAAACCCACTGGAATGACAGTGGTCAGTGGCAGTAAGGACAATAACATTGGAAGTAGGCAGAAACGCTGAGCATGAATGGATGTAAAGCAATAGTCACTCATGTAAAGAAAGAAGTCCTTATTATGGACTTTTGGAAAAACACTGACTCTCAGAACCCAGTAGCAAAAAACATTTAAAGGGAACTTTATGAGAACTCCTTAAAGAGAGAAAACTTCCATTACAGACATTGTGAATTATTTCTTTGCCCCACATGTTGTTTACGTATGTGCTCTCCTGCCATTGTTCTCTGAGTTATATATCCAGCTCTCCCCATGGATGTTGTATGTATTTGTGAGACACTATGCTCTAGGTTTTTTGGAAAATGTTTTATATGAAGTATTCTTCCTAAAAAATTAATCTCAGCAAATTTTTTTTTCTAAAAGCCTAGTAAATGATTGTTAATGGGATCACACTAGTGGGAGTTAAGGAGAAATAGAAATACAGATTGCTAGGGCTACTCCTAGAATCCTGAATTGGCCACTCTCTGGGAATCCTAAACTGCAAATGTAGGTGGAAGTAGAGTGAGTAACCCCAGAGGGACTGCGACAAGTATATGCAGAAAGTAATTTATATATGTGTTATATATATCTTGACTTATGATTTTGTCCATTGAGGAAATTTCTTCCACCAGTGCAGCTTGGTGATTCCTCCGAAATTTCTTACTACTAGGGAACTGCGTGAAGTATTAAGATGTTAAATGACTTGCCCATGATTAAATAGTAACCGTCATAGACAGATTGTAAATTCGTCTTCCTAACTCTACCGTAAGTCATTACATTTTTGTCATAAAAGTCATACCATGCTTTCATATATTGATATATTTCATATATAATATATGATATAATATAATATATTTCATATATAATATATGATATAATATGATATATTTCATATATCAAATATATTTTATGCATATAGTGTAATAGATGTATAACTATTATACCTATACATATATATATATGGGTGTGTGTGCATTTGTGTGTGTGTACATTTAATAGCTTAAAATGGCAATGAGACTTTGGGAATACTCGATACATGAAAAACTGGAGGTACAGTGAGTAGAGAACTGGCTTCAGAGTCAGGGAGATCTTACAATGTGACCCAGGGAAAATTAAGGAATCTCTCAACATACCAGGAATGTCTAAGACCACAAGTTGCCCAATAGTTGAACTGTTATATATGAACTGTAATATATGAACTATTAAGGGACAGTTTCCTCTCTGGGAGTTCCCTAAACCTATGAAATCACAGGTCCTTAAGTAAAAACCAAAAAAACAAAACAAAACAGACACATTGTATTTAAAATCGTTGTTATATGTAATATATAGTCTACATAGAAATTTTCTATAGATACATAATACAGTAAATATGTTATATATATAAACAGGTGTGATTAAATTACATAGGATATAATATAAATATATGCTGAGAAAAGTCATTACACTACAATGGAGTTGTATCATGTTGTAACGTTAATAGAATAGGAAGATCTTCCCTGCTCATTGACAGGCTTAATACACGAACCTTGTGGTCACATGGAACCTGGGTCACATGGAACTCAGATTGGGAGGAGTTTACCCAAAGAGGAGAGAGAAGCAAACTGTGAGTGGGGACATTTGGCTCAGATAGCAGAGAAAGAATTTGTTTAGGCAAACTTGCTTTGTGGGGAGGTCTGACAGAAAGAAGGTTTAAGATGTCAATACTCCCTGGATTAGTGATAAGTGCCCTGTTAAATCTTACCTCCTGGCATTCTAATGATGTCCCAAATAAATCTGTTTGTTTTGCCCTTGAGGAAGAGAGTTTATTATATTTTGAGAATTTACTCTGGAAATACACATACATATTCATAGTGGCTGCTATGGTGTATGGAACATGCACATGTATGCATTTAAGTTGTACAAATTCAACTACATGCCCTTAGGTGGGTGTGGAGAGAGAGACAGAAAGAGATGGAAACAGAGACAAGGAGATGGAGAGAGACAGAGAGACAGAGACATATACACACAGAGACAGATACACACACAGACACACACATACAGAGAGAGAGAGAGAGAGAGAGAGAGAGAGAGAGAGAGAGAGAGAGAATTTAATGAAGGTCATTCCACTCAGAGTATCTACCCCAGAGTGAGATGTGAATCCACTACTCTATCAGCTGTTTTCATTTTCT
Source organism: Bettongia penicillata ogilbyi (assembly GCA_023548195.1). NCBI lineage: Eukaryota > Metazoa > Chordata > Mammalia > Diprotodontia > Potoroidae > Bettongia > Bettongia penicillata. The sequence continues at coordinate 676,495 of JAJHZJ010000551.1, read as the reverse complement.
TTCTATGAAACTAATAGTCTTAAAGAGCACTAAGTCAGCACTGGGGGCAATGACAGTTTAAATGACTTATTCAGGGTCATATAGTCAGTATGTGCCAGAAATAGGACTTAAACTCATGTCTTCCTGACTCTGGGGCCAGCTCTCCATCCATTTCATCAGGACACTTCTCAAAATAAATACCTAAATAACTCTTAATACGCATTATAAGTTCACAGTGAAATTCTAGACAGGAATGAGAGTGAATGGAGAAGGGAAAGCTCACACATTGCTGGGAAAATCAGGAAAACTTCCAAAAAGGAGGTATGAGCCCTTAAATCCGATTCACTCAGGATCTCACGGACTGGACAACAGGTCCCTCCCAAGCACCACTTGATGGTCACTATTTTGGGCCTTCCTGGCTCAGAGTGAATGCCAATAGTAATTATTTCTCTTTAGGTCAGTAACCCTGAGGGTCTTCCCCTCCCAGTTTGATTTTTTTGTTGTGGTTACTAAAGGGACCATCTCATGTGTTTGTCCTTCCTTGCTGGAGAAGACCAGGCCATCAGAGAAATGATGGCATGACTTGCCCTTGACTTTGTTTTGAGTGAGGGAGGGCTGTGCGGGTCACCAGCCTCACTTCTCCTCCAGAGCCATCTGATCCAGTGACCAGATATTCATCAGGATGACTGGAGATGACCCAGGATGCACTGGGAGACCTTGAGCCCTTTAAGCCAAGGTCTTTGCAGGTACTCACGATGAGGTAAGTTCCGTTAATTGAATAGGCCTGTTTAAGAAGTAGCCAGGGAACGCCCCTTTAATAAGGTCAAGAAAAAGAGACATCAGGCTGGGAGGGAACCAGGGACAGTTACTATTGAAAATCACTCTAAAGCTAGGAGGGTCAGAAGAGGCCTTAGGCAGGGGCCCATTGGTGTCCCAGCTTCATAGTGCAGTAGGTTTAAGGTTTTGGGAAAGAACAGGACAAGACAGGAGAGAGAAAGGAAGGGAAGGAAAGGGGCCATCCCTTGATTCACTTTTTAAAGAGGTGTATTCACTGAATGGGCATTGCCTCATTCAAAATAAGAACCTGGAAAGACCTTAGCTGAAAAGGTTCAGGGTCTCCCACCACATCCTGGAATGTCTCCAGTTGTCCTGATCTGTACCTGACCACTGGACCCAGATCGCTCTGGAGGAGAAAGTGAGGCTGGTGACTTTGAACAGCCCTCTCTCCCTTACATCAAAGTCAGTTGCAAGTTACATCATCATCTCCCTGATGTCATGATCCTCTTTGAGAACACAGGACAAACCACACATTAAACTGGAGATTGAAGGGAGGGAAGGCTTTTATTGGGATGAGCTAGGAGGAGTAATGCAGTGCTATGCATCACAGCATAGTATAATTTAGAAAGGTCAAGGCATAATCCAAGAAGAGGGAGCAATTAGTATTGGCTGGACTGTTGAATATATAAAGGAGAATCATAATGTGATGGCACAAACTAGATAGGGCTTTAAGATTAGAAAAAAAAAAAACCCTTTTCTTTACAACAACTCTGTGAGACAGGTTTGTCACTTGGACACAACTGGCCTCTAACCTGTGGATGCTTGGAGCCAAACAGCACGCTAGAGACAGGAGAGTCAGGAATCAAACAGAAGTTTAATTTCAAAGTGAGGGAAAATGCTTGCAAGTAAGCAAGGCCAGGTGTGCCAGGGCCCCACCCCTAGTAGGGGATACCTGAGGCAATGTGGGGAGATCTCAATTATTACACCTGTGGTTTTGCAGGGAGCTGTAGCCCTGACAATGAAGGGTACCACCAACAATGTGACAAGTTTGATTCACAGCAGGGCTTCATGACCAGAACATGGGTCCTTATCTGACCTCAAAGAATACCTGGTGCTTATCAAAGCAATACAGTAATTATGTGATTTTGCCAGAGAGTGAGATCATCCAGAGGGTGAGTGTGAAGGATTGTTGTTATGCCAAGCTCAGTGTACAGCTTGCTTGCTGGGTCTTAGCTCTGGAAATCAAGGTGTCTCCTAATATCTGGACAGGTTCTTGAAGTATGAGGAAACTGAGGCTTCGGGAGGTGAAATAAACTTGCCCATGCTAGGATAATAGATGATAAGATTAGACAGGTAGAATGGAGCCAGATACAAGCAACTGGTCAACCACAAGTCTGCAAACCAGAGTCTGGACTGGATAAAATATAAGGAAGGAGGTTGGTAATAACAATAAAAAAGCCCCTCTAGGTTTAGGCGTAGTGGAAAGCAAATTTAAAGCCAGAACCCAATTAATTAAGATTTTTAAAGTCTAAGAATTAGAATTTCAACAGGGAAAGAAAAGCTGTTGGAATTGATTATAGGGTTACAAAAAGGAAGTGACATGCATTTTTTTTTGGAGAATGGCAATTTTGGCTACTGCAGTTTGGTAAGGCAAGAGTATGATAAGAATTTAGAAGCAGGAGATTCATCGAAAGCATTTCAGATGTGATGTGGCTAAGAGATTAATTTTTTCTAGTGCTGTTTTTTTAGCTCATCTGAAAATATGAAGGAATAAATGTTTCTTCATTCTAGAAGGCAACTTTACTAGTACTTAAACTTCTGAGGAAACAACAGTCTACCTTAAGATTATTTTCTCCCTGTCATTTAGGCCTAACTTCTTTCTTTTAGGCAAGTATGTAAAAAGCCAAAAACATGAAAGCTAGGAAAGCATTCAAGCTACAACCCAGGAAAAATAGCACTGATTTTTTGGTAACTAGACTCAGGACTATGACTACCTCAGGTCTAGTTTAGATCATCACCTTCCTCTTTCTCCTAAATCAGAAATTCTTAATTTCGAATCCATGAACTTCTTTTTTTAGATATTTGATAACTGTATTGCAGTATAATTGACTTCCCTTGTAAACTTATGTATTTTATCTTATGCTTTTAAAGACATTACCAAGACATTATTACTCTGTAGGTTTAACCAGAATATCAAAGGAATGCATGACACAAAGACGGTTTTAAGAACCTCTAGTGGAGTATTGATCAGAGAGAGAAGGCTTCTTATTTCATGACCCCATAACAAGCTATAGGGGAAAAGCCCTTGAGGGGAGTGACCATAGATGGGCTGAAGAGTTTTAGGAGAATGGTTCCCTAACGGTAAATCACTACTTTTTTGATTAATAAATCAAAATTTTTTTTGCCTTGCCTTGAATTGTTTAACTATAGTTTATCATATTATGAAATTTTCCTTATTTAAGATTACTATGTTGCTTCAAAATGTTTTGAGGAGGTGAATGCAGGGACTCTATACATCTCTTAAGTAGCATAATACTTAAAATTTAGAATAATAAATTGATAAAAATTATTTCTAGATGCCTTACAAAGTAGAGTACATTTATAGTATTAATACTTTTTATTTGCCACTAACTAGGGAGACAGAAATGGAGAGGGTGGGTGGGTCAGTCAATAAACATTTATCAAGGATCTACTCTATGCCAGGAACTTTTCTAAATACTGAGGATATAAACAAAGATAAAAGATAGGCCATCCTCTCAAGAAGCTCACAGTATAAAAAGAGAGATGGTGTGCAAACTATGTACAAACAAGCCACACAGAGGATATATTGGAAATAATAGAAGGAAGACACTGGAATTAAGGATGAGCAGAAAGGGCTTCCTATAGCAGGTAGAATGTTAGCTAGGACTTATACAAGGTCAGGGAAGCCAGAACGTAGAGATGAGAAAGGAAAGAATTCCAGCTCTGGGGTACAGTACATGCCAGGATTAGGGTTACGCAGTGTCTTGTATAAGGAACGGCAAGCAACTTAAATTTACTGAATTGGAGGATAAGGATGATGGTGGTGGCAGTGCAAGGTCCAAGAAAACTGGAAAGCAGAGAAGGGGAGCTGGGGAGAACAAGAGAAGAGAAAGGCTATACAAGTTTTTGGACTCCAAACATAGGATTTTATATTTGATTGCTCAAGTTATGAGGAACCACTGGAGTTTATTAAGTGAAAGGGAGGGGTGATATGGTCAGACCTTTGAATAACTTTAGCAGTTGAAAGAAAGATGGACTGGAGCAGGGAAAGAGTGAGTCAGTCATTGGCTCTTGGACTGAGATTTCCTATATAATGTATAATTTATAGTGTATAGTTTAGAGAAAGAAGAGAGATGACAGTTCTATAGCTGGCAGACCACAACCATGCCATGAGGGGTCATGAAATTTAGACCTCACCAACCTTCCATGATATTGCTGTGAGTTACTGAGACAGTGTAGAGCTGAGGAGAATGGGAAGTATTTGTTCAGCACTCTCCCAAAGACAGTTTTAGGTTTAATGTATGTTATTAACAATTTCTCCACCACTTTCTTAAGTCTAGACAATCAAGAAAACAATAAATCAAGTCATTATTTGCAGCATTTGTTGACTTCAAAAGTGCAAATGCTTGAACTGAAAATTTAACCACCTCCAACACACTAGTGCATATACTCAATCAGAATAGTTCTAGCTTAAGAGATCTAGAGGCTCAGACACCCTAGTAACTAGGGTTACAAGAGTATGCCACTGAGCCCAGCGTAGCTGTTGCCTTCAATTTTATTATGAGAAAAATAGAAGACACATCCAGCTGAAATCTAAATCTCAATAGCTAGGTATTACAGTGGTAACTTAAGAAATATTAAATATTGATTTTAGCTACCATTCCAAGCTGCCATGTATTTTTGTTGCTGTTTAAATAAGGTGAGTTCTAAGGCCATTAAAGCATGTTTTTTCTCCAACTCTTAGGTAAATTTCTTGATTTTTCATGTTGTATGTCGTGGCACAAGATCGCGCCAAAGTATTTCGTCTCCATTTGGGAATTTATATTCTCAAGACTCATTGTGGATTTCCAGGTTATTAATATATTTATCAGAATTCGTCATTCCCTCAGTGGAGACAAGGCTTCTCTAGAGTCACTAAAAAGTAAGGGAAAAAATTCTTCAAAATGATTTTTGGGATAGATATTTTACATTTTAATGAAAATGACTAAATGATAAAGTTCACATAGGCTTCTTCTACCATTCATTTAGATATAACTGTGAAAGAAAAAGTGAGTTTTATAACTAAACATCAGATTTTCTCAGTCATCAGCATTTGAGTCTTTATACTGTTTAGTACAAAGCAGGCATTTTTTTCTTCATAATGGTGGGTAGCAGTCCTTCCCTCAGTCCTCACTCCAAACTCTGCTATCTGCTCACTGTCTCATTGTCCTTTTAAGCTCAAGAAACAGACACTACACTGAAGACAATCAAGAACAAGTCCTTGATCTCTCAGGCACCCCTGAAGGCCTTTGCTTGTTTTTCTGAGGATTAATTAGACCATTTTGCAGTAATACTTTGCCAGCTCAGCAGTTCCTCCCCCACCCCCCCATTTTTTAACCACACTTTTCTTTGTATTTTACTGTGATTGATCCTGTTTCATTGTGGGCCTGAATGATCTTTGTAATTCTTGATGCCTGCCCCACTCCCAAAAGACATTGTAATAGCTCTAACAGTCATTAAAATGCACCCTTTAAGAACTACAATATTTACTTGGATATTGTACTGATAATGAAATTTTTGTTTCAGTATAATCAAGTGCCTCTGATTGAATAATGTGATTAAAAAAGATCTTCCCCCACCCCCATCAATGGGCCTGGGAAGATTTGTAGGAAGGCCCATACCTTTTGTTAATGAAGCACTGGTTCTCAAGGGCTGTGATGCCCTCTGGTTCTGAAGAATATAAATACTCTGAGGTGAGGTTTTACTTTATGGGTTAGTTTTTGGAAGAAGTTTTGTGTGCCAGATGAGACTCTGGGAAGCCACTAAGCAGCCCTCCAAGTTTTGAAAACTCAGATATTGGTGCTTCTTTGGTAATTATGTATGTATGGTCAGGCAGTTGCATCTGTCTGTTGATCTGTGATGTATGTATTGCTTATGGTCAGACAGACAGAAGCACTGTCTGTTGATTTTGATTTTTCTGTATTTTCTCTGAAGTTCAGGGTGGTGAACTTGGTGAATGATACATGTGCCTGATTAAAGTGGTTATTGACCCCTCAAGTTGCTTTCCTTTCAGAAAAACATATCTAAGAATTTGTACAGCAGGCCCTCCTGTGTATGTTGGGGTCCTTGCTTTTACAGATATATTTACAATTTTATTTATTTACAATTAAAATTTATTATTACAATTTAAAATATTTATTTACTTGGAGTAATATCCATTATTAAAATTATATATATATATATAATTTTAATATATATATATTAAATATATATATGTTTAAATATATTTATATATGTATATATAATTATATGTATATATAAATATATATATATTTAAATATATTTATATATAAATATATATATGTTTAAATATATTAAATATATATATATGTTTAAATTAAATATATATATAAATTAAATATATATATATATGTTTCGTTCTCCTAATTTTAAAGTCCTTTTGATTAGATTTTGAAGATATTGGAAAATATGCTCTAATGAGCCTTTTTAAAACTTCTTCTCTGGCTAGAAATTCATCATTTTTATATTTTAAAAAATGACCAAGTACAATACAGAACCTTTTCTTATTCATCACTGTCTTAGACAACTGTTCATTTCCCAAACTATTTTTTTCATTTCTTCCCTTCAAAGGGCAATGGTGATGGAAAAAAGAAAAAAAAATAACAAACTTGTCCCCCCTTCAGTCTTTAGTCTCTTGGATAAGAATTTACAATCATCTGCCCCACGCACCAATTTACTCTATCAATATGTTTTTGTCTTCTAATTGTTCCATTTGTATTTTTCTTACCCTGATTTCTCTTGCCAGTTGCTTTCTTTTTTCTTTCTTGAGTCATCCTTTTCAGATTCATTCCCAAATCATTCGTAGCTCACTTTAATACTTTTACACCATCCTTAATTATCTTTTATTTCATTCCTTTTTCAACCCAGAATTAGAATTTAGATTGAATACCTGGGCTTCAAGACTCTGCTCTTTAAAATTTTCTCTAATTCTTCCAAAATTTCTTCTCCCTGAATTCACACTCTGACCTGTTTCATAAGCCCAAGCCTTTCCAAATTACCTATACTATTTCTTTCTCCTTACTCATCTCAATTCCTTCTCTCTTGTTTTATTCTTTTTTCCAAAATCGTCTGTCACAGAAACAGTAAGTAAAATATTGCCCTTAGGGAAATTACTTTCTACTAGGATGTTGGGATGGGGAAAAACTTCCACTTTCATCTATACCCCAAAAGAAGAAATACTGATGGGAGAAGAGATTCACTTCATAGTTATAAGGAATGAAAATGAAGCTGTACTACAAAACAAATGGTAAGTGGTAGAATTTCCATTTTTGGAAGTGTAGTAATGGCAGCATTTAATCTAGCATGTGATCAAAGGATGGGGAATCTTTCCTTTTTTGAGCATATAATATGTTTTTTTGCTTTAATATTTTATTTTTATCCCAATTATATGTAAAAACAATTTTAACAAGCATACAATATATTTTTATAGTTATCATACAACTTATGAATTCATATTCTTGAAGCAGGTGGGTTGGCAAGAAGCTTGAGTCTATGTAAAAGTAAAAATGCACAAAGCAACAAAGTTTAAATATTCCTTCAATAATTCTAACATCATTTTGTAAACACTCCTGCTGTGTTAAGGAGATTTGGATTATTAATTAAGATTTGGAGGGATGTTACTTCCCTTCTTTTTAAAACAAGCATCTACAAGCTTTTCCTTCCTCCAAATAATTACGACAGTGGTATGGTTAATGTTCTTTTCTATTTCTGGACAGTTTTCTTCTATCATCACTCTAATCAGTCCTTGAGTGCCCACTTTTCACAATATCATAATGTTAGTCACTTTGCAGAATTAATAAAAGGAAGAACGTATTTTCTGCCAACACAGGACAGATGACAAAATGAACAAATTAGAAAAAAATACAAATTTGGCATATAACTGTGCTGTATACTATGTTTGGGTACACATGCCATTCTGTTAGTCAAGCAGAGTGTTGTGAGGGAGGTGGGATAGGAATTGAGCCTGGAAGTATGTGAGTAATACCAGAGTAGGAGTAGAAAATACTTTTTAATTATTATTCCTGCCCAACATTTACTGAGTGCACTTTGGGTTGATGACACTGGCACAAATTTACTTAAGAACAATATACAATAGCTTATGTCTGTATGGAATTTTAGCACACATTATTTTATGTAATCCTCACAAAACTATCAGATAGGTGATAAAATTATTGTTACTCAGTTTACAGAGAAGGAAAATGAAGGTAATATGTAATGTTTAACTTAGGGCTTGAGAATAAAGACTGAAGGCCACATTTTTTAAATCCCAGTCCTTCCACTTCAGTTCAACTGCCTTCTGCAATGGTAAGTATTATTTTTCTTTCTTTTTATTGTCATTGTTGCCAAATGTTAACACTTCAAAAGATCTGTACTTTCACCAGTTGGTGTGTGATCTCTAGTCAATCCACCCAAAATCTACTCTACAGTTTTCATGGTGTGACCTTTTCTATGATAGCTGACATTTACTATTCCACACTTTAAGGTTTGAAAAATACTTTACATACCTCATCTGATTTGATATTCACAATTCTGAACTAGGTGCTATTACTTTTACATTTTATAGATGAGAAAAGGGGGTTAAGGGCATAGGGCACTTCTTCAGGCTCACACAGTTAAGTGCCTGAGGCAAGATTTGAAAGAAGGAAATATTTATTAAGTTCCTATTATATATCAGTCACTATGCTAAGCATTTTACAAAAATTATTTCATTTGATCCTCAGAACAACTTTTTAGGTGTTAATATTACCCCCATTTTAGAGTTGAGGAAAAAAAAGCTGATTCAAATCTGACCTCATCTTCCTGAGTTTCTGAATCTAGGCTTACCACTCTATCCATTGTGTATCTGAGCTTTGAACTCAGATCATCCTGACTAGATCCACTAGATGTTGTCCTTCTTTGTTAAGGTATTCCTGATCTCCCTAGTTGAAAGTGTACTCTTCTTCTTAATCAAAATTTCCCAGAACACTTTGAATCTCTCCTTGGATTATATCATATTTTCCCTTGCGTAACTCATTGGTCTCTCTTTAAGATCTATCTTGCTTTGGCAGGTTGGGTCTTTAGATGGTATCTGGCTACATCTATCTTCAGAATTCTAAGGATAAAACTGAGAAGTTGGAAGTGACTTTCTCTAACATCATCATTCATGAACCACTACTGTTGTATTCTCCATTGGTTATCAGTTGATATTAATTAATCAGCCAAATTCAATTAGCATGAAGGAATGAATATTTACTACGATGACATAAAAAGTTAGTACAAAACAGCCCTACAAATTGAAAACACACCCAGAAGTCTCTCTCTCTCTCTCTCTCTATCTATTATCATCATCTATCTATTGTGTCCATGAGAAAGTGAGTTCAAGACTAAAGAGCATATGTGACAAAGAGATTATTGAAGCTCCTGGCATCCAGAAGACCTTTTCACTCATTCATCATGCCCTCATGAAGATGTGGTATAACTTTCTGCTAAGCTCCTTACTGAAGTTGCTTTTGTTTTCAGTGCATTTCTTGGTTTGCAGTAGCAGATGCTACTGTCGGTCACTGCTGTTTGAGGGACTCTTACTCTTTCAGGAACCCTCAAGTACTCTGATTTTTTGAAGTTTGCAAGGACTTTGTATGGTCAGTGGATTAGTGGGAAGCAACAGAGACTCTTTCTCCTTTTGTGCTCAGGGATTTAGTTGAACTTATCCACCCCTTGGCTGGCCTATCACTAGAATGTTTAATTCCTTAACTAGCTTGTTATTTTTATCCATGTTCCAAAGGGTATGGTCAACTTTACAACCAATTCTAATATACTTCCAATGTTCCAACCTAGCTTTCACATTTGATTAATTGATTGTATGAGTCAATAGGCATATTAAAAGTTTGGTAAAGGTAAAAGGCATCAGGATCTAGAAACAGGGTTCTTAATTTTTTGTGTTATGAATCCCTTTGGCAGTACAATGAAACCTAAGGACTATATTTTTAAAAAATTCATAAGTTAAGAATTACTTTAAATTATTAATTTGAAAATATATTTTATCAATTTAATTTTATATGATGTTTCTATCTATATATATCATGAAATATATGCCTGAAATGTATGACTCCTTTTTTATAGATCCCAGGTTAAGAACTCTTGATATAAAGGATCCTGTAGGTGGTTACTTTTAGATGGGAGTGGGAGTGATTGTTGGATTCAACCAACTTCTATGCTGACATTTGGATTATCTCTTTTGTGTATATTCTCTGTCCCACTATTGAGCTAGAAACTTCTTGAAGGCAGGGACTACATAATTTTAAATGTTCCATCTCTAGCACCAACCAGAACTAGAACCTTCAATATAGTAGGAAATTGCTAAATATTTTCTGAATTGCATTGAATTGTTTTGTCCAAAAACCAAGTCAAACAAAAAAATGCATTACGTCCTGCCTAATCTAGTGATGAACCTTTCTGAAGTTGGCTTTCTCCTTGGCAAATAGTATATCAGACTTATACACAATTCCATTTTCATTTGAAAGTACTTGTCAGTGTTTATGTTCTACTGTCATAATCTTGGAGAACTCAATTTCATACAATGACTAATAGGGACAATATTTTAAAAAAATGTATTATTTCATTCTTCTCATCTTTTTGATGGGGTTCCAGTAGAAATGAGCCCAGAACAAATAAATAAAAGAGATAGTTAATTTTAAAGTTCTACACATGATATCACAAATGGATAAAATGTCTACTTTTTGAAGTTTAATGAAAGTATTAAGATATAGGCTAAACCTTACTGGAGTAATCTCTGGTACAGTTCCCATATCAGATAGGCTAATGAGGATAACATGAACATTTTATTTCCACAAGATTTTGATATCCCAGATCTCTGTTTTGAAAGCTGTTAATTATATATAGTACAATCTATTAAATATTATGCCTAAATTTTCATGAATCAATGCTATATTTGAGAAATTGTAGATAAGATTGGTCTGTGATAATGTTCAGATGCCAGTTTACTGGATGAGTTTTGTACTATATTTTAAGGTCTTTACATTACAAAAATTTGTAATTTGTAAATCCATGAAAGGTAGTGAACTGATATGTAATTCTGACTATTGAGTCAAAACTTAGACATCTTGGTAGCATAGTGGGTAGTATGGACTTGGAGGCAGGAGAATCTGAGTGCAAATCCTGCCTTAGATACTAACTGTGTGAGTCTGGGCAAGCCACTTACTCTACATCTACTTCAGATTCTTTATCTGTAAAACAAAGATAATAATAACACCTATCTTAGGAATTTTGTCATGATCAGATGAGATAAGGCATTTTGCAAACTTTAAAAATACCATATAAATGTGAGCAATTATTATGAAGGTCTTGCTAGGTATTCAGTAGGTATTATATTGTTTATAGGTTTTAGTTATGTACCAAACTGTTTCTACTGTTTCCTTACATAATCTCTTTTGATCATTAAGTCTGGACTGCTCAAGGATAATAATCCCGTTTTAATTTCTGAACAGTCTAATTCTGAATTGTCATCGTAAACCCCTCCATACTTAGAAACAAATCTCTATGACTTAGATATTTATCTTATGCCTCTTCATTAGCATACTGCTTGCCTGCTGAGTTTATGTGTTTGACATTTATGGAGAAACTTTTTGATTTCATTCTTAGATCACAGTTGAAGTAAACTACTTTCAGCTACATTTGAAAAATCCAATGATATGTACCTTTCATCAGACGTTAGTAATGCACAGTGAAAGGATATGAGCTTGTTCCAAAACTATTTCTTTAAGTTTTTGGCCTGTATCCTCTGATCCAAGTATGCCAGTCAATCCCTTGGTTACTTTTTTGGTGAGGAAATTATATTTTCCTGTTTATGCTCAATGCACTTTTATATCAGTTTATACAGCCATCTCTGAAACTATCCCTGTCATGATTTCTTTTGGCACAATAGTACTCCATCAGGTTAACATACCATAATTTGTTTGTCTGTTGCTCAGTTGAGAGGCATCCCTTAAGTTTCCAATACTTTGCTACCACAAAAAGAACTGCTATAAATATTTTTTGTCTATGTAGGTCCTTTTCTTCTTTCTTTGATGTCTATGGCATATAGACCTAGTAGTGGTATCAACGGGTCAAGAGAATGCATGGTTTAATAGCTTTTTGGGCATAGTTCCAAGTTATTTCCCAGAATGACTAGACTAGTTCACAGTTCCATCAAAAGTGCATTAGTGTACCTATTTTTGCATGTACCCACCAGCATTTGTCATTTTCTTTTTTTCTTTTCAACTTAGCCAATCTGATAAATATAAGATGGTACCCTGGATTTGTTTTAATATCTAAAATGTCACTGTCTCTATAGTTGCCTTAATATAATGGGTCTTGTATTTCATCAGTGAGGTATAGCAATTGTTTTTAAAAGTTAATGCCTAAATGTGTTTCATTTTACTTTAGACTTCTGAAAGTGTGCATTGACTGATATTATCTAAGTGTTAATTGCTTTACATACGTTCTTATGATTCAGCTTTGATTTCAAGACACTAGCAAATATCTTAAACTAGTTACTTATCTCCCATGTGTAGTTGTCCCTTCCACACTGTGGGGGTTGGGGTGCAGTGCCCCTGTGATCTAGAAAATTTACATAAAATTTTTTGGCCTTCCTTTTGTGCCAGAGAAAGTGTCTGATTTTTTCTTCTTTTTTTTTCAAGACCTGTTTACAGTACCTTATTATAAAATTTGGGTTAGTTATTTGGTCATAGAGGGTAATGTGAAGTAAAACTACTATATGAAAAAAAACTTTTTCTGTTTTGTCTGCTGGCTTTCAGGTGTCATTTGTGGCTTTTGAAAAACTCCCAATAAATTCCCGTTTAATTTCTTATGGTGATCTATGATATATGGAAACTAGAATGATGAAAGTCATGATGGAAGGGACTATTGTATTTCTGCTCTAAATATCTCTTTGCTAAGAATCAATTAGCTATTGATTCAATGTGACCCCTGTATTCAAGCTCTAAGCCCTTCAATCTCTAGTTCTCCTTGCTATACATTAAGCTTTATACTTGGTAAGTATATATAATATCTCTCTTTGGAGAAATATTCCAAAATAATGAAGGTGTTCTTTATGTTTATATGGAACCATATAGGTAGATATCACCTAGGTATCACAAGGATGAATAAACACACATCCTTTTTAACTTGAAAGACATTTATTTAGGAGGCATGATAATATATTTAAGGCTAGGCAAAATCTTAATGAGCTTCAAATGTATTTCTGAAATATGCCATATTTTATACGAAGTATTCTTTACAACATCATGTAGGTGGCATATTTAAAGTTGATAATTGTTTCTTATTATAGTTAACATGTTATTATATGGACATGATAGTAATATCTTTAATTTGTATAAAAATTTATTTTTTATAAAGTGATTTCATATGTGTTCTCTGATTTGATTCTTACAAAACACTGTAAGGTAGGCAAGGTAGATTTTATTAAGCTCATTTTATGGTTGAGGGATATGAGGGCAAAAGCAAGTAAATGATTGCCCAAGGTCACATTAGCTAGTAAGTGCTAAAATTAGAACTTGGGCAAAATCTTCTGATTCCTTTACCAGTGGTCTCTCTACTAACACAAGACTTGGGTTAAAAAAGCAGGAATATTTTCTCTGTCATACCGTTCATAAATAAATATGCATTTATTCAAAACTGGTGAATAGTAAGGCATAATGAAACCAATATAATTAAATAGACCTAACCTGGGCTTCATTTTACAGAAAAAAATAACCCCCGAACCTAAGAAATCTAAGGACCTCAGGGAATATGTAATCATTTTAAATTCTTAAACGTAATAAGCATCTTCACTTAGACACAGGAAAGATGTTTTTATTAAAATAACTGATGTCAGATATGTTCACAATATAGTACAATGGCTCTTTAAAATGGGGAGAGAGATTTTACTTGCCTAGGTCCACAATCGATGATTTTTAAAAATGTCAAGGGAAAAGTTAACATATGTTCCTATTGATATTTTTTCTTTATTTTTGGTCTACACATGATTTTACTGGAGTATGCAGCTCCTTGGTGAATAAACTTCTATCAAATACAGGTTTACAACTGATCTGCAATTTATAGTCTTAAAGATTTGCAGGGGGAATTGTAAGTATGATCTGACCAAGGTCACACAGTCATTATATATCAGAAACTGAGCTTGAAGACATTCCTACTTATCTCTCTGAATTCAGCTCTTTATTCACTGAGCCATGTTGCCTCAGAAATAGAATTTAAAAGATATTCATGAATTGGTTTCATTTAGCATTGCATAGAATCAATATATTCAAATTGACTAATTATATACATATTATTACATCTTATTACCAGGGCTAATAGGAGTGTGAAGGATTTCTCTATCTTTTGAAGAGATAATGAGTGACCCTTTGGAGTGAGATCCACCAAAATCTGCAGAGTCATCAATAATTGGCAGTAGGGGACATTTCACAGATAACTACAATTTATCACTCACATGCATGCAAATCCTGAACAACAGGATCACACAGGAGCAAAGTGTACATAGATTATTTGGGGACATTTTAATTTAATGAATATGTACTAATCTACTCCTAGAGCTTCTATACATGAAAAATCTAATTTGTAGACTATAAAATTCAGACATGGACATTTTTTCAAGGACAAAGGGATTCAATTATTAAAACTTCTTCTAAGCATTGATAGGTTGGGTTGGTTTGAGGTACATCAGTTCAGCTGCTCTGAAACTTGGATGAAAAGGAGAGTGGAAGAAAGGAGAGAAAAAATAACAGAGAGAGTAAGATCCAAATCAAGAGACTTCAGATAGAGAGAAAAGGAAAGGAAGAAAAATCAATAGAGAGGACTAAGCAAAAACTGGAGGGGGGAGGAGAGAGAGAGAGAGAGAGAGAGAGAGAGAGAGAGAGAGAGAGACAGAGAGACAGAGAGACAGAGAGACAGAGAGACAGAGAGAGTCAGAAAGAAACCATACTTTTGACTTCTATAGGGAAGGTCAGAGAGAGATAGGCATATGTCCTCCAGTTTTCAATCCTCTGAACTGGAAGAAGGAGGAAAACAAGGAGAACGAGTAGGGAGAGGTGGGGGAGAATGAGAAGGCAGAAGAAGAGGAGAATGAGGTGGGAGGGGAGAAGAAGGAGGAGAAAAAGGAGGAAAAGGAGAAGGAGAAGGAGAGGAAAGAAGAGGATGATGAGGAGGAGGAAGAGTGGCATAAAAGACCAAAAGAAACCTTAGAGTTGGAAGGGACTCTAGTGGCTATTGAATTCAACCTGTCTTTGAACAAGAATCTCCTGTATATCATATTGTGTATCATACTGATACTCTGAGCCAGCCTCTGCTGAAAGTCACTTTTGGATAACTCTAATTATTGGAAATTTTTCCCTTATTTCATCTAAACAGTCTCTCTACAACATGTGGGTTCTGAGGCCAAGAACAAGTCTAATCACTTTCCCTGACTGCTCTTTGTATGTGTGAAGATAGCTATCATGTATCCCCTCACTCTTCTCTTTTTCAGTTTCAGCATCCCAGTTCTTTCCACTGATTCTCACATGACATATCTTGGGTCCCTTCCAATCTTTGTGGTTTTTGTTTGGATGTTTTTTCCCTGTTTGTCCCTTCCCTACAATGTAGTGCCTAGAACTGAGTGCTATACTGCAGATATGGTCTGACCAGGGCACAATGAGGGTGGGGGTAACCACCTCAGTAGTCCTGGGCCCTGTGCCTCTCTCAGTACAGCCTAAGACCTGATAAATGTTTTTGGCTGCCACATGACACTGCTGACTCTTGTTGACTAAGGTGTTCAGAGCTTTTTCAGATGAACTGCTGTCTCACTAAATTTCTCCCAGTTTGTACTTACAAAGTTGAATTTTGAACTTGAGATTTCTATTTATCCCTGCTAAATTTCATTTTATTTGATTTAACGTAGTGTTCTATCCTGCTGAGATCTTTTAGGATCTAGACTCTATCATCCTTCTTGGGTTTATATCATTTTTAAGGTGAAGCTTTTGCAATAGTCTAGGCTATTAAAATCATCCAAGTGGGAAGTAAAGAGTGATGGCAGTAGGAACAAAGAGGAGGTTAAAGATGTGATAGATACTGTGGAGGCAGAATAAGTAGTCATTATTTATGGCTTTCCCCTCAAAATCACTTTCTATTTATTTTTATATTCTCTATATACTCACATATATATAATATATACATATGTGTATATATACATATACATACATACATATACATACACATATATACATATATACATATATATATATATATATATACACACACGTACATTTCTTCCATAGTGAAACTATCCGTTCCTTGCGGTCAAGGGCTGCATTGGCTTTTGCCTTTTAACTCCAGGACCTAACACAATGTCTGGAACATAGAAGACACTTAATAAATTCTTGTTGATTGATAGATTGTCTAAGGCTTGGTGGCTGACCCGATATGAAAACTGAAGGAGAGAGAAGAGTCAAAGACATCACATTAATGTTTTGAAATGGGAAACTATGTCTCGTCATTGACATATATATTGAAATAAGAAGGAGGAAGAATTTTAGGATGAAACCGGGTAAGTTCAGTTTAGTACTTGTTGCATTCAAGCTGATGCTGGAACATCCAATCCAGATGGATATGCGTGTTGGCCTGAGGGAAAGAGATTTATTTGACAAACTCATTCACACTAAAGCACAGGGAAGAAGTGTGCTAACCCTACCAGGGATAATAAAAGAAGCCAGCAGACAGAAGGCTTGATGCAAAGCAATTACTAATGATGGTCTGTCAGGCTAGATGCTTGTAGTAAGAGGAGGAAATAAAAATTAAGAAAGGATGAATAAAATAGAAGGCATCAAAGACAACATACTTCTTTACAATTTTGCCCAAGTCCAGTTCTATTTATGCTTTTAGATTTTCCACAATGCCTAACACAGTCTGATGCAAAGTGAAGTGAGAACATGGAGGACAATTTATACCATAACGGTAACATCATAAAAACAACCATGAAAGACCTGAGAACTTTGGTCAATGCAGTGATGAGTCATGAGTCCAGAAGACCAGTGATGAAGCGCCCTGCTCACCATCCGACAGAGATGTGATGGATTCACTGTGCAGAATGAGACCTACATTTTTATATATAGCAAATGTGGGAACTTATTTTGATCAACTACTAGCATATTTGTTACAAGGTTTTTTTCCTTTCTCTGTAAGGAGGATAAGAAAAATGCTTGTTAATTAAAAGGTCTTTAAAAACACCTAGAATAGTGATGGATATATAGGAGAATTACAGATAAGAATTCTGAGGAAAGGAAAAGCATATGGTACAAAAGCCATCTGGCTTGGCTCCCTAGTCCTGCCCACTGAGCATCACCTCATCTTGATGAATATCAATTTCCTCTTCTACGAAATGAGTGAATGAAGACTTGTACAGCCTATCTTCCAAAGAGGCTGTGACGATGAAACAAGAATAATATACATTATATACTTGGCAAACATGATAAATAATAGATTAGATTAGATGGGTAGGAGGAATTATCCAAGTTGGAAGGTATCTTTGAAATCTAATCTAATTCCCTCAATTTATAGATGACAAAACTGAGGTTGATACAACTGGCTGAATAATGTGGCGATTATGAAAACCATAAATCCAATGTTATGATTAGTAAATTTTGACTGAGCCCTGAATTATAGGCTATTTGTAAGGGCAAAGCAGTTGGGATTCAGGATAGGGGTCCCAGACCATGACAATAGTGGCTATATCTGGACTCCAGTTCATACTCTGACCCTGCTCTTGAGTTTCCAATAAAAAGTTTAGAAGTGAGGTAAGGAAGGCAGATACAGCTGAGCCAAAATGAGCTTCATTCGTCTTAGCTTTCCTTCAAGTTCTGGTTCAACAGAAGGCTTGAACTAGGATAGTCTCAGTCTATGAATTTAGCTCAAACCATCCATGATAATTAACTAGTTGCTTTCCTCACAGTTGTTGATCTCTTAAATAAATCACCCAGGATTTATTCATAAGACTTCTTGATGTTCCTCTCAATGTCTATACCAGGTTTCAGTTCATGTATACATGTCTATTTAAAGTACTATTCTAGACCTCCATTTTTTTCACTCTCCAAGTGAGCCAACATTGTGGCACTCAAAATAAATAATTTAATTAAATTAGAAATGCAGGGATAAGATCAGGAAAGGATATTAAACATAAAATATTCTCAGTACTGCTTTCCCAAACCAAACCACTTCCCATCCCCTGAGGAACAGAAGGATAGATGTCTCTCTTGGACTTAGTTCCAGAGCATTGCTAGCAGTTGAGTGCCTGATCTGAAACAGTAGAAAATAGCAGGTTTTGAATGTAGCCATAGAAAGTACTGTTATATGTTGTGATCAGGTTGACAAGACTTTAGGATCATGCAAATGTTACTCCAAGCATAGCAAGAATCTGGTCTCAAATGGATGATGATAATGAGACTGCATTGAGCCCCAAATCTAGTACTGACAAGCATGGAGAAAAGCTTCAATGTCTGTAACTGTGCTGCTGCAACAATGCCCATAAGCCTGGCACTGCCTTCTGGTACCTCCTCCTGGCATGGGGAAACTTCAATGTCTGAAAGTATTGATGAAAAGGACCTACAACTTTTTAGCTCCATGACCTCTCTCACTACCCTATTTCTTCTTTTCTCCTTCAACCTCTGTGTTACTTGTATCTCTATATTTTCATATACATTCATTCTGGAAGTCTATCTAGCAGACCAGAATCTGTCTGGTTGCCATAGACATGCTGTGGGTCCACAATATGTGTTTGGTAAAGGCAGTTCAGAGACCACTTCTGTAAATGAAGTTTCAAAAGTCTCAAGGGGATTGGAACCCAGAAAAAGTATACACACATATATTATACATTATAATATATTATATACATATATAATATATTCATATGCCCATACATACAAACATATGTACATACACACATGCATATACACATGTGCATATGTAAGTATATGTGTATATATGTGTGTGTATGTGTGTAAGTATACTGGCTCTACCTTGCACACATATTATACATTGAATACTCAATAGGTGAATTCTGTGTATTTTATAACATGACTTACACTAATAATACTCTCAGCAAAGATGACTAGTTTAGAAGTGAGCTGAACCTTTAGAACAAATTTAAATAAACTCTTTATTGACTTTATTTTTCAATAAGTTCAATCAGTTCATAATTTCCGCAAACCATTTTGTTGCCCAACTGTATTATATGGTTTTTAAAATCATTTTTAATATTTGATTTAAAAAAGTTGATCAATGCTGAAATCAGTTTTTTAAACCTCTTCCTTAGAGTAGTACATTCTCATGCAGCAATTGGCAATCCAATACCTAGAATGGGTGATTGTGATAGCACCAGCCTTCCCTAACTTTCCTTATTTTTTTAGCTTCTGCCTCTCATGTACCCTGATTCACTCCAGTTTCCCTGACTGGGGGCATAAAAGGTCCAAAATGCATATATTCCAGGCCTCTTAGATATGGTGGTTGCCTAAAACCATGCTTGAGTTACCATATCCTGATGATATATTGACCATTTGTGTTTCCAAATGATGATGAAGGCGTCCATATCCAGAGAAGCTAAGTGCAACTATATCCTTATTGCCTTAAGATAAAACAAACAAACCTCCTTTGTTTAGTGACTCAGGAGTGCTTCATTTGGTCCCCATCTTTAATTTCATTGTCTGTTGAAGTTATTTTGAAATTTTGAGGAGAAATTGCAATGATTCCTTAGTGAATGTTGAAAGAACTTTTATAATTCAGCCACTGATGTTTTATCAGTATTTTATCAGACTAGGAAAAAATAATCTCCACTTTATTGGTGGTAGACATGTAGCAATCCTGCTTGTAGCATAGTCTCAGCAAGCAACATGCAACAAAAGGCAGTCTAGTATGTGAAATAGTGATTAACATTTGGTTTTAGCAAGGAAGCATAGAAACATATGCTTTCTACTAAATGGGATTCAACTATTTGCATCTATTTTGACATTTGATTAAAAATATCATTGCTTAGTGGTATTTTTTTATTTCAAAACATTCCTAGAAAAAATTAAATTAGAATGGCCCCAAATCACTATGAATTATATGGTAAAATATTGTGTATATGTATTTCACTGAAGCTCATAGGTATGCACACATGTGAATCACATAATAATATCATCTTCCAAAACTTTTACTTAACACGCAGGTCATTGACTATAATTTTTGTTTTTTACCAAAGTGAGCAGAATTTCTCAAGTATGGAGCCAGATTTAAGGAACTAAAAGGCATCTTTCTCATCATTGTTCCAATGCTATGTTGAAACTTCAAGGATGAAAAAAAAATAAAAATTTCTTAGATTTGGGAAACACAAGAGAAGTTGAGCAATGACAAGTTGAAAAATCCTGGAACTAGGATAGGAATTTCATCATGAAAATCTTATTTTCTACTGAATGTTTGCCTTTAAAAAACAACCAAAAAAAAACCAACCTCAAAAATCTCTGGTTCTCACTATCTTGCTGAGACTGGAAGTGTGGAGGGTACTCACAGGCCCAATCCAACTACATCAGTAATTTTAGTTCATGCAGTAGTAATTCGGGGCTTATATAATCTCTTCTCCTGATTCTTCTTTTAAAAAACTCTACAATTTTTTTTACCTTTCTGCACAAGGAATCCATGAAATTATCTATTTCATTAGGTATTGGGTGAATTTCCTTATTTTTTTTTTTAAAATATATATATATATAAGAAAGATGTAGTCTTTTAGATATTTTAATACTGATCTTTACTTTTAATTTTTGTATGTTCTCTATGTACTTGTATTCTAGATTTTTGATTGAAAATTATCTTTTTTTATTTATTTGTTCTGAATATGTTTTTGGATTTTAAAAATTATCTTCCTGAGGGGAGGAGCCAAGATGGTGGAGTAGAAAGATTCACATATGCTAGCTCCGAACCCACAGCCCATAAATTACCTGTAAAGAGGAGCTCCCAACAAATTCTGGAGCAGTAGAAGCTGCACAACAATGGAGTGGAGGAGATTTATGTTCCAGAGAGCCCTGAAAAACCAACACCGAAGGTCCATCGCACACCGGACCAGAGCAGAGCCCAGCCCTGCCCTGGCCACGCGGCACCAAGAGTACCAGATCTGAGCAGGCTTCAGGGACGGAATCTCCAGTGGGCCATGAAGGTCCTTTCACCCACAGATACTGAAGGTCAGTGAAAGAATCTTTTTGGCTGACCGAGAGGGGAGTGGGATGTCTCCATAACTCAGGCCCCATCAGGAGGAAGCAGCGGGGGGTGGAGGTGGGGGTGGGGTGAAGCAGCACCCAGGAGCTCCCAAAGCAGGTAGGGCCTCAGTTCCATTGTTGAAGATCTCCACACAAACCCCCTGAGGGAACAGAGCCTGGGTGGCAGCCCTGCCCCCACCTGAGAACCTGAACTTAATCCCACTGAATAGCAGCCCCGCCCCCCATCCCCCACCCCTGCTGAAAGCCCTGAGGCTGGGAAGCAGCATTTGAATCTCAGACCCCAAGCACTAGAGAGGTGGGGGTGGAGAGGAATCTCAGAAGTCAAGTAACTGGCTGGGAAAATGCCCAGAAAAGGAAAAAAAATAAGACCATAGAAGGTTACTTTCTTGGTGAACAGATATTTCCTCCTTTCCTTTCTGATGAGGAAGAACAATGCTTACCATCAGGTAAAGACATAGAAGTCAAGGCCTCTGTATCCCAAACATCCAAAATAAATATTCAATGGGCTCAGGCCATGGAAGAGCTCAGAAAGGATTTTGAAAATCAAGTTAGATAGGTGGAGGAAAAACTGGGAAGAGAAATGAGAGAGATGCAAGAAAAGCATGAAAAACTTGCTAAAGGAGACCCAAAAAAATGCTGAAGAAAATAACACCTTGAAAAATAGGCTAACTCAATTGGCAAAAAAGGTTCAAAAAGTCAATGAGGAGAAGAGTGCTTTCAAAAGCAGAATTAGCCAAATGGAAAAAGAGGTTCAAAAGCTCACTGAAGAAAATAGTTCTCTCAAAATTAGAATGGAACAGATGGAGGCTAATGACTTTCTGAGAAACCAAGAAATCACCAAACAAAACCAAAAGGATGAAAAGATGGAACATAATATGAAATATCTCATTGGAAAAACAACTGACCTGGAAAATAGATCCAGAAGAGACAATTTAAAAATTATGGGACTACCTGAAAGCCATGATCAAATAAAGAGCCTAGACATCATCTTTCATGAAATCATCAAGCAAAACTGCCCTGAGATTCTAGAACCAGAGGGCAAAATAAATATTCAAGGAATCCACTGATCACGGCCTGAAAGAGATCCAAAAAGGGACACTCCTAGGAACATTGTGGCCAAATTCCAGAATTCCCTGGCCAAGGAGAAAATATTGCAAGCAGCTAGAAAGAAACAATTCCAGTATTGTGGAAATACAATCAGGATAACACAAGATCTAGCAGGTTCTACATTAAAGGATCAAAGGGCATGGAATAGGATATTCCAGAAGTCAAAGGAACTAGGACTCAAACCAAGAATCACCTACCCAGCAAAACTGAGTATAATACTTCAGGGGAAAATATGGTCTTTCAATGAAACAGAGGACTTTCAATCATTCTTGATGAAAAGACCAGAGCTGAAAAGAAAATTTGACTTTCAAACACAAGAATGAGAAGAAGCATGAAAAAGTAAACAGCAAAGAGAAGTCATGAGGGACTTATTAAAGTTGAACTGTTTACATTCCTACATGGAAAGACAATATTTATAACTCTTGAAACTTTTCAGTATCTGGGTAGTTGGTGGGATTACACACACACACACACACACACATGCATGCACACACAGAGACAAAGAGCACAGAGTGAATTGAATAGGATGGGATCATATCTTAAAAAAATGAAGCGGTGATAGAGAAATGTATTGGGAGGAGAGGGGGAGAAATGGAATGGGGCAAATTATCTCTCATAGAAGAGGCAGGCAGGAGACTTTAGTGGAGGAAAAAAGAGGAGAGCTAAGAGAAAAACATGAAGTTCACTCTCATCACATTTGACTAAGGGAAGGAATAAAATGCACACTCATTTTGGTATGAAAATGTATCTTACAATACAGGAAAGTGGGGAAGAAGGGGATAAGCAGGGTGGGGGGGATGATGGAAGGGAGGGCAATGGGAGGAGGGAGCAATTTGAAGTCAACACTCTTGGGGAGGGACAGGATCAAAAGACAGAATAGAAACAATGGGGGGCAGGATAGGATGGAGGGAAATATAGTTAGTCTTACACAACATGACTATTATGGAAGTCATTTGGAAAACTACACAGATATGGCCTATGTTGAATTGCCTGCCTTCCCAAAGGGAATGGGTGGGGAGGGTGGGATGGGGAGAAGTTGGAACTCAAAGTTTTAGGAACAACTGTTGAGTATTATTCTTGCTACTAGGAAATAAGAAATACAGGTAATAGGGAATAGATAATTATCTGTCCCTACAAGACAAAAGAGAAGATGGGGTCAAGGGAAAGGAGGGATGATAGAAGAGAGGGCAGATTGAAGATAGGGAAAATTAGAATGCTCAGTGTATTTGGGTTGGGGGAGGGGACAAATGGGGAGAAAACTTGGAACCCAAAATTTTGTGAAAATGAATGTAAAAAGTTAAATAAATAAATTTATGCAAAAAAATTATCTTCCTTTGAAATATTTGTGTCCTCCCTCCCAATATTCCCCATTGCTGACTTTCTGACTGTTCTCCTTTTGATGGTGGGTTTACTTCTGGTACTAGACCATAAGGCTCTTTCGATCTCCTTGCACTTGGGGGAATTAACTTTGCACCAGCCTCAGAATCTGATACAAGTAGCTTCTTAGGGGCTGTGATTATTACTAGATGTATTCTAGTTTTTTGTACTTCAAGCCTGAGCCCTGACTGACACTAGTCCTTTGCCCCACTTCTGTTCATTCTTTAATTCTCTGGCTATACTGAATCAACATCTGCCATTTTTTTTTCAGAGTTTAGGAAGGTGAGGGTAACTAGGTGGTGCAGTGGATAGAATTCCCCGCCTGGAATTAGGAAGACTCATCTTCCTGAGTTCAAATCTGGCCTCATATACTTACTATGTGACCTTGGGCAAGTCACTAACCCTATTTGCCTTATGTATAAAATAAGCTGGAGAAGGAAATGGCAAGTCACTCCAATATCTTTGCCAAGAAAACCCCAAATGTGGTCACAAAGAGTTGGACACAACTGAAATGACTGAACAAAAGAGTTGGGTAAGAATGACTGTTCTAGGATGAACTTCTGAAAAATCTTGAGTTTCCCTAATCTAGGGACCACTCCAAGTACTAGGCTGCATAATTTCTCCCTCACGGTCCTTCCCCAATGTGACCGGACAAGGATGATGGCCACTGCTTGCTGTGATAGGACAATAAGATCAAGTATGGGTTATGCCAGCAGCAGCAAGAACATCTTTGATTGAGTCCCAAAGCATGAACCCAAGGAATGATTTGTGTGTCTGCTGGAATGTGAAAGCCAATAGGAGAGGGGTGCTCAGTGCCAATTTTCCATTTATTTATTTCTTTTTTGACTAGAGAAAATATTTAGTCCTCCCGTTTTGCTCATGTGACCAGGAATTTCTTTCTTCTGAGTCTTTAAGTTCCTTTTCAATCTTTATTTTATTTTATTTGTTCCCCTAAGTCTTTATCCTGTTTATTTCTTTTTAACCCATATTGATCACTTTTTGTTCTTTCATTTACCTCACAGATCAATCTAGTACCTCTGAGGTGAGGGCTTGTCAAACTCTTTTACAGGGCTTTTCATCCACCTTTGATTTCCACCTTTCACCCAACTTTCAACTGTAGCTCCAGAAAGCTATACCTGCACAATGGCCACAGCTTGGTAAAACCATCTCAGCAGCTGGGCTAAACCAAGTTGAGGGTAACCTCAAACCTGTCAGAGAGTTAAGGGGATATTTTCTCCAAGTACGTAACGATTTCTCCTGATGGAATGGGTGGATGAGAAAAATTTGTTCCAACAGGCAAGAATTTAGTCTTGCGACTAGACTTTGATGACTGGAAGAGAGAGTGAGGCTGATAACTTTGGGTGCTTAAAACCACTTAAACTCACTAATAACTAGTTCTCACAAAAGTCAAGACATCACCTGTGATGTCATTGTTCCTCTTTGAAAATGGACAATGAGAATAGATCAATCTTCAAAAAGAAATAAATCATAGCTATGATAGAGTTGACTTCATTACTTAGTCTTTTATTTTGTATGTGACTTTGTAGATTTTCTATTTGTTCTTTTGGGGCATTTCCAAATCAAATAATCTGTTCTCCCTTTTCTTCTCTCTCATGTTTTAAATTTTTTTCTAATACCCTTTTTTTGTTGAACATACACATTTTTCTAGCTTGAGATTTTTTTTTATTTTTTGGAATATATAGTATCCTTGTATCATTTTCCTAATCTCTAAGGTTCATAATCCTTGGTGTCATACTTGATTCTTCACTGTCCACCTCAAAATCTTTAGTCAGTTGCCAAATCTGTCCATTTCTACCATTTTCACAGCATCTCTTGTGTTGGACCTCTGTCATTTCCTTATTCAATAAACTCCAGTGGCTCCTTCTTGCTTCCAGAATAAAATGTAAACCTTGTTTAATTTTTAATTCATTGCAACTTAGCCCCAACCTTCCTTTCTAGCTACATTGTACATTTTTCTCCCTATGGCACTTTGTGCTCCAATTAAAGTTGCTTTCTTTCTGTTCATCAATCAGGACACCATCTTACAGCCCCTTTCCTTTGTATTCATCTATATATTAATGTATGTGCTTGTTTCTTCATTAGAATGTGTGCTCCTTGAGAATAAGTATTGTTTCATCCTTTGTATTTTTAACTTCAGTGTCTAGTGTAATACCTGGCATACACTAGGCACTTAATAAATGTCTTTTGATTTTTTTGATTGACATTATTCCTTTCTTTCCTTGGATTTCTTGTTAATGTAGAATGATGCTAAATTATTTGAACTGGATCAAAAGATCATAGATCTAGAATTGGAAAGGACCCTGAGATCATCTATTCCAACTTTTCTCCATCTTGTAGATGAGAAAACTTAAGACCAGAGAAGTTAAGGGGTTAGTACAGAGTCACAGATGTGTGTGTGTGTGTGTGTGTGTGTGTGTGTTTGTCCTTCGTTGCCAAAGAAGACCATGCCATCGGAGAAACAATGACATGACTTGCACTTGACTTTGTTTTGAGTGAGTGAGAGCTGTGTAGGTCACCAGCCTCACTTCTCCTCTAGTGCCATCTGAATCCAGTGACCAGATATTTATCAGGATGACTAGAGATGACCCAGGATGAGTCAATTGGGGTTAAGTGACTTGCCCAAGGTCACACAGCAAGTGTCTGAGGTGAGATTTGAACTCAGGTCCTCCTGACTCCTGCACTGGTGCTCTATCCACTGCACCACCCACCTGCTCCAGAGTCACAGATAGCAAGCATCAGAAGAGGGGTTTAAGTCGAGTCTTTTGACTCTAGAACCAGAACCCTTCCTTCATATTGTAAGGTCTTTGTCCTAGCTACTTATGAAGCATTTTATTTATTATTTATTACTAAAATGGGGACATTTAACAACTATAAGCCTTACTAAACCTTAATGTTTGGAGTGTGTGTGTGTCTATGTGTGTGTGTGTCTGTGTTTGGCAGCAATCTATGGATTCTATTGATCAATCCTTTTTGCTTTCTATATTCAAAAGTTCTGGACAATTTAATTGCGTTTTTTACCCAGAGAATGGTAAAGAAGCATTTTGATTTATTTTGTTCTTCTGGAGGTCTATGACCTTTAAGTTATCTCGGTGCATCTTGTCTTCAATGTCAGACACTTTCACTTACTTAGAATTCATTTATTATTTTAAGGTTACTGCCTTTTGTTTTTCTTATGCTAAATTTATTTCCATACCAGAATTTTTGTGTTCCAAATTTTCTCTCCTAGAGTCACACACATCTCCTAGCTTGTCCATCCAGATAGATGTCATCTCTTATGGTCTTACAGAAAGGAATTCTGCAAGTTGCAGAATAGCACAAGCTGATGCCCTTATCTCGTATCTGCTGTGGGACAACTCCCATCCCTCCCTTCTCTTTTACTTCCCCAAACCTAGCCATTCAGGAAAATCTCCACTTCTCTTGTCCGAAAGTTGCTTGGATTAGTTTTCTCTCTTTCCAAATTTGGAAGAACTAGTTCTTCCAGAGTGTTTAGTGGCCAGCCAACCCTTATCATGGGTTGCTGCATATACAAGAAAGGGGAGGATTTGGATATATATGAACATATATGTAAGTATCTATATACAAAACTTATTTGATCCTCATGCCAGTCTAATGAGGCTGTAATAAATGTTTTTTATTATCCTTATTTTATAGATAAGGGATCAGAACTGTTCAGTTTAAGGTCATACAACTAGCTAATATCAGAGTAAGAGATACAAACTTGATGTTTAATCACCTTGTATAATAAGACTAAAAAACGACATTAGAAAGTCAAAGAATAAAATTGTAATTATGAGGGTAGGGAAATGTGTTATAATTTTTCAGACTCATATATCAGAAAGATTAGCTGGGGATTTGAGCTACTGCTACCATTTGATTCTTCTCTCCCTTCTTTCCTTCTTCTCTCTCTTCTTTCTTTCTTCTTTCCTTCTTTCCCTACCTATGCCCCCCCCCACTCTGTCTCTCCCTTCCACATGAATTAGCAAGCAAGAATTTATTTTTTATTTATTGATTGTTCTTATACCCCCTTTCAATACCCACCCATTTTCTCCTCCCTCTCCTCCCATAGTTTGGGATTTAGACAAAACAAATCTACAGCCCTAATTTTCCAAGTTAGTGTTTTAAGCCTAGAGAATTCATGCCACAAGGTCATTGATTTATATGTAAATGCAATGCCGATCTGTAACACTGCATACAAACAAGAACTCTTAGCTCCCCATCATGCAACCTTGAATAGGTAACTAGAATTGTAGGACATTTTACCTGGAAGGGACCTTAGAGATAATTTAGTTCAGCTCTCTCCTGTAGCAGATGGAGAACTGAGGCCTAAAGAAGCTAAGTGAGTTATATGCCTAAGGTTTATTTCAAGAAATTGGCAAAAGCAGAAGAGTGACATGTTCTGACTTGCATTGTAAGAAGATTATTTTGGCATTTGTGTAGGGGATGAACTGGAGAGGGGAGATATTGGAAGCTGAGAATCTAGTTAGGCTTTTGCTGTATTCTAAGTGAGAGAGGGCAAAGGCCACAACTAAAGTGATAGTTGTGAGGGATGGGGTAGCAGTATGAGGCCATAGAAAGAGCCAAGGGTCTCAAGTCAGTGACCTGGGTTCAGACCCCATACCTTTGAATTTCAACATGTTTGTTGTATAAATCAATGAATAACTGAACCTTGTTTTCCTCATCTGTATGTAACACCAGTATCAATAAACTCTCCCACAGAGATTATAAATGCTAGTTTTTATATATATCTTTAAGTGGTTTTGGAGTTTTGAAACATCACAGTTTAACTGTCATTCCTTGAGGAATAAGTGGGGAGCATGTAAGTTTTAAATTTGATTGAGATTTAACTATCTTCATGAACTTCGTTCATGCTTTTTTCTTTACCTTTTCATAATTAGTTTAAAAACATTACTCTTAAGTCTATCATGAATGACAGATAAAACTCAATCTCTTTACATATGACAACAAAACCTCATTCTTTATAGAGGAGAGGAGACTATCACCTAGAGACATTAAGAGGGAGTCACTGAGATTCTTGAACAGGAGAATAAAATGGTCATGAGTTTTAAGAATATCACTTTGACTAAAGGACAATGTAGAGCACAAGTGATGGAGGAGATCGATTGGAGAGGAGAGAGAATTGAAACGGAGACACAAGTGAAGAGGCTCTTTTAATGATGTTTTCTGGAAAGAAGTAGATTTTCATGACTTTAAGAAGGTGGAAAGAGAAATGGAAAAAGATAGGGGAAGTTGGCTAAAGCTACAATAGTGTTTCAAAGAGAGTCTCCGTTAAGTTAATGCCATTGTCTTTTATACCATTCTATTTCACACAATTTTATGGTCATCAAAAAAAGTCAAGTTAAAGAAGTTGGAAAGAATATATAAGCTAATCTTCTTACTATAAGGAAAACCGTATAACAATAAGGCAGGGGTATGCTGGTAAATGTTGAACAACCATCTCGCTCCTGTTGCCCCCCCAAAGGAAGTATTTATAGGACTCACTTTTAAGTTTAACCTGCATTATTAATATTTTTTGCATCACTTAAGACTAGAAAATTAACAAAGTAATACATCAGGCCCTGAAGAGTAGCATTTGTGGGTTTATGAGTGTTGACATCGACAATTTAACAATTGGATCCTTCTAACTGATTCAAGCTAGCGTCAACGCACCCTTTCAATAAGGTAAACTAGGTGCATGATATTTTCTGGGTTTTTTAATGAACAAAACCAGTATAATTTTACTGATGATGTTAAAAAACAATTTATGGTGAAAAAAGAAGATAAATCTTAATAGAGACCAGAGCTAGGGAGTGGGAATTGGACCTCTGATTTCACTGGTATAGGGCACTCATAGGTGAGGAAATACTTTCTTTTTTTAAAAAATTATTTTTTATTGTTAATTTGTGAAAGAAAAAAAGCATTTCCATAACATAGTAGAGTAAAAAGATGATTTCACATGAAACTACAAAACTGTTATGTATAACTTGCTATTCCTTTAAATATATAATACATTTATCATGTAAACTTTCTTTCCTTTTCTTCCTTTCCCTCTCCTGCCCTAGAGATGGCTACCACTGGAAGTCTCTCTCTCTTTTTCTCTATATGTATGTATGTATGCACGTATA
Source organism: Bettongia penicillata ogilbyi (assembly GCA_023548195.1). NCBI lineage: Eukaryota > Metazoa > Chordata > Mammalia > Diprotodontia > Potoroidae > Bettongia > Bettongia penicillata. Next base: position 646,545 of record JAJHZJ010000551.1, on the reverse strand, counting down.
TACATACATACACACATATTTCTATTTATGATTTTTTTCTGAATATAGATAGCATCTTTCTTCATATGTGCTTTATAGGTAATTTGAGTATTTATAAAAGTCAATATGACTCAGTTTCTCAAAATGGTTCTTAAAACAATATTGCTGTTTAGTTGTCTAAGGCACTAAGAAGTTCAATGACTTGTCTTAGGTTGCACAGCCAGTATGGGTCAGAGAGAGAACTTGAACCCTGGCATTCCTGGCTTTGAGGCCAGCTCTCTATTCATTACATCCTGTTATGTATATAATAGACAGAACCAGATAAAACACTATTCCTTTGTAACATGTTTTCAGATTCTAAAAAAAGTACTAAATTAAGAAAATGGTAGATCCAATAACAAACAAGTGTAAATAGAACTAAACTCAGAGAGAAGACCAGAGAGGAGGACAAGTCCTCTTGCAGAAGGTGGGATTTGAGCCGAGTCTTGAGGAAAGCCAGTGGGTGGAAGTGAAGTGGGAGAGCATTTCAGGCAGGGAGGACAGTCAATGACAAGGTGGGAGTTGGAAATGGAATGTCTTAGACAAGGAATAGCAAGAATGGCAGAGTGTTAGAAAACTGAAAAGGTGGTAGGAAATAAGGGTTTTAAGACTTTTCAGAGCCAAACAGAGAAATTTATGTTTGATCTCAGAGGAAATAGGAAGCCATGAGAAAGATGACATAGGCAAATCTGAAATTTAGAAAAATCACTTTGACAGTTGAGTAGAGGATGTATAGGAAGAGTAGGGAGAGATCTGAGTAAGGAGACTAATCAGTAGCCTATTGTAGTGGTCCAGGCATGAGGTGATGATGGCTTACACCATCATGGTGGTTGCTGTATTAATCCAGAGGAACAGAAGAGAAATCTTACGAAAGTAGAAACAATAGGAACTGAGCAGCAGATATGGAATGATAGTGAGGAATTAAGGATGACACTGAGGTTTTGAGTCAGAATTACTTTACAACAAGAGGGAATTGGGAAAAAATAGAATATTTTGGGTAAAGTAATGAGTTCTATTTTGGACATATGGAGTTTGAGATGTCTAAGAGACACCTGGTTCAAGATACACAAGAGGCATTTGGTGATGCAAGCCTGGAGCTTAGGAAAGCAGTTAGGGCTGTATAAATAGATCTGAGAGTCATCTGTATCAAGATGCTATTAGTGTTTAATCACTTCACAACTCACAGGAATATATCTTATGTATCAGAGCATTCTGGGTCAGAAGTCTTAGAGAGGATTAGCTTACTTATTTTGATGCTAATAACAGTTCTAGGGGAGGTTCACCATCTGTATAATTCATCTTAAAAACTCACCACAAAAACCAGAACTGCATGTTGTCCTCCTGTTAGGATCATTAAACTTTTTGAATGGTTTAACCTTCAGATTCATATTCAGGCACTTATTTTCCTGAATAGGTTTTAAAAATACTTTCTCTCTTCAGTTAATAACAAGCTTGTATTTTGACCTGGTATTTTGAAAAATTAGGCAGATTTTCTATGTAAGGTCATATAATTGACAAGACTCTCCCAGTGTGTAACATATTGGAACAGAAACAAAATTCAAATGTTTTTCCATGAACTATTAGGTAACATAACCATCAAAGAGGAACTGCTAACACTGAGGCTAGAAAGGGATTCAAAAAGCAAATATAGTTCAAGTACTTAATAAGAGTTGTCACTGTATACACTGGTGTACTAATCAAAGAGTATCATTTCATTGTTAACACCAAAAAAAAGTAAAGGAAAAGTTCGTCTGAGGTAGAGAAAGTCTCATTTGGTTTAATTTCACAATTTTATAGAGGAAAAAAGCAGACTTTTAATAGAATAAGGTTCTTTGAAAATTTGGATGAAAAAACCGAAGTGGAGTAGGAACATAAAATACAAACACAAGAATACAGAAAAATCCTAGAAAGGTAAATTTATGTGAGCAATTAGAAGGGACTGTTATAATGATGATAATAGTAGTAATAGCTAACATTTATATACCTCTTTCAAGGTTTGCAAAGTGCTTTAGATATATCCTTTTATCCTCATAACAACCTTAGGAAGTAGGTGCTATTATTCTAATTTTACAAGGAGGAAACTCATGCTGAGAGAGGTTATGTGACTTGCCTAGGGTCACACTGCTAGTACATACCTAATTTGTAAACAGATTTTCCTGACTCCAAGTCCAGCACTCTGTCCGCTGCACTGGTTGCAATACTAACATTTCAATAGGAGGAGAAGAAATAAAAAGTGTCCCTTCAGAGCCTTAATGTATGCATTGTCAGAAAACCTCAGACCATGGGTGCACTCTTGACTTGAATCTTTCATTTCCTCCTTAGTGCAGTGTGCCAATGAGGAACAGCTGCTTGGGGCCAAGGTGGGCATTTTCCATGTATTCCAAAGCAACCACTTCCATTTGTATCAGCACAAGGCATCTACCACCTCCTACTGCCAGACCAGCCTCCCAAATGGATGTAGAGAACCTTCTGTGCGATAAAGAACAAATCTCCCTTTGACTTCAGGCCTCTCTGCTTGTCTTTTAAGGGTACAAGTGTGGGACCTTCTCTCAATGTTCTTATACTTGATTATATCCACCATATTCCAGTGACTCTGAATTCCTTTAGGTCATCATTCAAACCCCATTCCTTACCCCTACCATCTGATTCTTCATTTCCATTCCCCTCAATCCTCCCACCCCAAAATTTCATCCTAGTTTTACATGACCCTTCTATCGTACCCTCAACAATGCCTGTTTCAATAGACAGCAAGCTTCCCTTCATTTTAAATTTTGTCTTCTCACAAGTCTACTAGCTTTTACTGAAACCTGGCTTTGCCATGATAACACAGTCTCCCTGGTTACCCTTTTTAGTACTGGTCTGTGCTCGCTGGCTGAGGTCGGGGAACTGTGATGCTTCTTGCTTCTCACTGCCACTTCTAGGCACTTCCTCTTCTTCCATCACTCAGTAATCCCTCTTTCTATGAGGTTCATACTACTCCTAAGGGGTAGCTAGGTGGTGCAGTGGATAGAACACCAGTGCAGGAGTTAGGAGGACCTGAGTTCAAATCTCACCTCAGACACTTGACACTCACTAGCTATGTGACCTTGGGCAAGTCACTTAACCCCAATTGCCTCATCCTGGGTCATCTCCAGTCATCCTCATGAATATCTGGTCACTGGATTCAGATGGCTCTGGAGGAGAAGTGAGGCTGGTGACCTGCACAGCCCTCCCTCACTCAAAACAAAGTCAAGTGCAAGTCATGTCATCATTTCTCTGATGGCATGGTCTTCTTTGGCAATGAAGGATGAACACACAGACACACACACACACACACACACACACACTTTTCTGCATGCATTTGGCCTCCAAGTTTCAGGCATGTTGAATGTTATAATTGATAGAGCATGTGTGTAGGTATAAGATATAGTGAAACCTTGAGAGGTCAGCTGGGCAAATTCAATTAGTTTTATTGAAATAATTCCACTTTCTGCTTCTGTGAGAGAAAGTCATGTAAGAAAAGGAGGGGAACTATAACTAAACAAGACTTAGAGGGCCAAAGAGCAAAAGGGAATTATGAAAATGATTTCAGGAGTTTTGGAAGGCTGTAGACCAAAGGGCAAATTTGGGCCATAAATTTTTGGAAAAGTTCAGGAGAATTTATAGAGGAAGAAGAAGGAGAAAAGGAGCAGAAGGGGAAGAAGAAAGAAGAGAAGGAAAAAGAGAATAAGAGAAGGGGAAGGAAAATGAGAAGGAAAAGGGGAAAATTTTAAACTGAAAGAAATCAAATATATCTGAAGAAGGACTAGATTTAAAGGAGAAAGATTAGAACTGAAGAATTCAAGGAGAAGAAAATTGCTTTTTAAAAGGTAGATAATTCAAGTAAGCAACAATTTGGTAAGGCAAGGTAATAATCTTGGAAAGGTTTAGAAGAAAAAGGTAGTTGGGTGTGGCTGTTAAGGTACTAACAAGGCGCCAAGATGATTACATGAGTAGAACATGAAATTTGCTGTTTTTCTCCAAAATAGTGCTATATCAGAAAGGAATTTGTACTGATTTGCATAGAACATACAATATTACTATTTCTGTCTTGTCCAACTTACTGTTATATATGATTAAAATAAAAGCTGGTCACCCTTCTAGTAAAGGAAGGAAAAGAATTTTGAGGAATGCCTTTTCATTCTTGAGGTAATCAAGGAAAAATGAAGAGTTCCTTAAAACAAAACAACAAAATAAAATAATTTCTTCAATATGAAAATTAAAAAAAATTGACAAGGACAGTGGGTGTCAGGAATATTGAAAAATATCTCATGGAAGAGAAAGATCACTGAAAATTTGGAGCTAAGACACAAATATGAGATCCATTCCAAAGAGGATAGAGTTGGGGTAGCACCAGTGTGATATTCCCAGCACCTACACAGCTATGAATATACTGGCGTAATTGTGAATCACAAAATGTAACAGCCTCTCCATGTGGAAGACAGAACCAAAACATTCGTTTAAACACCACAAGCTGAATCCCAACACCATAAAGTCAAATCCATCACAGCAACAAAGAAATCTATACACAATAACAATGCAGGAGGTACCACCATCCCCAAACCTTTCCCCTACTAGGGTCTTTCCATAAACGAACACTCACAGCTCGCTGCCTGCTTCCTCTTTTCCTTAGCTCTAACTGCTGCGTCCAACTTCCTCTCAGCTCTGCTCCACCTTTCCTGCTCCACCTGTTTGACAAGCTCCTCCCACTATAGACTCATATGACTTGGGCTTTCATGTGACTCAACCAGGTCACATGGGTCTATTAATGGATGGGAAAAATCTTCCCATTGTGCAAAAATACATTAACAACATAGTTGACTGTCCTAAACAATAAGTGGCCATTTGCATTCCAAGGAATAATAATATGGATCCACCGGTGGTGTCAGTTAATAGATCATCCAGTAAATGTTCAAAGAAGATGAAAAGTGATGGTTGGTGACTCCATGAGAGTTGCTGGCACAGCTATCTAATGACTTGATAACAACAAAAGAGAAATCTCTCTTTCATGAGCATGTATACAAAACAGAATAGACAGCCTGCTGTGGCTTGTCCTATTGAAGTATTACCATCCTCTTCTGGTGATTCACATTAGTACAAATGATACTAAAAGAGATTCTTGGGGCAGACGCCAAAGACTGTAGGGACATATATGTTGTTTTCATCAATTATTTTTTCCTTTATAAAAGGATTCATAAGAACAATGTAGATTTGGAAAATGCAAAACTGAATGGAGATCATTGGATCAGGTTCTGGGACAAGAGGTGATGAGGGCCTGAACAAAGTGGTACAAGTCTGAGTGGAGAGAAGGGGATATAGTCATGAGATGTTGTGAGGTAGAAATAACAAAGTTTAGAAAGTGATTGAAAATGCAGGGTGAGAGTGAAGAGTTGCCTTATCTGAAAACATGATTGCAACTCCTGTGTTTTTTTTATTTTTTGTAACTGCTGAAGCATAATAAATTTTGTTCTGGTACCTTGCTTTGACTGTCTATGTGTGTTATTTTTCTAAATGTGTCTTTTTATGCAGACAATTAACAGGTTTTTATTTTACTACTCAATCTGCCATTCTCTTTCATTTAATTTGGGAGTTTAATTCATTCATATGTAAGGTCACAATGCTCTGTTTTCTGCCATTAAATTCTATTATGTTAGCTTAATTTCCCCACTCCTATCCTAAATCAGCACTTAGACCACGTTATTTTGCTTTCTTAATCTCATCCCCGTCTGCTCCCACAAATGTTTTCTCTCTCCCTTTCTTATATTCTCCTGTTTTATCCTTAAACTAGAGTTTACTCCTTTTTTCTCGAGACCTTTAAAATTATCAACTCAACAATCATCAATAAAGCATTTTCTTACACAAAGAACAAAAAAGAGAGTTTGATGGTGAAGCTATATACTTTTGTTATGAACTTTTTTAAAAAAGGAATATTCAATGTTCCTTTGCTTCTGCTCATTTTATCTGCATCAGTTCATACAAGTGTAGCCAATATAAATACTAAGGTCCTTATCCCACCTCTTACTCCCACTTACAAATTAGGTCCTTGGAGCTTGGTTAGATATATCTTTCTAAGGGTATCTCTGAGGGGTCAGGCATGATTTTCTAATGGTATTGACTCGAGTCCTCTGATTTGCTTCCCTCCCACCCCCCAAGATTATACCTTAAGAATCATTTAGTTATCTTGTCTTAAGCTTTCTGTTTTTGTTTTGTTTTTTTTTTTTAGAAAGGAGTATTTACTAAGATAGTACAATAAGACAAATTTGTACAAAACATTTTCCTCAAAATGTGTGGTATGTTCTCACCAGTTACATATAGGGTTTATGGAAAAGTGGTCTCAAGATAAGAGAGAACTTTGGCAAAGTAGTATCTCAAGCTTCTGGTTTCTGGAAGTCCTTTTTCTTCCATTAATGGAGTGCTCAATAAATACTTCTTAAACATGGTGAATCTCAGGCCAGTTGGTCTTTGGCTCGCCTTATAGAGATTATCATTAGCTGATCAAAGAAGACTATTTAGAACATGAATGGGGAAATAGGAAGTCCAAACCTGGACTTTGCTGCAAAGTACACCTCCCATCAAAGCAGGTTTAGGGAATGACTGGATTTGAGACCTCTTATTGTCCACACTCCTTGCCCTCAAGAAATTCTTCTTTATAGATGATCTGGAAAGACAAATATTCTATTTTCTGGAAAAGTCTCTTATTCCGGAAAATTTGGATTTTATGTAGAATTGAGAGGACATAATGAAATCCCATAGTTGTCTAGAACAGCTCTCTCATCTGGTGCTATTTCAATTCATCAAATGACTTTCAAATACTTTTCACACTGAGTGTAATGTCTTGTGATTGACGGATTGAGAAAAGTTCTCCCTTGGCTAAGATATCAGACTAAAATGGCGGAGTGTGGTTTTCTTCCCATTCTTGCATGTGTCTTAAGTTTCTCTGTGTTCATATTTACCATTTTGTATAGTGTATATTCATGTAATAAAATATCCAATTGATGAGAAGCCACTTTGTTTTCTGTTCTGTTTTACAACAAAAAGTGATACTAAAATATTTTTTGCCTATTTGGGTCCTTTTTTCCTATGTTTGGCCTTTTGAGGGACAAAAGGTATGTATAGTTCACTGATATTTTTGAGTAGAGCGCTAATTTATTTTCCAGAATGTTTGAATTAATTCACTCTTCCACCAGCATTGACTTGCTTTTCTGCCCATTATCTCTTCAAAACTTCCCATTTCATTTTTTGTCTTCAGAGTGGGGAGAGGCAAAATGTCAGGGTCGTATTTTGTTTTGTTTGCTTTTTTATGATCATATAATTTTATAATCATTAGTAATTTGGAGCATTTTTTTCATGTGGCAATTGCAAGTTTATATTTCAGGACAGGTAGGTGGCACAGTGGATAGGCTGCTAGCTTGAAGTCAGGAAGATGAGTCTCTCTGATTTCAAATTTGGCCTCTGACTGTGAACCTTGTGACTCTTGGCAAGTCACTTAACCCTATTTCCCTTGGTTCTTCATCTGTAAGTTGAGCTGGAGAAGGAAATAGCAAACCACTCCAGTATCTTAGTCAAGAAAACCTCAAACAGGGTCACAAAGAGTCAAACACAACCAAAAATGGCCGAACAAGAACAACATGATTTTTATATTTCTTTACTTGAAGTCTGTAATACTAATGCAATGTTAATGAGAGTTAAAAGATTTTCCCTGCCCATTAATGGGCCTGAGGTGAAGTCCTTTAAAGGAAGCTTGATTAGGGAAGGCTTGTTTTGTAGGAAGGTTTATACCTTTTGTTAATTCTAATGAGGCACTGGGTCATGAGGGCATGCCCTACAGCTCTGAAAAGTGTATATGTACTCTGAGGTGAAGTTTTGCTTTGGGGGACTTACTCTTTGGAAGAAGGTTTGTGTCTGGGTAGCTATTAAAGAGCCACCTCCCTCCCCCCAATCCCACTCCCCACACACCTTGACTTTGAAAACTCACATGTTGGTGCTTCTCTCTCTGGTAACTACATATGTATGTAATGGTCAGATAGCTGGATCTGTCTGTTGATCTGTGATGCATGTATTGCTTATGGTCAGTGTAACAGTAAGCACCCTAACATACAGAAGGGTGGCCTGCTATCACAGGTTCTTAGATCTGTATTCATAAAAGAAAAGGCAACTTTTGAGGGGTTAACAATCACTTTAATCAGGCAAATGTATCATTCCTTTAACCAAGCACATATATCATTCACCTAATTCAGGGAAGTCAGCACCCTGAATTTCAAAGAAAATATAGGAAAATCAAAGATCAACAGACATGGCCTCCTCTGCCTCAATTCAACAGACAATTGGATCCCAATTGTCTGATGATAGATAGTTACCAGAGAGGGAAGCACGACATCTGTGTTCTCAAAGCTGGGGGGCTGCTTAGTGGCTTCTCAGAGTCCTCATCTGGCCAAATGAACACTTTCAGTCAGTAAACCCCGAAGTAATCAACAGACGAGGCTTCCTCTGCCTAAACATAATTCAACTCTGTCCACTGTTACCAGAGAGGGAAGCACAACCTCTGAGTCTCTGATATCGAAGTCTCTGATATCTCAAAGCCAGGGGTCTCTTTAACTGCTTCCCAGAGTCCTCATCTGGCACTCAAACCTTCTTGCAAAAACTAGCTCCAAAGTAAAACCTCAACTCAGAGTATTTATAGAGCCAGAGGGCATCACAACCCTTTGACTCAGTGCCTTAACAGAGAAAACAAAAGGTCTTTGGGACCTTCCTACAAAACAACTCCCCTAATCAAGCTTCCCACAATGGGCAGGCCCATCAATGGGTGGGAAAGATCTTTAATAACATTCAAATAATTAACAATACAAATACACACACTATTTCTAGTGTATGTTGACATTCTTGTTTCTGTACTTTACTCCTTGCAAAGACTCTTGATTGATAAAGACAAGATTCAATCAGAGGGGCTTGATTATATTAAAACAAAACCAGCAAAAGATTCTATTTTGATTGCCATCACACTACACCCTTTCTGGGATTCTTGGCCTTAACTGGCCATCACAGTCAGACAGTTAGAAACCCTGTCTGTTGGTCTTTATTTCTCTGCTTGTATTTCCTCTGTTGGTATATGTGATTAAAGAAGATTGTTGACCCCTCAAAAGCTGCTTTTCTTTTAGAAAAGCACACCTAAGAACCTGTGCTAACAGGCCATCTTGGATGTGTCAGGGAGCTGGCTGTTATAAAACCCTCCTGATAGACCCAAGATAATGGGGTAAAGGCAGGGAACTTATCTGAGCTGTTTGAAGTTCCCTTCCAATCAACTCTAAAATAATACCTCAAAATGAGTTCTGGAATGGCAGAACCAACAAAAGCATGGTGTATGATGAGTAAAAAGCCTGAGAGACAGTTTTTAGGTAATTAGTAATCAGTTTTTTAATTAATAACAAATTTATTAGTTTGGCTAGCAAATTATCAATAAATTGATGGCCAGTGGTCTCTCTTAGTAATCAAAGACAAAACCATGGAGATCACTGAATGCTTAAATGCCTTTGAAAAAAGGAAGTGCCTCCAACAGGTGAAAATCCCAGTTGGTTAACAATTGTTGTTATCTATCCTTTGTTCTTGAAGAGGAGGAGAGTGATATCTTGACTTGCAAGTGAATTAGATTTAAGTCAGGCACAGCTGTACATAGTCTTCAGCTTCTCTCTTTACTCCAGTCATCAGAGTCCAGGGTCCAGTGTCAAGATACAGGTTAAGATGACTGGCAATGTCCCTGGATGCAGCAGGTGATCTTGGAATTTTTAAGCTAAGATCTTTCTTGAGTTTCAGTTTGTCCGATGGAATATCCATTCAGTAATTAAAGACTAGTTGAGGTAAAAGATGCCCTAATTTGCTTTTGTAAAATAATCAGTCCAGGAGAGGAAGATCCTCAGAGTTTTTGGCCACAGCAGGAACAATGGCCATTTACATTTACTCTGAACCATGAAAACCCAAACGATGAGCCAATGGTAAAAAATTAATGAGGAGATGGAAGAAAAGACTTCAGCTCCTCCTGGTGAGCACATGAATTAATCATGAAAATCAGCCACCTCCAGCAATCTGGACAAAGGAATCCATCTCTACACAGATCACTCTGGTTGATTTTCTTCTTCATAAGCCGGGTCACCCTAAACTCAAATGGAGGAGTCTAAGGACAGCGGCTCATTTCCTTTTAGCAAAAATTCATCACTTACAGTTTATTTATATTTTTTATTATTGAACTTTCTTTTTTCTTTGTTTTCTTTCTAATAATATATAACTTATTTTCAGTTCTTAACATTCACTTCAACAAGAATTTGAATTCAAAATTTTCTTCTCATCGCTCCCCACCCTCTACCCAGGATAGCATATACCCCATCCACCCCTTCCTCCAGTCTGTCCTCCTTTCTATTACCCTCCCTTCTTCCATCCCTCTTCCCCTCTATTTTCCCATAGAGCAAAATAGATTTCCATACTCCATGGCCTGCATGACAATTTCCAGTTAAATGCTAAAACATTTTTTAACATTCATTCTTAAAGCTTTGAGTTTCATATTCTCTGCCTCCCCTCCCTACCCACCCTCATTGAGAAAACAAGCAATTCAATATAGTTCATACATGTTTAACAATGCAAATACTTCCAGAATAGTTACATTGAAAAAGACTAATCATTTCCCTCTGTTCTATCCTGCCCTTCATCTATTCCATTTTCTCCCTTGATCTGTTCTCCCATAATAGTGCTTGCTTCTGATTATCCCTTTCCCCAATTTGCTGTCCTTTTTATTACCTTCCCTCTCCTATCCCCTTACCCCTTGCTTTCATGCAGAGTAAAGTAGATTTCCATATTGAATTGAGTGTATTATTCCCTCCTTAAGCCAAATCCCATGAGAGTAAGACTTAATTATTTCCATTCACCTCCCCCACTTCCCTTCCATTGTAAAAGCTCTTTCTTCCCTCTTTTATGTGAGATGATTTCCTACATTCCATTCAATAGTAAATTTTGTTTTTTAAGTATTTTCTCTTCATATTCAGCTCATTCTGTGCCTCTAAATGTATATATATGCATATATATGTATGTATATTATATTTGTGTAGGTATGTATATGTACATGGGTGCATGTCTGTGTGTGTATATATATGTTTGTGTATGGGTATATATGTATGTGTATATTATATATGTGTAGATATGTATACGTACATGGATGAATGTCTGTGTGTACATACACCCATGTGTATATGCACACAGACATGCACCCATGTACGTATACATACCTACACATATATAATATACACATACATACCCATACACACCTACATATATATATATTTCCTTTAACTACCCTAATATTGAACAAGGTCTCATGAGTTACAAATAACATCTTTCCATGTAGGAATATAAACAGTTCAACTTTGATGAGTTCCTTAAGACTTCTCTTTCCTTTTTACCTTTTCATGTTTCTCTTGATTTTTATATTTGAAAGTCAAATTTTCTATTCAGCTCTGGTCTTTTCAAGAAGAATGCTTGGAGGCCCTCTATTTCATTGAAATTCCATTTTATCCCCTGAAGTATTATACTCAGTTTTGCTAGGTAGGTGATTCTTGGTTTTAATCCAAGTTCCTTTGACTTCTGGAATATCATATTCCAAGCCCCTCAATCCCTTAGTGTAGAAGTTGCTAAATCCTGTGTTATCCTCATTGTATTTCCACAATATTTGAATTGTTTCTTTCTGGTTGCTTGTAATATTTTCCCCTTGACCTGGGAACACTGGAATTTGGCTACAATATTCCTAGAAATTTTCCTTTGGGAATCTTGTTCAGGAGGTGACCAGTAGATGCTTTCCATTACCATTTTACCCTCTGGTTCTAGAATATCCTAGCAGTTTTCCTTGATAATTTCTTGGAAGATGATGTCTACGCTCTTTTTTTGATCATGGATTTCAAGTAGCCCCATAATTTTTAAAGTGTCTCTCCTGAATCTATTTTCCAGGTCAGTTGTTTTCCAATGAGATATTTCACATTGTCTTCTATTTTTTCATTCTTTTGATTTTGTTTTGTAATTTCTTGGTTTCTCATAAAGCCATTAACTTCCATCTGCTCCATTCTAATTTTTAAAGAATTATTTTCTTCAGTGAGCTTTTGAACCTTCTTTTCCATTTGGCCAATTCTGCTTTTTAAAGCATTCTTCTCCTCATTGGCTTTTTGGACCTCTTTTGCCATTTGGGTTAGTCTATTTTTAAAGATGTTATTTTCTTCAGCATTTTTTTGGGTCTCCTTTAGCAAACTGTTGACTTGCTTTTCATGATTTTCTTGCATTGCTCTCATTTCTCTTCCCAATTTTCCCTCCACCTCTCTTACTTGATTTTCAAAATCCTTTTTGAGCTCTTCCATGGCCTAAGAGCATTGCATAATTTTTTTTGGAGGTTTTGGTAGAAACCTTTATTTTATGTCTTTCTCTGATGCTATGCTTTGTTCTCCTTCATCTGAAAGAATGGAAGAAAATACCTGTTCACTAAGAATGTAACATTCTATGTCTTATTTTCCCCGCTTTTTTGGGCATTTTCTCAGCCAGTTACTTGACTTTTGAGTCCTTTTTTAAGTGGAGGGTATACTCGAGGGACCTGTAAGTTCTCAGTTTCTCCAAGGTGGCACTATCAAGGGAGATGAGTTTCCTCCTCTCCTGGCTTACTCTGTGGTCTGGGAGCAACTACAGGCATTCTTATCTGCCCAGAATATGTGAGTAGGATTCTATCTCCACAGTCACCACCAGCTCTATCATACCAGCACTCTTCCTAACCCAAGGACTGCCACTCAGGACTGAGAATGAGATCAGCAGCTCATTTCTTCTAGGGTCTTTGGGCCAAGGGTTCCAAAAGTGGACACTGCTGCAGTGACTGTACCTACCCTGAGTTTGGGATTTGGGCCAGACCCACAGCCCCCTCTCACCCAAGTGAAAGAGCTTTCTTACTGACCTTTGGAGCTGTCTTTGGTGTTTGTGGTTTGAAAAATCTGAGAACCGCAGTTTCTACCTGGTAATCCTTGCCCTTAAGCCTGCTCCAGTTCTGTCTATACCAAGGAGCCAAGGCTGGCCTGTGCTCCATTCCAAGTCTGGTGTGATAGACATTTTCTGTCGGCTTTCCAGGCTGTCTTGGGCTGGAAATCTCTTTCACTCTGTCATTTTGTGACTTCTGCTGTTCTAGAATTTGTTTAGAGTAATTTTTTACAGGTATTTTATAGGCTATGGGGGTACAGTGAGAGCAGGTCCATCTTTCTACTCCACCATCTTGGCTCTGTCCCCATCATCATTTATACTTTAAACAGAAGTAAGTTCTGTTTAAAGAACTTAAGAAGAAGTAAAATTTGGGTGAGGTCCTGCCTAAGATCGAGTAGCATATACTCTAAGGATCTCACTTATCAGCAAGGTCTCTCAGAGACTGACTGAATGACCTGTGTAAAGTTAATTAGATCTTCCCTACCTATTAATAGGCCTCAAATACCTTTTATTAATTTCTACTGAGGCACTAGGTCTGAAGGTCCTGCCCTCTAGCTCTGCTAAGTGTATAATATTCTGAGGTGAGGTTTTACTTTGGGGGCTTATTCATTAGAAGTGCTTGTTTGGCCAGATAAGACTCTGGGTAGCCACTAAGGAGCCCCCTGCCTTTGAAAACTCAGATGTTGATGCTTCTCTCCCCGGTAACTATGTATGTATTGTCAAACAGTTAGATCTGTCTGTTGATCTGTGGTATACATGTTACAGTCAGACAATTGGAAGCCCTGTCTGTTGGTTGATATTTGTTTCTCTGTTTGTATTTCCTCTGAAGTTCAGGGTGCTGACTTTTCCCCTAAACTAAGTGAATAATATATCTGATTGACTAAAGTAGATTGTTGACCCCTCAAAAGTTGCTTTCCTTTTAGAAAAGCAGATCTAAGAACTTGTACAGCAGGCCCTCCTGTTTATGATGGGGTCCTTGCTGATACACCTTGTAAGGATTAGTTTCTGAATGAGGAAATGGAAAGGAAAAAAACCTCAATCTTAATTTAACAACTGGTTATTAATATAATAGAAAAATAATAATTTCTCTCATGAGGTGAAATAGTTTTCCAGCCCAAGACAACTTAAAAGACTAGGAGAGGTCTGGAATAGAATTATTTGCTTTACTGTTCTTTCTTTTTTTTTAACTAGTTGGCTTCTGAGCCAAGATCCTCTCTGCCTAATCCTCCACCCAACATTTATTCCTGTGGTTTGGAAATTATTCATTTTGAGATTTCCATTCTATGAAATATTCATTTAATTCAGCCCCCTCTTAATTCATTTCCCATAGTTGGATACAATAGAAAATAATCTTTCATTATAAGTTTTTTGCTTATATTTGTACATTATTTTCTTTATAATTTTCATACATATTGGGGCTTCTGAATACCAAAAAAGCTTTGCTTTATTCTCTATATGAATTATAATTTTATAGCTATAGAGACAGAAAAGGTCTTACAGGTCCATGTATTTTAACCATCTAATTTTACAGATAAGTAATCTGAGACCAGAGACATTAAGTCACACAGATTTTAAATAAGAAAACTCGGATTTGAACTTATGCCCTTTGGTTTACAAACTGAGGGTTCTTTTCCACTATACTATGATGACTCTATGATTATAAATTCTATTGAAGACCTCTTCTTTGCCTCCTTTCCTCATTTCTTTTTCTCCTTTTGAAAAAGTTCTTCTGAGGAGTCTTATTCTCAGAAATATTAATTCATGACAAAGACAGTGTGATATGGTGAAAATAACTCTGCATGCAGATTCAAGGCCTTGTCCAATTCCAAGTAATTCACATATCATTGCTTTGAACTTATTCCCACTGGCTGCTCCCCTCTTTCTGCCTGCCATGCACAATCATTGTCAGTTGAGGACCCAGATTCATCATGCAAAGGCATAGGAGATCATCCAGAAAAGGGTTGTTTCTGTTTGATGTAAAAAGTTTCCTGAATAGTCTCATACTCTAAATAGTTCCCATTGTAATGTCCTTGTGTCACCCACTATCTCTTTGGGAATATGATGCAAAGGTCTCATGTATTATTCTTTAATATTCTTCCTTGGTTATCCCAAATTCTACTAGAAAGACTGAGAGAAAAAAAAAAAACTTAAACAAAGAAATGATATACATTACCCTTTCTTCTTAGTTCTAGGTCAGGTGAATATACTTCTCCACAAGAGAGCTCCTGCTCCAGTCCAATTCCTCCTGTCATATATCCAAAAGATGTTCCTTTGTGCTTACCCCTCCACCCATGCAGACTTACTGATGAGGAATTGTGGAGTTCAAAAAATATTAATTCAATTTTCCTGCTGTTGATTTTAATTAAATTTTCCTTTCTCTTGATTCTTTGTACATTCTTTGAGATTTGCCCATAGATATTCTCTCCTTATTGTCTTGTAAGTATATTTTAATGGTTTTATCTAGTCTTGTATATATTAAATATTAAATTCATGGCATATTCTTTTTTTTGGCATAACTACTTTTTAAAATTACCTTTCTAAGTTTCTTTAGTTTGATTAATTTGCATATTAAATGTTCTATTCACTTCTGGTATTTTTGGAAGGAATGACTCAAATATTTCTCTTCTATTGAAAATCCATATATATGTATTCACACACATACACACACACACACATTTCCCATTGATGACAAAATTCAGCTGAGGATATGCTACTCTGAAGAGCAAGCTGATTTCCTTGCTTTTTAGGAGAAAATGTATCAATTTTATCTTTGATTCTTCATAAACTAGGAGCTATTTGGAATGATTCTGATCAGTTTTCTCAGAAATCAATAGATTTCTATCTAGAATGAAACTGAGAAGCCATCTAATTTAACCTCCTCATTCTACAGTTGAAGTAACTGAGGCCCAGGGAAGTGAAGTGAATTACTCAAGATTACACGGTAAACATGTGTCAGAGATAGAATTTGGAACCATCTTATCTGAGACCAGAGCCATTGTTCCATACTTTCCTATACTGAAGGTAACACTTTGTCCACTATACTTGTTTGGAATTCTGAAGGTTTAAAATTGCATTGATTCTTTTGGGCTTATGTAGATCTTATCGTTCTGTATTCTGTTCTTGGTTTACGATACTGGAAAGTTTTCTTGTTTGGTCTCCTGAGGTATGGAATTAATATTTTATTTCGTTGTCTATGATCCTTTGATTTTGTTCTTCCTTCCTTCCTTCCTTCCTTCCTTCCTTCCTTCCTTCCTTCCTTCCTTCCTTCCTTCCTTCCTTCCTTCCTTCCTTCCTTCCTTCCTTCCTTCCTTTCTTCCTTCCTTCCTTCCTTCCTTCCTTCCTTCCTTCCTTCCTTCCTTCCTTCCTTCCTTCCTTCCTTCCTTCCTTCCTTCCTTCCTTCCTTCCTTCCTTCCTTCCTGTTCTTTCCTTTCTTTTGACTTATGCTATTTGTGCAGCAACTACTCATAGATCAGACCTCATTGCTGACAATCATTGAATCTTTAATCTGCTTCTGTCCTGGCCTGGTTTGATTTGTCTGTCCATAGACAGTTCAGTGCCCTCCATATTGATACCACACAGTGCTGACACTGAATCAACTTTAGATTAACGCCATCTCAGAACTTCTGAATTCAATCAATCCACTGGGTTCAGCCTCCCCAGTAGTAGAGATTTCAAGTGTGAAGCATTACATCTACCATATTCTATTTTCAAACTTTTTTTCCCTTGTCTGGTACAGATATGAAAGGACAACATTCTCTCAGAGGAAGGTCTCTGTGTACCAGTTTGACCTCCATTAGATCCATTATAATGTCTTTGTCTCCCACAAAGTTTTGCTTTCTCCCACTTTGGGATATTTTCTTTTCACTAGTTTAGCTCCAGTTCCAAGTAGTTTCTGGTGGGACAGGACTGGCCCCAAATCGATTTGAGTCTGTTTTCCTTCAGGCCTATTTCAGTAAGCAGGCTGGGCTTGCTGGTCTACAAACTTCTTAGTTCTCTGGATGGGCTAAATTTGGGTTGGACACTTTCCCCGAGTGTTGGAGAGGGTAGAGTGTCCATAAATTAAGGGGTTTTTAACCTAGGGGACTTCTTAGGAAGGAGAAATCTTCATCCACCTTGTTTCTCCTCTCACTTAGCTAGACAATTTCAATTATGCAGTGTTGCCCAAAGGTATGGTTATGGGTGGGGGTGGAGTGGATTCACTTAATCTGAAATAGGAAGGAAATCTCTAAGTGGGTCCCAATGTACAAACCTAAGGCTCCATTTTTTCTCTGTACTGGAATGTAAAAATTGGTAGAGGAGACATGTTGGTGAGTAATAAAGGATTAGAGTTTTCCACAACTGATTTGTAAGGCTCTTATCTTGTTAGGTTTTACTGTCCTATGGATTCAGGTGTAACTGCTTTATCTCTGGAGGATGCTTAATTCCTTTGTGGGGTGGCAGAGTGTTTCCAGAGAGTTAGTGTAAACTGGAGTGTCTAGTCTTCCATCTTGTTGGTCATGTGATCCTATTTTTATACTAAACTTAGTGCACTTTATTACTTTATTTAGTGTTTCCTTTTTATCCCTCTTTTTTCTTCTCTTTTGAGGCTGGTGAGGAGTGGGGTAACAGGTCTGGAATGCCACAGCAGCCTTTGTACCCTGGGAGATCATCAATCCCTGGACTTCTCACCCATGTGGTAACTTTCTTCTGATTAGCTGGTTCCTCCCAGAACCTCTAGTTTAAGGACAGTGCTCAGACCAGACTTTATTCGTCTCCAAGTTTCACTCCTGAATGAATTTTCTCTACCGTGACTCCCTCCCATGGGTACCTCTTCCTTCTTTTTAACTTCCTTTTATGTGTTGTCTTTTTCCGTTAGAATATAAACTTCTTGAGAGTGAAGCCTCTCTTTCTGCTAATATTTGTTTTCCCAGGGTTTAGCACAGTGCTTGGCACATAGTAAACACTTAATAAATGCTAATTGATGGACTAGATATAGCCTCTCATTTCACCATCTTGCCACAAGTATCTCCTGTATGACTTTAGCTAAGCTTTCATTAAAACTTTGATAATGTGTTCTCTTTATTATCCTGGGTTTATTAGTTCAGGGCTCAAGAGACTGTATATTTCCTCCCATGTACTTTGCCTACAATTAGAGCAGACTGCTGTGAGGTAAACTGTGCTAACTTTTGTTATAGGTTTGTGTTCTACATAGCTAGATTGAAGATATCTAACAAAAAAGATTAACTAGTTTTTCCTCTCAGTTATGCTTTGTATGCTTTCTCTCAATTAGGTATGTGGGTATACATATATATATATATATATATATATATATATATATATATATATATATATAAATACATTGATGGATATGCAATTTCATAAGTCTAAGTTCTTAGACAATAATAATATAACAATAATAAGATATTGCAAACTACAGCAATTTATGTAATTAATTTTGTTTGACTCTTATAACTGTTCTCCCATAAATCTTCCACAAAGGGTTGCTCAACAATCTCTCTTGAATTCTAGGCTACTAACGTTATATGTGAGTTGCATGTCTGTTGCACTTGAATAGTCTTTTCAGGTTTATACATTTCTTTGATGATGTTTTTTGTGTCACATTGTACATATAGTTTATCATATCTGATATGTGTTGGCTTTTTTACACTCACTTTACAGCTTTGTGCTGCCCTTTGTGTAAATAATTTTATTTTCTTGAATGCTAATTCATATAATGTAGCATCACTGGTAGTTTCAAGGATAAATCTGGGGTCTTTGAAGGTAACATACAGTTTTCCAAGTGCAATCTAGCTTTCTTTCCTCCTGTTCAATTATAGACTCAGCTCGTGCATATGAGGTATCTGTCCAAGATAAATGAATTGATGGACAAACTCTATGACTAATTATTAGAAAGTGAGTATCTTAAACATATTTCACTACTTATAAGCAATTAAGAGAGCTCCCTCAGCCCTTTCCTTGACTACCGAAGC
This sequence comes from Bettongia penicillata ogilbyi, assembly GCA_023548195.1. Lineage (NCBI taxonomy): Eukaryota > Metazoa > Chordata > Mammalia > Diprotodontia > Potoroidae > Bettongia > Bettongia penicillata. Next base: position 627,556 of record JAJHZJ010000551.1, on the reverse strand, counting down.
AAGACCATTGTTTTCCCTTTTGCTCTTCCAGATTATAATAACCAATTGTTTAACACAAAGGATCTTTTTGAGAGACCCATTATAGGGGAGATAATCTACTCAACAATGGAGCTGGGACAGAGTTAACCTGCCGTATAACTGGAGTATCCCAAATACGTCTCAACCCTCTATATTTAGTCTGACCCCAGCACTCCCCAACCCTTGCTTTTACCACCAGGTTAAACCAATGACCTATGATCTGTCCTACTATGCAACCTGTATTTTCATCTTTTGCTCAGGGATTTATGATATCAACACTGAAACTGCTTTAGTGAAAGGTGTGAAAATCTGCTTCTCTATGACCATCCCTTCCATATCTCTATGATGCTTAGTAGTTAGCTACATAGCACTTTCTCTTTGGTCACCACTCTCTCTCTACTCCCTCATACTCATATATGTTGAATCTTCCATTTCCCTATCCTACTTTAACCCACTCTCCATGTTGTCCTTTAGATCCCCATTAAATTGTTAACAAATTTATATTAGACTTATGCCATCTTGCCAGAAATTTACTTTGTACATATTTTGTATTCAATTTTTATGCACATTTTTTCTTCCAGTATAATGTAAGTGACTTGAATGATCTGTTTTGTTTTTGTTTTTGTATTCCCAGCCCCTGGCAAAATACCTGACACTTAGTAGGTATTTAATAAGTGATTGTTGAATGCATGTGGTCTGGTTCTAGCTGTTTTGTTCATTATATTTTCCAATTTCTCTTTTTCCTTCTAATCTGGGGTATCTATCTATCTATCTATCTATCTATCTATCTATCTATCTATCTATCTATCATCTATCAGTGGTCTGACTATACAAAGATAGTTGATTCTGAAATTTCTCCCATATCTTACTTTCTTTACATTAAAAGTATTATCAATTTCATTCTTTGCACTGTTATTCAGTGCTCACAATCAAGTATTCCTTAACTCTCTTGCTGATTAAAGTATTTATGATTTATAGATATAAATCTTATTTGCAGTCTACCAGCTGTTGGTCTTCAATAAGCTATATTTTCCAACATATTTTTCACTGTCCTCCCTTATGCCTGCTTTTGCACTGAAGTCACTGAGTATATATTGATTTAATTTGGAGGTTATTATTTCAATCCTGGGTGAGAAATATTCAAGTAATGTTTATGTGGTCTGAATAGTAATACCACAGCTCAGCAGTAAGGAACATTTAAAATGTATTAAGTCAATAATTATTTGGAGATTTCAAGTAATAACAGCAAATGTTACTGGGCTCCCAACACATTTCCATGAAATAAGAATAGTGTTGAGATTTTAAAAGTAACAGAGGCTTCAAAGAACTAGAAAATATTTAGACTAAAATAATAAATGAGCAGATAACATACTGGGCATGATTTAGTCATACAGTTTCTCTGATATTTCTTTGACAAGTGACATACATTTTAATAGTATTAATTTTTCTGTTCATCTGAAAGGACAGTAATCTTTGCATCTGCTATTCAGGAGTTAATTGAGAAGGTGAATCTGTGATCTCCACTAGATAGGAGAGATGACTATGCAATTAGGTGTGATTGGACAACACTGAGAATCTAATGAGTGTAATAAGATGAGAACTTTAAAACAGCTGATGCTACTACAGCCAAAGCAGCATTTAGTGCCATGTGTGAACTCCCAGTTCTCAGCAAACGTTAATTTTAAAAGTCTCACAGTGGCCATGTGCAACCTGGATTTTTTTCCAACTTCTTATATAAATGTACCATCTTTTCTTGGTCAGGCCTTTTGATATCTCAGCATAATAAAGCCCAGAATTACCTCAGGAATTCTCTAAGTCTCTGATGCATAATTTCTCATGATCATAATTCACATTTATATAAAACTTTAGGATAAAATAGTCTGGAAATATTTCATTTTATCTTCACACCAACCCTGTGAATTAAGCTGGGCAAATATAATTGTTTTTTATACATGAGACAACTGAAGTTTAGAGAGATTATCTTTCTTAAGACACACAACTCATTAATAATAGAGGCATGTTGTTTGTTAATTCATTCTTGAGGAAGACCATGACATATGGAAGGTAGTTCCATGCTATAGAGGAAAAAAATGAGAGGCCTGATGCATGCAAGTTTGTAGAGCAGCTGACAAATGAATTTAGAGACAATGTCTTCAGGACAGTGAAGGTGATGACAGTGAACGTGCTCTCAACATTGTGCCACTCACAGTTTCCAAGCTTGAAGGGTGGCTTGGCATAATCAACCAGCTGGCTAGATATTGAGGCTTCCAATCTCATCATCTATTGCAGTTTCAAGATTAAATGTCAGCTCACCTCAGCTATCCTCCTTAGCTCCAAAATTTGTAAGGATCTCAAACAGCACGTGAAGCAGACATTGTAGATGGATTATTTCAAGCTAATGTGTCCTTAACAATTTCCAATTCCATCCACCAGCTGTGAAGGACAGAGTAGAACAGAGGAGGAGACGTAAAAATCTCAGTCTTGTAGAACCTAAAATCCCAGCAATCTATCCCTTGGTTTTCAAAGGGTGGTCAAGGTAGAGAAGTTTATAGCAGTGTAGTATACAATACAATGCCTTAACACCACCATCTGACACAGTGAAAGGTAAGACACAGGTTAAAATGTTTTAGCTTTAAGAATTTGATTTACTATAAATCCCACATATTATAAAAAGTGAATATCATCTGAAATCAATTTTAAAAAAATTGATGTTAGCAGAAAAGGTCATAATTCTAGGGATACTAGCAGGAAAAAATGTTTTGCATGTTCTAAATTTCATTTTGTGTATTGCATTTAATGGGTTATTTCATGGTTACTATGTTAGACAGTTTTTTCTTATAAATATATGCAGAAAAGTGTATTTTTAGCAATCTCTAGTGGAAGATTACAGTTTTTGGTGTTGTGGAACCTAACCCCTTACTTTCCATGGGTTCAACATGTCAACATTCACATTTTTGACTTTCACAGCATGTTCTAGCTACTTTACCCCCACCAAAGTTGAGGATTAACTGTATATTTGTACACCTGCTTTCTCCCCCATTAGATCACAAGCTCCTTGAGAATAGAGATGGGGTATTTTTTGCCTCTTTTCATATCCCCAGCTCTTGTTTAGCAAAGGACCTGGAATATAGTAGGCAAATTACAAGTGTTTATCAATTCATTCTTAAAAAATAGATGAGTCATGGGCTGTGTTAAATCACTGGAGATGCAAATACAAAAACCAAGAGAGATGCTACCATTAAGGAGATCACACTCTAATTGGGAAAAGAACACACATAGTGGAGTTGCCAAGGAGGGGCACTTTGGTCCCCAAAGTTACAGAGATGGTTAGTGAGTCATTGGGGGAGTAGATTAACACAGTCCATCCAGGTACAAAGACAGGGTTGATGAAGGTGAATAGAACTTGGGAAAATGGAAGAATGTAGAAGAGAATAAGGAGTAAATGAAGTGAAGGGCAAGGAAACAAAGAATAGTTAATGATCTGGGAGGAGAACCAAGGAAATGTGTAATCTTTGAAATCAGAAGATATATTCAATTATAACAAACAATTCTGTATCTCACCCAGGCAGGAAGAGTTACTCTAGCCCTGTGCCACTCCTGTTCACCCCTTATTAGGCAAGTTGGTGGTCTCTGGATCCTAGGACCCATTACATTATTGTAGAACTTATTAGGGATGCCAGATTGGCTTAAACAGGCTCATGAGATCCACCAATCTCATTCTATGCACTGGCAGGGATTACAGGTATGGACCACTATACTTGATGATAAATATGGTTTGAATGAATATTATAGAATCGCTCTCCCTTCCTACTTGATAATTTAGGAATTCATTCTGAAATAAGTTGTATTTTTCCCCTGAGATGTGTTTTTTGACTTTTAAAAAAAAAATTTAAGTTATACAGAAGATATAAGGTACAAATGTGTTGAGTTGGGGGATTGTGAATAGGAGCGCAAAATACATTGATTTTGGGGACTGAAGTGTCAAAGTCATATTGCACCATAGAGAATTATGCCTAAAACTGGTTTGAAAAGAGCTAAAGATTATAAATCAATCAAGTAATGAATCCAGCCACTCTCTTGCTTTCTATGTAACATCTAAGTACTTAAAGTAAGTTGGCAAGTTAAAACATTTTGGATTTATACCTTCCTTGGGGAATTTTATGAATACAGCATCAGGACAAAACATTTCATTGTTACTTTAGTTATTATAACCTTAATTAGCTATTATAACCTTAACTGTGGTACCCATATTTAGAGCAGGAACATGAGAATTCTGCAACTGTGGAATGTGATATTTTATTATTAAAGTATGCATTTTCTCTGAGCCTCTGAAAAACTTTGGTAAATATCAATCCTACGTGAAATAATATGCCTCATTTTTTTATTCAGAAAAAATCATTCAGAAAATTAGAATTGCAGAGCAATGACCCTTATCTTTGTTTTAATAAAATTAATTGAGTATAATTAAAGCAAATAGATTATAATTAAAATCATCTTGACATATGGATCAATACAAAAAAACCTTGGTGTAAAACAGAATAATTAGTACAAGGAAAAAAAACCCTGAGAATTTAACTCTCTTAACAGTGTATTTTTATTGTCCTTTCTTTGCTTTTTATTTTAAAATGTGAATCATAGGACACGAGGGAACTTAGAGGGATTATAAATGAAGTAAAGCCTAAGCCAGGAATTAAACATTGTTAGTATTGAGCAAATCCCAATGATACCATTCTATTCATTAGGAAGCAGGGGCTTCTACACTAATGTGATGAAATTGCTGCAAAAATAAGAATCTCTGTTCACATGTCTGAGATTACACAAAAAGCACATTGAGATACTTAATGAATTTTGGTTCAATTAAGTTGGTGGTTTTCTGCTATATGATCACTACACAAATATCCTAAGAAGAATCATGGATGAGAGATGCCCTGAAATCCATCAATGGATTATGAAATATTTTAAATGTGCTAGACATTGCGCTAGGTTGTGAGGGGTAAAATAAATAATAGTCCCTGTCCTCAGGGAGGTTACCTTTTCAGGGCAGATAACATCTATATGTAGGAGTATGTACAAAAAGAATTATGAGATAATTTTCTGTGGGGAAATAGATAGGAAATAAGTAAGATCTTATGGAGGAAGTCATCCTTAAGCTAAACTTTGAAAGAACTAGGTAATTTAAGAATCAGAGATGAGGAGGCAGTATAGTGCTGGAATGAGGATGGCCTCTGCAAAGGCTCAGAAATGGTGTCAGGGACAGTGATAAGGCAAGTTTAGCTAGACTAAAGAATGCATGAAGGGGAGTAATGTTTAATAAGCCTGGAAAGGAGATTGGAACAAGACTGTGATGGACTGCTAATACCAATAAAGGACATTTGTATTTGATCCTAGAGTAGGGATGGGGAACCCATGGCCTCGAGGCCACATGTGGCCTTCTAGGTCCTTGGGTGCAGCCTTTTGACTGAGCTCAAGTTTTACAGAACAAATCCTTTTATTTAGGGAATCTGTTCTGTGAAGTTTGGATTCACTCAAAGGGCTTCACTCGAAGATCTAGAGGGCCGCATGTGGCCTCAAGGCTGCAGTTTCTCCACCCCATAAAGGATAGAAACATAGGTATAGAAACAGCATTAGGAAGTCACAGAGCCTCTTGTACAAGGGATAACATGACTGGACAAATGCTTTTGGAATATCATTTCAGCAGGAGGATGAAGCAGTGAGGGAGAGATTTGAAGTGGAGAGACAAATAAGGCAGCTTTTACGTTAGTCCTTATAGGAGGTAATGAAAGCCTGAAGCAGGATTGGTGGCTAGATGAGCAGAGAGAGGAGGATGGCAAATGTAAGAGATTCTGACAAAGTAAAATGGACAAATCTCCACAACCGATGAGATCAAGCCATGTTTTACCGTTTACTCAGCCACTATGAGGAAACCATATTGCATCATTGCAGATATAACTGGAATCAGATTGGAGTTTCAGGGGTGAAAAGTAATGCTTGATTCTCCAGCCTGTGAGGAGTGATTTGTTTCACATTGTTTGATGTACTTTAGTATGAAAGAGGCAGTGTTCATGATGTCAAAAAGGCTTAGGTTCACAGACACTCTCAGGGTCCTAACTAACATCTTAGGATTTCAGGTTACAATCAAATTGTTGATTTTCGTGGGAGGCATTTGTTGATTGCGAAATCAGGTACAGTAACAAACAGAATTCAAAGAACAACAGCCTTTCTATAGCACTTCTAAGGTTGGTAAAGTTTCATTTGATCTTTTCAGTGACTACCGGGGAGGTAGGTACTACTATATCCATTTCTACTACTTTCCATTTTATATTTGAGGAAACTGAGACATTAAAATTAAGGGACTTGCCCAGGATCACACAGTTAGGAAGTGTATGAGGCCAGATTTGAATTCAGATTTTTCTGACTCTAGATCCAGCACTCAGTTCACTGCAGCAGATGGTGGATTGCGAGGAGAGAGGGAGTTCTCGTCTGCATTATTCCTTCACCTTCATATGTTATTTATTTTGTTAGCTAAATCACTGTGATAAACATTACTTGTGAGCTAACCATTTCATCTTTCCAAATGTTTGTGCATGACCAAAGAATCACCCCAGGTCAATATGAAAAATGTGGTCTGACCTAATATGGTGTTGTAAGAGTGGCAGATGCCCAAGGATGGAGGTTACCACACAGCAGCCAATATGAGAGTAAGAAGTTCCACAAGTCTTAATGTAGTAATGAAAATCAAAGCAAGATAAATTTGTATCTCAGGCTTCTACCTTGCAAATAATTATGGTAAGTACATGCATGCAATAAAAAAATTTCTATATTAGAATAGATTATTGAATCAATTTCTTCTTTTATTCATCCATGTCTCTTTGCTTGCAATCTATCAGTAATTTTCAAAGAAGAAAACAAAGATTTTTTTTAAGCAAAGCTTACAGATAGTGTGAGCAGCAAGATGGCAGCCTACACATTTTCTTTAAGCCCCATAACCTCTCAAACTTCTCCAAAACAGAAATTATTTGCCAAAAATAAAGCAACTTCAGCTGTGTTCATGGTCTAGGACACCCAGGATCCAAAAGAAAGTAAAAAAAGAACCAACCCTCAAACCCATGGACTGACACACTCACTGGCCCTGAGCTCACTCTGTACTTCTTCCTCACCTCCTATACTACCATCAGCAGGCTGCACTAACAGACTCAAGGATATGACACAGGCTTTACAACAAAATGGACCCCTATACCCTGGTACCCTCTCCCTCTTTCCAGTACCATGGAGACTCCTTCTCCAGGCTAGGAAAATTTGCCCTGCCCATGACAGGCAGTTCAGTCACATTCCTTTTGGAGTCAAGACCTGCTGGGGGCCGCGGTAGAGGGAGTGGAAAGGGGTAATAGGACAAGACACTACGAAGAGAAGGGAGTAATGAAGTACTCAGCTGAACCTGAGAAAAAAAAGCTCAGCATTCAGCTAAGGCCAGTTCTGACCACCTAGAGTCACTTTGGTGACTGGTGAACTGAGAACTGTCCAGTGTGGGAGGAGGCTGAGACACAAAACCAGCCCTAAAGGAAAGCACGATCAAAACAGAGCAAGTCAGGAACTGAGTAATATGGAAAATAAGGTGTTGTGTGTGTGTGTGTGTGTGTGTGTGTGTAAGACAGCAAGAATTAAAGATTTCAGGAAGAAGGAAACTCAAAGACCTTGAATACAAACAGATAAATCAACAGAAAAATCCCCCACCCCCATAACAACAAAAGAAAACATGGCCTTCAGGTGTAGTAAATGAGTTCAGACCTTTATGAATAAATACTTAAAAATGAAGGAAAATGACTCAAAACTTGAGAGAGAGGACCCTGTGGAGTTTGAGAACATGGTACCACAACACATTATTCCTGAGTATTTAAAAGAGAAATGAGAATCATGAGAGCAGAATTTATGTCTTGTATGGCAAAAATAATGAACAGAATAGAAAAACTGGATTCTGTGATGGCATGCTTCACCAAAGCCACAAAAGAGAGAACTCTAGAATGGTAATGCAAATACACAGAAATGAACAACCTAAAAGAGGAGAAGCAAAAAAATCCCCCCCAAAAACAAAAAAATCCCAAGACCCTTAAAAGAAAATATGCTTACCGTGCAAGCAAAATATATGGATCTTGAAGACAGGATTACCCAAAGATAACCTAAGGCTCAGAGGTCTGCCAAAAGAACATAACAGGGCAAAAAACAAAATAAAAGACTGTAATAAAGGAAATAATAGAAATGAATTGCCCAGAACTTCTGAGTATAGAAAATGAAATTTCAATAGAAGAATTCACAGCCTCCAGAAAGCAAAACAAAACAAAATCCCAGGTTGCTAACTCTAAGACACATAAAGGTTAGATTTAACAATTCAGTTTGGAAATAACAAGTTCTGCAAGTCATCTGGAGAAAGACCTTCAAATGTAAAGGAAACAACTTTCAAGTCATGCAAGACTATTTCCCACCCACTAGATAAAGAAGAGAACTGAGTATTCTAAAAAGCAATGGAGCTCAGGATATAGCCAAGGGTGACTCATTCTGCACATCTAACATTAACCACACAGGACAAAAGTTGGGTGTTTAATAATAAAAAAGAGTTTGAAACATTTTTAGAAATAAAACCAGAACTGAAGAGATTATTGCTCATTGAACACCCTAAACAACAGAAATAGAAAAGTGAATCAGGCAACAACAGAATGACAACAGAGAGAAAAAGACTTCTTTCTAAATGTACACAAGGAGACATGGATGAAAGCAGAAATCTGGTAGCTATAACAGTGAAGAGGTGGGCATAGGGTATTATGGAAATAACTTGGAAGCATTCTGTCTATAAGTGAATCCTTTCTTTGTGGAACTGCATTATAACATTGGAGGGTACATAGAAAGTGGGGGAGTATGCACAGGTCAAATCAAGGCTAGGAATGAGGGGAAAGTGATGTTTTGTGGTCTCAGAAAGAGTAGGAACTACAGAGGAGTGGGTGAAGATGATAGGGAAAAGATTGAAAAGGTGGGAGGAGAAGAAAGACTTTATTCTGGAGTGGGAAGGAATTCCGCTAATGAATTCTCCTGTGGGTGAAGCGAGATGGTTGAAGGGAGATGAGGAACTTATGCTGGTTGATTTAGTGACTGAAAAGTCTACTTGTCCTGGGGGTGGGGAAGAGTTGAAACCTCTGGGGGCAACTATTACTTGGAAGAAGGGGACAGTACAGACATAGGCAAATGTAGAAAACAAGAGTTATTAAGAAGGAGTTATTATTTGAAGTTATTAAGTGGTGGGCTGCACAATTAGGGATGTAGTAGGAGGAGGTGTCTTACAGTCTCTCTGACACCTGCAGTAGTTAGCATTGTTCTGAAAATTAGGTGCAATGGAAAAGGGACAAGCTTGTATAAGATGGGAGAACCTAGAATAGGTACCTTGGAAGCTTTGATTTTATGAAGAATGCAGAGAAAAGAGAGAGACCATGTAATTATAGGAGTCATAAATCAGAATGAGGATCAGAGGAAACAGAAGATGGATAATGAAGAATAAAATAAATCTTTTTCTGAAAAGGGGCATAAAAATAAAATTTAAAAACTAAGAGGGAATATCAAACAAGAAGTGAGGCTCAGAGACGATAGAAAGAGATCCAATGGGAAGAGGGACACCTTAAAATAAGATTAAAGTAGTTGAAGGAACATAATATTCTACAGCAGAAGAGAGAACATGAAATTGGACAACTTCTGTATCTAGGATACATGATCTAGGGTGTATCTAGGATAAGGAGGGAACTGGTTTAATGGGAAAAAAATCTTTATCCAAGCTTTCTCCAATAGGAGTTTGTTATCCAAAATATATAAAATATATATGTACACATGAATGTGTCTGTATATGTATAAATAAATATATTATTTACTATTATTTCCCCAATAGATAAATGGTCAAAAAATATGAACAAATAGTTCACAACTACATGAAAAACTCCTCCAAATCACTAATACTAAGAGAAATGCCAGTCAAAATAGTCTGCAGGATTGACCTCACAGCCTACAAATTGTCAAAAATGATAAAAAAAAATTGCAACAGTAAATGTTGGAAGAGATGTGGAAAGATAGATGCATTGCTACATTGTTGGTGGAGCTGGGAAGTAATACAGCCGTTTTGGAATGCAATTTGGAATCTGTTGTTCAGTCATTTCAGTTGTATTTAGCTCTTTATATCTGAGGTTTTCTTGGCAAAGACATGGGAGTGGTCTGCTGTTTCCTTCTCCAGTTCATTTTGCAGACAAGAAATCCGAGGCAAACAGCGTTAAATTACTTGCCCAGCGTCAGATGTCTAGTATCTGAGGCCAGATTTCAGCAAAGTCTTCCTGACTTTAGGACTAGGCTCTATCTACTGTGCCACCTTCCTGTCCAATTTGGAATTAATGACCAAATAAAATGACTAAACTGTCCATACTCTTCAAAGCAGACATTTCGTTACAGAGCTTATACCCCAAGGATGCCATTGATTTAAAAAAGGTCCTTATATACTCCAAAATATTTGTAATAATACTTTTTGTGATAACTAAAATTGGAAACAGACTATATGCCTATCAATAGGGAATGGCTAAACAAATTATAGTAAATGAATGTAATGGACTATTATTGTGCTGTTAAAATGATATGTGTGATGAATGCATAAAAACGTGAAAAGATCTATATGAACTATTGCACAATGAAGAAGTAGAGTCAAGAAAATAATACACAATAACAACAATGTCAATGGAAAGAATGACACACTAAAAACAACTTAAATGTAGTAAAATTATAAAGAAAAGTGAAGCTCAAATTAAGAGAATGCTCCCCCAACCTACTCCTTTGTGAAGATGGGAGGTCAATAGATGTTAAGTATCAGTCAGTTGTGATGACTTTTTTCCCTCCTCTTTTTCTTCTCCAAAAACTGTTTGCAATCTAGGTTGACTTTCTGAGAGGGGAAGGAGAGATACATGCAATATAATGATAATGCCAGAAACAGAAAGTATCAATAAAAACTTATTTAAAATTATTTAGGTAAACAATGCAGACAGTGACCAGGATCTGAAATGTAATTTTAAAACACGATTTTTGTCAATTAGGAGCATTAAATGCTTATTTTATTTACAATTAATAAGATATTTAATAATAACAAACTGTAATAATATATAAATATGGTTATTTTACCACATTGGTAGATTTTGTTAACCTGTATCTTTTTTAAAAAAAGCTACTTTTTGGGGGGAGGGGTAAGGATGTAAGGAGCCTAGTTTCCTCTCTCTCTGTCTCTCTCATATTTAATGATCTTTACAAGGTTCAATTATCATCTCTATAAAGATGTCTTGCAAATCTACATTTCTTAGATTTACATATCCTATATCAATAATTGCCTAGAGACATTGCTACCTGGAAGTCTCACAGGTATTTCAGATTCAGCATATCAAAAACAGAACTCACAATAGTTCTTCCAAATCATCCCCTTTGCCTAACTTATTATTTTTTAGAGCAACAAGGTCTTACTAATTCCTCATGTTCAAACCTCCAATCATTCTCAAATCTTTGTTCTTCCAACTCTGTCTATAACCAATTAATTGCAAAGTCCTGATAATTCTACCTCTAAATAATTTCTCACCCTACTCTATACATTCTTATGAGTTTACATATTATTTCTCCCCAGTAAAGTACTTTAAGACAGAGGCTATTTCCTTTTTGTTTCAGCTTTTATAAAATATTCACAGTGATTGTGGAACTCTGAAAGAGCCCTTTTCTTCAAAGACTGTACACTCTACTGTGATAATACAACATATATAATATTGATACAAATAAGTGCAAGATATACGTGAAATATATGTAAAATAATCACCAGAGGAAGTGTTAATAATAAGTTAATATGACAGATACAGATTTGCTATCTGAAACATGAGAGACAACTATAAAGGTCACAGTACTAACCTCAAATGACAATGGCTAAATAGTCAAGGAAAAGGAACCTCTGAAGTGCCACCTTGTCACCAGAGGTCAGTAACAAAAGAGAGAATTGGAGATGATGTGATTTTTTTTCTTTTGAAAAATGTAAGAAAAGAGGGAGAAGTGGGAGCTCATAGTTTATCACCTATATTTTCCTAAGGTAAGAACTATTCTTGGCTCAGCTTTCCCCCATACTGGCACTAGGCTACCACTACTCTAAGTATTGTAGGAATCATCCCATGGGTAACTGTTCTAACACTCTCACTTAAAAAGCATCCCACCCCCCCAGTGGATTCAATTCTTTAGCAAAGGAATTTACACAAATGGGATAACATATACAGTAATCAAATAAATACACACACACACAAAAAGCATTTCCTCTAATCTTGGAGTGCATAGGTGGAAGAGTGGGCATAAAACTTTGATTTCCAGTTTTTTTTTATTTCTGCATCAAAAAACAATCATATATAAATGGCTGCATAAATTATACTATTAGATGGTAGCATTAATATATGAGGTATATTATATATGCACATACATATGCATACATACATTACATTACACATACACATATACACATCATATATGGTCTTTTACACTTTTTCTTTGATTGCTTTGAGATATAAGACTAGTAGTGCTATTATCTGGTTAAAGGATATATGCAGTTTAATAAATTTTGGAATGTAATTCCAATTACTTTTTTGTATGTTTGGGCTGCATCACCATTCACCATTCCATCAACAGGACCTCCTATGGTTTCACCAATAATTGTCATTTTTTGTCATCTTTTCCTACCTGAAAAGTGTGAGATAAAACTTCATGTATATTTTAATTTGATTTCTATTTCTATTTTTATTATTTATTATAGTTTTATTATTAGTGAGTTGCAGCATTTTTATATGTTGTATCGATACATTTATTTTCTTTTTTTGAGAGATAATGTTCATATTCTTTGACCATTTAAGTATTTGAAAATGGTTTTTGTTCTTATATATTTGAAGCAGTTTTTATGTAATCTTAAGTTTTACACCAATATTAGAAGTCCTTGGGTTTATTGAACACAATGTTACTATGTTCAGTTAACTTTATTTCCTTGTATACCTAATCTGTTCCCTAGATTAATTAAAAAATACCCCAACAAAGTGTCAAGTAGGTTTTTAAATTACCACTTTAAAATATTTGATTCTTCTAGGCCCCCGTTCATTCCCAATTTGTCTATTATTTTCTACAATATTCACCTCCCCTCCCCCATTTACTCCTCTATATGAAGAGTTGACATGCTATGACTCATGGACCAAACCTGGTCCATGAATATTTTTGTATTGTTCATGAGTTATGAAAGGCTTTTACATTTTTAAATAACTTTTATTGGAACCTGGCCATAATCATTTGTTTGCATATTATCTTTGGCTGCTTTCCATGTTATAATGGCAGAGTTGAATAGTTGTGGCAGAAACCATATGTAGTGCTCTCATCACTTAGCCCTGCTGCTCATTCAAATCTCAGTAATACAGTTATAACTCAAAAGTGCCATGCATATTGCCATAACATGACATTTTATTTATTTTATTACGAGGTCATAACCATCATGTCAAAACATTAAATGAAGAGAGCACAAAAAAATAACCCTCAATTCCTATTATTGCATACTGAATGTCTTTGGAATTTAACTTTTGCAGTTGACTTGATGTTTCTTAATTAATTCAACTTAAAATTGCAACCAAAACAGCATTAATACATGGAACATATTGCAGTAAGGTCAATTTGATGACAGCTAATGTTTGAATCACAAGTGAAGTCAAACTTCATGTGTGGGCAAAAATTTAAACGAAGCAAAATCACCATTCCCACACAAATTTGCAGCAGATATATTTGGAGTTGAAACTACAGTTTGAACAGTATTTATTTAGACCTCAGTGCAAGTGTAAGCTTAATTTCAAAATTCATTTAACTGTGCAGTTGAGGAATTTGTATTTAATGTTCAGTTGGAAATGATTATTCTGCTATGTAATGACATGCTACCAGGCAGAAATCAAGAGAAGAATCTAATAGAATTTTATAAATACTTTCTAAGTGATGAATATGCTCAGTTACAATTATATGCTTATGGATTGATACTAACATTTGGCATTCTCTACCTGTGTGAAAAGACATTTTCAAAGATGAAATAGATATTGACAGCCAGCATTAACTTGGATCCAACTAAGTGAAATGTTATTCTCCTAAAAAGAATTTTATTCTTCTTATTAGTGTACGAGTATTAAAAAAACTACTCGTTTGTTATTATTTTTATATTTTAAATTTTTATCAATAAAAATTCATAGAAATTTGTTTTTTTCCCTTATTATATAACTATTTATGTAATTATCTTTGATCTCAGTCTATACAATTTAAAATTTTATTGTCTGGTCCTTCATGGAAAAAAGTCTACTAACATCTACTCCAGACAATCACAGTATCATGCATTTAGAGCTAGAAAGAACCATAGAGGCCATCAAGTGTGGCCACCTCATCTTACAAATGAGAAAATTGAGATCTCCCTTAAATGACGGAATGCTTCAGGGTCACATAACCATTGCAGGTCTGTTGTGAGGCTGCCTGTGCTCAACTCCAATGTTCAATTCACCACCCCGCATGCTGAACTTAAAGCTATAACTAAGAAAAATGAATAATATTCCAAGGACTCTAAGACTTGGTCTCAACTCTCTTTACTATGTAGTTGCTCTTGTTATTTTTTTCTAGTTATATATCTAGTTATATAGTTATATATATTTTCTAGTTATATAGTTTCTAGTTATATATATATATATATATATATATATATATATATATATATATATTTAGTTATATAAGGTAACCTTTTGGTGTAGTATTGAATCTTTAAATTAATTTAGATAATCTTATTATTCTTATTACGTTAATATGCCCCAATAATGCACAATTAAGAACTTCAATTATTTAGGGCAGTCTTTATTTTTCAAAGATGTTTTGTTGTTTTATTAATTTAATTTCTGTACAAGCAGGAGGCAGTGCAGGTTTGGTTTCAGATTAACATCACAAGGCATTAAAGCAAGTCACATGATTTTTTTTCCAGAGCATATAAAAGTTATATTTATACTGTATTGTAGTTTATTAAGTATGCAATAGCAGCATGTCTGAAAAAATGCACATACATTAGTTAAAATATTTTATTGCTATAAGATGTGAAAACATTGCTTTAAAAAATGCTACCCACCTTCCTAAACTCCTCCTCCCATCACCCTGGACTACCAGACCCTCCCCCCCCACATTCCTCCTATACTCTTTTCTGTATTTAAGTTCCATCTTGCCTCCATGAAGGCGCTCAGATTCAATCCAGCTCAGACCCTGTCTAGCTGAGATTCTGTCTGGCCCGCTTGTGAATACAAGCATCACAAATGCTTAGGTTCCTTAAGAGGCAACCCAATTAGGCGAATCCTTAATAAACTTTGTTTCTTTGGCTTTAAGAAGGCTTGAGTCGAATTCATTCGAGCACGAACCGGACTGTCCGTATTCTGGGGTCCCCAGCCCCCTTACACCTTATCACTTTTTGGTTCCCTGATCCGGAAAGCTGCTAATCTCAAGTTCTTCTGCTCAAACTGGAAGGGGGTGCATAAACATAGGGGAAGAGATTTCCATTCCACTGAACCCTGGAGAGCCGTCCCAGGGGTCCATCGCACCCCGGAAAGCAGACACCACCCCCACCCCTGGCCGCGACCCAGAGAAGCTGACCCGAGCAGACTTCAGAGAGGAAAGCTCCGGGGGAAGCTCCGGCAGCCAGGAAAGTCCCTCCGCCCACAGAAGCTACAGGTCAGTAAGAAGGAGCGCTGCGATAGGGGAGGGGGGCGGAGCGTCTCCGTGACTTGGGCCCCCTCGGGAGGAAGCGGCTGCGGCAGAGACGGGGCAGGAAGCGGCGGAGGCAGAGGCGTGGGCGGGCGGCTGAGGCGGCAACGGCCCGGGACTCAGGAATCCCCCAGCAGCAGGTAGGATCTTCAATACTGAAGGTCTTTCCAACCTGAGGGAGCCGAGCAGGGGAGACGGCCCTGCCCCCACCCTGCTCTACTGCTGAACGCCTCTGAATAAAACCCCCAAGGGAACTGAACACAGCAGGCGGGGCCCCCCACCCCCACCCGCTCCGTTCCTGAAAGTCTCTGCAGAAAGCCCCTGAGGGCCCA
The DNA here is from genome assembly GCA_023548195.1 of Bettongia penicillata ogilbyi. Lineage (NCBI taxonomy): Eukaryota > Metazoa > Chordata > Mammalia > Diprotodontia > Potoroidae > Bettongia > Bettongia penicillata. The sequence continues at coordinate 611,375 of JAJHZJ010000551.1, read as the reverse complement.
AGCAGGAGGCGGCCCTGCCCCCACCCCTGCGCCAGAACTAAAGCTTGCCACGGGAAAGCACATTTGAATCTCAGAGGCCAAGCACTAGCTGGGCGGATCCAGGCGGGGGTGGAAAGGAATCTCAGAAGTCAAGTAACTGGCTGGGAAAATGCCTAGAAAGGGGAAGAAAAATAAGACTTTAGAGAGTTTTTTCCAACAAATGCAAATGATCCCGACCTTCGGATCTGATGGGGAGGACGAGAACGTATTTTTCCCATCAGGGAAAGATGTGGAGGGCGAGGCCTCAGTACCCCAGACACCCCAGGGGGGTGTTGGGTGGGCTCAGGGCCTTGGAAGAGCTTAAAAAGGATTTTGAAAAGCAAGTTAGACAGGTGGAGGAAAGACTGGGAAGAGAAATGACAAAGATGCAAGAAAGAGTATGAAAAAAAGGTCAATATCTTGGTAAAGGAGACCCAAAAAAAATGCTGAGCGAAATTAACACCTTGAAAAATAGGCTCACTCAATTGGCAAAAGAGGTTCAAAAAGCCAATGAGGAGAAGAATGCATTCAAAAGCAGAATGAGCCAAATGGAAAAAGAGGCTCAAAAGCTCACTGAATTTAATAGTTCTCTCAAAATTAGAATGGAACAGATTGGAGTCTAATGACTTTACAAGAAACCAAGAAATCACCAAACAAAACCAAAAGAACGATAAAATGGAAGAGAATGTGAAATATCTCATGGGAAAAACAACTGACCTGGAAAATAGATCAAGGAGAGACAACTTAAAAATTATGGGACTACCTGAAAGCCATGATCAAAAAAAGAGCCTAGATATCGTCTTGCATGAAATTATCAAGGAAAACTGCCCTGACATTCTAGAACCAGAGGGCAAAATAAGTATTGAAAGAATCCATCGATCACCACCTGAAAGAGATCCAAAAAGAGAAACTCCTAGGAACATTGTGGCCAAATTCCAGAACTCCCAGCTCAAGGAAAAAATCTTGCAAGCAGCTAGAAAGAAACAATTCCAGTACTGTGGAAATACAATCAGGATAACCCAAGATCTAGCAGCTTCTACATTAAGGGATCGAAGGGCATGGAATAGGATATTCCAGAAGGCAAAGGAACTAGGACTGAAACCAAGAATCACCTACCCAGCTAAACTGAGTATAATACTTCAAGGGAAAATATGGTCTTTCAATGAAACAGAGGACTTTCAATCATTCTTAATGAAAAGACCGGAGCTGAAAAGAAAATTTGACTTTCAAACACAAGAATGAGAGGAAGTATGCAAAAGTAAACAGCAAGGAGAAGTATTAAGGGACTTACCAGAAATGAACTGTTTGCATTCATACAGGGAAGGACAATATTTCTAACTCTTAAAACTTTTCAATATCTGGGTGGATGGTGAGACCACACATACACATGTACACGCATGCACACACATACACATATGCATTCACATGCAGAGACAGAGAGCACAGATTGAACTGAACAGGATGGGAACATACCTTAAAAGAAATTAAGGTAAATGGTGAGAGAGAAATGTAGTGAGAGGAAAGAGGGGGAAATGGAAGGGGGTAACTATATGTCATTTAAGAGGCAAGTAGGAGATGTTTTTAGTGGAGGGAAAAAGAGGAGAGCTGAGGGGAAAAAAAAAAACAAAAACAAACAAACAAAAGTTTACCCTCATCACATTTGACTAAACGAAGGAGTGAAATGCACACTCATTTTGGTATGAAAACCTATCTTACAGTATAAGAAAGCGGGGGAGAAGGAGTTATTGGGGGGGGGATGATGGAAGGGAGGGCAAAGGGAGGAGGGAGTAATTGAAAGTCAACACTTGGGGAGGGACAGGATCAAAGGACAGAAGAGAAACAATGAGGGGCAGGTTAGGAGGGATGGCAATTCAGTTAGTCTTACACAACATGACTATCAGGAAGGTCATTTGCAAAGCTACACAGATATGGCCTATAATGAATTGCCTGCCGTACCAAAGGGAATGGGTGGGGAGGGAGGGATGGGGAGAATTTGGAACTCAAAGTTTTAGGAACAATTGTTTAGTATTGTTGTTGCAACTAGGAAAGAAGACATACAGTTAATGAGGAATAGAAAGTCATCTGGCCCTACAGGAGAAAAGAGAAGATAGAGACAAGGGAAGGGAGGGATGACAGAAGAGAGGACAGATTGGAGATAGGGAAAATTAGATTGCTTGGGATATTGGGGTGGGGGGAGGGGAGAAAAGGGGAGAAAATTTGGAACCCAAAAATTTGTGAAAATGTATGTAAAAAGCTAAATAAATAAATTAAAATAAAAAAAAGAAAAAAAAATGCTACCCATCACTTAAGCCTCTGGACCATAAATATTTTTGCTGGTGCAAGATATTGTCTTGATGTTGATGGCTGCCAACTGGTTGAGGTGGTGGTTGCTGAAGGTTGGGGTGGCTGTGGCAACTTCATAAAATAAGACAGCAATGAAGTTTGCTAAATAGATGGACTCTTCCTTTCACTTGAACACTTAGAGGTTATTATATGGTTATTATGTGACCTAATTTCAATGCTGTTGTGTCTCAGTTTTTTTGCTATAGTTACTATTTCTAGCCATAAAATTGCAGCAATGACAATGGACATCTTTGCTTTACTTATTGAAAAGAACTCTCATCATGTTTTTCCTTCATATATTAGCATCTGGTTTTATTTACTCTTTGCCGTGTTAATTAAAGGTGCATATATTTCTTTGCTTTATGTTGTTTTTTAATATAAAATTAATTTGTATTTTATAAAGCAAAACAAAACATTTCTGAGTCTGATAGTCATGATTGCTGTTTAAATTAATGTAATCTATCATATTTATAGTTTTCATAATATTGAACCACCTCTATTCTTGATATAAACCTATTTAAAATGCATGACTTTAAGTATATTGCTATAGTGCTTTTGTTAGTATTTTATTCATTTTTTCATTTCAATATTCTTTCGAAATATCGATCTATAGTTTTCTTTCTTTCTATTATCTCTCTCTGGTTTTGCTACCAATACCATATTTATATCAGAGGATTACTTTGGTACTATTCCTTCTTTATTTTAGTAAATAACTCAGACAATACTGGGATTAATTTTTTCAGTATTTGATAGATTTGACTTGTAAATCTAATGTATATGAACTTCATAATTTTTTTCTTTATGGAAATTCCTTTATAGCTTGTTCAGCTTCTTTTTCTGAGATTGGATTATTTAAATTCTTTATGTCTTATTATGATAATTTGGATTTTTATATTTTCTATGAGCTCTGCTTTAGATATTCTATACTAGAATAGTGGAGCAGAAACACGCTGGGACCACAACTTTGATGTAATTATTAAACACTTGTTTTGAGGTATCTGTAGGATGCAAACAAACTTTCCAATGCATCCCATGCTTCAATAAAGGTATGATACTCATTCCAAACAAGGCAGTCTAAGCCTTGGTCTCTTGTTTTTGTTAATTATAATCTTTGAACTTTTAGTGCACAGGGAGAAAACATCTCTGAGGACTACTTTCATCTCTCTGCTTCATTAAACAGAGATCCAAAAAGTGAATTCAATAACTCTCTTTTGAAGTTAATGAAAGATTGAAAATCTGAAGATGATAAAATAACTCAACTGGGTATGGAGATAACAATTAGAAAATTTATAATATACATACATTATTATATATGGATATTTATATACATGAATATATATGTATATGTGTATTTATACATTTATAAATATATGTATATATTTTTAAATGAAATTTGGAAGTGTATCTAAAAATCAGAATTATATGAGTAATAAAGCACAGCCCCAGATAATTTTCAGGAATTTTAATCAGAAATATGAAAAAGGGAACCGTATATAATTTCAGCATAATCATTCTTTCTTTTTAAACAGTCAATTTGCTATTTCCAATTACGACATTTACATAGGGATTTCTAATGTAAAGGTTTTTCTTGTGGTAGTTTGCCTACGAATTTAACTTGAAAAAGACTCATCTACTCCCCAACTAAAGTCACACACTTTATAAGTGACCTTTAAGAGACTATCCTCCTTGTCAGTCAGAGTTGGTCCATGTAGCAAAATACAGAAGAGCAGTGATGGGGGAGGCAGCTATTTGCATCTTCTTAAGGAGTAAATTAAACTGATTTGGAAGTCACAGATGAAAAGAAAACACAAGGGTTTCTACTAAATGGTTGCAGATGGCAGGCCTGTTTGAGACAGTTTGAATGTTAAGAACAAAAACCATTTTCCAAGTGCTGGAGTTCTTCATTCCTTTTAAAGACAATTTCAAGTCCCATGATACCTAATAATCATTCAGAATAATCAAGTTGTTTTGTTTTTCCAGAGACTCATTTTCAACTCTTCTTTTGCCTTTTGTATTATTCAACTTTAGCCAGTGAAATTACCTGGCTCAATATCACATCAGGCGATAGACTCATTTTCTGCCTGTCAAACACCAATATATTGCTGCAATATTCTTGTTCATAACACAAAAAGTAAGAGCTTAAAATTTTTTTCTTTGTGATTTTTTTTGAAAGAAGTCATTATGATTTTATGAAATTTCAATCACTGAAAAACAAATATAGAATTTTAAGTCGCAGAAAATTGGTTTATAATCACAGAATACTACTGTCCTGAAATCGTTCAATACAATGGTTAATTGCAACTCACTGTTTACAGTCTATATACGCAGAAGTTGACATAATAGCATTTTGTTTTAACCTTTGTACTAGCTGTCTCCCATGTGTGAAACTTCTTGTCTCCACGTCTTAGAATTCTTTGTTCCCTTTAGAAATTTTCTGGACTGCCACGTTTTAAATAGAGTTTTTCTTGATCTCCATCTAAAGACTAACTCCACTCTACCTTGTTTTTAACCTGAACATATTTTGTATGTGCTTATTTAGGTATTTTTTGACTCCCAATAGAACATAAATCCCTTGACAGGAGGTATCATTTTACTTTTATCTTTATATTTCCAATGCTCAGTATAGTACTAGCATACAGTGGTTCAAATTCTGAATTAAAATCCAGCCTCATACACTTGCTAGCTGAGTCACTCATTACTACTGTCCCTGAGCAAGTTACTTAACATCTGTTTTCCTCAGTTTCCTTATTTGTAAAATGGGGATAATAATAGTGCCTAGCTCCCAAGGTTGTCATGATGCAGAATGATATATTTGTAAAGTGCGTAGAATAGTGCCTGATATTAGGCACTATATAAATGTTAGCTAGTAGTAGTAGTAGTAGTAGTAGTAGTAGTAGTAGTAGTAGTAGTAGTAGCAGTAGTAGTAGTAGCAGTATCAGTAGTGGTCGTAGTCATGGTAGTAATAGTATATAACAAAGGGCAAAGGCTTTGTGATTAATTGTTCAAGAATAAGGACTAATGGATTCAGGCTAAAAGCAAGGGGGTTGAGTTTAAGCACTGAAGCCATTCTTAGGTACAAATAAGTTTGATGACAAAATACATTACCTAGGGAAGTTTAGGAATCCCCCTCCAGAAATTTGGGGGATACATAAGACCCAAAGTGATCAGAGATCATTCACTAGTTGGGAATCACCAGGGCAAGGAAGCCAATGCTTTGTGTTTTTAGAAGAGTGGGGGTGTGGAGCCAAGATGGCAGAGTAGAAAGACAGACCTGCTGTAGCTCTCCTCCCATAGCCCATAAAATACGTGGGAAAAATGACTGCAAACAAATTCTAGAGCAGCAGAATCCACCAAACGACAGAGTTTAAGAGATTTTCAGCCCAAGAAAACCTGGAAAGCTCACAGGAAAGGTCTGTCATACCAGGCTTGGAGGGGAGCATAGCCCAACCTTGGTAATGGGGCACAGATAGGACTGGAACAGGATTCAGGGAGCAGAATCATGGGTAGCAGCTGTGGCTCCCAGGTTTCTGAACCCACAAATGCCAAAAACAACTTCAAAGATCAGTAAGAAAGTTCTTTCACTTCGGTGGGACAGGATGTGGGTCTGATTTCATCCCCACTCCCAGGGCAGCAACAGCCACTGCAACAGTAGCATCCATTTTTGGAGTCCTCAGCCTAAAGACCCTGGGAGAATTGAGAGGTTGATCTGGGTCTCAGTCCTAAGTGGCGATCCTGGGGTGGGGAGGAGCACTGGTATGGTGGAGTTGATGAAGGCTCTGGAGAGGGAATCCTACTCACAGATGCTGAGAAGAAAAGCTTATGGTTGCTCCTAGACCAGAGCACAGGCCAGGAGAGGAGTAAACTCCTCTCCCTTGATTCTGCCACCTTACAGGTCTCTAGAGTATACACTTCACTTGACAAAGGACTCGAAAGTCAAGTAACTGGTTGAGAAAATGCCTAAAAAAGAGAGAAAAATAAGACATAGCAGGTTATGTTCTTGCTGAACAGGTATTTTCTTCCATCATTTCAGATAAGGAAGAACAAAGCATACCATCAGAGAAAGACATAAAATCAAGGCTTCTACATCCAAAACTTCCAAAAAATTATACAACAGTCTCAGGCCGTGGAAGAACTCAAAAAGATTTTGAAAATCAAGTAAGAGAGGTGGAGGAAAAATTGGGAAGAGAAATGAGAGCAAAGCAAGAAAATCATGAAAAGTGAATCTTAACAGCTTGCTAAAGGAGACCCCCCCCCCAAAAAAAATGCTGATGAAAATAACACCCTTAAAAATAGACTAACCTAAATGGCAAAAGAGGTCCAAAAAACCAATGAGAAGAAGAATGCTTTCAAAAACAGAATTGGTCAAATGGAAAAGGATGTTCAAAAGCTCACTGAAGAAAATAATTCTTTAAAAATTAGAATGGAGCAGATAGAAGCTAATGACTTTATGATAAAACAAGAAATTATAAAACAAAACCAAAGGAGTGAAAAAATAGAAGACAATGTGAAATATCTCATTGGAAAACAATTGACCTGGAAAATAGATCTAGGAGAGACAATTTAAAAATTATTGGTCTACCTGAAAACCATGACCAAAAAATAGCCTAGACATCATCCTCCAGGAAATTATCAAGGAAAACTGCTGGGATATTCTAGACCTAGATGGTAAAATAGAAATGGAAAAAATTCACTGATCACCTCTTGAAAGAGATACAAGAAGGAAAACTCATAGGAATATTGTAGCCAAATTCCAATGTTCCCAGGCCAAGGGGAAAATATTACAAGCAGCCAGAAAGAAACAATTCAAGTATTGTGGAAATACAATCAGGAAAACACAGGATTTAGCAGCTTCTACACTAAGGGACTGAAGGGCTTGGAATGTGATATTCTAGAAGTCAAAGGAGATAGGGATTAAAACCATGAATTACCTTCCCAGCAAAACTGAGTATAATACTTCAGGGGAAAAAATGGAAAATTAATGAGATAGAGGACTTCCAAGCATTCTTCTTGAAAAGACCATTCTTCTTCTTGAAAAGGTGAATAGAAAATCTGAGTTTCAAATACAAGAATCAAGAGAAGCATGAAAAGGTAAACAGGAAAGAGAAGTCTTAAGGAACTCATCAAAGTTGAACTGTTTATATTCCTACATGGAAAGATGTTACTTATAACTCATGAGACCTTTTTCAGTATTAGGGTAGTTAGAGGAAATATATATATGAATGTAGATGTGTATGGGTATATATGTATGTGTATATTATATATGTGTAGGTATGTATATGTACGTGTGTATGTGTATATATGTGTATGTGTGTGTATATATAATACATACATAAACAGAGGGAAAATGGTGAGCTGAATATGAAGGGAGAATACCTAAAAAAAATAAAATTCACTGTTGAATGGAATGTACTAGAAGTAAGAGAAAGGGAGAGGTAGAATATAGCATATCATCTCACATACAAGAGGAAAGAAAGAACTTCTACAATGGAGGGGAAGAGGGGGGGAGATGAAAGGAAATAATTAAGCCTTACTCTCATGGAATTTGGCTTAAGGAGGGAATAACACACACGCAATTGGATATGGAAATCCATTTTACCCTGCAAGAAGGCAGGGGCAAAGGGGATAGGAGAGGGAAGATAATAGAAGGGACAGCAAATTGGGAAAAGGAATAATCATAAGCAAGAACTATTGTGGTAGGAAAGGTCAAGGGACAGAATGAAATAAATGAAGGGCAGGATAGGACAGAGGGAAATGTGGTTAGTCTTTTAAAACATAAATATTATGGAAGTGCTTTGCATTGTTACACATGTATGACCTATATTGAATTGCTTGTTTTCTCAGTAAGGGTCGGTGGGGAGGGAGGGAGAGAACAGGGAGAGAATAGGGAACTCAAAGCATTGAGAATGAATGTTAAAAATTGTTTTAGCATGCAACTGAAAATTAAGCTGTGCAGGCAGTGGAGTATAGCAATCTCTTTTGCCCTACAGGAAAATAGGGGGAAAGGGGATGGAAGTAGGGTGGGTAATAGAAGGGAGAAAAGACTGGAGGAAGGGGTGAATGCGGTGCATGCTGTCCTGGGGTGGGGAGTAGGGAGAGATGTGGAGAAAATTTTGAATTCAAATACTTGTGGAAGCAAATATTATATATTTTAAAAAAAAAGAAGAGAAGAGTGGTTGCTTGCAAGTCTAGACCAGGGGAGGGGGTATACTAGGAGGAATAATAAAGCAGTGAAGAATGTAAACCAGAGGAAAAAATTTCAATGAAAATGGGAAAAGAGCCTGTGAATCATATGAAAGACAAATAAGACACTGGGAATTATTTGAATGTTTTTGATACATTCATGTTGTTCACATGGAAAGATAGAAAATTTTGAAGAAATGAATTGTTCATAGATTCCAGTGCTATTGCTTCCAATATTTATCTGATTAGTTATCTTACCTACATTATCCCTGACAAGTGATCATCCATCTTCACTTTCAATCAAGGGAATCTTATTAATCTGAGAGGCACCCCATTGTCTTTTTGAATTGCTCCAATTGTTATGAAAGCTTTTCTTCTATCAAGCAGAAATTTGCTCTGTGTGTGCACCTTTCCTCATCAGTGGCCCATCAGTGGCCTGTTGTTAAACATTTATCAGACACATGTGCATCCATGTTATGTAACGCTTGATCCATGGGGAATCTACACCCACAGTGTAGTACCTCACATCTTTCTTATGAGTGTGTGACCATTAACTAACTTTTCCAGAAGGTTTACTCATTCCAGCTTCACCTCTCGTTTGCAGGTCTAGTTTCTCAGAGAAGGATTACCACCATATGGTTAAACTCAAATTTTCTCAGAGTGCTAGAGGTGCCGTGTTAAGTACAGGTACCTACCAATGTGCTTCCATTTACACAAATGAGCCAGTCACAGAAATAATACCATTCCATCCTAAACAAAACTATATACTTAAAGGTATATAGCAATAAGGCAAAATTTGGATTGGTAGCATCATCACAGACAGTTATATATTTAAGACAATGCAGGAAATCTTATAATTCAAACATATATCTAGATGACGTTCTCTCATCAATTCACTCACTGTGTAGGAAGAAGAGTGGACACACACACACACACACACACTTAAATAAACCTGACTGGAAAGTAACAAAAAAAAAAAAAAAGGAAAACTAGATGCTTAGGAAACTCATAGCTTGGTGATTATCAGACTTGGATATCGTAGGTCAATAATTCAGGAATATTTATATTGCATGAAGTCTTGTCTCTGCTAACTCCTTGTTTTCTGTTCTTCACAGCCCCCTGGTTGCACAGAACCTTTTCTCTTCTATTCTTAAATTGACAAAGCATTTATAAGCTTTACCAACTTACAATTACCTGTCAAAGGATATTGAGAAAATGATGCCTTTTGAATTGTGTAGCAAGTCCCTTTAAAAGAAAGAACTACAAATCATCAAGCTTGATCTTGGCCATAGAGATGAGCCATTGGTCATCAGGATGTTGTATTATCTAGTCAAATTAGCAAATAGAACTTGTAACACAATACTTAACAGAACTAGTTAAATCTTCACTTGCCAGGATTATGGATTATCTAACTAAATCACAGCATCTCTTTCCAAATAGCAAAGTGTAAAAAGAAAATCCCTTTTCTGTTGTTGCTTTATTCTCACAAACCAGAGATGGTAAAAAACAAAAATAGCAAGAAGCACTTCTGAGACAGCACTTAATGGGAAGAGGTGGTACTGAATCTCTTTTACAAAGACCACAATTCTTTATTTGGCTGAAGAAGGACCAGTAGTTGAAGTTTTCTCAGCTAATCAAAAACTAATTTTTTCAAACAGTGTGGACAAATCTGTGTTCCAGATCCATTAGAGCCTTTTCCTTATGCCTTTACTTAGAGCTTTTGGGTTTTTAGCTAATCACCTTTCACTTTTGAGTTGACAATTCCCTTAAGAAATCATCTGTTCTTATATAATCGTAAGCCAATTTCCAAATATTCATGTGATTTTTTCCATCTTGGAGTTTTACCCTCTTAAATCTCAAGAGAATTATGTGCAAATGATCTGCCAGGTCACAGTGACCTTCCCTGCAGTTTAGCCATTAGCAACTTCTCCATCAGAATCTGTGTCCCGGAAACTGTTTCTTTGTAGTAACATTTTCCAGTTATCAATAAATAAAAGTCCTTTTCCTTTTTAAGCTGTCAAAGTTTTGGCATACAAATGAGATATCACCATATATTCTTTACAAAGATTTTTAAACATATATTTATGCTACACAGTTTATTGTTTCAAAATACTTAAATCCCATATGAAAACCATGTTTCTTTATACAAATAATTTTTGAAACATTTTTATTCTTTTCTATGCCCTTTCCTATTCATTTCAGGCATTAAACTGATCATCTGTGAAGAAAACAATAACTTATATCCATTGTAAGTTGATTCAACTCTTTTTTTTTATAGAAAGTACTTTTTCTTCCCTTTTCATCACTAAATTGCTGTATATCTGAGGCAGTACCTTACATATTTCAAGTTTTTTTAATCAATTCTATTTTATGTTAAATTTTATATATAGACATGTTGTAGATACATAAAAGTATTACTATTAGGAAATTAAGTTGCTCTAGTTCACTAAATAAAATTACACTTTAATAAATTAGAATAAGAATTTAAGCTGAGAGGTAAAATTTTTTTTAATGAGAAATAAATTATTACATCATACTTTCAGGTTGAGATAGAGCATAGAAGGAAAAAAATAAATATATTTAAAGAAGTTAAATGGCAAAATAAGGATGAATGACCAAGCAAGAGTAATATACCAGACTCTTGTTATATGATAAACATGCTGAATACGCAACAGTCTTTCAGATACCTGGAGACAGCTGTCATATTCCTTCTAAATCTTTTCCTCTTAAGGCTAAAAATCCCAGTTCCTTCATCCTTTTCTCAGAGGGAATGACTTTGCAGCCTTGGACACTATGCCTCTCTTCATTAGACCTAAATTCAAATTAGCTTCATTGGCTGCCATACCATATTATTGGCTGATATTAACTTTGAAGTCCACTAAATCTCTAGATATTTTTTATAAAAACCTGTCTAGCCATATTTCCCTGCTTCTTATCCTTGGGAATATGATTACTTTATAATTATTTCTATTAAATTTCATCTTATTCGAGTAGACTTGACATTCTGTCAAGGGCAAAGTAGAGACAGACAAAAAAGTAGCCAGCTCAAAGACAGCTGCACTAAGTTGAGTGGATGCACTGTAATTTTTTTTTTTTTTTACCGAAACTCAACTACTTTTTTTTTTTTTACCGAATTTTACCGAAACACTACTACTAGGCAATCCCACCAAACTGCCCATATCAATTCACTATTCCACTTTCTGCAGCTGAGCTTTTCATCCCTTCTCAAGCCTTCTATAGCTCACCTGCTCCCCCATTCTGAACTGATATTCTTGCCTTTTAAAGAAAAAATTGAGGCCGTTTGGCGTGGGCTCCCTCTTCTCTCTTCCCCATCTCCTTTCATGCAGATGCCTTCTGCCACCATCATTTCCTTCATCCATATCTCACATAATGAAGTGACCTTCCTCTTTTCCATGGCTAACCTTTCTACCTATTTTCGGGTAATCCCTTCCATTCTATCTCTTCTTATTGACATTCCATCTGCCCTCTGTCTTCCCTACTCTATCACTTATATTTAGTTTCTCCCTATCAACTTGTTAACTCCCTACAAACATGCCTACAAACATGTCCATCTCTTCCTCATCCTCAAAAAAATCCTTACCTGATCCTTTCATCCCAACTATCATCCTACATCTCTTCTGCTCCTTGTAGCTAAACTCCTCAAAAAAGTCATCTATAATAGGTGACTCCATTTTCTCTTTTTTTCAATCTCTTCTTAATTCCTTACGGTCTGGCTTCTGATGTTATCATTTCACCAAAACTTCTCTCTCCAAAATCACCAATGATCTCTTAGTTGCCAAACCCCATGGCCTCTTCAATTCTTATTCTTTTTAACCTGTCTGCAACCTTTGACACTGTAGATCACCCTCTGCTGCTCAATATTGTCTGCTGTCTAGATTTTTGGGATACCATTTTCCCTGGTTCTCCACTTACCAGACTGACAACTTCTTCTTAGTCTCCTTTGCTGGATGGATACACATCCACATCATTCTCTCTAGCCATTGGTATCTCTCAGGGCTCTGTCCTGTTCTGCTTTCTCCTTCCTTCACTGGATGATCTCATCAGCTCCTATAGATTTAATTATCATCTCTATGCTGATGCTTCTCAGACTGACCCTATCTGCTCCTAACTCTCTGCTGACCTCCAATCTCACACCTCCTATAGCCTTTGAAACATCTTGAATTATATGTGTGGTATCTTAAACTAAACATGTTCAAAGAAGAACTGGTTATCTGCCCCCACCCTGGCCCACTCTTCACCACAATCTATATTGCTGAAGAGAGCGATACCATTTTCCCTGTGCCTCAGGCTCACAATCTAGGTGTTATTAACTCTTTGTTGTCTCTCACACTCCACCACCCCCATCTGTCACTGATGCCTATCAATTTCAACTCTGCAACATCTCTTAATATATATCCTCTCCTCTGACACTACCACCTCTCTAGCATAGGGGCTTATCACTTCATACCTGGACATCACAATAGCCTGCTGATAGGTTGCTGCCTAAAGTCTCTTCATACTCCAGTCCAACTTCTACTCAGCCACTAAAGTGATTTTCCTAATTTGCAATTCTGACCATATCACTCCCCTACCCAATAAACTATAGTGGTTCCCTGTTTCCTCCAGGATCACATTGAAATTGCTCTGTTTGGCATTTAAAGTCCTTCATAAACTACTCCCTCTTATCTTTCTATTCTTCTTGTGACTTACTCCCAACCATGTACTGGTCTTTCCAGTAACCATGACCCCTGGCTGTTTCATGAGCAAGACACTTCATCTCTTGATTATGGTCATTTTCTCTGACTGTTCCCCATTCTTAGAATGTTGATCCTCCTCAGTTCCACCTACTGACTTCCACTGGCTTCCTTTAAGTCCTAACTAAAATCCAATCTTTGACAGGAAGGCTATTTCTAGTGCCTTCCTTCTGTTAATTACTTCCTGTTTGCCCTATATATAGCTTACTTTGCATATATTTGCTTACATGTTGTCTGCCTTATTAGATTGCCCTTGAGAGTAGTGACTATCTTTCCTCTATTTGTATCCCCAACTAGTGCCTTGCACATAGTAGGTGCTTAAAAAATATTAAAGATTTATTGACTGATACATAAAACAAATAACCAAAATTAATTTTTAAAGGTAATATTGAATTTTGTCAGAAAAATTGTTTCCAAAGTTGTGCTTTAAAGAGTCAGTTTTTTTCCTTTACAAATGAACGTATTTATTTGTCTTTTGTTTTGCTTTATAGATTCAGTTCTCTATAATTTTGAAAAGAATCACCAAAATATGTCTTAGTAATCACCTTTGAAAGTTCATCTGATTCTTTGAGATATAACTCATTTATGTCTGATGACCCAAATTCATTGGGGGGCACTCTCTTGCCATTTAACTTTGCTTTCAAATTTCTGTTTATCATTTCCCCCCATCCTTCCATTCCTGAAAGAGGGAGAACAGGTGCCAGATAGGATCGAATAGCTCAGCCTTCTTTCTGTCATGTATTTTCATCTTGTCATCTACTGCAAACACAGGTACTATTCTTTTTTATCTTCTTGTCCCAATTTAGTTAAAATAGTATTCATTGAAAGCTTTAGATCATTCTGGACTTTTTCTTTCTTTAATTTATTCCTGACATTCTTTTAAGAGCAGGTTACTCTTTCCTACTCATCTTCATTGATCTGTCCTCTTCATATTGTTTGCTTGTCTTTTTAAGAACTTTATTGATGGCTAAGTTCCCTTCTCTTTAGTATTTATGCCACTATAATTATACTTTTAAGAGCATCCCATCCATCTTTATTCATCTTCCTCTTAGAAACCAAGACTGTAGGGTCTGAATCACAGGATCACAAAATCTCAGTTTTAGATGACCTCTGAAGTCATTAAGTCCAACCCATACTTGAACAAGAAATCCTCTCACTATAGGATCTGTTAACTAGTTCTCATCTCACCTGTAATGGTAAGGGAATTCGAAGATCTTCCCTGCCCCTTAACAGAGCCATGTGGCCTGCTTTGAGTTTTGACCCAGTGCACAGCTTGAGTTACATGGAGCTGATGGTAGGAAGAACTTGTGGAATGGGTGGAGCTGTCAAAGCTGAGAGAGAGTAAGGCAGAACTGAAAGAGAGCAGACAGAGCAGAGCAGAGCAGAGCAGCTAGCACTGGTGAGAGAGGGAGTAATTTTTGCCCATGGGAACTTGTTTGTGGAGAGGCCTGATGGAGGGAAGGTTTGGGGATGACTCTGCTACCATCACTGATAATGTGTTTAGATTTCTTTGTTATTATGATGGATTTGGCTTTCTGCTGTTTGAATAAATGTCTTGGTTTAGTCCTTGAGAAAGAGAGTTTATATTTTGCACATTTACACTGGAATTATGCTTGCATAATTATAGCAGCTGGTGTGGGTATCACATTTTCATTACACCACCTTAGATTGATGTCCTTCATCAAGGGGAATACCTCCCAAGGCATCCTATTCCACTTTTGATGTCTTTAATTATTAGGCTGTTTCCCCTTACATTTAACCTAAGTTTGCCTCTTTTCTACTTTGAACTATTGTAACTTCAGTCTTTTGGTCACAGACAAAAATTCAAGCAGTTTTTTAAGTATTTGAAAATGTTTATTAGATCTTACTGAAAAATTCTTTACTTGTGTTTTCATGCGGCACAGATTATACCATCCTGTTTGGTTGCTCTCCTTTAAGTTCTCTCCTTCCTAAAGTATAGCACACTGAACAGAACAAAGTATAACAGATGTGGTCCAACCAAGAGAGAACTCTCTCTTCTCCCCAAATCCTGGATATAAATGCACTCTTAATGTAAATAAAGTTCAGATTAACTTTATGATCCCCATATATCCCCAGATCTTTTTCATAAAAATTTGTTGTTTAAACACCCCATTCCTGTTGTATAGTTATGAAATTGATATTAACAATGACTCAGCAATCATGTCTTCTGGTTCTTATAGTATTTTTGTTCAATCATTTTTAGTCATTTCTAATTCTTTGTGACTCCATTTGGGGTTCTTTTGGCAAAGACACTAAAGTGGCTTGCCATTTCCTTCTCCAGCTCACTTTTTATAGATGGAGAAACTGAGACAAAGAGGGTTGTGACTTTCCCAGAGTCACACAGTTAGTAAGCGCCTGAGACCAGATTTGAACTCCAGAAGATGAGTCTTTCTGATTCCAGACCCAGAATGCTATGCACTATGGAGCCATTTAGTTGCTCTCTTTTGGTATCTGAGGATGTAATTCATGTGGCCTGGCAGAGGACCTAATCAAAGACAAATAAATTGCATCTTGGTGTCTAACTATTTATACATTGGACTGTTTTTTTACCCTTCTAAGTCCAAAAGTCATTCTCCTTGGCAGGTAAAAGGGAAGCAAAATTAGGATGAAATAGGTTTTCAAAGTTTGCATCATTTGTCCATTATCTATCAATACTTTCCTTTTGGTCAGAACCAGGTTTCCCTTGTTTCCACCTCTATTGAAGAATACATTTCCCCAAACACAATAAATATTTATTCAACTGAATAGTGAAAATTTTGCCTTTTACAAAAAGCATCAGATCCAGTTGAAATAAATTATAGTAGCTCTGGAGATAAAAAGTAAAAACCCTTTTATCAGTTATTTTTATTTATTCCTCTGCTATTGTTTCTTTGTTATATAGATTATTGGATTGGTAGCTTCAAAGAAAAAGTACTTATTTATTCTATTTATGTTACATGTTGGCAGTAAGAATATAGAGTAGAGATAATTTTGTTCAGTGCAATATGCAAGACGAAATTAAATTTGATAGGAAATGGGACAAAACTAGTAATGAGTGATTACATAGGAATTGTTTTCTATACTGCCTTTTAAGAAAATTTAAATAAGAGTAAATTTGGAATTAAGTTTGAAGCTGACCTTTGATGGAGTATGTTTTCTAAAACCCTTATGGCCATTGAGTTGGTATTTCAGGAAAAAATATAATTGCTGCTATTACAAGATTCAATGATGTAAAAAGACAAGCAGTCAGGAGAAATTTAAAATTTTGATCTGATGTTGGATTCATTAATATTCCATTGGTAATTCTATTTCTTAAGAGATTGGAGACAAAATTCCATTAAGTTTTTTTTTTTCATTTCTTATTTTTTAGGGAGTATATTAAAGAAAACAATTCAATCAAAATCAGGCAGATTTAAAATGTTAATGATAATTAAAATGTCAAATAATTCAATTAAACAAACTTATTGAATCATCAGAACAAAGGGTCATAGATTTAGAAATGGAAGAGACTTTTAAGATCAGCTTATTAAGTCCAATACTTCATTTTATAATTGAGGAAAATGAAGTTAGGATATATTATGTGACTTGCCCAAAGCCTCTATATCACAGATATTAAAAAAAAAAGGATAGATAGCACTTGTATTTTTACTTTCTTAAATTTATTTCTGTTTTTTTTTTTTTTCCATATCTTTCCCATTTCTCCCCATCTTCCTTTCCTGGAGGAAAAATAAGAGGAAGAAGAGCAGAATTTAGCAAAACCTATCAATGTAGCAGGAAAAAAAAACTTCACATTTTATACAGTGTTCTACACATGTGAAGCCTTTTTCTTGAACCGTCAATCTCTTCAAAGGAGTGGAAAGAGATATTTTTAATACTTATTTTTTGGGATCAAACTTGTCCTTTATAATTTAATAACATTCATTTTCAGCTTTTTTGTGGTCATTGTTATTTCCATTTATATTGCTGTAGTCATTTTGTATATTGTTTTCTTGTCTCTGCTTAATTCACCTTACATCAGTACATGGAAATCTTTCCATTCTTCTTTTGTATTCATTATATTTAATTTATTTTTAAAGTTCAGTAATATTTCTATCATATACATGTACTATATTTTTTAGCTATTCCCCAATTGATGTGCATTTACTTTATTTCCAGTTTTTTGCAAAAAAGATATATTTTTTAATATTTATTTATTTATTTAACTTTTTACATTCATTTCCACAAAATTTTGAGTTCCAAATTTTCTCCCCTTTTATCCCCTCCCCCCACCCCAATACACCAAGCAATCTAATTTTCCCTATCTCCAATCTGCCCTCTCTTCTGTCATCCCTCCCTTCTCTTGTCTCCATCTTCTCTTTTCTCCTGTAGGGCCAGATGACTTTCTATTCCTCATTAACTGTATGTCTTCTTTCCTAGTAGCAACAGCAATACTAGACAGTTGTTCCTAAAACTTTGAATTCCAAATTCTCCCCATCCCTCCCTCCCCACCCATTCCCTTTGGGATGGCAGGCAATTCAATATAGGCCATATCTGTATAGTTTTGCAAATGACTTCCCTGATAATCGTGTTGTGTAAGAGTAACTGAATTACCCTCCATCCTATCCTGCCCCTCATTGTTTCTCTTCTGTCTTTTGATCCTGTCCCTCCCCAAGTGTTGACTTCAAATTGCTCCCTCCTCCCTTTGCCCTCCCTTCTATCATCCCCCCTTGCTTATCTCCTTCTCCCCCACTTTCCTATACTGTAAGATAGGTTTTCATACCAAAATGAGTGTGCATTTTATTCCTTCCTTTAGACAAATGTGATGAGGGTAAACTTCTTGTTTTTTTTTTCTCAGCTCTCCTCTTTTTCCCTCCACTAAAAAGTCTCCTACTTGCCTCTTAAATGACATGTAATTACCCCATTCCATTTCACCCTCTTTCCTACCACTACATTTCTCTCTCACCATTTACCTTAATTTCTTTTAAGATGTGGTCCCATCCTATTCAATTCACTCTGCGCTCTCTGTCTCTGTGTGCGTGCATGTGCGTACATGTGTGTGTGTGTTCCCACCAACTACCCAGATACTGAAAAGTTTTAAGAGTTACAAATATTGTCTTTCCATGTAGGAATGTAAACAGTTCACTTATGGTAAGTCCCTTAAGACTTCTCTTTGCTGTTTACTTTTTCATGCTTCTTCTCATTCTTGTGTTTGAAAGTCAAATTTTCTTTTCAGCTCTGGTCTTTTCATCAAGAATGTTTGAAAGTCCTCTGTTTCATTGAAAGACCATATTTTCCCCTGAAGTATTATACTCAGTTTTGCTGGGTAAGTGATTCTTGGTTTGAGTCCTAGTTCCTTTGACTTCTGGAATATCCTATTCCAGGCCCTTTGATCCCTTAATGTAGAAGCTGCTAGATCTTGTGTTATCCTGATTGTATTTCCACAGTACTGGAATTGTTTCTTTCTAGCTGCTTGTAAGATTTTCTCCTTGACCTGGGAGTTCTGGAATTTGGCCACAATGTTCCTAGGAGTTTCTCTTTTTGGATCTCTTTCAGGTGGTGATCGATGGATTCTTTCAATACTTATTTTGCCCTCTGGTTGTAGAATGTCAGGGCAGTTTTCCTAGATAATTTCATGAAAGATGATGTCTAGGCTCTTTTTTTTGATCATGGCTTTCAGGTAGTCCCATAATTTTTAAATTATCTCTCCTGGATCTATTTTCCAGGTCAGTTGCTTTTCCCATGAGATATTTCACATTCTCTTCCATTTTTTCATTCTTTTGGTTTTGTTTGGTGATTTCTTGTTTTCTCAGAAAGTCATTAGACTCCATCTGTTCCATTCTAATTTTGAGAGAACTATTCTCTTCAGTGAGCTTTTGAACCTCTTTTTCCATTTGGTTAATTCTGCTTTTGAAAGCATTCTTGTCCTCATTGGCTTTTTGAACCTCTTTTGCCAATTGAGTGAGCCTATTTTTCAAGGTGTTATTTTCTTCAGCATTTTTTTGGGTCTCCTTTACCAAGGTATTGACCCGTTTTTCATACTTTTCTTGCATCTCTGTCATTTCTCTTCCCAGTTTTTCCTCCACCTGTCTAACTTGCTTTTCAAAATCCTTTTTGAGCTCTTCCAAGGCCTGAGTCTACCCGCCATCCCCCCTGGGATGTCTGGGGTACCAAGGCCCCGCCCTCCAAGTCTTTCCCTGATGGCAAGAATATGTCCTCATCATCAGATCCAAAAGTCGGGATCATTTGCATCTGTTCGAAAAAACTCTCTATAGTCTTATTTTTCTTCCCTTTTCTAGGCATTTTCCCAGCCAGTTACTTGACTTCTGAGATTCCTCTCCACCTCTGCCTAGATTCGCCCAGCTAGTGCTTGGAGTCTGAGATTCAAATGGGCTTTCTGCGGCAGGCATGGCTGCTATTCAATGTGAGCTTTAGTTCTGGTGCTGGGGTGGGGGCAGGGCTACCTCCCAGGCTCAGTTCCCTCAGGGGCTTTATGCAGAGACCTTCAGTAATGGAGCGGGTGGGGCAGGGCCATCTCCCAGGCTCAGCTCCTTCAGGTGGTTTATGCAGAGACTTTCAGTAATGAAGATCCTGCCTGCTGCTGTGGGAGTCCTGGGCCGCCGCCACGCCGCCCTGCCTCCGCCGCCGCCCCCCAAAAAGATATTTTAATATGTAATCATTATAAAGGGCTATTTTAAATATGGAGTCATTTATTTTTCTCAATGACCTTATGGGAGATATTGTTACATGTACTGAAGTATATGGGTGGTAAATGCAAGAGATGTGTTCAGGGAATAGAGGTATAATAGATGTCTGAAGTGTAGGGCATGTGAAGGTGAGTAGTGAAATAATTTTAGATAGGCTGATTGGAGTCAAAATATCTTAAGCACTAAATGCTAAATGTCCTGTTTTCTGACACTGATGCTTTTTTCTTCCCTTTTTCCTTCCTTCCTTCCTTCCTTCCTTCCTTCCTTCCTTCCTTCCTTCCTTCCTTCCTTCCTTCCTTCCTTCCTTCCTTCCTTTTCTCTTTCTCTTTCTTTTGCTTCAGTCATTCTGTTTCTAATTCTGTTCTTCTTTGTATATATGTATGTATAAATGTATGTCTCTGTGTTTGCATCTGTGTATAGTTTTATGTGTACCTGTATATACACTTATATGTTTTAGTGATACTAATCATCTGGGAGCCTTGATATATTAAAGACTTATATGGGAGCACTGTAATCTTGTCAAGGAAAGACAAGCCATTTCATCATTCACCTCCCCTCCCCCGCCTTACTCTCTTGAACTGCATACAGAAGAAGGACAGAATTGCAATTCCATCAAGATCCCTTCACTAGAAGCAGAGAAAAACAATTCCATTGTTAGCCCTCCCTGGTTGCCTCCCTGGCCTGGGTTACCTTCATGTCTGGGAGAGAAATGTCATTCTAGCATGCTCCCTCTATCAGTAACCTATCAGTACCTTCCTGCATGTAGGTACCTCCCCATCCCCCACCACCTCCAGCAACATACTATTGTTACTTTACAACTTGAGAAGACCATTGTGAGGCCCAAACCCTAAGGATGGAACTCATCTCTAGGAGAAGCCAAAACTATTTAAACTCATTCCTCAATGATTACTTTATTTTCCCCATCCCAGTGATTCTGAACCCCCAGCTTTCATTATTCAAATTTTGTTCATCATCTCCACTTGAATACTTCCTTATTGGTATTCTTTTCAACTCCACTTCCTACCTCCCCTCTCCACCCAAATCCCAAAGTTGTGACTTCCTCTATCCTCTCTGGAATGCCTGATCCATAGGTAACAAACTTGTTTTCATCTTAACACTCTTCATTTTCCATTCTTTCTGGTTTTCTCTGAGACCTGCTCATTCCTAATGACACATATCCCTGTTGACTATTTTGGCACACATTTTCTCCCATACCCCAGACTCAAAAAGTCAATATGGGAAAGTTGGAATATTCTATTCCCCATCACCAATTTCAGGATCGCCATTACTATCACTCTGTATTTGATTTTTCCTCAATCTGTATTTAGCATTCAATCAAGTTTCTGCTATTTATTATATACCAACATCCGGGATACTCTCCTCTTTCTTCAATGAGTTCAGTACCTGGCTCACAGACTTTATCTTCTTCCCAGTTCTTGCCTTAATACTTGAGGTCTTCAATATACAAATTGATAGTCCCTTAAATACCTGAGCCTACTAATTCCTCAAATTGTCCATTTCGCATGGTATACTCCCCCTCCCAACCTCAGGTACACACAGGTCAGGTGAGCTATCTCATACCAGCTTGTGAGAAATGCGTATTAAATTTTCAGTGTGAGGGTTTATACTTTGGAAATTGGTGAATACCTTACATCAGGGCTTGATTGATTTTTTTATTGATTACCTAGACTTAAGAAAATAATGCAGAAAGTATGAATAATGCAAATTAAACTTAAAAATTCATAATGCATACACCATCTCCTGGAGAATCAGTTGTTAAATATTTACCATTACATTCCTGACTCCTCTCCTCAGTTCTTTTCCAGACAATCTAGCAACATTTGCCTCTTTTCCCAACTTAACCCCTTGGTCAACCAGTTCAACTCAACAATTTTTCTCTTGAGTCTCTTGTTCCCTTATCCCATTGCTGAGCTTTCACTGCCTTCACTCTTTCTCATGTGTTGTGGAAAGAACCCCAAGAAAATCATGAAACCAAGCTGATCGTGTCAACTAAAAATTAATGTTATGTAATCTGAACCTTCACTATGGCTAAGCAATCCTTTTATGTGTCCATAATAAACTCACTATGTCATTCATTGCAGTCTGATTTCTGCCCTCATCATTCAACAAAAATTCCAAAAATCCCTCTCCAAAGTTACTAATAATCATTTAATTACCAAGTACAATATCCTTTTCCCAATACTCATCCTTCTTGATCGTGCCGTAGCCTTGGATACTGCTTATAACCCTCTTTCTTAGCCTCTCCTTTTTATATTTCCATAGTAAAATTCTATCCTAGTCCTTCTTATACCATTCAGTGTCTCCTTTTTAGTCTTTTTTTTGCTGCATCTTAATCTAGGTCATGCCTTCTAATGATGGGTGTCCCTCAAGGCTCTCTTCCAAGTCCTCTTCTCTTCTCCCTCTATACTGTTTTCCTTGGTGACATCATTCATTCCAATGAGTTTAGTTATCTTTTTTTATGCTATTTATTCTCATTTCTATTTATTCTCTCCTAAATACTCTTTCTATATTCTCATCTCTTTCTATTAGCCATCTTATACTTTTTGTAGATGTAATAAACTCAACTTGTCCAAAAATGGACTTTTCCCCTCATAATTTTCCCTTCCTATAATTTTTCTATTTCAGTTGAGAATTTGTACCATCCTCCCAAGTCAGTCAGACTTGCAACCTAGGTTTCATCTTTTACTTCTGACTCTGGCTTACCCACCATATTCAGTCTCTTGGCAAGTCTTGTCAATTTAACCTTTATAACATTTATGTAGATGTCCCTTTTTCTCTTCTGAAACTAGTAGCATCCTGTTGCAGATCCTTGTTAACTTATTTTTGAGCTATTACAACAATCTTTTGATTGTTCCCCTTTCCTCAAGTCTCTTCCCATGCTAGTCTGTCCTCCACTCAGCTGTCAAATTGATTTTCGTAATAGGTCTGATCATGTCCCCAGTAATGGTTGCCCATCACCTTCAGGATTAACTATAAAAATCCTCTGTTTATCATTCAACACTTTTAATAATCTACTTTTTCCCTTCCTTTTCAGTCTTCTTACATACTTTCCTTCATATACCTTGTGAACTAGTGACACTGGTTTCCTTGCTGTTCCTCACATGAGGCATTCCATCTCCTGACTCTATTTTCATTGACTAACCCCTATGCTTTTCCTCTTCATTGTCACTTAGCTTTCCTAGCTTCCTTCAAGTCTCAAGTAAAATCTCACCTTCTGCAAGAAGTCTTTTCTGATCACCTCTAATGCTATGCCTTCCTGTGGTCATATCATGTCATATCATACACACACACACACACACATTTTTATATATATTTAACTTTTTTGTATATAGTTGTTTGCAGGTCACTGAAGTATTTTTATAATGCATCCAAGAGAACAGAAGGAAGATCAGAAGGAAATATGAACAGACAGTTCTCACTTTATGTAAGTGGACATTTCTGTAGGACTTTACCCTACTTAATGTGAATTTGTCCCACAAGGAAGCAAGAGTAGAGGACTCACACACAAGGCAGGGTTAGTCAGGTGGGGACCAGACTGGCTGAAACCAAGAGAAAAAACTGAATGGGTGGGGTGGCAGATGGACACAAACAGGAGAGGGCAGGCAACCCCCACCCCACCAACCTTCATACACACTTAGACAGGCAGAATGAGCATGAACTTGAGCTCGAAGGGTCAGTAGACAGACAGGCCTATAGGTGCATGGATCAGGGAAAATGTCCCTCTCAGCATCTGAGGTCTTCAGCCAAATCTCTATTCCCCTAGCACCTTCCTTTTTCTACTTTTAATTGGATAGGAAGGTTTGTTTTTTAGGGATTTGTTTGGGGATGATGTGGGGTGAATGGGAGACCTCAAGGCATGAAGCCAAGGACAGAGGCATAGTACTGTAAAGTTAACCTAGATTTTTTTTTTTTTGGATTGAGGATTTCTTTATGTAAAGTTGAATTTGTGTGAATTTATAAACGGAGAACTGTCTGTACAGGAAAGCTTTGAATATTGAATGTTGAATTTATTATATACTTAAAAGGAAAAGCAAGCTGTACATAAGAGAGAATTTGCATTTTCATGTGCAATACACTTCTGTTCTACTTTGTATATAGAAATGCTCATTTTATTTGATTTTTTTTAGTTCAAGATAAAAAATAATTAAGACATTTTAACACTTTGTCAAGAATTAAGGGATAGTCTCTTGATAAGCTCCTCTATACTGAATGGAGATGGTGCTTTGGTTCTTTCCTTCTTTATAGTTTTTAATTGCCATTTAAACTATTTTAAATTTAATGTGCTGTGCTTTTTCAGCATGATTAAAGAATTAGGAAGGCAATCTTCTCAGGTATAATCATTGTACTAAGATTTTTTTTGTTGTATAAGGTACAACTCTTTTTGGACTGAACTTGTGATTTCATCAGAGGAGGGAGTTCGAGATTTAGAATTTCCCTTTATTGCCAGAGACTGGTAACTCATTTATAATTTATTGTTTTAGGGAATTGTTAAGAGTTTGAGTAACTTGCTTATGGTTCAATAGTTAATATGATTCAATAGCAAAATTTGAACCCCAACTTTCTCTACTATAGCTGTCCATTATGTCATGCTGCCTTAAACAATGCAACAGTATTAAATCAGAACAATCCACATTTTTGCAATAAAGATTTAGAAGTATTGGAAACTGACATTAGAACTGGCTCTTACAATACAAATGCTGTCAGTACTAGGAGGTCAAATTCAAATATATTCTCTTGAAGCAGCATCAAAAATTACATCACAATAGTTCATGTTATAGCAATCCCTGTCACTACTAGAATGTCAAGCTCAAATACATCCTCATTTTCAATTACTGACCCCCCCATTCTATAAAGAGAAACCACTTATCTGAAGTTCAACAGCTAACAGAAGCCCTTAGTCCCTAGAAAGAAAAGAGAATGCAATAGCATATTTTTGAAAAGCAAATTAATTAAGTTGCTGCTCAAAATAGCATATTCTACAAATCTGAGTCAAGTCATAAAGGTTGGCATAATGGACTGGCAACAGAAGGGTAAAAAGATTATTTAACTTGCAAACACCTCCCACAACAAAAACATGAGAAACGCAAATATCAAGAAAACAGTAAGTAATTAAATTTATCTGTGTTTATAGGCTATTTTTAGAAAAAGAGACAGAACTATGAGATAAAAGAAAGGACAAAGATGAAGGGACAAAAAAGTGCCTAAAATGGTTAAGGAATGAAAGAGAAAGAAATAGTATTCCATGGCCTAAATCTTTGGACTTTCATATGTGGCTCAGTATCTTTTATGGGAGGAGTTAAGGGAATAGTAAATTGTCTGAATGGGGATCAAAAAGGTGAATGACAGAAGGAAGAGAGTGATATATCTCCACTAAGTTTGTAGGAGGACAGTGAAGCTGTAATAATTCCTTTGGTCTCTCACTAATAGTGGGGAATATGAAAATCATGTTAAAGCAATGGAGAAAGGAGGCTGGATGAGAAGGTAGGGTGTTATTGTTCAAGTGGATGGTCTTGCCCCAGAAGGGGATAGGAAAGAGTGACAACTACAGAAATTCCCATGGAGGAGATGGTTGTATGTCCGTGATAAGTTAGGACCTTTATAGAAGGCTTTGTTTGAGAGGAATTCATTAAGCTCCAGTGGCTCTTTATTACCTCCAGGATCAAATACATAATCTTCTTTTTGGCTTTTAAAGCCCTTTATAACTGTGCGCCTTCATACTTTTCCATTTTTTTAAACCTTACTCTCCTCTACATACTCTGAAATCCATTGACACTGACATCTGCTATGACTTGCATAGGACGCTTTGTCTCCCTATTCTGAGCATTTTCATTGACTATCTTTCATGCTGGAAGTCTCTCTGTCCTAACCTCTCCTTCTTTGGCTTCCCTGATTTGTTTCAAGTCTAAGCTAAACTCCCACTGTCTACAAGAAACTTTTCTAGGTCTTTTTTAATCTTAATGCTTTCCCTCTGAGATTATATCCAATTTTTCATGTATATATTTTGTTTGTAAATAGTTGCTTGCATTTTCTCTCCCCCATTAGATTGTGAGTTCCTTGAGAGAAGAAATTGTTAATTTTTTATGCTTACTTTGTATAATCAGTGCTTAACGCAATGCTTGGCATATGCAGATGAAATAGTAATTCCTTGTTGACTTTAAGAAATTCTCCTGTCTGAGAAATGGTTGCATGTACCTGGACAGCATTCTCTTCTGAATTGGGAATATATAAGTCTTCAAGATGCCATCAAATATAGAAACAGGAAAGAGGTGCATAGGAAATGAAGTGGAAAAAACCAGAAATGAAAATATAGATTGATCATGGTAAGTTCAGAGGGTAGGAATGGGTCTCTTGATTTGAGACACAGAGTGTTTTCCACCACAAAACACTGATTGCACCCAACATTGATTATTTTATAAGATGATATCTTTTAGAGCAAAAAATACAAGAATTCAGGTAAGGTGGGGTAAAATCTGCAAAGTCAATAGTATAAAAATGTCATAGAACAGGAGCTAGTGTTTTACCCCTATTTTATACCTGTGAGGAACATAAAAAGAATAAAAAGGAACAATTTTGAATTATTCTTTTAGCTGTGTGAGGAAAAGAAGGTAAAGAGAGAGTTGCATATATATATATATATATATATATATATTTAAAAAGAAATAGAGAAATTCAAAATTAAATTCAAAGAGTTTGGGATAGAGCAGGAAAAGGGAAGTGTGAGGGGCAACTGGGTAGCACAGTAGATAGAGCACTGGCCCTTAGAGTTAGGAGTACCTGAGTTCAAATCTGGTCTCACACACTTGACACTTATTTGTTGTGTGACTCTCTGCAAGTCACTTAACCCTGATTGCCTTGAAAAAAAAAGAAAATATGAGTGTGGGTAGGAAGAGTCTGACTAGCATCAAAGAAAATAAAATGCAGAAACAAAGTGCTGATCCAAAAAGAAAAATTGGGAAAAAATAAATATAAAAAATAAATGGAGAAAAACATATGTCTAGCAACCAAAACTTTAAATGTGAATGGATGAAATCATCAAATAAAATAGAAAAGAGTTGGATGGATAAGAAAACAAAATTCAATAATTTGCTGTATATAAGAAATAATTAAAAAATTAGCACACATGAAATGAACGCAAGATACAATCATTAAATGTTGATTAAGTGAAAAGTCAGAGTTATAATCATGCTATAAGACAAAGCAGAATAAAAATTCATTATGAGAGCAGAGATAAAGAGGGAAACCATGTCAAAATTAATAATAATCATATATATATATATAAACCAAATGGCATAACATTTTAATGTCAAGAAAAATATACACTAATTGTGAAAAAGCAAACAAACCTATCGATAGTAAGAGAAATTAATAAAGAATGTAATGTTCTTTTATAGAGTGAAAAATCTTAACATAAAGAAAAATAAGAAGAAAAATATAGAACAAAAAAAACCTGTCCAAGAATAAAGAGCTGGAAGACTTAGGACATCTTTTGAATGGGAACATTAAAGAGTTTACATTTTTTTAAACACTAATAATATATTTAAAAGTGGAGCAGGTGCTAGAGTAAAAATTGGAAATGAATGTAAGAGAAAAAAGATGATATAATAAAATAACGATTACTACAGATAGTATAAGCAAATGTATATAGAACTAAAGACTTAATCATAACATCCTGAATAATTGAGTGGGTCAAGAATCCAGTAATAGATACAATATCACATAAAAGATAATGTTAATGTTAATGAAACAGCAAGCCAACATTTTGGGAATAGTTTTGAGTCCTCATAGGAACAATTATATTTTTGAAAACTTATATTGAAAAATTGAAAAAAGGTTAATGAACTGAATATGTAACTTTCAAACTAGAAAAATAAATAAATTTAAAATGAATGCAAATGAAGAAATCTTGAAAATTAGAAGAGAAATAGATAAAACAGAAAAAAAGTCTAGAAACGATCAAGAGTTTTCAAACTTTTTGGCCTCCAGACCCCTTTATGCTTAGGACCCCAAA
Organism: Bettongia penicillata ogilbyi; assembly: GCA_023548195.1. NCBI lineage: Eukaryota > Metazoa > Chordata > Mammalia > Diprotodontia > Potoroidae > Bettongia > Bettongia penicillata. The sequence goes on along the minus strand of JAJHZJ010000551.1, from coordinate 583,368 downwards.
GAGTTTTTGCTTATATAGAATATATCCATTTATGTTTATTATGTTAGAAGTCAAAACACCTTAGTAATAAAATAGCATTTATACAGCATCAGTTATGTCCCAGGCACTGTGCTAAGTGCTTTACAAATATAATTTATTTGATAGGCAGAACAATCCTGGGAAGTAGGTACTATTATCATCCCCATTTTACAGATGATGAAACAGACAGAGAGATTAGAAGACTGACTCAGGTTAAACCATATCTGAGTAAATATTTGGGGTCAGATTTGAACTTGGGTCTTTCTGACTTCAACTCAGTGCTCTGCCCACTGCATCACCTAGATGCCTTTTAGCACTGTGATGGAAATAGTTTTCATCTTAGAGATACCCCAGGTGTCCCTGGACTATATTTTGAGAACCGCAGAAAAAGATAAATCAAAACCAAAAAAAAATCATTCTTGGAAAGATCTGCAAGATCTATAAACTTTTACAGAGCCTAATCAAAAAGAAGAAAAATCAAAATGACCAAAATAAACAGAGAACAAGCTGAAAAATAAGAAATTACCCAAAACTGCTATACATAATTATATGCTAGTCTATGTGAGATTTAAAAGAAATAGAGGATGATATAATCCATTATTGCTGTTTAGTCATTTTCAGTAATGTCGGATTCTTTGTGACCCCCTTTTTGGGGGTTTTCTTGGCAATGATCCTGGAATGGTTTGCCATTTCCTTCTGCAGATTATTTTGCAGACAAGGAAATTGAGGTAAACAGGGTTAAGTAACCTGCTTAGAGTCACAGTAAAAGTTCGAGACCACATTTGAACTCAGATTTTCCTCACTCCAGGCCAGTGTTTTATTTGTTACATCACATAGCTGTCCTCATTACATAAAATACTAAAATTTTAGTATTTAGTACATAAAATGCCCAAATTAGCAGGTACATCTTGAATGCTATGAAGAGTTGTTACATAACAATGGAGTTGGATTAAACAATATATCACTCCAGAAGACAGAATTAGTGCCAATGAGTGGAAGTTCAAAAGAGACAGATTTCAGTTCGCTCTAACGTTGATGTTCTATTAATCAGAATTGTTCAAAGATTGAGTGGATCTTCTCATTTTCCTGCCATTAACCATGTTCAAAGAGAGGTTATGAAATTCACATAAGAGATTTTTGAACTGTGGGGGGCTGGGTTATCTTGTCTAAAACTTTCATTTTGTGTATAAAAAAATTGGTTTCCCAAATAGTAAGTGGAATACCAAGATCACACAGTAAGTAGCAGATCCTAGATTTAAAGCCACATCTTCTGACTCTGAGTCAAATGCTCTTTCTAATGCATCACTTCTTTGATAAGGATGCTATATATATCCTGAATGTTTTAGATTGACTTATACAAGCTCTGAGTCTTATATAAACTCTGAGCTTCTAGGATGTTATCAAAGAAACCTACTGCTCGAGTTAGCTGATAAAGTTGAATTCCTAAACTTACAAATTTGAGGAATAAACTACATGTATCCTCATATCATGACACCTTAATAGACCACAGTATTTCTTAATTACAAAAATTAGCACTCAGATATTGTGTTCATAGTTGTGTACATAGTTCAGTTCAATGCAGTAGACATTTATCAGGTGGCTACTAGGTGTCAGACATTGGTGCTAAGTGCTAGAGATACACATAAGAAAAAAAATGTTAGTCCCTGCCCTCAAGGGATATGCAACCTAATGAGAGAATATAACACCCAAAAGGATGCTGGAAAGTGGGGAGTGGGGAGAAGTACCAGGAAGTATTATATTCCTTGAAGTTTAAACCAAGCAGATCTGCTGATAGAAAGTGGAGAGTTAGATGAATCCAGGTCCAGCTCTCAGTAAAGGAAAGCCTTGGGAAGCATTTAAGCATTCCACTCATTAGCCCTCCAAATAAAGGAAAAAGAAGGCTAAGAGATTTGGGAAAAGGTTGAGTATCTAAAGCTGAATTAAACAGAATAATGAGATTTCAGGTGATCAACTTATCTTGGGAAGGTTGTCATGTTGATAGAAAGATGGTGAGTTGATTTTCAATAAATAATTATTTAGTGAATAATGAGTAACAGAGAAACCTCCTTGCAATGTACTCAGGGCTCCCAAGGCAGTCCTTTTCCAGCCCTTGCCCAAGCTGGACTCAAGGCAAGTCCATTGCTATTGCTGTCATCATGTAATTTTAATTTTCATTGCTCTTAAGTTGGCAATACTGCTAACATTGCTGAAACTAGGGCAAGGTGTCCAGGGTCTTGCCACAAATCACTGAAATGGGGGACATAAGCATTTTTCCCTCAGATTATCCTCAGATCTGCTGTCCTCTACCCATTAGGATTGGTCTGGGACCATTGCCTATCTACAAAAGACAGACTCTATGAGACACATAGGCCTTCCCTTTTCCCTGAGGGGCTCACTGTACCAGAATAGCTTGTACAGCAGAATATGGGCTATACTCTCCGGTAGATAGGCAATCCCTCTCTCTTGCATATAGCCCTCCAACTACACTGACTTCTCTGTAACATCTTCATACAATTGGATTTATCACAAGTATAAATTGTTTTTAGAAATTGCTAGGTTCATTGTCTTATCTTATGGGCCTTTCAGTCAACTGCTTGCATCAACAAACTGGGCTCTGAAAAGGATGGCCAGTTTTACCTGGAGGAAAACAATTTAGATTATAGAATTTTGCTCCATCAGCATAAAAGTTATAGTATATGCTGCCCAATTTAAAAGGGAGTTGACATGTTCGTTAGAGCTCTTCACTTAAACATCAAACTACTAAGCTAGAGCAAGATATGCTGAATGTTTGACATCTTGTCAAGATCAGTGAATATATCTGGCAGACTGGCTCCAAAGACAGTCACTATTGTGATATCTTTTCATTTTTAACTGGTCAAAAATGTATCTTCTACTTTCCTCAAAGTGCTAGTGAATTATGTTAAGTAATGTTATATTTATTTTAGTGAAAAGTTCAAGACAGGTTTTTGTTTTTCAACAGAGAAGGGGCTAGAGAGCAAGATATTTTCCTTACTGCTACCACAGGTATAAGAAAACACAGTATAATCTTAGAAATCAAATCAATGTCACCCAAGACCCTTTCAAAGACTGATTCTTTGATAAACCAGTTTATCAAATAAAACAGATTCTGGAAGTAAGTATTTCCCCCAAATTCTCAAAAAAGGGAAGAGAAAAAACAAACAAACAGAACAGAACAAAATAAAAAAAAACAATAACAAAACTACCCACCTTGAAGTTGGGAAGACCTTGGTTCAATCTCTACTTCAAAAGTATACTTGTTACGTGTCATTGTGGACAAACCACTTATCCTCTTGGAGCCTTAGTTTCTTAGTGTATAAAGTGGTGGTAATTGTAGCTACTCTACTGCTCAGTACATACCAAAGGATCTGGATAGTTTAAATAGTATTAAAGATATGATAGATGTCTATTTGTTAAGACTAGTTGGTAATTTCATGTTTCAATATACTCTACAGTGCCATAAAACATAGACTTTCATTTTGTATAAAATTTTTGAGCAAAAATCTTCTAAATTCACTGTAAAAGTGAATTTATTCATCTCACTGTAAAAGACTATAGGAATATGTTGTTGGCATATCTTCAGAGACGTCTATCTAAAATGGACTTTATAATATACTGTAAAGCTTGAAGCTTCCATCATGAAATTCAAGAGAAATAGGAAGTTATTTTGATATAATAACAAAATGAAGGTGAGATAAATGATAGTCATGTTCTTATAGAAAATAAATCACTAATTTGGATGTAAGAGCTAAGTGTTCTGATTGCTCTTCAGGTAATTAATAAGAATAGTCAGGACTATTTTATATAGTCAAAAAACAGACATTAACCTATATGGAGTGATATGAGGGACACTGGGAAGTTCTCTCCCCTCCCCAACCCAACATCCAAAATGTATGTGCATATGTTTTATGTGTGTGTATCCATATATGGGGGTGTATAGTTTTGTAAATTGCGTTCTATTTTTTGCAATTACATGTAAAGATAGTTTCAGCCTTCATTTTAAATAATATTTTGAGTTCCAAATTTCTCTCTCTCTCTCCTTTCCTTCCTCCCTACCCAAGAGAGCAAGCAATCTCATATAGGTTACACATGTGTAATCATGTTAAACATACTTCTACATTAATCCTGTTTGTGTATATATGTGTAGGGAATAACGAAGGACATAGTAATTTCCTTCGTGTAATTCATGTCTCCTTCTTCACTTTCTGCCCAGCTTGGACTATAGGCAAGTCAGTCCATTGTTGTTTCTCACCCCATACCATTACAGTTACCATTGCTCTTAACCTAGCTTTGTCACTAACACAGAATAAACTAGGATTTTTTCACTAGTGTTTTCCCACTTCTTGAATGCTTTTGCTTCTCATCACCATCTCCTGAATTCCCTGGCTTCCTTCAACTTCAAATTAAAATCTTACCTTCCATGGGAAGTTTTCCCTTAATCTCTTATTTCTTGTGACTTCTTTCTTTTGATTACTTACTATAACGTTATATACAGATTGTTTATACGTACTTGTTTACATAATGTCTTCTCCATTAGACTATGAGTTTCTTGAGTTCATGAATTGCCTTTCTCCTCTCCCACTGCCACACTTTTAGAAATTATTTATTTTAAGGGATGGATCATTTGGACTGAAGGGAAAGGAATATATTGAGAAATATTTTTGATGTAGGAACAAAATATATGAATGAAAATTAAATAAAGAAAAATGCAAATACACTAAAGTTAATAGATTAGCATGTATCATTTGTTCAAGGAAATAGCATGTATTATTCATTAAATCACTTTTCTCTATGAATACTAGTTGACAGAGGAGTACAGAGGAAACTGGAATTTTGAGAGTAAGTGGGAGAGAGAATATTTTGATGTGAAACATCTGGGGAAGGAAATCCTGATTGCAGTGCTGCAGAAGGCTTCACAAGGGCATTGATTGCCTACTTGGCATTAGAGAAGGGATTAGATGAACAGTATTATAATGGAAGTGGAGAGGTAGGAAGGCATCAAAGGCAACTTTTTCCTGCTTCTCATTTTTGCCTAGGGTTTACACTGAGGATAGTAATGGACATTCTGGCTCACATTAGAAATAGTGTAGTGCTTTAGAAGGAGAAGTAGATTTAAAGGCATGAAACCTGGATTTTGTTCTAGCTACTGCCTTTTGCTAGCTGTGTGAGTCTGGGAAAGTGATTGAATCATTCTGATCCTCAATTTACTCATCCATTTAAAGAGGAGTGATGAGATGATCATCATATTTGTACTACTTCCTTTACAAGGCTGTTGTGTTAAGTATGGAGAGATTCATTGCCAGTAGGCTTGCTAATTAGTTATTAATTTTTTGGCGATGACACACCATGAAACAAATTAAAATAACCAACGCCACCTCCACAGTGCCTGACATGTACTAAGTACTTAAATGCTTGTTGACCAATGTAATAGTTGCAGAATGGAAAGAAAGTAGGGCAAAAGGTGATAAGAATCGTACATTTTAAAAAAACAAAATATGAACTTTAATTTGATTTTTGGTAATCTAAACATGAGATCTCTGTCAAGGATTAGCAAAGGTATGTACTGCTGGAGAAACTCAATCTTACTTATTGTGTACTCATTAGAAAAATAGTTATATAGGGTAAGGAAAAATAGTAAGAAAGCAACTTAAAGTGGAAAGCAACCCCAAATCCAAATTTCTAAAGAAAATACAGTAAAATCCCAGAACAGTATCATTTGTCTATGGCATGGTGATGGGTTATAAGCAAAGGGGATTTATTGAGGTATTTGAAAGGTAGTTGGTATGGACAGGAAGAAAATGAGAAAAATCATTGAAGTATGCACTTGCATAACTTTTCACAGGTCATGGTCTTTGTAGAAAAGTTTCAATTTTTAGTGATTCTCCAACTCTCAGGTTTGCTGCAGAAAGTGCCTAGGCTGTTGTCCTTTCTCTTTGGCTCCAAAGTCAAAGGAATAAGTACATACCTATGAATATACTTAGGTAGCTAGGTTGTGCAATGGATAGTGTGTTGACCTTGGAGTCAAGAAGGCTCATCTTCCTGAGTTCAAATCTGGCCTCAAATATTCTCTAGCTGTGTGACTCTGGGTAAATAACTTAACCCTATTTGCCTCAGGTTCCTCATCTGTAAAACGAACTAGAAAAGGAAATGGCAAATTATTCTAGTGTCTTTGCCAAGAAAATTCTAAATGGGGTCACAAAGAGTTGCACATGACTGAAAAAAATGACTGAACAAAAACATAGAATGTCTAGAACTGGTCAACAAAACTGATACCTTTGTCCTCCTTGAGTTTTGAAGTTTAGAGATGAGGGTAAATAAAGAAAGCATTGAGCTCTTTCCCTCCCTTTCCCCATCCACACTTACAGGTTTCCATGAACTTACAACTTATGATCTCTAAGATGAGAATGTCAAGAGTAATATTTTAAATATCAGGAAACAAAATGCATCTTTCACATTCCTTAGTTTATTGTTGCCTCTTCTCTACTACTTCTCCTCTCTCTTTCTGTTTCTTTCTCTCCCTGCCTCTCTGTGTCTCTCTGTCTGACTCTGTCTCTGTCTCCATATTTCCCTCTCTTGGCTTTCTTTCTTTCTGTCTTTTTCCTTATCTCTCATATTTCTTCTACCTCTTCATATGTAATATAGTGGAAACACTGTTGGGTTTGGACCGAGAGAAACAATGCTCAGATCCTCCTTGAATCTTTAACTTTCCTAATTTCTACCCATATCAATCACTTCATCTCTCTAGGTTTCAATTCCTTAATATGTATCATTGAAGGAGGGGCTAATTTCTTTCTTATTTCTTAAAAACAATATTAACAATTTTTTTTTATCAATTTCAGGTAAAAATAATTTTAACATGACTTTAAAAATAATTTTTGAGTTCCAAGTTCGCCCTCTCCCTCCTCTCTTTTAGAAGTCAAGCATTTTGATATAGATTATACTTATGAAGTGATGCAAAACATATTTCCTTATTAGCTATGTTGTGAAAGAGAATACAGACAAAAAGATGAAAAAAAACAAGAAAAAGTAAATTAAAAAATATGTTTTGATGTGCATTCAGACTTCACCACCTCTTTCTCTGTAGATGGATAGCACTTTTCATCATAATTCCTCCACAATTTTTTTGGACCATTATATTACTGAGAATAGCTAAGTCATTCACAGGTGATCATCATACAATATTGCAGTTGCTGTGGTTCTGTTCATTTAACTTTACACCAGTTCATGTAAGCCTTTCCAACTTTTTCTGAAATCATCATGCTCATCAGTTTTTATAGCACAATAGTATTTTATCACAAATTTATACCACAACTTGTTCAGCCATTCCCCAAATGATGGGCATCCCCCCAATTTCCAGTTTTTGGCCACCACAAAAAGGGTTGCTATATTTTTGCATATGTTAGACCTTTCCCCCTGCATTTTTAAACTCTTTTGGATACAGGCATAGTAGTACTAATTTTTAATGTCTTTCCTAGCCCTGATTCCTATGATTCTCTCTGATATGAAGGCAAGATCTCAGTTGGAATTCTATTTTGTTGGAAAAATTATATAGGCCCAATTTCTTATTCTAAGACTTTTTTTACAATAATAGAAAAAATGCATATAGGGTCATAAATGCAGTTTTCTATAGGAAAACAACATAAAAAGTTGAAAATCAAAAGGAACATAGATCAAATTAAATGAACCAGAAATGTCAGAATTTGGAACATGCACAGCAAGAATTCCTTTAGATATTTTTTTTAGCATTTAATTAAAAACCTATTCAAGCCATGAGAATTTTTGCATCTAAAAAGCCCTTAAGTCAAGCCAGAATTAGAAAACATCAAAAACATAGAACTTTTGTTTCTATAATGTTATCTGAACATGTTATACAGAACTTGCAGCAGAAGAAAATGCCAACATATTAATAGCTGACATTTATATAGTACTTCAAGTTTTGCAAAGTGCTTCCTATAATTATAACATCTAAGTCTCACCATAATCTGTGTGGTGGATACTCTAGGTATTATTATTTTCATTTTCTACATGAGTTAACTGAAACTAAAAAGGTTAAGTGTCTTGTATATGGGCACATTGTGAATCTATGTCAGAGGCAAAATTAAAAAAAAATTAAAGACTTCTGACTACAAATGTATCATTAGTCAGAACATTAAATTAATTCTACAATATGAATAAGGGTAATAGTGCTCTTTCACTAGAATAAAATTATTGGATAAAATTGAAGAATTAGTTCTTCAGATAGGATTTCTTAGCCTGGAGGTCCATGAACTTAAAAAAAAAACTATATTTCAACATAATTGGCTTCTTTTGTATTCCTGTTTATTATATTTTGTGCATGGTGACCATTTCATTTCATTTGCAAAGACATATCTAACCAAGAGCCAGAAATACTCTATAGTTGTTATAGTGTTATAAAAGAAGATTTATCTATATATGAAATCCTTGTCTGGACCTACTTTAATTAAAGTAGAGATGTTGAGAATAAAATATTTCAAGCCATATTGGTCATAGCAGAAATCAAGAAGTTAGAATCACACTGTAAAACCCTGAGAGATACTGGCAGATTGAACATTTCAATTTCACATAGTTAAACACATTAGAGACATTGAGACCCAGGCATAAGTCAATACATAGCATTTCTGGTGCACAAATATAATAAATTAAGAAATAGTGCCAGATCCTCTAACTCATATTTACTTAGTTTTGAGTAAGGTTCATATTTACTTATTGACATGCTTTGGAGTTTCAGAAAGAAAGAGTCACAAGCAGTACATGGCTTGTCTAGGAAATCAGGTAAAGGAAATCTATTACCTGTTGACAACTTTATCTCAAGAAGTCTTTGATAAAACCTTGTCTTCCTCACTCTAGCATTTAGTCATTTTCCCCTTCCATCTACTCTGTATATAGCTTATTATTTACATTTTCTTTTCTCCATTAGAATGCTAACTCCTCTAGACTAGACACTGTTTTTTTTTTTTGTTGTTTTGTTTTGCTTTTTGGTCATTCTTTATATCCTCAGAATTTAGCAAGTTGTCTATAAATACTGCCATAGTAAGCACTAAGAAACACTTTTTTTGCTCACTGATTGGGAAACAAGGAATAGTATGATGTCTTTTTTGTCACTATGCTAACAAGGTCATAGACTTCTGCTAACAAAATTTGGTGTGTAAGAGCACAGAAGTTGGTAGTTTGAGGGAAATTCATTAAGTATCAAATAGTTGATAGATTGAGTGGTTAATGGTTGAGAACATGAAAAAACTTTCATGATAAGCTTTTTTTAAAAAAAATCAGATTTCCTTATTAGGTTGCAACAAATAGCAATGGAAAGTCATCTAGATAGATTCAGAAGAATCTTTTAAGCAGTTTCAGAGAGACTAACAGTTACAGGATGGTAAAGAGGGGATGATGCAGATGAGAAACTGACTATTGGGATCTACTAGAGAGTAAAGGAACTCACCCAAGTTTATCCTGTAGTCATGGTTTTACATGGTTTATGGTTCAGACAAAGGAAGAGTTTGATCCCATAGGTCGCTTTTCTAATTAATAGGAAGCTAGGTGTCACAGTGGATAGAGTACTAGCCTGGATTCAGGAAGACTTATCTTCCTGAATTCAAATACATTCTCAGACACTTGTTAGCTGTGTGAGCTTGGATAAATCACTTCACCCTTGTCTTCACCTGTGCTTCAGTTTCCACATTTGTAAAATGAACTGGAGAAGGAAAAATCAAAACACTCCAATATCTTTACCAAGAAAGCCACAAATTCGATTTTGAAGAATCAGACTCTGCTGAAAAATTACTGAACAATTAGGCTATAGATGGCATTCAAAGGGTACTGTTATAACCACTTGAAATGATCCAAAAGCACAAGATTGAACGCCCAGGCCAGAACACTGTTCTAGGCAATTTTCGTATGAAGACTTCAAGGACTCGACTTTTCCTTCTCTCCTTGTGTTTTTGGACATGGAATCAGGTGTAGACAAAAAAAATCCTTTATGACTCAGTATTCCGTCTAATAGGGGCCTCCACTTTTTCTTATGGGAGGTGGGAACTATATTCAAAGTCAGGACCCAATAAGGAAAGTGTGCCACTTGTGTTCTACTAGTTCATTGACATTTAGCGTTTGTTTTCGGTGGTTGAGACGCACTTCACAATGTGATTTTTATATTTCTTGGCTTGTTGGCTTTATGGAAAGGGACAAACTGAAGCACAAAGCTAGGGTAATCGTATGGGAGAATAAATTTGTAACTATTTTTACCTTTGATTAAGTATATTACTTGATTTAAGAATATTATTGATTTAAGTGCATTAATTGATTTAAGTATATTATTTGGTTGAGATAATGAAAAATCCTTAAAGATTAGGGTGATGACCCTGGAATGAGTAGTAAAAATATGAAACTATTTATTCTATGTGACCCTTGAACCAGGTAGTTCTATAATCTTTTTTCTACATCTATTCTACAATCAATTGTGTATAATTTTCTATAATCTTTTCTATAATCTATTTTTTATCTATAATCTTTCCAAGAGAACTTTGCATTTGGCCCTCCTCATTCCTCCCAAATTGTTTGGTGAAGTTCAAATCTTTAAATTCATGGGGTTAAACCCATGAACTGTTGCCCAAACTGTTGCCCAACTTAGATCCCCTACCTCCTTTTTACTCTTTAGATCCCTATTTCATCTTACATAGTTCAAGTAGAATGGGATTGACCTTACAAGACCAATTCCTATGACTAGAGACTGTAGATTTCCTCTAGACTCTCAGGGATCTTCAAATAAAATTTGAAGGTGTCACTCCTCACTCTATCAACATATTTAGCCACCCACAAGTGCATGGAGAGGAACCTGCAGAAAATTCTGTTCCCCAGAACTCAAGGTCCATCACTCTTAACTCTTCTACCATTCCCTACTCCATAATGTCATACATGATTATTCCACATCTTTCTTCCAGTAGGGGGAGATTGCTCTAAAAAGAGGAACTGGTGCAAAAACAAGAAGAGGAAGATTTGTGCGGTGGTATGACTTGGGTAGTACATCTTACAAGTCAAAATGGTATAGTTGATCGAGTGCAGATTCGTATCCTAAGTCAGATACTTGGTGGGTGTGTGGCCATGGTCAAGTCATAACTGAGAGTGAGGTCTCAGTTTTCTTATTTATGAAACAAGAAAATATACTGTTATACTGTTTACCTCACAGAATTGGGATGAAATCACTTTGCAAAATTTAAAGGAATATGTATATTACATTTTCTTGATTCATCATCCTATCAAGTAGGCTATAGGACATCAGTTTGGCTAAAGTCAACACAGTGACGTAGTCTAATGGAAACACCTACTTTTGGCTTGCCTAATATTAAAATACTTTGAATGTCACCAAAATAAATTGGAATTATTTAAGCTACATCCATCCAGTTAACTTGATCCACATACAATAAATTTGTTCACTGTAAAAAAAAGCTTTCATTTACCAAGTTCTAAGGATATCAAGAAATAAGTTATGATCCTTACCCTCAAGGGTTTTTATTCTTTTCTTTTTATTATAAGAGGAACAAAGATGAAATTTTAACTTTGCTAGTTCCTTTTCTAGTTGAGAATGCAATTACCATTTTAAAAAGCCAGTCCCCTTCTCAACTAAGAAAATGAGGCCAACACATTTACCTCAAGGTCATCTCAGCAGTCACAATTACACCTTGAATTTGTCAGTGAAGTCACATTGACTATATAGACAGATGTTGAACTCATTTTTGAACCAAACAACTGTTGAATTAGTTATTTAACCATTTATTGTCCCATTTTCTCTTCAAATATATCCTTCTTTCTGGTTAGTAGTAATTACGTTGTTATTATACCATTACAGTTAGAAGTCCGAGGTCTTCCAAAAGGTGAAAAATTGTCCATGTTCTCAAATTGGCACCAATTTCTAACACAGCCCTTTGATTCCAACCAGCTCCATGACTCAATATCAGAGAAAGAGTTTTCATTAATGCTATAGAAGTAGAGTGTTTCTCTTTTCTTCGGAATCTGCAAAACCAGGTCAGAAATTCTAATTTGCATTTGCAAATATTATTATAAAAAAGAGCAAGAAAGTCTCACTTGTATGTGTATGTATACTCATATATATTTATAAACATCCTTTTATTTCTTTGGAATATATTAAAAGTTAATTTTCATTTGCTAATTTTCACAGTAGCCCTAAATTTGAACTTTCCTATTTTTAATAGAAAATAATACAAGCTTATTTAGATGTTCCATATTATTTAATTTAAAATTTTCCCTCTTCTTTGTTAGTGTTCTCAGTTTTCTGATCAGTAACATGAAGAAGTAGACTAAGTGATTCCTGTGGTCTCTCCTAACTCCAGTATTCTTTGATTCTATGAAAGAAATGTGAAGCAGTTTAAAAAATATTGCTGAAAATGACAGTTTATGAAAATAATATGACATTATATCTTTTGGTGCAAGTTTTGACATCTTACATGATTTGTACCCTTTGAGTGGTTTTGTGGTCTTTATGTCAGGTTAACATCACATCTAGATTCTAATCTTAAAAGCTTCCTAGTTTAGAGTTATATATTCCAATCAGAATATTTTGTGAGACTTGATAGACCATAGCTAGGGTTACATAAAAGAAATTTAAAACTCAACATGACACCTATTCAATTATACTATATACAAAATATAACGTGTAGTGCTGGCATAAGGTGATATATTCTAATAATAGTTAACATATAACTTTTCTCATTTGGATTTTGTCTTTAACATTTTTATGTTGTTACAGTTTTAATGGATCTTTTAGTATAATACAACTATAACTTTTCTTGGTCCTCTTGCCAGTGACATAAGATGAGTGAGTGAAATTATCAGCAAGGGCAAATGCTTAAAATTTCACTGTAGTTTTTGCAACCAATAAATGTTTATTAAGCACCAGTCATGTGCTGGGCACAGGGTATATAAAGAATTGAAATTCCTTTTTCTCAAGGACCTTGCATTGTACAGAGAGGATGCAATAAATATTTTCAGAGATGAGTAAATATGGGTTATGGAGGCAGCTAAGTGACTCAGTGTATAGTATACCCAGCCTGGAGTCAAAAGGACTGTTTTTTCTGAGTTCACATCTGGCCTCAGAAACTTGCTAGCTATTTGACTCTGGGCAAAGCATTTAGCCTCTTTTGCTCAGTTGTTCATCTGTAAAATGAAATGGAGAAGGAAATGGCAAATCATTCCAGTATCTCTGCCAAGAAAACTCCAAATGGGATCAGAAAGAGACAAACCCAGATAACAATAATTGAACAAGGAAATATAGGACACACACACATATGTACATATAAATCTGTAGTGATCTGTGCATGGGGCACTAAGAAGGAAAGGTCTCATGAAGTGACATTACAATTGAGTTTTGAAGGGGTTTCTTCCACTCCTTGGAGGTCTTCAGGCAGAAGCAGAATGATCATTTATTGCTTATGTTATTATGGGGATTTCTTTTGTGAATGAGCTGTACTACATGGCCCTTTCAACTCTCAAATTCTGTAAATTTGAATTTTAAAAAATCACATGATAATTTGATAGACCAGCAAGTTAGCCAGGTATTGGGGTTGGAGTCAGGAAAACCTAATTCTTATCTCATGTATTTACTGCCTGAGTGAACCTTAGTTTCCTCATGTATAAATGAAGCAAGGGGTCTTGATGGTTTCTAAGGTGCTGCCAGCTCTAAATCTATTATCCTGTGACAAAAATCTAATGTCTTCTTAGTTGATAATCTGAGATTATAAAAATGATAAACATTATTAAAGCATGAATTACTGACAAATTATTTTTTTCTAAATTTATTAAGATGGCAGCACTGAGTTAATAGCACAAATTTCTCTTATAAACTTGATAAGGATAAAGACAAGCCCTGGGATTTTATTGATATTGGGAAATCCTGGTTGAGGGAGCCCTATCTACCATACAAGTCAGCACCTTATCTGAAAGACAATAGTGTCTTAGACAGTTATCTAGAAGACTGAGAGACTGAGTCACCTTTCCCAGGTCTCTCAGACAGTATATTTCCAATGTTCATGTTCAGTCATTTAAGTCATGACTAACTTTTCATGATCCCATTTGCTTTTTTGTTTTGATTTTTGGGCAAAGATACTGGAGTGGTTTGCAATTTCTTTCTCTAGTTCATTTTACAGATGAGGAAACTGGAGCAGAGTTAAGTAACTTTCCCATGGTCATACCTACTAAGTATCTGAGGTCTGATTTAAACTCACTAAGATGAGTCTTCCTGATTCCAGACCCAGTACTCTATCCACTGCATCACCTAGCTGCCCTTTTCAGAAGCAATAATCAAGTCTAGACTTACTAACTCAAAGGTCACTAAGTTTTATTTTGTTTTTAGATTCATGTAGATTCATTTAATGTTTTTACTGCAAATGCTGCAAAATTTTGTGCTGTACCATGCATATCTCTAAAAAAAGTTTCTACTTTTTGCACTGGCAAGGCTATATAAAGTGAATGACTTTTTAGATCACAAAGGTTTAATATGTACATGTGCTGACATATTTTTGCTTATTTCATGATTATAGTTTAAGAAATTAAAATTGAGGAGATTCCAATTGCAAATAAGTGGATCTTAAGGTATTTTCTATGACATCAAGGCCAGAGGTTCTCAAAATAGGTGCTATTTCCCCCTGGGAGCTGGAATGATCAAGGTGGTTGATAGCAGCTTCAGGTACAATTGGGGGCATTAAATAAAAATAAGTGGTGATGGAAGCATAAGAAAAGGAGAATTTTGAAAACAATGTTCATATATGTTTCATTTGTTGTGTAACAGATTTAATGTTTGCAGTGGTTACATTATTTTGCAAATAAACACATAAATTGCAAGTATAACTGAATAGTGCTCAAGTCTGCTGACAGGTCTTAACAAGCAATTGTTGGCAGGTGAGCGTGTCATAAATTGTTGGGAAGTCCAGCCTGTATTGACAGGAATATGTGTATGCAATGACTTGTTTGTAATATGATACTATATAATTACATGACACAGTATTGCATCATGAAAATTTCAGTGCAGGAAAAAAACCCACAAATTTACGGTAAATTATTAAATTTAAGATATGGCAGTTAAAAAATATTTCATATTTTTGAAATGATGCAATTTAGAAAAAAGTTAGAGTTAAAATAAATAGATTTCCAGCAGGCTACTGAGTAATTTTTTTAAAAAATGAAGTGGTAGGCCAAATAAGTTTGGAAACCTCTGAATGACTAAGAGCATACCATATTTGCCAAGAATATACTAAGAGGGGAAAATATAATGCCTCTCTAGAAGTCTGATAATGTGTTTTATGTATGCATTTTGTTGTTTAAGGTCATTTCAAATCTCTCCTAATTTGAGTTTCATATATTTCCACTAATTCCTGGAAACTGTGTCAGAAATAAAATAATAATTTTGAAACTACATGGTAAAGCATTCCAGTCTGTGATTAATGTCTGCTATATTTGTAAAGAAGCCTTGAAATGAAAAAAAGCAACAATTCATATAAAATTTAAAAATTTTTCAAACTAATTTTTCATGCTAAGTCTGATGGTATAGGTAAGGCAATGTTTCTCTTATTTTATTGAAGAGGTAACCAGAAATCAAAACTTCATTGAAATCTGAATCCAGCTTTCCAGGCAATGCCCTTTCCATTAAACTGGTTTTCATGAAAGACAATATGGTGTCATAGTCAAGATCTGTGATTTCATCTAGGTAGAGAAGTCACAGCATAGAAACTTTCTCTACCAAGGTAGATTTCCAATTCTTTTGCAATTTGCAGTTCTTTGACAATTGTGGAATTCATTGAGAGATCACTTACTGATGTTCAGTATTTCTTGGAGGCATGATTTGAATTCAGATCTTCCTAACTCTGAGGTCAGTTCTTTATCCACTATGGCAAGCTGACTCTCAATATAATAAAAATAATGATAGTTATTTTTACATTTACATAACTGTCATATGGATTAAATATGAAGGCAATACAAAAAGCCCATTTTAGTTGTTTTCAATTCCTTCACTGACAAAATATTTATTGAAACAGCAAAATGGGAATAAAAAGAACCAATTTGAATTTTTATCATTCACCATTTTTTCTCTACAATTTTCTTGTGGCATTTTAATAATGAGAAAAATGATTTTTAAAAAAGTTGCAGGAATAAGAAATGAGATCTGGATAATAGCCAAACTGAATTATCTATTCCAGTGTAATACTTGTCATGTTTGTTATCATTACATAATGTTAGCTTCCCAATTTGACACATGAGGCTGAATTTTTCCTTTAGTTACTCTTTCAGTTTATTTGAGTTGAGCAACATGTCAATATGGGGGAAATATTGTGCCAGTGGGAGGGATGTTGGTGCCTCAGACATATTTTGAAGTGTAAAGGGCACATTTTGCCTGAGACTGAGATATAGCTTTATGCTGGACCTCTCATTGATTTATGATGGTGAATCTTCAACATCATATTTGTTGCTGTTGTTAAATGTGTATGTGTGTATGTGTGTGTGTGTATGTATTATATACATGAATGCACCAAGGATTTTAGATCAATGTTTAGAAAAATAAAGGCGTGAAAAAATTCTATCTCTGTGTTTATTAGAGGCATAGATCATAGAATGATTAATCTATTTTATGTTTCCAAAGGAGAAGGGGAAAAATGACTGAAAGTGTAATAGGTCAAATGATATGGACAGTTCTCAGAAGAAGTAAGTATTAAAAAAAAAGCTTTGGAAAGTTTTCCAAATGACAAATAAAAGGAGAAATGAAAACTAAAAGTTGATTTTACTGCACACCAAAAAATTTGACAAATACCATAAATCATTTGATAAGATTCTCTCTCCAAATTTAATTGGTACATTCTTTGATACTGTTGGCTTCAAGGTAAAAGTGAACATAGGCTGAGGAAGATGAAAAAAAATTTAGAAAATATGATTTGTATTAAGGAATGAGAGAGACCAAGAGTTTGTAGACTACAGTAAGATCTACTTATATATCACAAACACTTCATTTAGAAAAGAATGGGAACCACTGGAACATCAAATAATATCACAAAAAAGTGATACTGATTCTATTTTAAAAGACAGGAAATAACTTCTTACTGTTATGGAAGTCATTTTTGATCAACTCTTTGTATTTAGTCAGATAACAGCCTGCTTGGGGAAAGACCAACGTTAATACCAAAACAGAATACAAAGACAAAAAGATACATTCAATTTATACAGTTCCATATGGAGTTGGTTAAACCAATTATTGATATAAAAAAAGAGAAATGGATGAAGACATCCACATTATGTACAGTATTTTTATCTTGAAGTTTAACCAAGCTAAATCAATTGTCATGATAAAGAGAACTAAAAACTGTGAGACTGACTCAACCAGCAAACACTTGATCTTTTCAAGGAAAGAGATAAAGCTGCCAAAGATTTAGGCTATAAACTCATTTGTAAAATCTCATGAAGCAATATGGGGGAAGATTATGAATTGTATTCCCTTGTAAAGGAGAGAAAAAGTAGTGGGTAAAACAGGTTTAGAGGAAGTTTGTTGAGAACCAACAAAGCAAGGTTATCCCAAGGATATTTGAATATGTGACTGAAATGAAAACAAAGAACACTGTAAATATTTTTATAGCAAACTCTTTTCACCACCCTAGATGTGATGCTTCAGGAAATAGATGTAGTATTATAACAGCAATGATGGGAAAAGCAACTGGAATGTACTAGGACTTAAAGTCTATGCTAGAAACAATAGGATTTTATTAAAAATTTTTGTTTTTTTAGTTATAAGAAATACATTTTCTCTCCCTTCTACCACTTTATCCCTTTTAGTAAAGAAAAGAAAAAACAAAACCTTTCTAACAAGTATACATAGTAAACCAAAACAAATTTCTACATGGTTAAGTACAAAACTACATTTGTTGAGAGATATTCTGGAGTCAGGTTGACCATGTAATTGGAACTCATTGTTAAAATTTTCAGCATGTCTTTATACTTCAGAAATTGGGTTTTTTAAAAAAATGCTATGTGGATTGCCTTCTTTTTACTTAAAGAACTGATAAAAAAAGGCTAAAGTATGTCCTCCATAAAGTTGTTTGTTTTCTCAGATATCCCATTGTTAAACATTTACCAGCACAACCCTGTCAGATGTGCCTGTTTTTTCCATATCTCTTCTAGCATTTGCCATATTCCTTTTCTATCAACTTTGCAAATCCAACAGATATGAGGTAGAACCTCAAAGACCCAGTGAAATTTTGAGAGACTGAGTTTTTAGATAAATGAAAAAAGAAAATATTAAAGACATCGAAAACTTGCAAACTCAATTACAAATGAAGGCAACCCAGAGTGTATCAACTCTTCACTAATATATCCACTTTTACATTTTATCCACAATGTTTCTGAGGATAATCTACCAAACATAAAGGACATCCTTAATGTCCTGCAGAGTATTCAAAGAGAATAGGCAGGATTTCACAAACAACTTACCGCAAAAAGCTGTATATTTATCATGAAAAAGCTGACTCATAGATGTAAAGAATACAAAATGCCATTGCATTTCTAATTCGTTGTCTCCAAAAAAGCATGGTCTTTGCTTTTTAATTAAACTTTATTTTATTTTTCTATCAACAAAATTCTACCCTCTCTCCCTCCCATCCAATCACCACCACAATTGAGTATGAAAGGAAAATAAATCTCCTGTTACATATATACTCAAGCTAAACAAATATTAGCATTGACTAAGTAAAAAAAAAAAAAAGAATACTGTGTATGCATATGTGCGTGATCCTCTACTTTGCATCTCTCCGCTCTCCATTAGCAAGTGGGTAACATCTTTCATCATTAATCCTTTGTAATCTTGTTTGATCACTGCTCTAATCAGACTTTCCAAGTATTTCAAAACTATTCTTATTGTTGTAACTGTGCAAATTGTTTTCCTGGTTCTTCTGTTCATGTTGCCTTGCATCAGTTCATACAAATCTCTCCAGTTTTTTTGGAAATCATCCCATTAATCATTTCTTTCAGAAAAATAGTATTCAATCACATTTAAATAACCACATTTTTTTTCAGTTAGTCTCCAATTGATGGGTACTTCTATAGATTTCAATTCTTTGCAACCTCAAAAAAAACTATAAATATTTTTGTGCATCTTTAAATTTAGTTTTACTTATGTCTGATCCATCTCTTAATCTATTCTGCTTTAATTTTCTCTTTTTCCATTCTATGTCTCAGTTGAGTAAAATGTATTTCCGTGTCCAACTCTGTATATGTACACTATTACATCCTTTGGCCAGATCAGATGAAAATGTGGTAAAAATGTTACCTGCGCCACTGACTTCTTCCTTGTTTGTGTGGAATTACACTTATGTACTTTGATTATTTGACATTTTTTTAAAACCTTTCTTTCCCTTCCCCTCTCCTATCACCAGTGAATACACCTTTCAATTTTTCTTTTAATATCTTTACTATACAACAGAACCATTCTCACTTTTTATATAATTAAACTCCCTTTATGACCTCTAGAGGATAAAATTCAGATGATATACATGTATCATCTCCCCATATTACAATATAAACAGATTATCTTTATTTAATCCTTGATCATTGTCCATTTGTGTTTACAGTTTTTAACGTTCTCTTAACTCCTGTATTTGAATTTCAAAGTTTCTATATACTTCTGGTATTTTCATTAGAGATGCTTGGAAGTCCCCTATTTCATTACAAATCCATTTTTTCTTCTGTAGGATTATATTTAGTTTTATTCGATAAGCTATTCTTGGCTCTATGTCTATGTCCTTTGCCTTCTCGAATATAGTATTCCAAACTTAGTGGTGGCTACTAAATCATGTGGGATTCTGACTGTGGCTCATGGGTACTTGAATTATTTCTTTCTAACTCTTTACAGTAACTCCTTTGACTAAGAAGCTCTAAATTTTATCTCTGGCATTCCTGGGAATTTTCATTTTGGAGTTTTTACGGGATGTGACTGTTGAATTTTTCTTTTTTTTCTTTTTTACATTTTTTACCTTAGTCATGTTGCATAGAAGAATTAAAATGAATGAGAAACCATAAAACAAAGCAAAACATAACACAAGAGAAAATGGTCTGCTTTGTTCTGCAATCCAGTTTCATAGTTCTTTCTCTGAATGTGGAAGGCATTTTGCCTCCAGAGTCTTTTGGGACTTTTTTAGGTCCTTACATTTCCATGAAGGATTAAATCTACAAGAAAAATTTCTCACGTACTGTGATTGGTTCTGTGTACAAAGTTCTCCTGGTTCTGTTCTTTCACTTAGCATCAGTTCATATAAGTCCTGCCAGACCTCCCTGAAGTCTTCCTGTTCATCATTTCTTACAGCACAATTGTATTCCATTACATTCATACACCACAACTTGTTCAGCCATTCCCCAGTTGATGGACACACCCTTGATTTCCAGTTCTTGGCCACCACAAAGAGAGCTGCTATAAATATTTTGTATGTGTATATATTTTGTAAATATTTTTATGATCACTTTGGAATACAATCCTAGAAGTGATATTGCTGAGTCAAAGTGTATGCACATTTTTGTAGCCCTTTGGGCATAGTTCCAAATTGCTCTCCAGGATACTTGGATCAGCTCACAGCTCTACCAACAATGAATTAGTGTCACAATTCTTCCACATCTTCTCCAACATTTTTTATCTTCCTGTTTTGTCATATTAGTCTATCTGATAAATGCGATATGGTACCTGAGAGTTGTTTTGATTTACATTTCTCTAATCAATAAGGATTTAGAGCATTTTTTTCATGTCAGTAGAGATAGGTTTAATTTCTTCCTCTGAAAACTGTCTGTTCCTATCCTTAGACCATTTATCAATCAGGCAATGACTTGTGTACTTGTAAATTTGACTCAGTTCTCTATATATTTTAGAATTGAGACTTTTTTCAAAGACACTAGTTACAAAAATTCTTTCCTAGTTTTCTGCTTCCTTCCTAATCTTGGTTGCATTGGGTTTGTTTGTGTAAAAACTTTTCAATTTAGTGTAATCAAAATAATCCATGTTGTACTTCATAATGTTCTCTATCTCTTGTTTGGTCAAAAATTTCTCCATTCTCCAAAAATGTGACAGATACAATATTCCTTGTTCCCCTAATTTGTTTATAGTATTAGTCTTTATAGCTAAATCATGTATCCATTTGGACTTTCTTTTTGTGTATGGTGTCAGGCATTACTCTATGCCCAGTTTCCACGATGCTGTTATCCTGTTTTCCCAGCAGTTTTTATCAAACAGTGAGTGCTTGGCCCAGAAGCTGGGTCCTTGGGTTTATCAAACAGTAGATTGCTGTATTTATTAACTACTATATCTTGAGTACCTAACCTATTCCACTGGTCTACTCCTCTATTTCTTAGTCAGTACTAAGTGATTTTGATGATTGCTGCTTTAAAATGCAATTTGAGATCTGCTATGGCTAGGCCACCTTCCTCATTATTTCTTTTCATTAGTTCCTGTGATATTCTGGATCTTTTGTTCTTCCAGATGAATTTTGATATTATTTTTCTAGCTGTAGAAAATAATTATCTGGTAGTTTGGTTGGTATGGCACTGAATACCCATGAGCAACTGATATTTTTCCACTTACTTAGATCTGACTTTGTGTGAAAAGTATTTTGTAATTGTGTTCATACAGTACCTGCATTTGTTTTAGCGGGTAGACTCCAAGATATTTTATAGTGTCTACTGTAAGTTTAAATGGGATTTCTCTTTCTATCTCTTGCTGTCGGGCTTTCTTAGTAATATATAGAAATGCAGGTGAGTTATCTGGGTTTATTTTGTAACCTGAAACTTTGCCAAAGTTGTTTATTATTTCAAGTAGCTTTTTACTTGATTCTCCAGAATTCTCTAAGTTTATTATCATATCATCTGCAAAGAGTGGTATCTTAGTTTCTTCTTTGCCTGTTCTAGTTCCTTCAATTTCTTTTTCTTCTCTTCTTGCTACAAGTGACATTTCTAGTACCATATTGAATAACAGTGGTGATAATGGACATCCTTGTTTCACCCCTGATCTTATTGGAAATGTATCTAGCTTATCCCCATTGCATATAATGCTTGCTGAAGGTTTCGGGTAGATACTGCTTATTATTTTATGGAAAGTTTCATTTATTCCTATGCTCTCCAGTGTTTTCAATAGGAATGGATATTATATCTTGTCAAAAGCTTTTCTGCATCAATTGAGATAATCATGTGGTTTCTGTTAGTTTTGTTGTTGACATGATCAATAATGCTAATAGTTTTCCTAATATTGAACCAGCCCTGCATTCCTGGTATAATTCCTACCTGATCATAATGTATTATTCTCATGATAAGTTGATATATTCTTTTTGTTAATATCTTATTTAAAATTTTTACGTCTATGTTCATTGGAGACATTGGTCTATAATTTTCTTTCTCTGTTTTGTCTCTTCCTGGTATAGGTATCAGAATCATATTTGTATCATAAAAGGAATTTGAGAGGACTCCTTCACAATTTTTCCCAGATAGTCTATATAGTATTGGAATTACTTTGTTCTTTAAATGTTAGATAGATACAAACATTGTATGTAAATCCATCTGGCCTTGTAGATTTTTTCCTAGAGAGTTCATTGATTGTTTTTTCAATTTCTTTTTCTGAGATGGGGATATTTAAGTATTCAACTTCCTCTTCTGTTAATTTGGGCAATTTATATTTTTTTAAATAATCATCCATCTCATTTAGATTGTCAAATGTACAAGCATACAGTTGGGCTAATTTCTACTTATTGTCTTAATTTCTTCATCATTGGAAGTGAATTCATTCTTTTCATTTTTGATATAGGTAATTTGGTTTTCTTTTTTTTAAATCAAATTGACCAAAGATTTATCAATTTTGTTGGTGTTTCCATAAAACCAACCCTTAGTGTGATTTATTAGTTCAATAGTTTTCTTAATTTCAATTTTATTAATCTCTCCTTTTGTTTTCAGAATTTCTAATTTGATATTTACTTGGGAATTTGCAATTTGCTCTTTTTCTTGCTTTTCAACTACATGCCCAATTCACCGATCTCCTCTTTCTCTATGTTATTGAACTAGGCATTCAATGATATAAAACTTCCCCTAAGAACTGCCTTTTCAGTATCCCATCAGTCTTAGTATGTTGTCTCATTATCTCTTGAATGAAGTTGTTGATTATTTCTATGATTTATTGTTTAACCCACGCATTCTTTAGGATTAGATCATTAGTTTCTAATTAATTTTTGGTTATCTTTCCATAGTCTTTTGTTACATATAATTTTTGTTGAGTTATGATCAGAGAAGGATTCATTCACCTCTGCCTTTCTCTACTGGATTATGAAGTTTTCATGCTCTAGTACATGGTCAATTTTTGTATATGTGTCATGGACTGCTAAGAAAAAGGTATATTCCTTTCTATCCCCATTCCGTTTTCTCCAGAAAGCTATCATATCTACCTTATCTAGAGTTTTATTTGCCTCCTTAACTTCTTTCTTGTTTATTCTGAGGTTAGATTTATCAAGTTCAGAAAGGGGGAGGTTAAGTTCCCTCACCATTATAGTTTTGCTGTCTATTTCTTCCTGTACCTCCCTAACTTCTCCTCTAAGTATTTGGATGCTATGCCACTTGGAGCACATA
Organism: Bettongia penicillata ogilbyi; assembly: GCA_023548195.1. Taxonomy (NCBI): domain Eukaryota; kingdom Metazoa; phylum Chordata; class Mammalia; order Diprotodontia; family Potoroidae; genus Bettongia; species Bettongia penicillata. The sequence continues at coordinate 559,686 of JAJHZJ010000551.1, read as the reverse complement.
TATTAAGTGATGATGTTACTTCATTGTTTATGGTGCCTTTTAGGAGGATGTAATTTCCTTCCTTATTTCTTTTGATTAGATCTCTTTCTGCTTTTGTTTTGTCGAGGTTAGTTTTGCTATCCCTGTTTTATTTTACATCAGCTGAAGCACAATATTTTTTACTGCAACCTTTTACCTTTATTGTGTGTTAATCCTCCTGTTTCAAATTTATTTCTTGTAAACAACAAATTGTTGAATTATAGGTTTTAATCCATTCTTCTATCTGCCTTACTTTTATGGGAGAGTTCATCCCATTCACATTCACAGTTCTGATTGCTATCTGTGTCTTTCCCTACCTTCTCTTTCCTCCCATTTGTGCTTTTAGTTCTCCCTTCTCCCTTCTTCTCCACAATAGATTTTTAATTTTTGACCACTGCCTCCCTCAGTCTTCTCTCCCTTCTTTCATTCCCCCTCCCTTCTACTGCCCTTTTTTCCTTACTACTTCTTCTCTCCCTTTTAGCCTCTTCTCCCTTTTCTTTCCCCTACTACTGCCTATTGAGCTAGTTAGATTTCTATACTTAACTGATTTTGTTGTTTCCTCCTTGAACCAAATCAGATGAGAGTAAATCTCAAACAATGTTCATCTCCCTCCCCTCTTTCTCTCTACTGTAACATTTTTGTGCCTCTTCCTGTGATGTAATTTACCTTTTTCTGCCTCCTCCTTTTCACATCTTCATATTACAATCCCTTCACACCTTTAAATCATATTTTTATCATGACATTGCTTATTTTATACCCATTCCCTGTACAATTCTCAAGAGCAAAAAGTATCATCTTCCCTTATATGGATTTAAACAGTTTGTCTATAGTGAAAAACAAGTTATTTTTCCCCCATTTACCTTTTTATGCCTCTCTTGAGACTTGTGTTTGAAGATCAAATTTTTTATTGAACTTTGGCCTTTTCATCAGGAAGTTCTGGAAATCCCTTATTTCATTAAAAGTCCATCACCTTGCCTGAAATATGCTCTCTGTTCTCTCACCCTGTGGTGCTTTAGTAGGGGTCTTATGCCCACACAAACATTTTTAGCACTGGAATGTTCTCTGAACCAGAATTCATCACTAGGGTCCACAGACCTCTCTATCTTTCTAAGAAGACCTCAGCTCTGGGCAGGGGTGGAAATAACTCCCTGTGATTTTTTTTCCCCTTGGATTTACCTATCAGAATTCAACCTTGTGAATTTTCTAGATCTCTTTGGAGGAGTTTGAGGTTTTCTTGCCAGGGGTTATGAGGGTCTTGCTGTAATTGTTTCTCCTGTTCTACCATGTATATTCCATCAAAAAATAAACATTGAGTTGGTAGAGCAAAATATCACTTTATTTTTTAAAATTAATTGTTTTAGTTTTCAACATTCACTTCCATAAGTTTCAAATTTTCTCCCCCTCCTTTCCCCTCCCTCTCCAAGATGGCATGCAATCTCATATGGACTCTACACATACATGCCTATTAAACACATGAAACATCACTTTAAAGACTTATCTCAAGCAAGATATCTTCCATCCATATGTCAAAGTTATAAAAGACATCCTAAAAGATAATAATAGGTGGAACTTTGATTAATTACACTGCTTATTAATATCAAATGTGGTATAAAACAGGGTGATATGTATATGTATATATATATATATACATATATACACACACACATATAGTCGCTATAAGTGCTTGCTACTGTTTGAGGAGTGACACAGGGTAAAAGTCAAAGAGTGCTTTCCTGTAGAGTTGAAACAATTTAGCAAATATTTATTAAGTGTAAACTATATGTACTGAGTAAACCCCAGGTTCACTTAACCAGTTAATATCAACTAACATTTACCCAGGGCTATTTACTGAGAAGATATAACAAGAATATGAGTACAAATATATTCCTCTGAATTGAGATATATTTTCTCCAATATGCCTCAATCTATGGAAAAAAGTGGGTTCAAAATTAAAGCAGTTTGCTACAATTTCCCCACCAAATTCAATTCTGAATTGTACATTGCCACTATGTGAGTTGTTACTTTGCAGCAGGATAGGTCTCAGTTGCTGGGTCAATCAACTCCTGGGCTGTTCTCTCTTCAGAGCATCACAGGCTCTGCCAGGGACTCCTGTCACAGGATCTTTGGTCCTTCAAACTTTTGAGTTTCACAAGATTATTCTGTCTTCAAAATTCTCACCCAAGAGCAGAAATAGGCAAAGACAAAGAGGCAAAGAGTAAAGGTCCACATTCAGGGGCTTGATGTCAGCCTTGGTCAAGAGAGCCTGGAACTTTTTTGATCTAGGGCATTGCAGAATGTCTTCCTCCCTCTAAACAGTGAGGCAGGAAAGAAGGAAAATGAAAGTCCTTAATTCCAGATTATTTTGTAACCTATCATTTCTCTTCATTCTACTCTTTTAAAATTTTCTATACAAGACTCAAGATGTTACATTAGGCTATGGTTCACTACATTTTCCATGAGGAAGTATTCCTATATGGGTTGACTATACTTTAGTCTACTTCTTGACTCATTATCATATTCATTCTCAACTTGCCAAGTTCTAAAGTAAACAAGGGTTGTGTTTGAGAATTCATTAATTTAATTCCTAAAATTGCAAAATCTTTCTCACTAAAGAGTTATCTTTGAATTTCCACCCTAGATGATTGAATAATATTTATTTAATGGACTGAAGAATATTTTCCTATAATCATTTGCTCATCTTTTTCTTTAATTTACACTCAAAGTTAATAAGTCTCTTTCTTTGTTTCTGTCTCCCTCTCCATTCATACACACACATACACACACACACACACACACACACACACCATTCATCCATCTATCCCTAATCTCTTGGTTTTAAATAAACATAAAATTTACTGACTCTTTAATTTATTAACAATATAGTCAATGATAACACAATGACATAATTATTCAGAATGTTCTATTTTTGAGAAAAAATCACAGCTGAAATTCTATCAAATTCTCTGACTTATTTCTGGAACAGATTCCTCCCATTCAAGTCTCAAAATTATAAGCAAATTCTCTCAGAAATGCTTTTCTTAAACAACAGAGGGTTAAAATCAGTTTTCTCAGGGAGTAATTTTTTTGTTTTGCTTTGTTTGGTTTTCTCTATTCGCTGGCCATCTTTTCCCAAGCATGACAGGAAACAGTCTGTTAAGAATGTCAGTTAACCTGCCAAGTGTCTTTAAAGATGACAGTTAAAACTCTTTGTTTTCTCAAAGACTCTTCATAGATTAAAGTTATAACTCACATACTCCTTAATGACTACTCAGGGAATGTCAGTTGGTTGCAGTGTAAAGGTCCAAAATCTCTTAAATCTTCAGTAGCAGCATATCCATACGGAAGGGTATTGGAACTGGTTTTACACAGGTAAATATTAATAGGACAATCATATCAATGTAACTCTACATGCCTACCCCATAGACATTTGGAAATAGCCCAAAACCTCTTTATCAACTGTATAAAATATTTAAAAATGTTCATGTCCTAACCAAAGGAAGAAAGTCCTAGGATTGTTCAACAGATGCCTGCTATTTTGTGTGAACTTTAGAAGTTAAGGGCAATGATGTATAATTTGCTAAGGGAGTATTTGGCACTTTCTGAGTTGGCTTCTAGGCTAGGGAGTATTATATAAGTACCAAGAATGGTTCGGTCACACAAATTTGTCTCTAAAATGGGGATTACAGCGTATCAGTGCAGCCAGGTGGACATTTGGACTTGAAGCAAGGATTTTAAGTCCCTAGAGATCAACTACTATGCTTTTAATAGATATGATTTTTTAGTCCCAGGACATCCCTATGTATAGCCATAACTTGAATTATTGAGCTTAATCAGCATTTTTTCCTTCACTCTAGAAAACCACTGACCCTTTAATTTTCAGAAATATTTTAATTATGCAGATTCTCATGTTTTATGTGTCTTCATTATACTCCTTGTGGCCATGTACAAGCAACTCAAGCTATAATAAATGGCATTTTCAACATTAAATGATGTGTGGCATTAAGAAGGGAAGGTATGTAAAAAAACATGATGAAAATGAAATTAGGATAAGTTGCTCTTTGCTCTGACTGGAAATAATCTTTTTGGAATAAATTGTGTTTTTAGAATTTATGAAAACAGCCGCTCAAGGAGCACAGTGGGAGTTATTACATCTTCCAAATTACCCTCCAAATGATGTATTTCTGATGTCTTAATTAGGTTTGGATATTTTTGAGCTATTTGGCTCAAGAGAGAAGCACATTTTCTGGTTTTCATGAAAAAAATACTATTAGAAATGTACTTAAAGTGAAATTGTCCTACTCTTGATTTCCCATCATGCACTATTTTGAAAACTTTTCCATGTGAAATGAAATCTTTTCAGTCTCAAACATCTCAATAGAGGTAGGAAATCACCTTCATAAAGGTAAATCAAATTTTAGCAAAATTTAACCAATTTAAAAAACACATAATCCTACCCCAAATTGAGGGCTTTTAAAAAATTTTACATGATGTGATTTCTCTTTTGGGAGGAGAAAACTTTTTGCTTTCCTTAATAGTTGCTATTTGACCTTACAAATACCATAGCCCACAAATATGTGAATATTTGAACCTGCTCCTCCAACCTGTTTATAATTTAACACAAGGTTGGAGCTAGGTGGTGCAGTGGATAGAGCACCAGTGGAGGAGTCAGGAGGACCTAAGTTCAAATCTCACCTCAGACACTTGACACTCATTAGCCATGTGACCTTTGGACAAGTCACTTAACCCCAATTGCCTCATCCTGGGTCATCTCCAGTCATCCTGAGGAATATCTGGTCACTGGATTCAGATGGCTCTGGAGGATAAGTGAGGCTAGTAGCCTTCATAACCCTCCCTCACTCAAAACAAAGTTAAGTGCAAGTTATGTCATTATTTCTCTGATGGCATGGTCTTCTTCAGCAATGAAGGACAAACACACACAATTTAACACAAAGGTTTTAAAGAATTAACTCAGATCATGACTTTTCCATAATCACATGACTGTTAAATGTCAGTGACAGGATTTGAACACAGACATTCTTGACTTTAGGCTCAATATTCTATGTGTTATTTTAAGCTATTTCACTAGACTAATCTAAGGAAAATATTCATGCCATGAGGTAAATCATACATGTACTCTATTTTTTATTTTAAAGACAATAAAGGGTCTGAGATCACAAACTACATTTCTAAATAGTTCTAGTAGCAGTTAACATTTCATAATATCATTAGTTTAGAGTGGGAAGGGGCTTTAGAGATCCTCTCATATAATCCCTTTATTTTGCCAAGGAGGAAACTGAGGTGCAGAAGATTTAAGCAACTCTCTCAAGACCATACAGTTAATAAGTAGTTTACTAGGAATTGAAAATAGGTACCTGAACCCCAAATCCAATACTTTTTACAACAATATACTGCCTAATTTTTTAAATCAATAACTATTCCTTTTAGAGTTAAGTTTTTCCCAATTTATATCTGAAATTTCACTTTACTTCAAACCTCCTGGTGAGACGAATTTTTGTAATTAAATAAAAATGAGTAGAATTATGTCCATCCATCTATATGCACACATAATATATAAAAAAGATTTCTTTTAAACTGTCACTGGGGATACTTGATTGATGATCTGTTGACCTCATATAAGTGTGGACAATAAAAACTACTTAATCCTATGAGCTTTTGAATATTTAGGTGTACCAAAAATATATTTGTATACATTCATAAGTAGTATAGGTCTGAAGTTTTCAGAGGAATAAGGCTGTCAGATTTTGAAGGAAACTTGACATAGAATTGTGTAGAATTATTAGTAAGTTGAATTTTTTCCCTTTTGAAAAACTACATTGAAAGTACCACTGAACACAAGACTAAGAGGAGGAGCTAGCTTCCTCCTTGCTGTCATTTTCAGACACATCTTCTGCCACTATTATTCATTCACTACCTCTCTTTCGAAGTTCGTTCCATTCTCTCCAAATCCTTGTTATTTATGAAGTAGAGATATGACTTTTAATGGAAAAAATGTTTAAATAATTCTAAACCAAATAATTCTAGTTAGTAGTCATAGAGTCACAGTATAGAACACCCTCCAAGATAATTCTCTAGCTTTCATTTGCATTGATGGACAGGATTTCCAGAAGGAAACTTTTTGTCTCTCTCATCAGAGATCTAGGGATGACAATGAGGGCAGCTATTTCTAGTACTCTTGCTCACAACACCCTACCCCCAGCACCCATGACATATTTCTCATAGATAATCAGCCAGCGTTAAGTTACTTTTAAGAATAAGTATAGCAACTGCAGTTGTTCCAGAAGTTTTCCGCTAAACAGAGGGAATACACTTTCGCTACACACAAAATTTCACTTGGACAGTGTATTCAAATGTAGACAGAACATGTAGGCAAAGGGTAACCCCCTCCACCCCCACCAGTTCCATGAATTCCCCCTGGATGTAGTTCTCTGTGTTGCTGAACTTATAGAGTTCTGAAGTTGCCTTCCATCTCACTGTCTCTCAGCTCCTGAGCCATATGTTATTATCAGCTATTTCTGCTCCAGGGAAACTTGTGCCAATGAAGGTTGGGACTTCTTGTTGTCCAGTGTTTTGAAGTTCACATGGTGTAATGTTGATGGAATGGGAAGATCTTTCCTGCCCATTAATTAATCTATGTGACCTGCTTTGAGCTTGGCCTCAGCTGACTGCTGTGATACAGCCTGAGTCACACAAAGCCTGACTCACATGACATGGTAGGAGGAGCTTGCCAAACAGGTACAGCAGGAAGGGTGGAGAAGGAAGTGAGTGTGAGGCAGAGCTGGGACAGAGTGAGGCAGAGCTGAGGCAGAGCAGCTAGGCTGAGTGAGAGAGGGAGGAATTTTGCCTAGAGGAGTTTGTTTGTGGGGAGGTCTAAGGGAGGGAAGGCTTGGGAGTATTGGTGCTCCCTGGATTGGTGATAGTTATAAACTTCTTTGTTACCATGGTGGAATTGACTTTCTGGTATCTGAATAAATATTTTGGTTTTGTCTTGGAGGAAGAAAATTGTTTATATTTTGAGAATTTACCCTGGAAATAGGCATGCACATTCATAGCAGCTGCTATGGGTATTGCATTGGAGTTATTTGTCACCATTTGGTCAATGGGGAGAGTGAAGAAAGAAACCAAATATTCCTCCTTTCTTCTCCTCCTATCCCCTAATTGGTTTCTCACCAAATGATCCTTCATAGCTTAATTGGACTTCATCTGGAATATGCACTTTTGAAATGACTTTCTGTTTTATACATAATACCAGAGTTACATCTCATTTTCACAGTCACAAGATTTTTTCTGTGTGGTGTCTGTTTTCATCTAACGATTGAAACACTTAATTCATCACAAATTGATTAAGGGTTTATTTATACCTAGTTTATACATTTGAGTAATTTATTGGTTTAATCCAGCTGTCAGCCTTCTATGATAACATTAATTAAGGTTTGGATGGAAACTCTTACTTTTAGAATAGGATCATAGATTTCAATACTGAAAGAACTTTAGAAGTCATCCAGTCCAATTCTTTCATCTTCTGGAAAAAGAACCTGAGGCTTGCCCAGTTTTTTTCCCTCATATTTATACATACACCATCATCCCTCCAAAAATTTAAGGGTACCAAAATTTTTTTTTAGGATTTAATGGATTATCTTCAGGAGAAAGTTACATCTCAGTGAACATTAGGAGATGGAAAGAATGAGAGAAATAGTTATACAATGAAAGAGATGTTAAATAAGTCAGAGTTCCAGAAGGAAAGAGAAGGGAGAAGAGATAGGGACTGGAGAGAATTATATTGACCTGGAGGGAGAAGAAAGTGATGAAATAAGTAGTTGGAAAAAAGGTTGGGGGAAAGTCAGGAAAGACACAAGATCACCAAACACTACATTCGTCTCAGTGAACTTGCTGAGCATCACACAAAACCCACATCTGGCCATTCAGGGCACAACTCAGACTTTCTTTAATGTCCCCCCTCCCCTGACTATGGAATATTCCTGGTAGTGGTTTATATCTGTACTGAGAATTATGTTCTTAAGAAAAAAAATCCCACTAGGTAGCTAAAAATAGAAAACTTTCAAAATTACAAGGTAGCTGCCAACTCTCCAGAAACATTCATTTCTTTAAAATTGGTGGTTGTTGTCCTATGTTCAAGGAAGAAAAAAGACAACAGAGACAAAAGTTCAATTAAACAATTGCACCCATTGCCAGCAGGAGAGGGGGAGAAACTCCCAATGCCCTTGATGGAAGTCCAAGGAAGAGAAAGCTCTTCCAACAGTTGCAGCAGAAAAGAACCCGCAAAGACAGAGTTTTTCTATAGTTCTTATAAACTACTAAGGAGAAAGGTTTTTTATACAAGACTATGCTCCCAACAACCCTCAGTGTCCAGTTATCTTTGGCACACCCCTCTCCCCCAGTCACCGTAACTCATGGGCACTAATCAGGAGTTGTGTTGACTCAACAAGGTTTCATGCATCGCAGTAAAGGTCTGAATCACATGCCCATTTCCAGTCTAACAGATTAAGGGTTCTGATAATTGCTCCTGCAATATATTATTTTCCTTAAGCACGAGAATTGCCTTGTTCAAGGACATATTATAATTTATATTTTGTTCTACTGATTCAATTTTTTGTATTCAACAAACAGTATTCATAGTAAAATCTCATATTCTTATTTTCATTGTGTGACTGTGAAGCTGTAGGTTTCTGTCAATCATCTGCAAGATCTGCCTGTTCTCTTCTAATATTTGTAGATTATTCTCAGGTAGATTTTACGGAAAATTTATAGTGATAAGAAAAAGGGAAGGAGTCAATATTTGCTAATATCCTCTTTACTGACACTTTTGCTTGATATTTCTCTCCATTTAGGTCCTTTAAAAATTGATTACCTCAATGCTTTCACAATTGCATCACTTCCAGAATGTTTCTTCCGTGTATACTTGGCCTGGTTCAGTCGCTCTTTCTGATATCCTCTTTCTGACCACCACATCTACTTTCTCATTGGTCTAATACTCTGGTCCCTTTTTAAAAATAAAATGTAATCAATCTAATTAACTTTAATTAAGGTTATTTGGTGGATCTATAGAATTGAATTTTCATCTCCGGGCAGCCAAAAAAGAGTCAGTGGGGTGTAATGGCTAGAGAACTTGCTTTAGAGGCAGGAAGACCTGGATTCAAGTTCTAATTCTGAACATAAGGCTGTATGACCCTGGGCAAGTCACTGAACCCCTAGGTGCTATATATAACTCTAAAACTTTACATTGTAAAGAAGATGCCTAATCATAATGGCAGAAAGAGTTGCTTCATTTGATAGATACTTCTACTATTTAATGACTTCTATTTGTGCCTGGCCTTCTGTACTACTGGCTCACTGCCCAGATAGATATTCCCAGTATAAGCAATCCCTCACTCCATCTTGTATTATCAAAGCTTTTCTAATTCTCTCTCTCTTTTTGTTAGCTCCAGACACAGTGCTTCTGGGAAAAAAATCAACCAAAAGAAAAAAACTAAACATCTCAGTGAGTGTTAAATCTATGTCTAATTCTATTCTGGTGTTCTTTCTCTACTTAGTTGTTTCCCCCAATTATATTCCCCGTAAGTCCAACCCCTACGAGCAAACTGTGGTGGTGAGCACTGTTTATAAAGGCAAAGTAAACATTTAAAAGAAATGCAAAAAAGTAAACAGACTTTGCCTTTTCCCCCTCACCCTGTGCCCAGAAGAAAAGGATGTAAATGTCCCCTGAAGGAGCTCAAGGGAGGGAGTGAGATGCAGGGCTACCATTTTGGAGTCTGTAAGGGATGAGAGAGGGAACAATCAATAACATAGGTTCTGTCCAGCCTCATCACTTGTGAGCTCAACTTTAGTAGTCTCCCTCCCTCAGTCCTCCTTTTTTTTCTGGAGGTGTTTTTGCTTTCTTGGCTGCAGGTGACTTCTCATAGTTTCCGTTTTTCCAGCTTCCTGTGACTTTCTCCAGTCACCCTTTCTCCAGCTTGGAGCTGCTTTTGCTTCTCCCACCAGGAGCTGATTATAATATTTCACATTTCTACTTTTAGTAGTAATTTATAGTAATTTTTTTTTGAAAAACTGTCTCTTCTTATCTATAGAAGATCGTTCCAAGAAAATCCCTCCCCAAAGAACAAGAAACTAGAAATTTAGCATGCAAGATTCTTTACATTATTTGAATATGTAATTATTTCTTAGACTGAAAAAGATTATCTCCATGAAAAAATAAAGGTTAGATTTTCTGTCATACACATATGTGTACACACATATGCATGTACATATATATGCATATATATACATATAATATATATGAAGGCAGAAACCAGATTCTGTCATAAGATCTTAAGCAACATGGTCTATTGAACAGCAAGGACCAATAATCAATTTCTCAACCAATATAATGCCTTTAAATTAGTCTTTCCCTTTGAGGCATGCAGAAAGACTATGTTCAATACTTGGAAATATAATTTTCACATCCAACACCCTGAATTTGTAGAATAAGTCAAGAAGATATAGAACAGGAATAAAATATGGAACCATAAAAGAAACCCTAATATAAAATGTCATAAATATTATTATCCTCATTTTATATATGAAGATATAGAGGCTAAGGGTAGATAAACCCATGGTCACATAGCAAGTTAGTTTTTTATCTGGGATTAGAACCCATAATTCTTGACTCAATCCAGAATGTTTTCTAAGCCTTCATGACTCATACTTGGAACTCCTCCTCTTTACAGATAGGGCCCATATTTAAGACAGTAGGCAAATGACTTTAGTAAGTGTTTAAATGCTTTTCCCACCTTCAAACCCCATATGTGAACTGACTGGTAACATGTTATCATCAACGTATATATAATGATGAGCAGTAAGGGCAACTGAGGACTGAAAAAAAAGAGAAAATATTTTCTAAGGATAAGAATAATGGTTACTGATTTAAAGGGAAAGATTCTGGAAGGTTTTGCTCTCATTTTGCACAGGGAAAATTGTACAGGGAAATGTGATTTATTTTGCTTGAAAAACAGTGCTTATTAGAGTTGGTGCCATGAAGAGCAACTGAAAACTGGAGAGAGTGGAAGCCCTCTTAAAAATGCCATGCCCTGGCCCATCTTTGACCAGAAAAGGCATAATTTATTGTCATGAGAATTCTAACATTTATTGTAAGAAGCTCAGAGGATTTACTTACATTTTGGGGTCTAATGGTTGGACTTGCTGTATGATTTGTCTTCTTTTAATAAAACTTTCTTCTATAATATGGTGAACATTGAGAGTTGGTTTCAATATAGTTAGAAATACCAAGTTTAGATTTTCCCTGATTTCCTCGGTAGAAGTCGTGACTCTAGAAAGTAAGAAAATTCTGTGTGTGTACTGGGGCTTATTATGTCATGGGCAAGTCTCTGAGCCATTGCTAACGTATAGATGAGTTTCAAGAAGAAGAGATTGAAATGGAAGAAAGAATTTACTGCTACTTTTACTCCTATTGAATCACTGGTGGATACTTTGGAACATTTTAAATAATCCTATTTTGAGTATTTAAAGAATAATTTCTTACTAAAACTAAATATCATATACTCCTTAGTAACTTATCCTCACTCCAATCTCCATTTTATTAAAAGAAAATAAATTTTACTTGGGATTCAAGACAATGTAGATATATTTTTCTGTAATAAGAAGCCTTGAGAGTAAAACATTGGCAATCTTTTGGAATTTACATCTTATACAGCAATATCTTGAACTTCCTCCCTTTTACATATAATTTCTTTTTCTTCACTTTTCATATTTTTATGCCAGAAAAGAGACCGTAATTTTACTTCTGTTTTTCACAAAGACCCCAAATGTTCTTTTTTCCATTCGGTTGATTGGTTGGTTGCTGTTCTTCGTTCTCAAAGAGGACCAAAATGACATTACCATGATAAAGTGAAATTTCAATGTGTCTGACTGTAGCTGATCAGACTAATAGGAGCTTGGAATGTTCCATCAAGGTTGGGCACACATAGTCTGTGTGCATATTTGGGGTGGATACTCCAAATTTGCACATTCTATGTTTACTTTGTGCTGTCTCAATTCTGCTTTGCTCATAGAGCACAGCACCCTTTCTGATGTGGGCATGCCATGTTGAGCAGTCCTGTGCCAGTGCCTCCCATGTTGCACAAACAAATCCAGAGTTCTTGAGAAAGACCTTGAGAGTGTCCTTGTAACGCTCCTTCTAACCATCATGTGATCACCTGTCCCATGTGAGCTCTCTACAACATGGTATTTTTGGCAAGCATACATTTTGCGTTCAAATAATGTGGCCAGCGCGTTGAAGTTGCACTCTTTGAAGCATAGTTTGAATGCTTGGCAGTTTAGTTTGAGCAAGGACCTCAGTGTCTGGTACCTTAGCCTACCAAGTGATCTTCAGAATCTTCCTAAGACAGTTCAAATGGAAGCGATCCAGTTTCCTGGCGTGAGGTTGGTAGGCTATTCATGTTTCGCAGGCATAATGAAGTCAGCACAACAGCTCTGTAGACCTTCAGTTTGGTCGTCAGTCTAGTACCCCTTCTCTCCCATACTTTTCTTCAGAGTCTCCCAAACACTGAGCTAGCTCTGGCAATATATGCATCAACCTCATTGTTGATGTGTATATCCCTGGAATGTACACGACCAAGGTAAGTAAACTTATCCACAGCATTCAAAACTTCTCCATTTGTTGTGACTGATGGTTCCATATATGGATGGTGTGGTGGCTGATGAAATACCTGTGTTTCCCTGGTGTTAATTATTAGGCCAAAATTTGCACAAGCTGCAGAGAATTGATCCATACTTTGTTGTATCTCAGCTTGAGAGGCTGCATTGAGTACACAATCATCTGCAAACAGAAAATCATGCATCAACACCCCCTCCAATTTTATCACTGTGTATGTATCTTACAGGTGAACTTTGCTTTGTACAAGTGACAAAATAAATTTCACTGAGTGTTTGCTTACTAGTGTCAATCTCTCGTTTTATCCTTTTCATTAATAGAAAATAGAAAGAGTATAGTAGAGTAGAAAAATATTGGATTTGAAGTCACAGTATTTGGTGTCGGTTGTTCCACTTAATACTTTTTGTGACAGGTTTAAGTTTCCTCAAAAAAATGAGGATATCATTTACTTCCAGTGGTGGGAGTACATTGATCAAAGTAAATATCAAAGCACTGAACCAATCCTTCTTGCTCTGATTATTAGTGGTAGCACGAGTAGCTACCAGATAAATGTCAACGAAAATGATGCAGTCTAAGAAAAAGGTTTATGATCCTTAGAGGCTCAAGTTTAGATCCCAAGAGAGCATCTTCCAAGACCAAATTTCAGTTCAGTTCCCATCTGCATTAGTTATGGGAATGTCTTCACTGAGGGTTCCCCATACCAGTAAAATCACAGGACTAGATAAAGTATTACCAATCACAATTTGACGTATCTATTTATGTGTGTATACACATTACAACCTTACCAACCAACTTTCAAACATATAATAGGTTGACTCCTTTGCTCTAAATAACTCAGTACCAATTTATCAGAACCAGAGCAATCCATGCAGATATAATCCCCAGGTGAACTACTTTAGTGAGGATGTAAAATCAAGGATTTAGAAAGAATTCAGCTTCACTATTAAATTTCCTAAATTGTGGTAAGACAATGTCTTTAAAAAACAAAGTATTATTTTTGCTATTGTCAGAATTTTTTTCTCAATACCATCACAGTGCACTGGGACATTTACCCAGGTATTAAATATACTTTTAAGTATATTGCATGAGAAGCTAGTGTTTTTTAAAGTCATTACTACTGTCATATTTTATAGCAATAGCTGAAATAACCTTTTGCAAAGCACTTTAATATTTCATTTGAGACTCACAACAACTGTTTTAGGTAAGTATAACATTTTTTGTTATTTTTTTATAGATGAGGAAAAACTCAGAGCAGTCTTAATGCACTTACAGTTACTGCCAGCATTGAGATTTGAACTCATGTCTTAGAACATGACTACATCAAATGACTTTAAACATCACTAAAACAATATTCCATCCTTTTTAGTGGTTAACATTATATAACAGAAATATTTTGGAGATGAAAAATAAACTTAAATTTCATTCTTCTTGATGAAGGGGTGGGAGGGGCTTTGGGGCATACACACACACACACACACACACACACCATATATATATATATATATATATATATATATATATACATATATATATATGCGCATTCAGATAATTGCCCTATACTCTGTAAGTTTATACATCTATCTAAAATTGTGCTAAGAAAATAAAATGAAGTTGACTTCTATTTTGCTTAAGGTGATACATTAGAGAGAAACTCCTTAAACATTGCTGATTCATGAATCTTTTATGAATTTCTGAATTACTACAAGGATTCATTAGAATCCTTAGTACAACACATCTAGAATCTAGACTAAAGAAAATCTTTACACAATTATTAAGGAAAAAACTGTGTGTACACCACATAACTTATTTTCCCATCTTTGTTTTAAATAACTGGATTTATATCTCTGTTCTCCATCCTCCACAAACAAAATAAATAAACCTACAGCCAGATATTTTAAAATGTAATTGTTTCATAAAAGTGTCCATACCAATACTTTTTGTTGTTATTTACAAAATGCAAAATTTATTTTGCTTTCATTTTATGTTGTTAGAATATAAATGTTAATCAATATTTGAATTATTGTTTTATTGAATATAATAATTCTATTTCATCTACCCTTGATGATGACAAATATGCCTTTTATCTTACCTTGGAAATGTGATTTAATGGAATGAATGGTGAACTAAGAGGTATGTCTGACTTTTGTGCCATTCCCTTTAACTACTCGTTCGCTCAGTTTCCTCATATGTCAGTGAAGGACTTAACTAGGAGAGGGCTAAGATTTCTATCAGTTTTCATATTCTATGATTCAAGTATGTGGCTGTATATGTTATCCTGAATTTATACAATATTGTGCTTTTCTCTTTTGAAGCTTGTATGTTATTGTAGATCTCCAGAACAGTGTTTGAATAAGAGCAAAAAGTTGAATGGTTCATATATTACTAAAAAGAAATAATGATGCAGAATGTCTGTCACCCTTAGCTTATTTCCTGGTAAAATGGGAAAGTTTAGACTAGATAATCTCAGTGATCTCTCCCATGCTAAAACTATAAGGGCCTATTTTATTTATTCATTGGAAAGTTAAAAGGCAGTGAAATAATTTGTCACTTTAAAAAAAGAAATAAGATGCAACCTCTCCTCTCCATCAACTTCCCAATTAATTTAAAACTTAAAGAATTCCTTTAAGAAAGGAGGAGGAAAAAGAATGGGCTCCTTTTAGGTAGAGAAACTGAAGCACAAGGATTTTATGCTGTCTTTAAGGTTATCTTATTAGCCCATTGTATAAAGTGCTGCTACAATGTCTTGCATTCATTAAGTATTTGTCTATGTATTAATTGATTGTCTCACAATAAATGGGAAAGCTGAAAATGGAACTTAGGCTCTCTAATTCATGCACCAGTACCATGCTATACCAACCCATCTAAACAGATTTGTTTTCTGATGGGGGACATTTTGAAAGTCATAAATTTTTGGAAGGAGGATAAAGTTGTAGGAAATGTAAATGTAAGTGATATCATACTGTGCTGATTGGTTAAGAATATTTACCAAAACATGCTTCTAGTAATAAATTGTCAAAATATATTTATTAAGTGCCTATTAAATACTAAGAATTCTGCTAAATATGAGGATGAGAGAAGGTACCTAGTATCTACTTTGGTAGAAAAAACAAAAAAAAATTGGAATGAAGAGTGATGTGAAATGAGATGTTTGAGATGTCTCTCTAGTAGTCTCCTCTCTTTGAATGGAGGGTAAAGAATTCATAACTTCCCCCTTCAATTAGAGGGGGAAGGTATTGAACTGATGATAAGATATCCCAATGAAGAGTTTACTAAGGGCATGTTAGAGGAGTCAGAGAAGTAAAAAATGAGTGCAGTCAGATGGAAAGTCAAAAAGTCAGATGGATGCATCATTCAGTCATTTTTCAGTTGTGTCCAACTCTTCATGACTCCATTTGGTGTTTTCTAGACAAAGATAATAGAGTGGTTTGCCATTTCCTTCTCCAACTTATTTTACAGATGAGGAAACTGAAGCAAACAAGTTAAGTGACTTGCCCAGGGTCACACAGCTAAGTGTCTGAGGCCAGCTTTGAACTTAGGATGATAAATATTCCTGACTCCAGACCCAGAATTCTATCCATTGTGCCACTCAGCTGCCCCAATGAGGATATATACATGTTACAAGTAACATTTATAAATGTTATATATGTATGGGTCCAAATGAAGCTGACTCTTTACATAAATGTTAATTATGTCTACACAAGTCTCTTATTGTAGAGCAATTTAGACTTGATTTAGATGGTGAATTCAGTGATTTTGATTTGTAGAAATATGTTATCCTTTGCCTTAAACTTCAGAAACTGGACTTTAAGGGGCCAAGATGGCAGAGTAAGTAGTAAATGACTGTAAATCTCCCATATTCACCTCTAAAAAAAACCATAAAATAGGTCTCCAAAATAAATCCTAGGACATCTTAACGAGCAAAAAATGGGGTGAAACAATCTTTAAGCCCAAAAAGCTTGGAAGATCAACAAGAAAAGTCTTTCTCACTTGAGTAAAAGAGGAACATATTCCAGGACAGGAAGCATCCCAGCAAACTAGCAGCAAACTCCACCTTAGCAAAAAAGCAGGAGATCCTGAGCCTTAGTGTGGTGAGGCCAGCAAAAGTGAAATACCAGCAGGAACCAGTGGACTGTAGCTCTGAGAAGCACCACATGCTTCAGCACAGCTGAGAGAAAATAGCAATATTTAGTAATAAAACAGCAGACCTCCATGCACTCTAGTGTAACCCTGAGCAAACAGGTATCCTCCAGCAGCTATGTGCTTCAGTATAGTCCTGGGTAATCTACCCTACTGGGATTCAGCACATGATATACACCACCACTAGAAGCCCACCTCAGCACCAGGTAAGCTTCTAGATGCCTATAAATTCCAGCACTGCCAGTCACCTCTCATCCCAGCCCTTCAGAACAGCACCAGGCACAAGGGTGCTCAGAAGTCTCAGGGCAACTCCAGGTAAACAACCAGGGCTTACAAACACTAGCACAAAAAGCCAGAGACAGTGTCCCTTCTACCAAGTATGCAGAGTTCAAATTTGAAGGAGAAGAAAAAGGCTCCCTGCTCCACCACAAAGATAAGTAAAAAAAACAACAACCTAAAAGAATCTGACCATAGAAAGTTATTATGGTGACAGGGAAGACCAAAAGACAAACTCAGAACAGGACAACAATGTCAAAAGACCTATGGACACCAGAAAGAACTCTTGGAAGAGCTCAAAAAAGAGCTTAAAAAACCATATAAAAGTGGTAGAAGAAAAAAATGGAAAAAAAAATGAGAGTGATGCAGAAGATTTGTTTTTGTAAAAAAGTGGAAAACTGCTTAAAAAGTAAAATTGGTCAAATGGAAAAGGACATACAAAAATCCACTGAAGAAAATGGACTCCTTAAAGACTATAATAGGCCAAATGGAAAAGAAAGTACAAAAGGTAATTGAGGAAAACAATACCTTAAAGGTTAGAATTGAACAAGTAGAAGTTCTATGAGACATCAAAAATAAAACAAATTCAAAAGAAAGAAAAAAAAATGGGAGAAAATGAGGGAAATCTCAATAGGAAAACAACTGACCTAGAAAATAGATCTAGAAGAGATGATATCAGAATCACTGGACTGTCTGAAAGCCATAATCAAAAGGAGGACCTGGACAGCATTTTTCAAGAAGTTATCAAGGAAAACTGCGCTGATGTCTTCTTGGAAGTAGAGGGCAAAATGGGTATTGAAATAATCTATTAATCACCTCAGGACAGAGAGCCCAAAATAAAAAAAAAAACACACTCCAAGAGCATTATAGTCACATCATAGAATTATCAGGTCAAGACAAAAAATACTTCTGGTGGACAGAAAGAGACAATTCAAATATGGGGGAGGGGGTATCAATCAAGATTAAACAGGAGTCAGTAGCTGAAATAAAGGATCATAAATCATGGAACATAATATTCCAGAGGGCAAAGGAGTGATGACTGCAACCAAGACTCACTTACCCATCACAATTAAACATAATACATCAAGGGGAAAAAAGTGGTCATTCAGTGAAATAGGATTTCAAGCTTTCATAAAGGGAAGATAAGAACTAAATCAAAAATTTGACCTCCAATATCCAGACCAAAGAGAAGCATAAACGGATAACAAAAGGAAAACAAAACATAAGGGATTCTATAGTTAAATTATTTACATCCCTACATGGGAAGATGATGCTTAGTTATTTTTTTGAAATTTTTTTTCATACAAATTTGTTTATTTTCAGTTTTCAACATTCATCTGCAAAAAAGTTTGAATTTCAAATTTTCTCTCCTCTTCTCCTCCTACCCCCCCCCCAGAATGGCATGTATTCTAATTGTCCTTTCCTCCAATCTGCCTTCCCTTTCATTACCCTCCCTCTTTATCCCCTTTCCTTCTATTTTCCTGTAGGGTAAAATATATTTCTATACCCCATTGCTTATATATCTTATTTTTTAGTTACACATAAAAATCACATTTAACATTCATTTTTTAAAGCTTTAACTTCCACATTCTCTCCTTTCCCCCTTCCCCACCTGCCCTCATTTAGAAGGTAAACAATTTGATAAAGGTTATGCATGTATAGTAATGCAAAACACCTCCATAACAGTGATGTTGTGGAAGACTCACTATATTTCCCTCTATCCTGTCCTGCCCTCCATTTATTCAGTTCTCTCCTTTGATCTATCCCTCTACCAAAGTGTTTGCTTCTGATTACCCCTTCCCCCAATCTGCCATCCTTTCTGTTATCCTCCCCTTTCTGATCCCCTTTCCTCCTGCTTTCCTGTAGGATAAGATAAACTTCCACACCCAATTGAGTGTATATGCTATTCCCTCCTAAAGCCAAATCCAATGAAAGGATGGCTCACTTATTCCCTCTCACCTTCCCCTTCTCTTCCATTGTAAAAGTTTTTTCTTACCTCTTTTATGTGATATGATTTATTGTATTGTACCTCTCCCTTTCTCTTTCTCCTAGTACATTCTTCTCAACTCTTAATTTTCTTTTTTACATATCATTCCTTCATATTCAGCTCAACCTGCTCTCTCTCTCTCTCTCTCTCTCTCTCTCTCTCTCTCTCTCTCTCTTTCTCTTTCTATCTCTCTGTAAACACACACACACACACAGACACACACATATTCCCTCCAACTATCCTAATACTGAGAAAGGTTTCAAGAGTTATAAACATCATTTTTCATGTAGGGATATAAACAATTCAATTTTAATAAGTCCCATATGGATTTTCTTTCCTGTTTACCTTTTCATACTTTTTTGATTCTTATATTTGAAAATCAGATTTTCTGTTAAGCTCTGGTCTTTTCAACAAGAGTGGTTGGAAATCCTCTATTTCATGGAAATTCCATTTTTCCCTTGAAGGATTATATTCAGTTTTGCTAGGTAGGTGATTCTTGGTTTTAATTCTAAAACCTCCATCCTCCAGAATATTGTATTCCAAGCTTCCCTATCCCTTATAGTGTAGAAGCTGTTAAGTTCTGTGTTATCCAGATAGTGTTTCTCCAACATGTGGATTGTTTCTTTCTGGTTACTTGTAATATTTTCTCCTTGACCTGGGAACTATTGAATTTGGTTGCAATATTCCTAGGAGTTTTTCTTTTGAGATCTCTTTCAGGAGGTAATTGGTGGATTCTTTCCATTTCAATTTTACCCTCTGGTTCTAGAATGTCAGGGCAGTTATCCTTGATAATTTCTTAAAAGAGATGTCTAGGCTCTTTTTTTTTTTTGATCGTGGCTTTCAGGTAGTCCAATAATTTTTAAGTTATCTCTCCTAGATCTGTTTTCCAGGTCAGCTGTTTTCCCCATGAGATACTTCGTATTTACGTTTATTTTTTCATTCTTTTGGTTTTATAATTTCTTGATTTCTCATGAAGTCGTTAAGTTTCATTTGCTCCATTCTAATTTTGAAGGGAGTATTTTCTTCAGCAAGCTTTTGAAATCTCTTTTTACATTTGGCTTATTCTGCTTTTTAAGGCACTCTTCTCCTTATTGGCTTTTTGGACCTCTTTTGCCATTTGAGTTAGTCTAATTTTCAAGTTGTTATTATTATTATTTTTTTTTTAGCATTTTTTTGGTTTCTATTAGCAAGCAGTTGACTCATTTTTCATGATTTTATTGCATCACTCATTTCTCTTCCTAATTTTTCCTCTACTTTTCTTACTTTATTTTCAAAATCCTTTTTGAGTTCTTCCATGACAAGACCTATTCGTATTTTTCTTAGAGGCTTCGGATACAAGAGCTTTGGCTTTATTGTCTTCTAACTGAATGTTTTAATCTTCCTCATCACCAGTGATGTAAGAAAATACTTCTTCACTGAGAAAGTAAGAATCTATAGTCTTTTTCTTTTCCTTCAGTTTGTTCATTTCAACAGCCAACTGCTTGACTTTGGATCTTTGTTAAGTACAGGGTTCCAGAAGCAGCTTCTGCTTCAGTAGTGACTGCAGCAGTGACTTGCAACAGTTTCTGGGTCTGGGGCAGGGATTAGGCTGGAGCTGGGGCTGGACCATGCCCTCCTCTCAGCCAAGTGAGAGACCTATCCCACTGACCTTTGAAGATCTTTAGCACTTGTGGGTTGAGAAATTTGGAATCCACAGCAGCTGCCAGTGATTCAGTCCCCTAAATCCTTCTCCCACTCAGTCTTTACCCAGTGTGGGCCATGCTGAACTGTGCTCCAGCCCCAGCCTGTTGCCATAGACCCTTAATATCGACCTTCCAGATTATCTTGGGCTGGAAATTTGCTTCATTATATAAGTTTGTGACTTCTGCTCTAGAATATGTTTAGAGTCATTTTTTACAGGATCTTTTTATGGCCTTTGGGGGAGAGCTGTAGCAGCTCCCTGCTTCTAGTGCACCATCTTAGCTCCACCCCCCCCTAAAAAACTTGGTACTTTCTTTTTTTAGATTTTATTTATTTTTGGTTTTCAACATTCACAATATTTTAGTTCCAATTTTTTCCCTCATATTTCCCCTCCTCTTATCCCCAAGAGACCATGCATTCTGATTACTACTTCCTCCAGTTTGCCTTCCCTTCTGTCACATCCCTCCCTTCCCTTAACCCCATCTTCTCTCTTTTCTTGTAGGACCTGAATTTCTTATTTCCCAGCTGCATGCAAAAACAATTCTCAACATTCATTCCTAAAACTTTGAGTTCCAACTTTTCTCCCTTCCTCCTTCCCCACCCATCCCCACTGAAAAGGCAAGCAATTCAATATAGGCTACACATGTGTGGTTATGCAAATGACTTCCATAATAGTCATGTTGTGAAAGGCTAATTTTATTTCCCTCCATTCTGTCCTGCCCCCCATTTATTCCATTCTCTCTTTTGACCTTATCCCTCCCCAAAAGTGTTTACTTCTAATTACTCCCTCCTCCCATTTGACCTCCCTTCTATGACCCCCCACCCCCACTTATCCTCTTCTCCCTTACTTTTCTGTAGTGTAGGATAGATTTTCATACCAAATTGAATGTGCAGGTTATTCCCTCCTTAAGACAAATGTGATGAGAATAAGCTTCACTTTTTCCCTTTTACCTCCCCACTTTTCTCCTCCATTGAAAAAACTTTTTCTTTCCTCTTTAACGAAAGATAATTTGCCCCATTCCATTTCTGCCTTTCTCCTCCCAATATATCCCTCTCTCTCACTCCTTAATTTTATTTTATTTTTTAGATATCATCCCTTCTTATTCAACTCACCATGTGCCCTCTGTCTGCTTATGTGTATATAATCTCTTCAACTATCCAAGTACTGAGAAAAGTTTCAAGAGTTGCAAATATTATCTTTCCATGTTGGAATGTAAACAGTTTAACTTTAGTAAGTCCCTTATGATTTCTCTTTCCTGTTTACCTATTCATACTTCTCTTGATTCTTATGTTTTAAAATCAAATTTTCTATTCAGCTCTGGTCTTTTCATCAAGAATACTTGAAACTCCTCTATTTCATTGAATAATCATTTTCCCCCTGAAGTATTATATTCAGTTTTTCTGGGAAGGTGATTCTTGGTTTTAATCCTAGTTCTTCTCACTTCTAGAATATCATATTCCAAGCCCTGTGATCCCTTAATGTAGAAGGTGCTAGATCTTGTGTTATCCTGATTGTATTTGCACAATACTCAAATTGTTTCTTTTCTGACTACTTGCAATATCTTCTCTTTGATCTGGAAACTCTGGAATTTGGCTACAATATTCCTAGGAGTTTTTCTTTTCAGATCTCTTTCAAGAGTTGATCATGGTATCCTTTCAATATTTCTTTTAACCTCTGATTCTAAAGTATTAAGGCAATTTTTCTTGATAATTTCATGAAATATGATGTCTAGGCTCTTTTTTGATTATAGCTTTCAGGTAGTCTCATAATTTTTAAATTGTTTCTCCTGAATCTATTTTCAAGGTCAATTGTTTTTCAGTGAGATATTTCACATTGTTTTCTAGTTTTTCATTCTTTTGGTTTGGTTTTGTAATTTCTTGGTTTCTCATAAAGTCATTCACTTCCAATTGTTCCATTCTAATTTTTAAAGAATTATTTTCTTCAGTGAGCTTTGGAACCTCCTTTTCCATTTAACTAATTTTGCTTTTCAAGCCATTCTTTTCGTCATTGACTTTTTGGACCTCTTTTGCCATTTGGGTTAGTCTATTTTAAAAGGTGTTATTTGCTTCAGCATTTTTTGGGGTCTTCTTTAGCAAGTAGTTAACTCACTTTTCATGATTTTCTTGCCTCACTCTCATTTCTCTTCCCAATTTTTCCCCCACTTCTCTTACTTGATTTTCAAAATCCTTTTGAGCTCTTCTATGGCCTGATACCATTGCATATTTTTTGAAGGTTTTGGATGCAGAGTCCTTGATTTTTATGTCTTCCTCTGATGGTATACTTTGTTCTTCCTCATCTGAAAGGATGGAAGAAAATACCTTTTCACCAAGTAAGTAACCTTCTGTAGTCTTATTTTTTCCCTCTTCTGGGCATTTTACCACTCTTTTAACTGACTTTTGAGTCCTTTGTCAAATGGTGGGTATACTCTAGGGACCTGTAGGTTCTCAGTTCCTCTAAGGTGACACAATCCAGAAAGAGGAGTTTACTGCTCTCCTGTTCTACACTCTGGTCTGGAAGCAACCACAAGCTTTTCTGCCCAGGATCTGTGAGTGGAATTCCTTCTCCAGAGCCTCCACCAGCTCTACCACACTAGTACTCTTCCTTACCCCAGAGCCCTCACTCAGGACTGAGACTCAGATCAACTGCTTGATTCCTCCAGAGTCTTAGACCAAGGGCTCCAAAAATGGATGCTTTGCTGCACTCTCTGCTGCTGCCCTGGGACCAGGGCTAGTGCTGGACCTTGCTCCCTTCTTATACACGTAAAAGAACTTTCCCACTGACCTTTGAAGCTGTCTTTGTTGTTTGTGGGTTGAAAAATCTGGGAACCACAGTTGCTGCCCCTGATTTCATGTCCTGAAGCTTACTCCAGTCCTGTCTCTGCCCTGCTGCATCTTCAGGTTGCCCTGTGTTCTACTCCAAACCCAGTGCAGTAGACCTTTCTTGTTGGTCTTCCAGGCTGCCTTGGGCTGGAAATCTCTTTCTCTTTGTTGCTTTGAGACTTCTGCTGCTCTAGTATTTGGTTAATTTTATTTTCTACAAGTGTTTGTATAGACTATGAGAGTAGAGCTAGATCAGGTCTGTCCTTGTACCTTCTACTCCACTATCTTGCCTCCTTCCCCAAAACTTGTAATTCTAAAAAAGTTGTATCACTAATAGAAGGAATGTACATAAAGAGAAGGTATGGACATAATATGAATTTGAAGGAATGCCATAAAAATTAAGTGGTGAGAAAGAGTACAATAGATGTAGAAGGAAGGGAGAGGTAGGATGAATTAATTATTTCACATGAAGAAGAATGAAAGACCTATTACAGTGGAAGGGAAGATGGGAGAGTAGGTGATGATCATTACTTGAACCTTACTGTTGACAGTATCAGTTCAAAGAGGGAATGATATACACAATCTGTTGAATATAGAAATCTTTCTTCCCTAATGGAAAAGTAGTAGAGGAGGAGATCAAGTAAAGAATGAAGGATGTGCACTGATAGAAAGGAGGACAGATCAGGGGAGTGTTAGGCAGAAGCAAAACACTGATGAGGTGGGAAAGGGTGAAAGGAGAGAGAGAATAGACAGGGGGAAGGATAGAATGGAGGAAAACATACAGATAGAAATCATGACTGTAATATGAATGAGACGAACTCTCTCATGAAACAGAAGCAGTGTGAATCAAAAAACAGAATCCTACAATATGTTGTTTACAAGAAACACACTTGAAGCAAAGAGACACACACAGAATAAAATTAAGGTGCTGGAGTAGAATCCATTGTGCTTCAGCTGAAGTAAGAAAAGCAGGGGTAATAATCATTATCTCAGACAAAATAAAATAAAAAAATAGACCTTATTAAAATAGATAATGGAGAAGCCATAAAAGGTACAATAGACAATGAAGCAATATCATTACTAAACATAAATGCACCAAGTTGTATAGTGTCCAAATATTTAAAGAAGTTAAATGAGTTACAAGAAAAAATAGGCAGCAAAATTATACTAGGGGGGAACCTTAACTGTATCCTCTCAAAGCTTGATAAATCCAACCAATAAATAAACAAGAAAGAAACTAAGGAGGTAGATAGAATATTTAAAAAGTTAGACATGAGAGACCTTTGTCATGATTTAGACATAAAGGGTTACATAATAAGTAAATTAGAAGAACAAAGAATAGTCTACTTATTAGATCTATGGGGAGGGGAAGAATTCATGATGAAACAAAAGATAGAGAGTGTAACAAAATATAAAATAGATAGTTTTGATTATATTAAATTAAAAACCCTTTGTACAAACAATACCAATGCAACCAAGATTAGAAAGAAAGCAGAAAGATGGGAAACAATCATTATAGCAAATGTCTCTGAGAAAGGCCTTATTTCTTAAATATGTAAAGAAATGAGTTAAATTTACAAGAATGCAAGCCATTAACCAATTGATAAGTGGTCAGATGATACGACCAGGCAGTTATCAGATGAAAAAAATCAAAGCTATCTACAGGTAAATGAAAAAGCACTCTAAATCACTTGATTAGAGAAATTCTAGTTAAAACAATTCTGACGTACCGCTTCACAACTATTAGGTTAGTTAATATGACAAAAGAGGAAAATAATAAATTGTAGAGAGAATGTTGGAAAATTGGGACACTAATGAACTGATGATGGTGGAGTTGTGAACTGATCCAAGTATTCTGGAGAACAATTTGGAACCATGCCAAAGGGCAACAAAACTGTGTAAACTCCTTAATCTAGCAATGCCACTATCATATGTGTATCCCAAAGACTTCATAAAAAAGGAGAAAGGACCTACATGTGTAAAAATATCTTTAACATTCCTTTTCATGGTGGCAAAATATTGGAAATTGAGGGGATGACCATCATTTGGGGAATGGCTAAACAAGCAGTGATATATAATGTAATGGAATAGTATTGTGCAATAAGAAATGGAGAACAGGCAGATTTCAGAAAAACCTGAAAATAAAATGAGCAGAAGCAGGAAAACATTGTGCACAGTATCAACAACATTGTGTGATGAATATCTATGAAGGACTTAGCTCTTCTTAGCAACACAATGATCCAAGACAAAGACAAACAACCAAGAAGGAAAATGTTATCTATACATCAATAAAGAGCTAATGGACTCTGAATGCAGATCAGAGTGTGTTTTTTCCTTTGTTTTATTCTTTCTTGCATTTTCTCCCTTTTTATCTCTTTCTTCTTTCACAACTTTGACTAACATGGAATTATTTTTACATAATAGCGCATGTATAAACTACACCAAACCACCCACCATTTTCAGAAGAGGGAAGGCGAGGGAAAAAATTTGGATCCCCAAATCTTGTAAAAATGAATGCTAAAATTTTTCTTGACATGTAACTGGTGAAACAGTAAAATACTATTTCAAGTGAGAAAAATAAACTTCAGAAACATTGGGTTTATATTTCCTTTTAAAAATAATTCCTCTCTAAGAATCTCTCTCTCTCTCTCTCTCTCTCTCTCTCTCTCTCTCTCTCTCTCTCTCTCTCTGTCTTTCTCTCTCTCTCTCTCTCTCTCTCTGTCTTTCTCTCTCTCTGTCTTTCTCTCTCTCTCTCTCTCTCTCTCTCTTTGTGTGTGTGTATGTATGTATGTGTGTAACAAGCAAATGGTCCTATAAAAGGACAGAATTTAGTTGTGGAAGGGGTTAAATCTTGAAACAGCAAAGGACAGAGATGAAACTTTCAGACATTCATAGGTTTGCCATTGGTGGGCATTTCTTTTTTCATCTCCCCTTCTTTCTCTTTGTGTGGAATGTGAGGAAAAAGGGGGAATTCTTGTCTCAGGCATCTGTGTCCAAAGCAACCCAAACTGCTTGAGATAAAGAGGTAAGCTCATTTTAATTTTTTTTAAATAATCTTTTTGTCTATTTTGAACTAGTATGATAGTTTGCTATCCTAGAGTCCTATTTAGAGCAATAGTCATGAAGGTTTATGTAGTCCTTTTCCTTCACTTTTTGGGGAACTTATTAATATCAATTATTAATAAAAAAATTATGCAAGTCCTAAGACTCAGACAGTTTCTACTGGTCTTATGGATCTCCTATTTCCATCCCAGATTTAAAAATTGTTCAGCATTTTTCTGTACTAGGAGAAAATCTGCAATTCCTAGAAGTCCATGAAGGTATTTATGCAATGTAAGGCTACGTTCATTTCAGGGTTATTAGGGAAATGGGGAAGTAGCCCATCTGGGCTTTTAATTTACAAATACCGTTAATTTTTTTATATGTCTGTCATTTCCAAATAGTAACTCTGTTCCCAGTAGTACATTCCTGTATAACAAAGATACAAAGTTAAACAAATAACAACGAAGTACGACAAAACACCGACCGTGGCTAAGAGCATCCCTCATTTTGCATCTGAGCTTCACCAAGTCGCTACTTAACAAAAAAAGACGTTTCATCATCTGTTTTCTGGTATCAGTGTTAATCATTCGCATTTATTTGAGCTTTGATATCTTTCTCTTGTTCTCATTTTTCCAAGGGCACCATATTTCTTGTTTTCTTGGGTCTTCTCACTTTGCTCTGCACTCCAGTAAATGAATTTTTCAAATTTTCAGAAACTTCCTCACATTCATTGTATCTCTGGGAACCATAGTATCCCAATACATTAATATACCACAACTGCTCCCCTGCTTTTCAGTTAATGGGTTCCCCACGTATTTCTAGTTTCTTTCTACCTCAAAGAGATAAAAATTTTTGGCATATGTTGAGCCATTTGATCAATGCCTTTCATCTCCTATGGGGTTCATGCCCAGTAGTGATTTTTCTGAATCAATAAATACTTTCTTAACTTTTTTTAAATGATATAGTTCCACATTTTTTTTCTGGAGGGGTTGGGACAGATTGAAGTTCTGCTAAGAATATTTTATCATGCCTGTCTTATTACAGTCCCTCTAATTCCCTCTATTTCCATCTTTTATCAAATATATTAATTTGGTGGATTTGAGATGAAATCTCAGTCAAAAGTTCACTTGCAGTAGGAAATGGGTTCCACAACTGAAAAAGAAAATGTCAGGTCAGATAAGCAAGATAAAAGCCTCTGAATATAACCAAAATGGGGTCAATGACACTTGTATACGTCAAAGCTATGCATTGTGGACCATCAAGAGCAAACTGTCTGAGTGAGAATGCCCTAAGGCAAAGGGAAACCTATAGTGTGGACCCTTAAAGTAAACTAGGTACAGCATCTTCTACCAGTCATGGCAGTGCTTAGACCAGGATACCCTAATCCAAGGATTTTGAATTCTCTAGCACTATGCCTTGGGATACTGGGCACTGAATATATAGCTTCACAGGAGACTAAAATTTGTCAGTGCATATAGCATGGGCATACCTCAGGAAGTGGAAATCAGTACATGAAACCATGTGATGCAGATTAAGATGAAATAAAATCTTCTACCCCAGAAGAGGAGGGGACAGAGCCTGTTCTAGCACCAAGTTCCAAATTCAGAATCTAAAGCTAAAGATATGAATAAGTGGAAAAAGACATTGACTATTATAAAAAGAATTATAGCTTTAGATACCCCAAAAAGCCTAACCAAGGAGAGAGTAACTCTAGAGCAACTACCATAAGAGAGATAAAGTAGAAAAATCAAATATTATTCAAGTGCTATGTGAATACTTAGAAAAAGTGAAGCAAGAGAGAAAAAAATGAAAACAAAGTCTCTGGAGGAAAGAATTAATCAGTGAGTAATTTAGAACAGAAAATGATAAGGCCTATGTAAGTAATGTACTTCCTGAAGTTTAAAATAAACTAAATGGAAATCAATGATTCTATAAAACAACACGAAATGTTAGAATAAAATCAAAATATTAAAAAAAGAGAAAATGTAAGATATTTCCCACAAGGAAAGAACAACTGATATAGAAAACAGTTAAGGAGTTACTAATTTAACAATCATTGTGATCCCTGAAAAGAGTGATTTAAAAACAAAAAGCATGGATACTGTATTCCAAGAAATTATAAAGGAAGACTGCTTAGGTCTAACAGAACCACAGGGCAAAGGGGAAATAGAAAGAGTATACTGATGATGTTTTGAAAGAAAGTCCAAAAGCAAAAGCCTTAGAAATGTCAACCAAAATCCAAAGGTTTCAGGTCAAAGGAAAAAATAGTATGCACTTTCAGAATGAAAAAGATTAAGTATGAAGGAACTTATTCAGGATGACATAAGGCTCGTGTAAAACAGCTTCTGTTTTGAAAGAGATGAGCATGTATGTTTATCAATTCAAGGGACAAACCTGTCTTTATCCTTCTTGGTCCAATGCCTACTATCCATACATTAGAACTGATAGAAGAGGTTGGAGAGCTAATGGCCATAGATTGGTTTGACCCATGCTAGACTTGCTTTACCTTCATCATGTGGTAGGTGACCACAAGAATGGCTGTTCAACACAGTTTCTGACTTCTCTCTCCAATCCCCCTCTACACACACACACACACACACACACACACACACCCTAAACCATACAGAAATACTGTCCCAGAAATCTAAGTTTAATCCAAAAGACATAAACTTGCAACCAATGTTAATTTCTCCTGAAATGATGAATATAATGCTATTAAGGTTAGGGGAGAAAATCTTTGATGGAATAGAAAACTTCCCGGCCCTTTTGATAAAATGAAGAGGTGACAAGAAACCCTGAAATGTAAGCACAAGTTCAGAAAAATATAGAAAGGTAAATTTAGTTGAACTATTGGAAGTAACCTCAAGAATATGAAGTACTAACATTCTAATAGGAGAAAACAACTATTTTTCTATGAAATCTTAATATCTTTAAAGGATTTTTTTTGGGAGTTAAAGTATGCAGAGGAATTGGAGTACATTGTTTCCATTGTGATGGTTTTAAGTGAGAAAGAGGAGTAAAAGGAATAAGGTAGAGGAAAGAAAGTGGCACTATTTCTCAAAACTGGAATATGCAAGAATAGTACACAAACATAGAAAAGGGGATAGGAACATATGGAACAAATACATCTCACTATTATTTAATAAATATAAAAGGATCGACAAATATACACACATTCACTCACATGCTCCCCAACAGTTTGGTGTAGAAATACATTAATCTCAGCAGGTAGGGAGATGGGAATGGGGAGGATAATACTGGAGAGGGAATAGACTTAAGCGAAACCAACTTGTTCCGGAGAATGAATCCTGAAGGGGAAATGAAAAGGAGAAAAGAAAAGAAAAGAAGAGAAAGGAAAAAATAGAGGAAAGAAGATAAAACAGAAGAGAGCTGGAGAACACAGAGGAGAAGAGGAGGGAAAAGAAAAGAAGATGAATGGATTGGAAACTAATGAAGGTACCTATCAATTTAGGAATGGCTAAACAATAAAAGAAACATGAAATGAAATATTTTTGCACCATAAAAACTGATGGAAGAAATACTTCAAAGAATCTTGAGAAGATTTGTACAAATTGAAGCAGCATGAAATGAATAGGACCAGAACAACTTGTACAATAGCAGTGACATGGTAAAGAGAAACAACTTTGAAAAGCTTGAGAACCGTACAATCAAGATGCCAGAGGAGAAAGAGAACACTACCCACTCTACACAGAGCTGATGGACTCAAAAGAGGCAATGAATTTTTAGACCTGAATACTTTGTGGAATCATTTTGATTGGTTATATTTATTATTTTTTACATTTTTTTACTATAGGAGTAAGATTTAAAGAGTTCAGGCTAGCAATAGTAATGCCAAAAAATATAACAATGGCAATAGAAACATTTTTTTAAATGTAATAAAGAGGACAGATATTCAGATGGAAGCACAGCTGAGCAGGACAGCTTTGAAAGTAACATGCTGAATTTTTTTATTCATATACATGCATATTTTTAACTAAGCTGTATTGAATAGAGATTACAGTTTCACATGCAATTCTCTATTCTGGTCTATTTTGCATATGCAAAAGCTCATTTTGTATGTGTGTTAAGTTTAAAAAAAATTGTTCATGTCCTTTGTCCATTTATTGGGAAATTACTTCAATTTTTATATCAATTCCATATGTATTTTAGGCATTAAACATTGATTTGCAATATGTGATACAAAGATTTATAACTGGAATAATAGAATTTTCTTCTAATTTTTCTGTTTCTGTTTATACAAAAGTCTTAAAACTAATTCTCCTATGGTTTAGGTTTTTTGTTTCTTGTTTTTTTTTTGTTCCTTTTAGTATATAGGCTAAGATACTTATCTGTACCTAATTTTTGCCAATTACTTTCTAATTTTACCAGTTATTTTTATGAAATGGGGCATCCTTACCCCAGTTGTCTGTGTTTATGAATAAGTTGAACACTGGCCTATTGTATTTCATTGATTCTGGACAGAGGCTAAATAATATGAGACACTTCAGGCTTTGTCTAGTTGACAACATCTTAGGGGATGGGAGACTTTTCCCTCTCTCTATGTTGAAGAAATATGGGCCATCTGACTGACTCTCCCCTCATTCCTCATTGGAGTGCCACTCTTCCCATATGCCAGCTTTCCAAGGCTACAATAGTACTC
The DNA here is from genome assembly GCA_023548195.1 of Bettongia penicillata ogilbyi. NCBI lineage: Eukaryota > Metazoa > Chordata > Mammalia > Diprotodontia > Potoroidae > Bettongia > Bettongia penicillata. The sequence goes on along the minus strand of JAJHZJ010000551.1, from coordinate 528,381 downwards.
TCTCTTATCTACCTTCCCACCAGAGTGAAATGACTTTTCATGCCCCCTGGCTAGGTACCCATTACATGAAGATCCCTAGAATCAGCAGGTGGTACTAAAAATGAAGTTTGCAAATATAAATTATATCCAAAATAGTAAATTCTTTGAGGGCAGGAACTATCTCTCATACCTATCCCTTACACTTTCTAGAGTTAATCTATCAAGAAAGAAAAATAGGAGATTGTATCGCCAAGGCAATATTCATAGACTAATAAATATGCCGGTATAGTTCTGAATCACAAAATACAACAGACTCTCCACCTGGAAGATAGAACCAAAACATTTATTCAAACAACAGAAAGTTGGATCCCAACACCAGTAAACCAAAATCCATCACAGTAGCAAAGAAATCTATTGCAGTAACCAAGAAGTCTGTACACATTATCATGCCTTCTCACAAATAGGGTCCCTTAAGCAAAATGCCCTTCTCTCACTCATAGTCAGCTGCTTGCTTTCTCCATCCTTCCCAGCTCGAACTAGTCTGAGCAATTTCCTCTCAGTTCTGCCTCTTTTTGTTCCACCCTTTCTGCTCAACCCCATCCTGTTCCATCTATTCAACAAACTCCTCCTACCTTCATGTGACTCAAACTTATGTGACTTAGGCTTCTTAGGAAGATCTTCCCATTCCATTAAAAATACATTAATTCCATTAAAGATACATTAGTAATACAGAGATAAAACTCTTTTTCCTTAGATTTCTTGTGTTAAATATTTTGGGGATATGTTTCTTTAAGAATTTTTAATTTTAGAATTGTTTTAATAGAATTTGAATATTTTTACCAAGGATAACCTCTTTAATAGAAGTTTTCCCCACTCCTTTCCATCACCCTTTCTCTCTCTATCAAGAGTACTCATTCTCATAAAGGTAAGAATATGGTATAACATAAGTTACTCCTTGTCTTATATGGACTTTACTTACCTCCTATGTATTACAACTTATACCTTACATAGAAACACATACTCCCATCTTAAATTTGTCTCCTTTTCTGTGTCCTGAGATCTTAAATGGGTGAGGTATTATTTTTTTTTTCAATATAGGAACTGTGTTAGTGTGGTATATTATAAACAAGTATTTAAGTTAAGCCTTTCATGTGAGTTGATCAACTTACCATTTTGCAGAACATCCTTGAATGTACAACCTTTGAGTTAGAAGTTCCTCATAGTAAACAAAATATATTTTTAATTCTTGGGACCTCTACCACTGTTTTTAAAATAGACCTATGAAAATGTAAAATGTAGAATTCTTCCATGAAATATTGCTAGCAGAACTAAATGACATTGAATTCATAAGGCATTTATAAAATAATCACTATTCATGTATTTTCCCACTGCATTAATATATGTAGCACATTTCATGAATATATGTATTTTATTAGTGTATCTCCCTATTATCTAGTAGTGAATGCTATTCTAAATGAGTGATTTCTGTGGTAATTCAGCAGCCACATGGGAATGAAAGGATGTCCATACACAAAACATAAGAATATTAATAAAGTTTTATTGAAGGATGTTCTTTATAAGTAACTGAAGTACAAAAATAGTTAGAGATGAAATTTTCTGTGGATCTTCTCTGGTCAGCTGCCTGTGATGTCAGATTAGCCGTGGGGAAAAAGCAAAGCTCTAGATTGCTATTGGTGTTGTAGCACCTCAGGTGTCTTAAGGTGGCAGTAACCACATGGCATTTCAAGGTTCAGTACAAAAGATGACTTTCCAATTTTCCTCTTACATAATAGAGGAAAAAATCCCATCTCTGAAATATCATAATGATATTTAATAAGCTTTCCTCAATTTCAAAGTGTTTTAAGTAACTCATAGATTTGTAAGATATTATCATCTCTACTTGACATCTGTGCTTTGAAATCTATAAATATTATAATTGGTTGATGGGGTGAAGGAAGAAGAAAAGGTAGAGGAGAATTTGACTCACATGATGATGGACTATTATCCGCATGGATTTTAGTGGAGTCTGAAAAAGTTGTCTAGAGACCAAAGACTCATTCCTCCTCAAAGAAAGTAATATAGTTCATTAGATAAAGAGCTTCAGCCTCAAGGAATGCAAAATTGGGAAAACAAAGAAAAAGGTAGTATTAAAAGTTAGTTCATGGGTAAATTTCTGACAACCCATAATTGTCTTGACTTTTCAGACTATAAAACTCATTATATGTGCAAAAACAGGTTAACATACCCTCAAAGCTTTTGTTCATTTCTCCATATATGATGGCATCTTACATCTTTGAGATGGGTCAGCAGTCAATTACCAGACTGGGCAAAGGCCATAGCATCATAAGGTAGAAATAATATTTACCAGGGACCTTCCCATGTAGGTTAGATCAGTGTTTTCCCTAAGGTAAGGAAGCTCTTTCTGAGACTTGATTGGTGCCAGGTTTGAGCCATTGACACAATTTCCTGGTCATTTAAAGGCAAAAAAGGAAAGATCACCAGAATTCCATGTTTCCAACACCTGGCAGAAATCCCACTGCCACGTGAGTCATCATACCCTGTTGACCAGGCATATATCTATCTATATCTCTATCTATCTATCTATTAATCTCTCTCTCTCTCTCTCTCTCTCTCTCTCTCTCTCTCTTTCTAGAAAAGGTCAGATCTACCTGAAAAATCCTGTATTATTTCTGTGCTAAGGCTAAGTAAATCTACTTTTGTTAAAGCATCTTATTTTATTCCAGGTGAAGCCTGAACTACCAGAAGGGCCTTAGTCAGCTCTGGCCTACAGTTTACAGCATGTTATGGATTTTGAGCTTCTCTTGCATTGGAGAAGACCACAGATCTGTCAGCTAGCTCTGTGATCTGATGAGGAGATGGGGAACTGTAATAAGTTTATTCCCATGTAGGGAGCACTATAATTCTTTCATTCACTAGCTTTGCATTTCCCTTCAACCAGAAAATGAAAGATACTCAGGCTAAGATCATTTCCACATTTTACTCTCCCTGGCTTCCATTTTCTCCTCAACTCCTTCAGTTTAACTCATATCTGACTTAGAGTCAGAAATTTATTTTGGTTATTATTTAATATGCTCTCCTCCTCTTTACCCTTCCTCTTTGCCCTTTCATTTGTAGGTAGGTAGTGGTGAGCAATCTTAGTGTTCTACTTCTTCCAATGGAAAAGAAGTTGAGTAAAACTTTAGTTAGGAACCTGCTTTAAACATTCCCTTGTCGCATTCCACTGTTTTGTCCAAAGCTCAAGGACTGGACTGATTATAAAATGCTAAAAAGATCAATGGTCTTTGTCCCATTTCTACACAGTAAATAAGAAGTCATAGCCTAGTCTCTCTTTGTTCTCTGTACACTACAAATCCATAGTAAAACTTTTCATGTTGACAAAAGAGTAAAAGAAGGTGGGAGTCTACCAGTTAGAAAATGGATGAATAAATTGTGAAATTTGAATGTAATGCAACCATAATTTCAGTGTACTATAAACAATAGGTAAGTATGGGGATATCTGAGAAATTTGCTAAAACTTTTATGAATTGACTCAGAAAGAAGAAAGCAAAATAAAGAGAATATGCCCAATGACTTTAATAATATTTATGAAAATGACACAAAGGAGCAGAACTCATTGAATTCAATGACCAATGTTATATCCAGAAGACATATGATAAAATTTTCTTTCCCCTTCTCAGGTAGATTTGAGTGGGGTGTGATGGTTGCCAAATGAACCTGGCATAGAAAGTCAATGACTTCATAGGTCAATGTTATTTAATTACTTCCCCCCTTTTAATATAGAGTAGGGTTTGTGGAAAGCAGAAAGATGGAGAGATGGGTTGAAAGGGTCTGTCAAGAAAAGTGTTGCAATGTAAACAATACAAAAAATCAATAAGAATAGAGAAAAGGCATCTTACAATAAAGCCTTCTTCTAATTCGGTTACCTTGTACCTTGATATTGTGCCATTTGATCCATTTGTATTTAATGAATTCTTGAGGATGCTTTCTTCCTCCCCACTTTCTTTCCACTATGAGTATATTCTATCAGAAGTGGGCTGAAATGGGTATTTAATATGGATGTTTTCTAATCTGTGGTATATTTAATCATAATGTAGTCTCCTTGTTTGTCTTTTGATTATACCTTTTTTTATTTTCTTGTCTAATGTATTGATTGCCACTCTTTTTTTTGGATGCTATCTAAATTCTACTCCAACTATTTATCTCAATCTTGTATGAATATTTATGCTTTAAGCATATTTCTTATGTGCATCAATTTGCTGACATTTGCTTTTATCCCACAACTGGCCTGTCATTTATGTATAATTCTTCTTTTTCTTCTTCTCGTTCCCCTCTTCCTCCTCCTCTTCCTTTTCCTTTTTCTTCTTCTTCCTCTTCTCTTCCTCCTCCTCCTCCTTCTTCTTCTTCTTCCTCTTCTTTCCAAAATTTAATGTTTGAATGTAAAATCAAAACACAGCACAATGCGGTAATTTTGGCATGCAAAATGAAAACATAGCAAAATGCAGCCTATACCCACATATAGTCACAAGGCTACTAAAACCTGTCATGAAGCTTCATTTCTCTGTGTATAAAACTGAGCCACTTAGTCATTCTTTCAATTGTGTTTTTACAAATGCTGCTTTATCTACTTAGAGAGTTTTTCCTCATCATAAACAAATAAGTTAAATAACTTTAGAATTAGAAATATTAACTAAATGGAAAGGATTTACAACATTTTTTTCAGTTTAAAAACCCATATGTGGTACTCCGAACAAAGCAGATCTCACTGTTGAAGAAATTGATTCTACTTTATTTCAGGAGTAAACCTGGATTTTTGACTATCCTATAGTGCCACCTTCTGGGAAAGAATCAGTTTGTTTTTTTTTTTAAATAATTACTTTTAGAGAATGTTTGTAAATGTGTATATGAGCAGATGTTATATACACTATATATATGCTCTGAATGGTTGCAAGAGAATGGGATCTATTGTCTTAGTTCTAGACCAATGCCCCAAATGTCCACTTTCAACTGGGAAGTCAGGGCTTGATTCAACTAAATCCAACAAATATTTATTAAGCATGAATCATGTACAAAATACTGTGCAAGGATATGGTGAAATTCAAAATTTATGTCAGTTGTAGTCATCCTGGAGTTTGCAATCTAATATAGTAATTTGTAATACATAAATTTTTCTTTTAAAATTGTGTGTGTGTGTGTGTGTGTGTGTGTGTGTGTGTGTGGTCATGTGCCCCTGAGAACTCTATTTGCAAAAGTTCTATGTGAAATCCAAGGCTGGGAGTAGGGAGCGATCATTATTGCATTAGGGAATGCTTCCAGATTGGAGGTAGTATTTGGACTTTAAAGACTGGATAATTATTCAATGGATTAATATAGATTAAGTCGATTTTAATTATTAATTATATTAATAATTATAGATTATATAGATTAAATTATTTTTAGATTAGATTAAATATATTATAGATTAAATAGATTAAATTTAGATTATTGAGATTAATAAGATTATTATTAGATTATATTATTAGATTAAATAGATTAAAATTAGATTTTAGATTAAATAGATTAATTAGATTAGATTAAATAGATTGATAGATTAAATTTATCTACAGATTAAATAGCTTAAAATTATATTTTAGATTGAATAGATTAATTAGATTAGATTAAATAGATTAATAGATTAAATTTATCTGTAGATTAAATAGATTAAAATTAGATTTTAGATTAAATAGATTAATTAGATTAGATTAAATAGATTAATAGATTAAATTTGTCTGTAGATTAAATAGGTTAAAAAGAGAGAGTAAAGAAGTGTAATGCTGGTAGAAGGAACAGTGGGAGTAAAGGTAAAGGGGAAAGTACACAGCATGCATAAAAGAGAGTAGTCTGAGATCAGGCTAGAGGGAAAATAACATTTGATTGCAGAAGTATTGGAATGCTAGTCCAAGAAGTCTGAATGCAAACCTGCCTTCTGTAACCATCTTCTCTGATCATGAATTCTTCTGACAACTCTCTGACTAAGTAGATTTTTCAACTTTCTCCCACAGGACTCTCCTTTAAGTTTCGCAAGGTTTTACTATTAGTAATATCATGAAAGAGTGACTTGTGCTATGAAAACCTGGGCAAATGACTTCTCTCAGGGATCTCAGCAACTCTTTTTTTTCCTTTTTTTACAACAGTAAGTTTTATCATGATAAGTAAATTTTGCGTGGGGACTGTCTTTAATTTCTCTATTGTAGCTGCTAGAATATTGTCCCTTCTCTGCTCTCACTATTGACCTCCTTGGCTTTCTTTAAGTCTCAGCTGAAATTCCACCCTTTACAGGAAGCCTTCTCCAACCCTTCTTAATTCTAGTGCTTTCTCTCTGTTTTTTTTAAATTTATTTTTAGTTTTCAACACTCATTTTTGTAAGATTTTGAATTCCAAAATTTCTCTCTCCTTCCCTCTACCCTCCCCAAGGAAGCATGCAATCTGATGTTGGATATTCATGTATACCATATTTCTACATTAGTCATGTTGGAAAGAAGAATCACAACAAAAGGGCAAACAATGAGAAAGATAACAAGAGAAAATGATGTACTTGAATCTGCATTCAGACTGCATGGTTCTTTCTCTGGATGTGGATAGTATTTTCCATTATGAGTCTTTTGGAATTGACTTAGATCTTTGTTTTGCTGAGAAGAGCTAAGTCTATCAAGATTGGTCATTGCACAATGTTTAGCAACACTTTATGGTTCCAAAGGTGACGAGTAGGTAGAGGTATCAATAGAAAAAGTCCATAGATCACTTTTGTAAAACAACACAACAACCTTCACAATCACCATGACAAAGTATACATCAAGCTACAAGACACATGGCTAAACTTAACAATTACAATGAAAAAAAATTTTTTTGGCAAACAATCAGGAGTACGACCTTCATATGTAAAATAAAAGAAATTCAAATAGCACAAGACTTATTCACTTTCCAGAAATCAAATAAAGAAATAAAATAATGTGCTCCAAAGAGCAAAAGAACACAAACTGTGACACAAGGTGACATGTCCAATGATAAGTCTAATCATAGATGAGAAAAGATGAACACTAAATAGAAGTGAGGCATTTCCTTGAAGCTTTTCTCCAAAAAAGAGAAAGTGAACTATTATTTGCTTAGCAAACACCCCAGATGATAGAAACACAAGAAATGTAAGCCAATGAAGCAAGGAAGGAAAATGGAAGTCATGAAATAATTCCTCCCACCTACCTCTCCTTGAGAAAAAAAGAAAAATTAAACTGGAAAGTCTAGTATAATTCAAAACAACACAAATGAGGAATCTGTTAAAATATTTCTTTCTAAAAATACAGAAAGAGTTACGAGTGAAAGCAGAAAAAACTGGATGATAGAGAATAGGCCTGAAAAACCATGGATTAAGCCCCATGGCATACTACCTATAGGCTCATCAGTGTTTTTGCTGTAGTTGATTTGATAGAACTGAACTGCAGAATGAAAAACATGAAAAGATAGTAGAAGATAGAGAAGAATGTGTTACATACGCTAATGAAGTCAATGGTAAGCAATGAAGAGAAAATAATTCCTGCAGTCTCTCAGGAAGAAAGACTACTAGAGAATTGGTGAGATGGCATAAGGAAAGAGTAAAAAAGGGGAAAGGAAGATACCTTAATTTAGTGAAGGGAGGTGCTCCTTTCAAGTAACAATTTCACTGCTGGGATTGGTAGTGGTATGTGAGGATATTCTGTGATAGGAGATGAAAACCTTATTATGGATATAATCTGCAAGGATTTGGTGGAAATAAAGACTACTGTCTCTGAGAGATTGTTGTGCCTCCCTGGACCGCAGCAGAATCAGAGCAGGGGCTGGCAGGCAACAGCCATCCAGAAAAGTGACAAAATGAGAAAAAATGAACTTGGAGAGAAGTCAGATGATCATGAAGATGGGGAAGAGTAGCAGTCATGAACCATATTATTAGATACACAGAAAAATTTCTACCAAAAGTGTAATATTTATATCCTGTCTTTTTTCTTTAGGAATTAATATTTTCAAGATTGAGTTTTAACATAAAAAAGGAGGAATAAGCAAGATCTCTAAGACAATAACAGAGAAATAGTTTAGAAGAGGAAACACAAAATAGGTACCTTAAGAAGTTTGAATTTCATGAGGAATACTGAGACTAAAGAAGAAATAAACAAGTATAAAAATCATAAATCAAAGAATTGAAAGTGTCAGAAAAATGATATGAATCAAAGAATTGAAGTCTACAGTATAATGAAAGGGAAGAGAATTAATGAAAAGGATGAAGGAAAGAATTTTTTAAATAAAAGGCACAGAAAAAAAATCATAGCAATCAGAAACTGCTGAAGGGGAGAAAAGTTAGGAATCTCTTCCTTAACTATTTAAGTGAGAGGGGGAAAAGGATAGGAAAAATGAGATAGCTAGATAGAAAGGAAAAAAAAAGGAAAAGTATATAGTAAGTTAAGTTAAAAGAACTCCAAAACAAGAGAAGAAGGAAAAATGGGAGGGGGAAGCTTGAGTTGAAGGAAGGAGGATTTGTGATAATAGGGCTACCTTAAAGTACAAAAATTAAACAAAATTAACAAAATTAACTGGTGGCAAAATACTATCTTTTAAGTTGAAGCATGAGGAGCAGAAATAGACTAATTCAGAAAAAAGACAATACCAGAGGCAAGTAGAGGAAAATGTACATCTAACTCCAATAAATTTAAATGTAAGTAGATTAAAATGTCACAAAATTAAAGAATGATTGGATAAGAAAACAAAATGTCAAAATCAATAAACGTTCATAAGAAGCAAAGAAACACACCAACAAAAATAATGAAAAAGATGATGGAGTAGGGGCAACCCTGTTGAAATCTCTCAGTATTCTCTTCCAAAAAACTTTAAAATAATGCCTCAAATCAAAATTTGAAGTTGCAGAACAAGCACAAGTTCAGGTAAGACATTTTTCTGGCCTAAAAAAAATTTAGGAAGTCAGTAGAAGAACCTGGTGAACTAGAGTGAAAACCTGTCCAAAGTCAACACATGAGGTGGCAGCAGCAGGACACTTTGTTGGCACTGGGAACAACTGGCTCTAATTGGTAACTCTTTTGTTTATATGAAGTTCTGGGTTGCAGTTTCAAGGCAAAGAGGAGCACAAAGGTTTGGTCATAAGGAATCAGGGGGCCCTGATCATAGTTCCAAGGCAAAGAACATGCTAGAGCTTCTGACTGAAGGGAACCAGGGACCCTTCCTGGGTAAAGACCAGAATGGAGATCAGAAGGTCACTGATTATATCTCTCCTAGAATCACAGCAACTTGGAAGCAGCAAAAACTTGCAGACACCTAGAACTAGCTCTGAAAATAGTAGCATGGAAAAGCCTGAAGCCTGGGACACTGCTTCCCCACATTTAACATAAGTTCAAAGTGAAGAAATAGACTGGAAAAATGAACAAACAGCAACAACAACAAAGAATTTGAACATAAAATGTTACAGTAGTGTCAAAGGCCAAGACATAAACTTAGAAGACAAACAATATGAAAACAGCAACAAAAAGAGCCTAAAAATGCTAATTGGACCCAGGCCCAACAAGAATTCTTGCAAGAATGAGAGATAAGAGCGATAGAAGAAAAATTTGGAAAATAAATGACAATGATGCAAGGAAATTATGAAAAGAGAATTAATAGCTTGGAAAAAAAAAGAGACATCTCCCTTCCAAAACTGAAGAAAATAATAACTTGAAAAACATAATTGGCCTAATGACAAAAGAGGCACAAAAAATTAATTGTTAAGAAAAACAGAATTGGCCAAATGGAAAGAAATACAAAAAACTCACTGGAAAAAAGTTTCATAAAAATTAGGAATGGGCAAGTAGAAATTAATGACTTCATGAAACATCAAAAAACAGTAAAAGTCAAAAATGAAAAAAAATGAAGAAAATATGAAATATCTCATTGGAAATATAGCTGACATGGAAAATAGATCAAACAGCAATAATTTAGAAATTATTTGCCACTTAAAAGCTCTGATCATAGAAAAAGTCTAGAAAACATATTTCAAGAAATTGTTAAGGAAAATAGCCCAATATCTTAAATGCAGAGGGAAAAGAGAAATTGAAAGGATCTACCAATCTCCTCCTGAAAAAGGTCACAAAATGAAAACTCTCAGGAATATTTTAGCCAAATCCCAGAATTCCCAGGTCAAATAGAAAATACTTCAAGTAACCAGAAAGAAACAATTTAAATATTGTGGAGCCACAGTTAGTATCACACAAGATTTAATGACTTCCATGTTAAGGAAGCAAAGGGCTTGGAACATAATATTCTGGAAAGCAAAGAATCTAGGATTATAATCAAGAATAACCTATCCAAAAAATAGAGTATAATTGATAATTAATGAAATGGATGACTTTTAAGCATTCCTGATAAGAAGAACAGAGCTGAATAGAAAATTTGACATTCAGACACAACTCAAAAGAAGCATAAAAAGTCAACAGAAAAGAGTAATCAAGAGTCTCAATAAAGTTAAACTGCTTCCATTTCTATCTAGGAAGATGATACATGTAATATCTAAGAACTTTATCATTATTAGGGCTGTCAAACGGAGTTTACATTAACAGAGGGCATGGATATGAGTTGATTATGTTGGACTGATCTGAAACAATAATTGAGAAAGTGGAAAGAGAGAGATTGGAAGGAGGAAAATTTGCTAATGTAAAAGACATGCACAATAACGAGCTTTTTACAATGGAGAGGAAAATGGGAGGAGTAGTAGGCAATACTTGAACTTCAGTGTCATTGGAATTGGTTCAAAGGGAGAATTATGTACATTCATATATACATATGTGTGTGTGTGTGTACATACTCAGTTTTGTACAGAAATTTAACTTACCCAATAGGGAAATAGGAAAGAAAGGGAATAAGAGAAAGAAGGAAGAGATAATAAAAGGGAAGAAAGATTAAGGGAGACAGTAGTAAAAACAAAATCAACTTTTGAGAAGGGACAGTATAAAAAGGGAAAGAGAAGAAGGAACAGAAGAAAATGGTATGTAGGGGCATATACAGTAATCATAACTGTGAATATAAATGGGATAAAGACATTCATAAAATAGAAGCAAATAGCCAAGCGGATTAGAAATGAGAATCTAACAATATATTGTTTAGAAGAGACATACTTGAAACAGTAACACACACAAAACACATACACACACACACTTACATTGAGTTTAAATAATGGGCTGGAGCAGAATCTAATATACTTCCTCTGAAATAAAAAATAGCAAGGGTTAACTATTATGACCTCCAGACAAAGCAAAAGCAAAATAGACCTAATTAAAAGCAATAACTAGGGAAACTGCATTTTGCCAAAAGGTACCGTAAACAATTCTTCCCCACGAATTGCTGCCTTGTCATGGTGGAAGACTTTGCATAGCTCAATGAAATTTTGAGCTATGCTGAGTAGAGTTACCTAAGACAGACAGTTCATAGTAGAGAATTCTGACAAAAGGTAATGCCCTGGAGAAGGAAATAGCAAACCACTTCAGTATCTTTGCTAGGAAAACTCCAGTGGATAAGACTAAAATGATAAAAGAGATGATAATGGAAGGTAAACCTCTCAAGTCTGAAGTCATCCAATACACTACTAGGCAAGAGTACAAGAACTGACTATGGATCAGATCACGAACTTCTTATTGCAAAATTCAGAAATGTAAGAAAGTAGGGAAAACCAGCAGACCATATTTGTATGACCTAAATATCACTCCTTATGAATATGCAATGGAGGTGATGGATAGATTAAGAGATCAGATCTGGCAGAGAGAGTGCCTGAAGAGCTATGAACTATATTTGCAATAATTTGCAATATTATATAGAAGGTAGCAACATTGACAAAAAAAAATGTAAAGTAAAAGAAGAGCAAGAAAGCAAATTGACTATGTGATGAAGTTTTACAAATAGCTGAGGAAAGAAGTAAAGTGAAAGGGAAAAAGAAAAGGGAAAGGTAACTGGGTGAGTTGAGTACCGAATTTCAGAGAATAATGAAAGATAAAAAGGTATTCTTAAATGATCAGTGAAAATAGAAGAAAATAATACAATGGAAAAGACAAGGGATCTCAAAAAAAGGGAAAATGTCATGCAAAAATGGTAGGGATTTAACAGAAGTAGACAAGATTAAGAAGAAGTGGTAAGAAAATACAAAAGAACTATACAAGAAAGATCCTTATAAAATTTAACATTTTATTTTTCGTTAATTATATGTAAAAACAAATTTTAACATTCATTTAAAGTATTTTCTTTTGAGTTTCAAGCTCTCTCTCTCATTCCCTTCCTTGCCCACCCCTCCTCCCCCCAATTTGGAAGGCAAGCAGTTTGACATAGGGTGTAAATGTGTATAAATATGTAACATATTTCCACATTAGTCATGCTGTTAAAGAAAAAAATGGATAGAAAAAAAGAAAAATAAGGAAAAAGTATGCTTTGATTTGTATTTAGATTACACCAGTTTTCTTTGGAGATGGATGGAATTTTTCATCATCAGTCCTTCTGAATTGTCTTGGAACATTGTATTGTTGAGAATAGGTAAGTCATTCACTGTTCATCATCAGACAATATTGCTGTTACTGTATATAATGTCCTGTTGGTGCTGCTCATTTCACCTGCATCAGTTCAAGTAAGTCTTTCCAGATTTTTCTGAGAATATCCTGCTCATAATTTCCGTTAGTACAATAGTATTCCATCACAATCATACACAACTTGTTTAGCCATTCCCCAAATGATGTCCATCCCCTTAAATTCTAATTTCTTGCCTGTACAAAAACAGCAGCTATAAATATTTTTGTAAAAGTAGATTCTTTTCCTTTTTTATTTCTTTGGGATAGAGACTTAGTAGTAGTATTTTTAGGTCAACAGGTATGCATGGTTTTATAGCCCTTTGAACATAGTTCCAAATTTCTCTACTCAATGGTTGAATTATTATATAACTTCACATTAATGTCTTCATTTTCCCACATCCTCACCACCATTTGTCACTTTCCTTTTCTGTCATATTAGCTGGTCTGATAACTGTGGGGTGGTAGCTCAGAGTGATTTTAGTTTGCATTTTTATAATCAATAGTGACTTAAAGCATTTTTATATGACTATGGGTAGATTTGATTACTTCATCTCAAAATTGCCTGTTCATATCCTTTGGCCATTTATCAATTGAGGAATGGTACTTATTTCTATAAATTTGACTCAGCTCTCAGTATATTGGAGAAATAAGGTCTTTATCAGAAAAAACTTGCTGTGAACTTTTTTCACAATTATGAATACTATGTATTTCCTTCCATCCTTATTTCCCCATTCATCCTACTTTCTTTTTCCTTTACCTTGTCCATTCTCAAAAGTATTTTGCTTCTGATTTTTACCTCCTGAATCTACCCTCCTTTCTATAAGTCCCACCATCCCCTTCCTCTCCTATTTTTCTTTAAAGCAAAATGATTTCTATACCCAAATTAATATAAATGATATTCCCTCGTTGAGTCAATTCTAATGAGAGTAAGGTTCATGTGCTTCCTCCCATTTCTCCCATCTTACCCTCCACAGTAAAAGCTCCTTCAGACCTCTTTTATGTCAGCTAATTTACCCCATCCTGCCTTTTCCTTTCTCCTTCTTTCAATGCATTCATCTTTCTCACTCTTTAATTTTTTTAAAAAAATCATTTCATTATATTCAATATACACCGATTTGCTCTGTCAATGCTTACTTTTAAGTGTCCTAGCAATATGAAAGGTTTTAGGAGTTGCAAGTATCATTTTTCCATGTGAGAATATAAATATTTAAGCTTACTGAATTTTTTGTGATTTCTCTTTCCTGTTTACCTTTTTATGCTTCTCTTCAGTCTTATGTCTGATTATCAGATTTTCTATTCAGCTTTGTTCTTATCAGAAATGCTTGAAAGTCCTCTATTTCATCAAATATCCACTCCCCCCCCCTCAACAGAAAGATTACACTCTGTTTTGTTGGGTGGTGGCAATCCTAACTCTTTTGCCCTCTGGAATATATTTCAAGCCCTCTGATCCCTTAATGTAGAAACTGCTAAATCTTATGTTATCCTGACTGTGCCTCCATGATACTTGAATTGCTTCTTTTTGACTGCTTGCAATATATTCTCCTTGACCTGGGAACTCTGAAATTTGGCTATAGTTTTCCAGAGAGTTTTCATTTTGGGATCTTTTTTAGGAGGTGGGGATTGATGGGTTCTTTCCATGTCCATGATTCCATGTTTCTAGAATATCAGGGTAATTTTCCTTTATAATTTCTTGAAAGATAATGTTCAGGCTCTTTTTTTATCATGGCTTTCAGATAGTTCAATAATTTTTAAATTGCTTCTTCTGGATCTATTTTCCTGTTCATTTTTTTTTTCTGATGAGATCTTTCATGTTGTCCTTTATTTTTTTCATTCTTTTAATTTTGTTTTATTGTTTTTTGCTGTCTCATAAAATCATTAGCTGCCACTTTCCCAGTTCTAATTTTTAAGGAAGTATTTTCTTGAATGAGCTTTTACCATTTTTTTTTGTATTTAACCAATTCTACTTTTGAAAGAGTTTTTTTTTCAGAGAATTTTTGTCCCTCTTTTTCATTTGGCCAATTCTGTTTTTCAAGGATTCTTTCTTCCTCTCTTTTATCACTTGGCCTATTCTGTTTTTTAGGTATTATTTAATTTATTTTTTTATGCTTCCTGTGCAAACTGTTTCCTTGTTTTCCATGATATTTTGCATCATTCTTATTTGTCTCCCCACTTTTTCCTCTACCTCTCTTACTTGATTTTTAAAATCCTTTTAGAGCTCTCCCATGCCTAAGACCAATTTACATTTTTCTTTGAGGTTTTGGATGTAGGAGTTTTGGCTTTCTTGTCTTCTGAGTTTGTGTTTTGATCTTTCCAGCCAACATAGTGAGTTTCTACAGTCAGCATCTTTTTTTCTGTTTTTTTTGCTCATTTTCCCCAGCATATTTCTTGTCTTTTAACCGTATGCTAAAGTTAGGTCTCTGCTTCCAGAATGGAAAGGGCACTGTCCTAACCTTCAGTGTCTTTTTTTTGTTTTTTGTGCAGCTATTTTCCTATGAAAGTTTGTGAAAGTGTAGTCTGCTGGAATGTGTTTAACTTACCCTAGAGCAATAGATATTCACTACTTACCTTCTAAGTTGTCTTAGGCTGGAAAATTGTTTCCCCCATCCCTTTGTGGGTTCAGCCACTCCTGATTTTGTTTTGATGAATTCATCAAAGTTATTTGGCAGGGTTTTGGGGAGAGCTTAGGTGAGTACCTCCCTTTCCTCTGTCATCTTTCAAGAAAGATCTTACCATCACCCCTAACCATGATTGTGTGATTACTGAACTAGAGCCAGATATCCTGGAGTCAAGTGGGCCTTAGGAAGCATTGGTAACAATAAAGCTAGTGTAGGTAATTGAATTTTAGCTAACTTAACTGTGGCCACTGGATTGGAAAAGATCAATTTCTGTCCTAGTCTAAATAAGGGCAGAACCAAGGAATGTTCAAATTATTGAATAATTGCACTAATTTAACACTCAAGAAGGTTATGCTTAAGATTCTATAAATAAGACTTCAGCAACATGTGAAATGAGAATTCCCAGAAGAGCAGACTGGTTTTCAAAGAGGCAGAGAAACTAGAGACCAAATTGCTAACATTAGCTTGATTGTGGAGAAAGCAATAGTGTTCCAGGAAAAACAAAAACAAAACATCTACTTTTGCTTCATTGACAACACTAAAGCTTTTGACTCTTTTGGATCACAACAAAATGTGGAAAATCCTCAAAGAGATGAGATCATCTAATTTGTTTCCTGATGAAGTTGTATGCAGGCCAAAAGACTACAATTAGAACCAAACATAAAACAAGTAATTGATTTAAGATTGGAAGGGAAGTGTGACAAGACTGCTTATTGGCATCTTATTTATCTAATTTATATGCAGAGCATATTATGTTAACTATCAGACCGGACAAATCAAAAGTTGTAATTAAGGTTTCCCAGGAGAAATATCAACAATCTCAGATGTATAGACAAAACCACTCTGAATGGCAAAAATTCAGAGGAATTAAAAAGTTTCTTGGTAAGGGTAAAAGAGGAGAGTGTAAAAGTTGACTGAAGCTTAACATAAAACAATGAAAATCTTGTCAATTTATTTCATCACTTTCTAGCAAACAGAGGGAGAAGAAATGGAAGCCGTGTGAGATTTCATATTCAACTCGAAGATCACTGTAGAAGGTGATTACTGCCATGAAATTAAAAGACACTAACTCTTTAGAAGGAAAGTTACAATGACCAAATGAGATTCACATTGAAGAGGCAGGCATGGTTCAGCTTTACATATACAATTTACATAGTTAATCATATTAAAAACAAATACATTCCAAACCACAATCTCTAGGGCTCTCTACTATCATTAAAATAAGAAATAGGGAATGCTAAGCCATTTAAGAAAAAGGTTCAGAGGGGACATGTTAATCACCTAAATATATGGAAATTCAATTAGACAACTTCTACTCAGGTGTGAAAGGGTCAAACTAAGGATTTGTGCAATGGCAGATTTAGCTCAATGTAATGAAAAACTTCTTATCAATTATAGTTGTCAAAATATCAATTGTGCCACCTCAGATGATGGTGGGCCTAATTCAACAATTTAATTAAATGCTATTGATTATAATATAATATATATGCATATTTGTTATATTATTATATAATTATTAGATTTAACCACGTTTAGTACATTTTGCTAGATGTTAAAGATAAAGAATAGAAGTAAAAAATAATTCCTACTTCTAGGAGCTTCCATTTCACAGACTTCTTCAATGGAGGATTTAAATGAAGGCTGCATGGTCATGCATTTGGAGGGATCCTGAAGGACAGACTTTTTTAGGTAAGACTTGGATTTGTCAGCTATTGAATTAACTTCTAGCTCTTACATTCTGTGTTCCTATTATTTGGGAGTAATAGCGGTTAGAGAAGAAGCTCATGTGAATAGAGGGAAGCAAATGAAAAAAAAAAAAACAAGCCAAAGGGGAATATTCTCATTAGGAGATAGAAGAGGAAAAAGACTCATTTTACACTTTCTTGCTTTGCTTTGATATTACAAAACCAATACAATTTTGTCTTCTTGCATTAGAATCACAATTAAGTCATTTTCATTTTTTTCCCCTGTTTTTCAGACCTTCTTCTCTCTATACCTCAGATGACTACTTGGTTTGCTGATAATTAAATACAGTACTGCTTGTCTTCTGATAAAAACTTTTCCTTACATTAAGCTAAATTTACCACAATGCTAGTAGAGTATTTGTTGGGTTGTTCTATATCCCATGGAAAAATCATAGAATGAATGTGCAGACACTATTCTACTGAAGATGCATTGAGATTCCTTGGTAATTTCTGGGAACTTGTGGTACAATACTCAAGGGATGTAATGTTAATGAGAGTGGTTTGATTGAGGGAGGCTTGTTATGTAAGAGTTAAAGATCTTTCTCGCCTATTAATAGGCCTCACTAGGAGCCCATTAAGGGAAGCTTTTGTAAATTTTTAAAGAGGGACTGGGTCTGGAAGAAGGTTCATGTGCCAGATGAGACTCTGGGTAGTCATTAAGGAGCCCCACCTCAGTTTTGTAAACCGAGATGTTGGTGCTTCTCCCTCTGATAATTATGTATGTATATAATAGACAGTTAAATCTGTCTGTTGATCTGTGATGTATGTATTGTTTATGGTCAGACAGTTGGAAGCTTTGTCTGCTGGTCTTTATTTCTCTGCTTGTATTGTCACTGTTGGTATATGGGATTAAAGAAGGTTGTTGACCCCTCAAAAGTTGCTTTCAGTTTAGAAAAGCAGATCTAAGAACCTGTGCTAGCAGGCCATCCTAAATGTGTCAGGGTGTTTGCTGCTACAAAGGATTAATGTTTGGGGATTATACAGCAGTCCTTAGTTGGTCTCTAGCTCCTCCCCTACCCTGAGAAAGCAGTAGGGGGCAGGACACTAAATCAGTTAAAAATGAGACACCTTCACTCTGTCAGTAAATAAACATTTATTAAGCACCATCTTCCAGGCACCATATGCAGTGCTACTAGGGATACATAGAAGGGTAAAAATTGATCCCTGCTCTTGGGGAACTCACAGTCTTGTGAGGGAGACAATATGCAAATAATTATGTACAAAAATGCTGTACATAGCATGAATTATAAATAATCAACAGAGGGAAGGCATTGGAATTAGGAGGGATCAGGAAAGTCTTCCTGTAGAATGTAGGATTTGAGTGGGACTTGAAGGAAGTCAAGGAAGCCAGGAGGTAAAGTTCAGAATGGAGAACATTTAATGCACAGGGACTAGTCAGTGAAAATGCCTCTATCTGGAGACAGAATGTTTTGTTTGAGGAACAGTAAAGAGATCAGTGTGATTAGATCATGGGGGACTAGTGGTGTAAATCGTAAGAAGATTGGAAATGTGAAAGATGTACAGGTCATGAAAGACTTTGAATGGTAAACAGATAATTTTGTATTTGCTCTTGGAGGTAATAGGGAGCAACTGCAGTTTACTGAGTGGAAGTGGGTAGTTGTGGGATATCATAAGATTTTTTTGTTAGGAATATCATTTTGATAGGTGACTGGAGGATAAAGTAGAGTAGTAAGAGATTTTTGGTGAATATTCCAGGAGTAAGGTTGTAAGGGCCTAGGCCAAGTTTAACAGCAGCATTAGAGGAGTGAAGTGAGCTTATGAGAGCAACATTACAAAAGTAGAACTGGCAGGCCTTGGCAACAGATTGATTATGGGGGATAATGATGACTTAAAAATGACATCTAGGGTGTGAGCGTGGGTGACTGGGAATATCACACTCAATACTAGTAGGGGAAGGGACAAGCGATCAAATTTTTGGGGAAAGATAATGAATCAATTCAGTTTTGGATATGTTGGATTTAAGATGTATATAGGACATCCAGTTTGAGTGTATAAATAGGCAGCTAGAGACACTTAACTGGAGACCAACAGAGAGGGTAGAATAAGTAGATTTGAGAATCATCAGTATAGAGATAATAACTGATTCATTAGAACAAATGAGATCACCTAATAAAATGTTTAGAGGAAGTAGAGAAGAGGACCTGAGACAGAAGCTGTGGGACACCTATAGGTATGACCTAGATAAGGATCCCACAAAGGAAACTAGGGAATAGTCAGAGAGGTAGGAGGAGAACCAGGAAAGAATAGTGTCATGAAAAACTAGGGAAAAGAGAGTATCACAGAAAAGAAAGTGATTAAAAGTATCAAAGGCTATAGAAAGATCAAGAAGAATGATGACTAAGAAAAGGCCATTCATTAAATTGGTCACCAATTTAATGATCATTAGCAACTCTGGAGTTTTGGTTGAATAAGGACAGAAGGCTAAGGAGAGAATGAGAGGAAAAAATGGAATGTGACCACTTGTGCATGCATAATGATTAATTAGCCTTTGCAAACAGAAAGTCTACCTTGTCATGAGAGGTAGGCATGAAGGAAGAGATAGTAGTAGAAGGCATCAGTTAGATATGATGGAGAGGAGATGAGGGAGACCTTGTTGATGTCTCCTGCCCAGTGTCTCTTCCAGTGACTCCCTAGAAAATATGGCATATAGTTTTTTTCTTCCTGAGCTTCCCTTGAATGATGGAGCATGGGCAGATCCTAGTTCATCTATGAAAAGCATGGTAACTGTAGCATATGGGTTCCCTTATGTGAACCTGAGGTAGAGTCTTGGACCTCTGGATGCTTTTTCTGTGGCTCTTCCCAGAGCACAGGTGATTAAACAGTGTGATCCTAAGATGGATGTAATTAGCCTAAGACTTAGTCTAATATGTTTTAGAAATTAGAGGAAGTTTCTGAGTACAACTGGAACTGGCAAACTGAGAAAAATTTTAACTTTAGAGAAGATGGTCACTAGCAAGAGAATAAGCCTGATACATGTCCTATTTTCCAGAAAACGTGGATTTGGAGTGAATTGTTTGAAAATGAAAAGCCATAGTAAAGGTAAAAAAGTAAAATCAACAGTTTTATAAAGTTTCATGTTTTGATAAGTTTCAAACTCCCAGAAAAGTATAATAGTAATTATGAGCTACTGCTGTTTGTTTAAATCTTGTCAATTGTGCACTTGCGAGTCTTTTGAGTTTAGTAATTCTTCTGTGTAGAGTATATAGTTGGCTGTCCTATACTTACTATCCTCCTGTCTCCTGCCTCACTTTTGATCCCACTTTAGATGTGAGCCAAACTTAAGCTGTATATGACTTTTTTTCCCTTGAGGTTCTGGGAACAGGGGTGCAAAGAGTCAGAAAAATCAAGAAAATGATCCTGTCCCCTCTCTTCAGAGGTCAGGCACTCAATGACTGAATCTGGTCCATATTTCAAGGTCCAGTGCTAGGGTCCCTTTAGCAGACAGGGAGAATTCCTTGGCTCCCTCAGGCCAAACACTAATTCTTTGTCATTATTATGCTAATTTAGTCCTTTGAGGTGAAGAAGAACAAGTTAAATTCCTTTTCCACAGGAATATTTGTAGATCATTATCATGTGCCTTCTGAAACTTCAGTTTTGAGAATACATGTGTAGTGTCATATACAGCATGCTCACATTTCTGTTAGCTACTTGGTTCAAAATTAAAACCTGTAAAACACCATTTGTTCTCTACCCTAGCTGACACAGTTACATTTATAATCACTTTGGGAGTAAGTACAATTCCAATCAGTTTTTGTGCACAGTTTTATATGTATGAAATTGTATAGCTGAGGTGATATTTATCTGGGTTCTATAATGGGAGAGAATTAAATTCCTCAGGTATCAAACTATATTGGTAACTGTCATTTCTCTTCTGTCTTGTCTGTATTTAATCTAAAATCTTCGAATATTTAATTTTTTTTCTAATGCAGTTGTTTCAAAATCTATTTCATGCTTTTGATGACCCATGGCTTCAAAGAATAAAAGTTCATGGGTATAATCCAAACTGTGCTAGGAGCTATTTTAAAGAAAATAATAATAAATATGCCTAATGTAAAGAAAGCAGTCTAAAAGAAATCAAGAAGATAATCTTAAAAGATTCAAGCATAATCAAGTCTAGAATAGGGACCAGTAATCCAGTTTATAAGTTACTCAGGCCAATGATTTTATCTTCTTCATGCTGTTGGATTTTTGTTCATTTCACTATTATATAGTACAAACAAGAAAATAAAGATAATGGCACTCAATAGAGTGGATTTTTATAGAATCATAAATCTGGAGGTGACCTTAAATATCATTTCACATTGGACCAGTTCAGGCTGCTTAGAGGCCCCTAAATCATAATATAAAGTCCTTTGTATTTCAATTTACATATATATATATATATATATATATATATATATATATATATATATATATATGAATAGATTAACAAATCTTTGTGAATAAATAAAAAAGATTTATATATTACGAGCACAAACAGGTTAATGAAGCAAGTTTAAAAACATGTAATGTGTGTGATATCACTGTTTATTTCAATCCTTTCATTTTCCAGTAGAAGTAATAGACTCAGGGAAGTTAAAGGCTTTCCAAGATCGGTTACAGAGCTAATAAGTCTCAAAGATGAATCTGAATGTCAGTCCAATCCTCTTTCTAAAACACAAATTTTTCTATTTCCAATCTGTCTGACTAGAGATTTGATTGGGAAAAAACAGCAATCATTGATTTAAAAGATGAGCAGGCCCCTTTGGAAGAAATGGCTTCTTTTATGGAAGATACCTTTTCTGGACTTATGTCTTGAAGAATTAGGAACTAAACTAAAGTGTTAATTACCTCTACCATTGCTTAAATTAGCTCATAAAATAATAGGATTAAGAAATTTTATAGACAGAATTATGGTGTGATAGAATTACAGACTTTATTTATTGAGTTATATTTTTGAGTTATATTTCCATATATATATATATATATATGTTCAATATATATATGAATATATATATATATATGTTTCAATATATATATTGAGTTATATTTCCAAAGAACACTTTGGAAAAAAGTCTATTCCACTTTTAGATACCTCTTATATTAGATCAGGGTTATTTTTCCCATTTAATAGTATTTTTCTCAATTACATCTAAAGATAGTTTTCAACATTCACTTTTAAAAGAATTTGATTTCCAAATTTTTCTCCCTCCCACTTTATCCATTCCCCCTCCCAGCAAGCAATCTGATATGGGTTATACATGTACAATCATATTTAAATTTGTTTCCACATTAATCATTTTGTCAAAAAAGAATCAGGAAAAAAAAAGGGAAAAACCACAAGAAAAACAAACAACAAAAAATGTGGAAGTAGTATGTTTCAATCTGCACTGAGACTCCATAGTTCTTTCTCTGAATGTTGATAGCGTTTTTCATCATGAGTCTTTTGGAATTGTCTTGGATCACTGTATTGCTGAGAAGAGCTAAATCAGAGCTGATCAACACACAGGGTTGCTGTTGTTATGTATAATGTTTCCTTGGTTCCACTCAGTCCACTCAGCATCAGTTTAGGTAAATCTTTTCAGGTTTGCCGGCTCATCATTTCTTACAGCACAATTGTATTTCATTACATTCATATACCACAACTTGTTCAGCCATTCCCCAATTGATGAGCATTCCCTCAATTTCTAATTTTTTGACACCACAGAAGGAGCTGCTACTTTTTGTTCATGTAGGCACTTTTAGCCATTTTAGGATTTCTTTGGGATATAGAGCTAATAATAGTATTTCTGGATGCAACTGTATACATGGTTTCATTGCCTTTGAGAATAGTTCCAAATTACTCTCCAGAACGGTTGGATCAGTTCACAACTCCACCAACAATGATTCAATGCATTAGTGTTCCAGCTTTCCTACATCTTACTCAATGTTTGTCATCTTCCTGTTTTGTCATGTTAGCCACTCTGATAGATATGATTAGTACCAAAGAGTGGTTTTGATCTGCATTTCTCTAATCAATAGTGATTTAGAGCATTTTGTCACATGACTATAGATAAATTTATTGTCTTCGTGTGAAAACTGCCTGTTCATATCCTTTGACCATTTATCAATTGGGGAATGACTTGTATTCTTATAAATTTGACTCAATTCTCTATATATTTTAAAAATGAGACCTTTATCAGAAACATTGGCTGTATAAACTGTTTTCCAGCATTTTGTTTTCCTTCTATTTTTGGCTGCATTGATTTTGTTTGTGCAAAATGTATTAATATAATGGAATCAAAATTATCAATTTTGCATTCCTTAGTGGTCTCTATATTTTGGTTGGTCATAAATTCTTCCCTTCTCCATAGTTCTGACAGGTAAACTATTCCTTGTCCTCCTATGTTATTTATGGTATCATCCATTATGCCTAAATTATGATCTTATCTTGGTATATGGAGTGAGATGTTGGTCTATGCCTACTTTCTGCCATACTATTTTCTAGTTTTCTCAGAAGTTTTCATCAAATTGTGAATTCTTATGCTAGAAGTTGGAATCTTTAGATTGCTGCAGTCATTTATTACTGTGTCTTATATACCCAGACTATTCCACTGATTCAACACTCTTAGTCATTACCAAATAGTTTTAGTGATTGCCTCTTTATAATATAGTATTGTATATGGTAAAACTAGGCCACCTTCCTTCGCATTCTTTTCACTAGTGTTCTTGACATGTTGCTCTCCAAGATGAATTTTGTCATTATTCTTCTAGTTCTATAAAATAAATTTTGATAGTTTAATTGAAATGGCACCAAATAAGTAAATTAATTAGAATACTGTTGTAATGTTATTATATTAGCATGGCCTACCCAGAAGCAATTGATATTTTTCCAATTCTTAATATCTAACTTAATTTTTTAAAAAATTGTCTATTTTTTGTTTATTTTCAATTTTCAACCATCACTTCCATATGTTTTAAATATTTTCCCCCTCTCACTGTCTCCCTCCTCAAGATGGCATCCAATCTTATTTGGGTTCTACACATACATTCTTATTAAACACATTTGCACATTAGTCATATTGCAATGAAAAATTAAAACAAATGGGAGAAACCATGAAATAAACCAAAACAAAACCAAGTATTACACAAGAGAAAATAGTCTGCTTCATTTTGCACTCCAATTCCATAGTTCTTTCTCTGGAAGTGGGTGGCATTTTGCCTCAAGAATGTTGGGAATGTTTTAGGTCCTTGCATTTCTATGAAGGGCTAAGTTTATCAGAAACAGTCCTTGTACACTGTGGATGTTACTGTGTATAATGTTCTCCTGTTTGTGCTCATTTCACTCAGCATCAGTTCATATATGTCTTTCCAGGTTTTTCTGAAGTCATTTCTTATAGCACAATAGTGTTCCATTACATTAATATACTACAGCTTGTTCAGTCATTCCTCAATTGATGGTCATTCTCTCGATTTCCAGTTCTTGGCCACCACAAAAAGAACCTGCTATAAATATTTTTGTAGATGTGGGCCCTTTCCCCATTTTTATGATCTCTTTGGTATATAGCCAGAGAAGTGATATTGCTGGGTCAAAGGGTATATACATTTTTATAGCACTTTGGACACAGTTTCAAATTGCTCTCCAGAATGGTTGGATCAGCTCACAGCTCCATTAAAGATGAATTAGTGTTCCAACATGTAGAGCTATAACATTTAAAAGTTTAAAAGTCACCTATTTCAGTTAGTGTCCCTATTTTCCCTGAAAGTTTATTCTCAATTTTGCCAAGTAGCTGATTATTGATTGTAATCTAAGTTCCTTTGCCTTTGAGAATATCATATTCCAAGACCTCTAATCCTTTAATGCAGAAGCTGCTAAGCCCCATGTAAGCCTAACTCTGACTCCTTGTTATTTGAATTATTTCTTTCTGGCTACTTGCCATATGTTTCTCCTTTTCTGGCATTTGGCTACAATACTCTTCAGAGTTTTCACTTTGAGATCTCTTTCAGGAGGTTATCTGTGCATTCTTTCTTTTTTTTATTTTTTTAAAATTTATTTATTTAACTTTTAACATTGATTTTCACAAAATTTTGGGTTCCAAATTTTCTCCACATTTATCCCCTTCCCCCCCCAAACGCCGAGCATTCTAATTGCCCCTATCAGCAATCTGCCTTCTCTTCTAACATCCCTCCCTTCTCCTGTCCCCATCTTCTCTTTTGTCCTGTAGGACCATATAACTTTCTATACCCCAATAACTGTATTTCTTATTTCCTAGTAGTAAGAACAATACTTGACAGTTGTTCCTACAACTTTGACTTCCAACTTCTCTTAATCCCTCCCTCCCCACCCATTCCCTTTGGGAAGCAAACAATTCAATATAGGCCATATCTGTGTAGTTTTGCAAATGACTTCCATAACAGTCATGTTGTGTAAGACTAACTATATTTCCCTCCATCCTATCCTGCTCCCCATTGCTTCTATTCTCTCTTTTGATCCTGTCCCTTCCCAAGAGTGTTGACTTCAAATTGCTCCATCTTCCCACTGCCCTTCCTTCCATCATGCCCCCCACCCTGCTTATCCCCTTCTCCCCCACTTTCCTGTATTGTAAGATAGATTTTCATACCAAAATGAGTGTGCATTTTATTCCTTCCTTTAGTTGAATGTGATGAGAGTAAGCTTCATGTTTTTCTCTCACTTCCCGGACTCTTTTGTCCTCTACTGCAAATTCTTTTGGTTGCCTCTTTTATGAGAGATAATTTGCCCCATTCCATTTCTTCCTTTCTCCTCCCAATACATTTCTCTCTCAATGCTTAATTTCATTTTTTAAAAATATGATCCCATCCTATTCAATTCACTCTGTGCTCTCTCTCTCTCTCTCTCTCTCTCTCTCTCTCTCTCTCTCTCTCTCTCTCTCTCTCTGTAATCCCACCAACTACCCAGATACTAAAAAGTTTTAAGAGTTACAAATATTGTCTTTCCATGTAGGAAAGTAAACAGTTCAACTTTAGTAAGTCCCTTATGACTTCTCTTTGCTGTTTACTTTTTCATGCTTGTTCTCATTCTTGTGTTTGAAGGTCACATTTTCTTTTCAGCTCTGGTCTTTTCATCAACAATGCTTGAAAGTCCTCTATTTCATTGGAAGACCATATTTCCCCTGAAGTATTACACTCAGTTTTGCTGGGTAGGTGATTCTTGGTTTGAGTCCTAGTTCCTTTGACTTCTGGAATATCCTATTCCACACCCTTTGATCCCTTAATGTACAAGCTGCTAGATCTTGTGTTATCTTGATTGTATTTCCACAATATTTGAATTGTTTCTTTCTAGCTGCTTGCAGTATTTTCTCCTTGGCCAGGGAATTCTGGAATTTGGCCACAATGTTCCTAGGAGTTTCTCTTTTTTGGACCTCTTTCAGGCAGTGATGGGTGGATTCCTTGAATACTTATTTTGCCCTCTGGTTCTAGGATATCAGGGCAGTTTTCCTTGATAATTTCATGAAAGATGATGTCTAGGCTCTTTTTTTGATCTTGACTTTCAGGTAGTCCCATAATTTTTAAATTGTCTCTCCTGGATCTATTTTCCAGGTCAGTTGTTTTTCCAATGAGATATTTCACATTATGTTCCATCTTTTCATTCTTTTGGTTTTGTTTGGTGATTTCTTGGTTTCTCATAAAGTCAATAGCCTCCATCTGTTCCATTCTAATTTTTAAAGAACTGTTTTCTTCAGTGAGCTTTTGGACCTCCTTTTCCATTTGGCTAATTCTGCTTTTGAAAGCATTCTTCTCCTCATTGGCTTTTTGAACCTCTTTTTGCGAATTCAGTTAGCCTATTTTTCAAGGTGTTATTTCTTTATTTTCATAATTTCATTTATTTATTTATTTAATTTTTTACATTGATTTTCACAAATTTTTGGGTTCCAAATTTTCTCCCCTTTTATCCCCTCCCCCCACGCCAATACCCCAAGCAATCTAATTTTCCCTTTCTCCAATCTGCCCTCACTTCTGTCATCCCTCCCTCCTCTTGTCTCCATCTTCTCTTTTCTCCTGTAGGGCCAGATGAGTTTCTATTCCTCATTAACTGTATGTCTTCTTTCCTAGTTGCAACAACAATACTAAACAGTTGTTCCTAAAATTTTGAGTTCCAAATTCTCCCCATCTCTCCCTCCCCACCCATTCCCTTTGGGAGGGCAGGCAATTCAATATAGGCCATATCTGTGTAGTTTTGCAAATGACCTCCCTGATAGTCGTGTTGTGTAAGACTAACTGGATTACCATCCCTCCTAAACTGCCCCTCCTTGTTTCTCTTCTGTCTTTTGATCCTGTCCCTCCCCAAGTGTTGACTTCAAATTGCTCCCCGCTCCCTTTGCCCTCCCTTCCATCATCCCCCCCCTTGCAATATCTCTTTCTCCCCCACTTTCTTATACTGTAAGATAGGTTTTCATACCAAAATGAGTGTGCATTTCACTCCTTCGTTTAGTCAAATGTGATGAGGGTAAACTTCTTGTTTTTTTTTTTTTCTCAGCTCTCCTCTTTTTCCCTCCACTAAAAAAAACTCCTACCTGCCTCTTAAATGACATATAGTTACCCCCTTCCCTTTCCCTCTCTTTCCTCCCCCTACATTTCTCTCTCACCATTTACCTTAGTTTCTTTTAAGGTATGGTCCCATCCTATTCAGTTCAGTCTGTGCTCTCTATCTCTGTATGTGTGTGCATGTGTGTACATGTGTATGTGTGGTCCCACCAACTACCCAGATACTGAAAAGTTTTAAGAGTTAGAAATATTTTCTTTCCCTGTATGAATGTAAACAGTTCACTTCTGGTATGTCCCTTAAGACTTCTCTTTGCTGTTTCCTTTTTCATGCTTCTTCTCATTCTTGTGTTTGAAAGTCAAATTTTCTTTTCAGCTCTGGTTTTTTCATCAAGAATGATTGAAAGTCCTCTGTTTCATTGATAGACCATATTTTCCCTTGAAGTATTATACTCAGTTTAGCTGGGTAGGTGATTCTTGGTTTGAGTCCTAATTCCTTTGCCTTCTGAAATACCCTATTCCACGCCCTTCGATCCCTTAATGTAGAAGCTGCTAGATCTTGGGTTATCCTGATTGTATTTCCACAGTACTGGAATTGTTTCTTTCTAGCTGCTTGCAAGATTTTTTCCTTGAGCTGGGAGTTCTGGAATTTGGCCACAATGTTCCTAGGAGTTTCTCTTTTTGGATCTCTTTCAGGTGGTGATTGATGGATTCTTTCAATACTTATTTTGCCCTCTGGTTCTAGAATGTCAGGGCAGTTTTCCTTGATAATTTCATGGAAGATGATGTCTAGGCTCTTTTTTTGATCATGAGTTTCAGGTAGTCCCATAATTTTTACATTGTCTCTCCTGCATCTATTTTCCAGGTCAGTTGTTTTTCCCATGAGATATTTCACATTCTCTTCCATTTTTTCGTTCTTTTGGTTTTGTTTGGTGATTTCTTGGTTTCTCATAAAGTCATTAGACTCCATCTGTTCCATTCTAATTTTGAGAGAACTATTAAATTCAGTGAGCTTTTGAGCCTCTTTTTCCATTTGGCTCATTCTGTTTTTGAAAGCATTCTTCTCCTCATTGGCTTTTTGAACCTCCTTTGCCAATTGAGTGAGCCTATTTTTCAAGGTGTTAATTTCCTCAGCATTTTTTTGGGTCTCCTTTACCAAGGTATTGACCCGTTTTTCATACTTTCGTTGCATCTCTGACATTTCTCTTCCCAGTTTTTCCTCCACCTGTCTAACTTGCTTTTCAAAATCCTTTTTGAGCTCTTCCAGGGCCTGAGCCCACCCACCACCCCCCTGGGGTGTCTGGGGTACTGAGGCCCCGCCCTCCACGTCTTTCCCTGATGGCAAGGATACGTCCTCATCATCAGATCCGAAGGTGGGGATCATTTGCATTTGTTGGAAAAAACTCTCTAAAGTCTTATTTTTCTTCCCTTTTCTAGGCATTTTCCCAGCCAGTTACTTGACTTTTGAGATTCCTTTCCACCCCCGCCTGGATCCGCCCAGCTAGTGCTTGGCCTCTGAGATTTAAATGGGCTTTCCTCCTGCTGGCTGTCAATCAGTGAGCTTTAGTTCAGGTGCTGGGGTGGGGGCAGGGCTGCCTCCCAGGTTCCGATCCCTCAGGGGCTTTATTCAGAGACTTTCAGGAATGGAGCGGGTGGGGGCGGGGTGGGGGCCCTGCCTCCCAAGCCCAGCTCCCTTGGGGGTTTTAAGCAGAAGCCTTCAGTAACAGAGCGGGGTGGGGGCAGGGTCGTCTCCCAGGCACAGCTCGGTAAGGTTTTATGCAGGAATCTTCCGTAATGAAGATTCTGCCTGCTGCTGGGGGATTCCCGAGTCCCAGTCTGCTGCCGCCTCAGCCGCCGCCCGCACCTCTGCTTCCGCCGCTTCCTGCCCCTGTCCCTGCCGCTGCCGCTTCCTCCCGAGGGGGCCCCGAGTCACGGAGATGCCCTGCTTCCCCTCTCCTCCAGCCCGGCCTTCTCTCTCACTGACCTGTAGCTTCTGTGGGCAGAGGGACTTTCCCGGCTGCCGGAGCTTCTGTCTCTGAAGCCTGCTCAGATCAGCTTCTCTGGGGACACGGCCAGGGCAGCTCTGAGGGTGGGGTCCACTTTCCGGGGCGCGCCGGACCCTGGGGACGGGTCTCCAGGGCTCCCCGGAATGGAAATCTCTTTCACTCTGTTTCTGCATACCTTGTATTGACCCAGAAGTTATGGGGGACTCTTTTTACATTAATTCTATGGGCTTGGTTTCGGAGCTCATAAACGTGCATCCTTCTACTCCGCCATCTTGGCTCCGCCCTCCTCAAGGTGTTATTTCTTCAGTATTTTTTTGGGTCTCCTTTAGCAAGGTGTTGACCCATTTTTCATGCTTTTCTTGCTTTTCTCTTCCTAATTTTTCCTCTACCTCTCTACCTTGACTTTCAAATTCCTTTTTGAGCTCTTCCATGGCCTGAGCCCATTGAATATTTATTTTGGATGTTTGGGATACAGAAGCCTTGACTTCTATGTCTTTCCCTGATGGTAAGCATTTTTCTTCCTCATCTGAAAGGATGGAAGGAGATATCTGTTCACCAAGAAAGTAACCTTCGATGGTCTTATTTTTTTTCCCTTTTTGGGCATTTTCCCAACCAGTTACTTGACTTTTGGGTCTTTTGCCCAAAGTAGGGTATACTCTGGGAATCTATGAGATCTCAGTTCCTCCAAGGTGGCACAATCAGGCGTGTACTGGTCTGGATGCAGAGAGGGATTTTTGTGCCCAGAATCTTAGCAAATACCTCTCCACAGCCACTTGGCCTCCAGTTCCACCAGGTTGGCACTGGGGGCTGATTTTCAGATGAGCTGGATGGGCAGGGCCACCATTCAGTTGGAGATAAAGACCAGCTTGGCCAGGGCCTCCACCCAGGGCTGAGGTAAGACTCAGCTCTTCAATTCCCCCAGGAGTTTTTATGCTCCAACAATGGAGCTTCTGTATGAGCTGCTGTGCTGGCTCTGTGGCCGCTGCCTGCTGCTTTAGCTATGGGAAGGCCCTTCTCTCTTCCTTGCCTGCTGATAAGATCCTATCACTGACCCATGACGCCTGTGGGCCAAAGGATCTGAGAACTGGCTGCTGTGACTGGAGATTCTGCCCCAGAAGTGTCCTCCTCCCAGAGTCTCATCACACCATGCAGCCAAGGCTGGGCTGGGCTCCGCACTCAGCTCCCGTGTCCAGCGCAACTGACATTTCCGTGGACCTTTCAGGTCACAGTGGGCTGGAAATCTCCTCCACTCTGCTGTTCTCCACTTCTGCTGCTCCAAATTTGTTGAGAGTCCCTCGCTACAGGTATTTTATGGGCTGTGGGGAGGAGCCTTCCTAAGTGTGTCTTTCTAGTTGGCCATCTTGGCTCCACCCCCCTCTGTGCATTCCTTCAATGACTATTTTACTTTCTGATTCTAGGATAGGAGGGCAGTTTTTCTTGATAATTTTCTTGAAAGATGCTGCCCAACCTCTTTTTTTTTTGATCACTGCTTTCTAACCTAATAATTCTTAAAATATCTCTCTTGCATCTATTTTCCATTTCTGTTGTTTTTCCAATGAGGTAGTTTTACATTTTCTTCTATTTTTTTATTCTTTTGAGTTTGTTTGACTGATTCTTTATGTCCTATAGAATCATTAGCCTCCATTTGCTCAATTCTAATGTTTAAGGAATTATTTTCTTCAGTTATCTTTTGTGCCTCTTTTCCATTTGGCCAATTCTGCTTTGTAAGTTGTTTCCTTCAGTGGATTTTTTTTTATTTGACTGATTGTGTTTTTTAAGAAATTATTTTCTTCAGTACATTTTTGTCCATTTTCCAAGCTATTGACTATCACTTGCACACCTCTTATTTCTTTTCCCAATTTTTCTTCCACCTCTCTCATTTGATTTTTAAAATCCATTTTGAGCTCTTCCAGGAGTGCTTTTTGAGCTTGCGGTCAATTCATATTCTCCTTTCAGGTTTTGCATGTAGGCATTTTGACATTGTTGTCCTCTTCTGATTTTGTGTTTTTATCTTCCCTTTCACCATAGTAGTTTTCTAGATCAGGTTTCTTTCCTGTTTCTTGCTCATTTGTTTTAGTATCTTTTGTGATTTTTAAAATTGAGCTTTGCTCCTGGGTAATGGGGGCACAGTTTCAAGCTTCTTGTACCGGGTGTCAGTGATCTGTCACTGGCTTTCTGCTGTGGTGCCTCAAGTGTTGACAGCTTGCCCAGTATGCTGGGGTAGCCTGGTCTAGTCATGCCTGTTGTGCCCTAGGTTCTGGGGCTGGCAGTTTGCCTTCTGGGCTAGAGCTGGAGGCCTCACAGTTGACCTGCTGAGTCAGAATTATAGGACCTTGTTTGCTTATCTGTGCTGTGGCTAAGAGCCTCCCACTGACTTGATCAGATGCTGTCTGTGCTGGGCTATGCTCCTCTTCAACCCAAGTGAGACAGAGCTTTCCTGAAATCCCTCCAAGTTATTGTATTGATAATGTATTTTTGCTTATTGTTATTGTAATTTTGCTCCCTAATGGGAAGATCTTTCCCATCTATTTATAGGCCCATGTGACCTATGGAAGTCTAAGTCATATGGAGCCTGTGGTGGGAGGAGTTTGATGAATGAGTGGAACAGGAAGAGGCAGAGGTAGAGCAGAGCTGAGAGGATATTGGTCAGAGTCTAGTCAGAACTGGGAAGGATGCAGACAAGCAGGCTTCTGGATAGCATGAGTGAAAGAACTTGTTTGTAATTTGTTTAATGGAGCTGGTCTGTGGGAACCTTAGCAGGGAGAAGCTTGGCACTGGTGTTGTTGACCCGCATTGCTATAATGCATAAATTTTTGTTACTATGATTCATTTTGCTTTCTGGTGTCTGAATAAATGTTTTGGTTCTGTTTTCCATGTGAAGAGTCTGTGGTATTTCACAATTCAGCACCAAGCCAGGCTATTCATGGCCACCATAGGCACTATGAATATCACATTGGTGCTACAGTTATCTTAAGCTGGACGTGTTTCACTGTGTCTTTTTAAAGGCTCTGTTGCTCCAGGCTTGATGTAATGTTTCTGAGGGGAACTAGGGAAAGCTCAGGCAACTTCTTGGCTTTTCTCTGCCATCTTGGCTCTTCCTGTGTCAAGGTGCTTTAACTCAAATCTAAGCTCACTCTCTCTCCCTCTTTCTCTCTCTTCATATACATACATACTGCATACATACGTATATACATATACACAGACACACACACACATATATATATATTCAGATCTAAATCTAGACATACACACACATATACACATATATACATGTGTAATGGTAATTTGAATTGGAAAATCTTTCCTATTCATTTAATGGGCCCATTAAATCACCTGGAAGCCTAAGTTATGTGTGGTGGGAGGAGCATGCTGAACAGGTGGAACAAGAAGGATGGAGCAGAACTGGGAGGAAGTGAGTGAGCACAGGCAGGGCAGAGGGGAGAGGATGCAGGCAGGCACATGTGGCAAGGCTCAGGCTCATGAGTGTTTGCTTCTGAGAAAGCCCTGGCTGTGGGAGAGGGGGAGAGACTTGGGAATGACTTTACTCCCTGCGATGATGTTTCTTAACTTTTTGATCACCATGATGGATTTTGCTTTCTGGTTCTAGGACTTGACTTTCTGGTGTCTAAATAAATATTTTTATTCTGCCTTCTATGTAGAGAGTCTTTTATATTTTGTGATTGAGAACTACATCAGCATATTCACAGTCATCACTAGTGCTGTGAAATATTGCCTTGGTGATACAACATGTTCATCTATCTCTCTGATACATAACTTTTTCTGTTTGTTTATCATCTATCTATATGTCTCTACCCCTTTCTAAGTAATTTAATCATTTTATTAATAAGACCAGAAGATTACTAATAAAAAGATGGTCATTTGGCCACCTCTTTTAGACCAAAGACCCTGAATAATGAGGGAGTCATAATTTATACATCCTTCAAAGAGAAGATGTTACTGAGGGGAGGCAATCAACTCAGATTGGTTAACATAAGGAGAGGTGTGGGCTGTATGAAAATGAAAGCCTTGGGTAGATGACTTAGGTCACCTAGATCTTCGTAAAAGAGACATCAATTTCCGTATCACTTATCTTGATAATAGGGTGAATCAACCTTTCCTGCATCTGTCTGAGCAAATATAATGAGCAGGAATATGCCCATTGAGTCTAAAGTTAGAATTTCCTTGACCATCTGCTTATATCTTGGCCTGGAAAATCTCTAATACAGGTTTCCTACACTGGTTGGTTTCTGGATGGGGAAGTAGAAAAGTGGAAAATACTTGGTCTCAATATAATAAATGGGGGGGGGAGAATTTCTTATCTATATCCTCCAAACTACATATAATGAAAAATAACTACAAGTAAGGTGAAAAAATGAAAAATCCACAAATTTACTGAAGACAAAAATCCAAGAAAATAGCGAGTACGAAAACACATGATTCCAACTGTCTATAGATAACTACTCAAAGTTTAGGTGAAAAGGAAAAAAAGAACTGGAGGTCCAAACACAATGGGGCAAATATGACCTCAGAGTTTTTGCTAATATTTAGTGGGATGAAACCCAAACTTGTGCTAAAAAAATAGGAAAAATAAAGGGATTGTGCAAGTAGCATTTCATAGGAAGGTGTACTCAAGTGAAGAAATCCGAGAACTAGAAGTATCTTTCACAGTGGTAAACATAAAGAAAAATGAAGAGAAAAACAGAATCAGTTTTGTCACCAGAGTATACTAAAGAGTGTCTAGACAAATAGAAGACATAAATGATGAATAAGTCTGCCACAGAAGTAGGATAGTGTTGGGAAACTTCAATGATTGAGATATCTGCCAAAGATCTCCCTCTCCTAAAAACAGAGTAGCCTAACAACTTCTTGATTTATTAATGGTAATTTTTCATTCTTCAAAATGTAAGGGAACAAGCAAGATCTATTCTAGATCTGATTATTAATAAAGAAGAAATGGTTGTTGAAATGATGACAACTTTATGGGAATGAAGTATCACTCCCTAGAATTGGTGGTAGAGGAGGGGAAAATCTGGTATAGTCTTATTTATGTCCTATATTTGTCATGCAATAGATATCAAAGAGTTCACAAGAAGAATGGATAAAGACATATGGACTAAAAGTTAGCAGAGGAAGATAGCCCCCAAAGTATGGGTAGATCCTAATAATATAATTCTGAAAATAGAAAGGGAAACTTTCAATAGGGAGGAAAATGGGAGTTGTCTGAAACCTCCTTTACAGATGCACAAGAAGCTCAATAACTCACTTGATTTTAAAAGATACTGTGTGCATAGTAAATGGAAGCAAGGGTAAATATGGAGAATAATTATAAAAATAATGTCAGGAGCTCTAAAACTCAGAATTAGCAGAGGGTACAAGGGGAGCTGAAGGAAAAAAAAGGGAGTTTGGTTTGTCATGTAGAGGAAAATAGGCTTAATAAAGGGATAGGACCTTTGTTTGAGGAGGATGGGACAATGATAAGTGACAAGAGAGGGAAGACAGAGTTCCGTGATTTTTTATATTGCTTCTATTTTTGTGATGAAAATATCAGAATAAAAATAGTTGAAGTGAGAGTTTATATCTAAGCCTTGATAAATTCAAGTAGCCTGAGCCAAATTAACTACATCCTTGGGTACTGAAAGAATTGGCATATGTTATTGATTCATCAATATTAAAGATATGTGCAACATTGTGGAGAATGGGAGAGGTACAATAAGACTGGAAAAGGGCAAATTTGATCTCAATTTTCTAAAAAGAGAAGTGACTAAAGTTTGATAACTGTCATTGAATTTGATTTTGATTCCTGGCAATATTCTAGACCATTAATGATTTGCTCCTCTTAGAAGAGGAAGCCATGATCTTGATGAGACAGTATGACTTCATGAAGAATAGACCATGTCAAACTAAACTTATTTCCTTTTTTGATAATGCTGTTCAACTGGCAAGTGAGGACAATGCTGTAGATAGAATGTGATGAGATTTAAAGAAAAAAAACAATGAATAAGTAGGGATAGTGGCTGGACCTGTAGTTTTAATTGAGTGGAAACTTTTTCATAGGGAAGCTCTCTATAGCAATGTAGGATGGTAATTTCCCTGAAATTTATAATCTCAGAGAGTTCCTAAGCAATGATGGAAGAAAATAAGCATTTACATGGCATCTACTATTTCAGGAACTGTGCCTTTTTTAAAACAATTATCTTATTTCATCCTCACAACAAACCTAAAAATAGATGCTAATATTATTTCCATTTTATAAAAGTTGGGAAAATTGAGGCAAACAGATGTTAATTGACTTGCCCATGGTCACAGAGCTAGTAAGTGCCTGGGGCTCCATTTGAACTTAATTCTTCCTGATTCCAGGACTAGGACTCTATCCACAGTGCCATCAGTCAGCTACCTCTGAGCAAGGGTGGGTTAAATGGTTTATTCAGGGTAACATAGCCAGTGTAGATAAGAGGCAACACTTGAACCCCGACCTCTCTGTCTCTGAGAATATCTCTCTATCTACAGCACTGTATTGTCTTTCTTTGATGAACACTGGAAAAGATGGGCATATGTGAACAAGATGACAAAGGCTTCTTTTTTTGCTGTTAACTTGGCAGTTAATCTGTAATTAAGCGTTTCAATGGATCTCTTTTTGGTGCTATTTAACATTTTTTTTATCAATGATTCCCATCAAGAAATTTAAGGTATATTTGATTTAGATTACGTTAAAATGAAGCTAGGCCAGGAATTATAAGAATGCATGTAATACTTATGCACAGCAGAGGGACTAAAAAGGAACTAAGAATTTGGAGGACTTACCTACCTATCTCTTTTTTAGTATAGCCCCCAGCTTGTTTCTAACATTCTTTGACTATTACAATTCCCTCCATTTCATCCCTTTTACTTTTCTCTTTTCAAGCCTATAGTAGAGTGAGGTACATAAAATTCCCTTGTCCACCCCCACCTCTTTCAGAAACAACACAGGATATTCAAGAGTATTGGACTTCAAGTGGGGAAAACTTGGATTTAAATATTACCTTAAATACTTAGAGATTATACAACCAAAGATAACACACTAAACTTCTCTCAAGCTTAAGAAATTTTCTGACACTTATCTAAACTATAGGTGGTGGGAATTTTCATACAAATTAAATCATGGTACTTTTAAAAATGAAATAAAATTAACTACTTTTTGTTTTCCTATATCTATTCTTTAGATATGAATTTAGAATAGTTTTTACTTTTTTTGCTAATGTTATGTTTTTTAGTTAATTAAGTTTTAGTTTTAATTAAATTAATTAAAATTTAATGCTGATTTTACTTATTTTATTGGAAAAACTAGTATTTCCAGAACTTTGACATATAATATCTGGGAGAAGTGCCACCCCCCCTCAACCCTGGAATTATGGGAAGTTTTCAGTGTTATTAGTGATTTGAAATATTTTTCATCTATTTCAATTCAATTTTTAAAATTTGTTAAACAACTACCATGTATAAGGCACTGTACTAAGTACTAGGGATACAAAGACTGAGAAAATATTCTCTTAAGAATGACACTGTCCTCTTGATGTAGTGAATAAACATACTCACAAGTAAATAAATATAAAGCACAAATGAAATAATCTACAGATGAGAGTGCTAAATATTGGATATTGGGAGGGGAATCAGGAAGACCCTTTATGGAAGTAGTACTTGGGTGGTGTTGAAGAGGAACTTTGAAAAATGAAATCAGGGAGAGAGGGGAAGTGTGGAGAAAGTACATTCCAGTAGTGGGGCACCATTTATGTGTGGGCACAGAGGTAGCAGTAGGGATACCATGTGTAAGGAATGACTAGCAGGGTTGTTTGACTAGAAAGAGAAAAAGAGGATAGGGAAGGGATAATGTGAAATAAGCCTGGGTCCATAGGTATACCATAGATTGTGGATGGCTTTTAATTACAAAAAGAAATAGTTGTATTTTATTACTAACAGTATAGAGACAAATTGAGTAACTACAAGGAAGACAGGAAAGTCAAGCCAGGATCATGGTTTAATTATAATCTTCAGAAATCTAGATATACAGTCCTAGTCTCTCCCCAGAGATTCAGTCTTGCATCATCAATTACCCTTTGGCTGTTTCACAATGAGTGTCTCAAAAAAGGAGAAGGAAAATGATCATAACGTACTAAAATATTTATAGCAACTCTTTTTGTCATTGTCAAAACTTGGAAAGGAAAGACATGTCTTTCCACTTGGTGATGGCTAAGCAAATTGTAATACATCACAGTAATAGAACATTATTATGCCAAATAAAGTGATGAAACGAACAGTTTCCGAGGTAACTGGGAAGACCTCTGTGAACTGATTTAGCACAAAGTGAGAAAAATTAGGACAACAATTTATACAACAACAATATTAAAAAAAAAACAACTTTGAAAGACTTGAGAAGTCTGATCAAGGTAATGATAAACCATAAGTCAAAAAGAATAAAGAGGAAACATTCCACTTACCTCCTGAGAGGTGATAAATATAAACTATATATTTTTAGATACGGCCAATGTGGAAATTTTTTTTTGTTAGAGTATGCATCTATGTATTCAGGGATTTATTTCTACTAGCAAAAAAATACTCAATACTTATAGGAAAGGCATATTTAATAAACAACAGTAATTACATGCATGCCCCAGAGACTCCTCAAATTCAATATGTCCAAAAAAAACCCCATTATCTATTCCCTCAAATCTATCCCTTTTTTCAAAGCTCTTATTTCTGTTGAAGACTCTACCATTCTTCTAGTCCCTCAAGTTCACAACCTTGAAGAGAACCTTCACTAATAACTTTCCTTCACCCCACATACTTAATCAATATCTAAATCTTTTTAAATTATTATATATAATTATATCTTTCACATGTACTCTCTTCATTTGTGTCTATATTCCTGTTACCAAAGTGATTTTTCTTAAGTGTAGATATGATCATGTCGTCGACTCTCTGAATAAACTCCAGTAACTCCCCTTTGTTAATAGGATAAGACATAAGATGTTGCTGTAACTTCTAAAGCCCTTTACAACTTATTCTCAATTTACATTTCCTCCCTTACTGTATATCACTACATTGTGAAATCCAGTTCTTCATACACACCACTCTAGCCCTCATCTCCATGCCTTTGTACTTGCCATCCCCTATACATGGAATTCATTGCCTCTTTATCACTGCCTCATAGAATCTCTTTCACTAAAATGCAGCTCAAGCACCACTTTCTACAAGAAACTTTTATTATTCTTCTACTAGTATCCATCCTTATGCTTTGTATATTTGCATTAATTTTCTTTATAGTTTTCTGTATGTATTGCCTACATATAGACTTATTGTCTCTCTCATTAGAATGTGTGCTTCCTAAGAACAGGGATTGACTGAGTCTTTATATCCTCAGCATCTAGCACAGTCTGTGGCACATAGGCACTTGAAATACCTCCTGATTGATTAGTTAATCCTAGAGACATTAGGGAGCCACTGATGATTTTTAAATTGGGGTAAGGAGTAATAGGTGATTAGACCTGTCTTTTAAAACTTCCAATTTGCCAGCTGTGTGGAGGATAGATTGGAGTGAGGAGAACTGGAGGCAGGGAGGCCAATTTAGGAGGCTATTACCCCATGCGAGGCAAGAGGACATTAAGGCCTTATCTTAGATAGAAGCTGTGTGAATGGAGAAAATAAGATACATGTGAGAAATATTGTGGAGATAGGATGGAAAAGACTTAGCAACTGATGACCTTTTGTGGTTTAGGAAGAAGGAGAACTCAAGAATGCTTATGAGATTGCCAACCTGGGGACTGGAAGGATAGTGAAGCAATTAACAGAAATGGAGGAGCTTTGAGGGGGGAATATATTCTGAGTGGGAATGTAATGAGTTCTGTTTTGGGTATGTAGAGTTTGAGATGTCTATGGGTTGTTCAGGTGGAATTGCTCAGAAGGTTGCTTGTAGTAAAAGGGTAGAGTTTGAGAAAGACTATGTATGTATGCACATAGGCATGTATGTGCATTTCTTATAAGCTTTGTATTCATCACAGTTCTTTTTGTAGTCTAAAGCAACTTGTAAGACTTCTTAATTATTTTCTCTTTTCTATCATAGTGAGTTTTGGTATTAAAGACATCTCCTTTGAAGGAAGGTACCTATAATCCTTCTTCCTTAATATCTCAGAATCCTGGTGATATTTTTGAACTCATATTGGCTAGCTTTTGATTTGATTATAAGGTCAATTAACAATCCTTAAGAATAAAATAGCTTCAAGGACAAATCAATTTTAAATCTAATGAGACCTGTACTGTCTGAGAAACTATCTGTGCTTTCCAGATAATATCCAGTTCAGTAACCACACTTTCTTATTCTCCAAGGAGTATACAACACAGGAAAAAATGTAGTTTTTAAGGCTAGGGGAGATGTGAGAATATTTGTAGGAAACAGGGAAGGAGCCAATGAAAATAAAGAAAATAAAAGAGAGAATTCTCTCTCAAACTATTTTTTTATTACAATCACTATTAAAGGGTTGATGAAAATGGAGGTCAAGATGTGTGATGGAAGGAACAAAAATCTGAACTGGGTGATAAAGATAGAGTAAACTTCAAAAAAAAGGGGAGATTTTGAGTAATGGTGGCAGTGGCACAGTACAGAATGAAAATAAGGAACATGCTGATTCTTTCTGGCTTAGTATTGAGGAAAGCATCAGAAAAGGGATACTACTACTGGAGAGAAGTTCTTTTGGGGAGAGTCAGATTTCCATTCTTGCAAGAAGATAAAAAGAATGTGAAATAAAGAGCTCTAGGATAATGGGGTGTTTGTGACAATAAAGCAAGGACTCCACAGGGTATAATGAAAAGGGAGGGCAGAGGATGATATGAACTGTGGAAGGGTAGGGGTGAAGTAGAAAAGGACGAAAGTACAGAGATATTCACCTCAGTAGATACTAACTGTACCATGGGGACAGTGGAATCCTAAACAATTCAGATCTTGAGCTTCAGTTCCCCTGACACTTTGCTTCTATAGACTCGAAGATTTGGAGCAAAATTCCTTTATCCAATATTTGCTCCTGTGCATGCATCATTCTCTACTACTTTGGATTGAAACTCCAGGATAAGTTCTGAGGTGAATTCATTCCTAGCCTCCAGGAACATGACCATATGTATACTTTTTTTTTTTACCACTGGCATCTCAGAATTATGAAATTTTTGGCCTGCTGGAAGTTAGAGGCAGTGAGGGATTCTACTGACTCTGTGTGTGTACACTGGAGGATCATAGAGGGCAATTGCCTCCTATCATCCTATTCTGGATGTTAAAGTATGTGGTGGCTTAGAATCTCCTTCTAAGAGCTGACATTCTGTTTTATGGGATTTTGGGGAGCCTGGGGTGATTTTGAGCTGACATGAGGTACTGTTTAAGGCTTAGAGATGCTTAATACTGAGACAGATATGGAATCTCTTCCAAGCCCACAATATTCTTACTCTAGTCTTTTAGCTCAGGAACTCCTGCTCAGTAGAAAGAATAATGTTGTGAATAGGTATTTCCTTGGGGTTACAATTCTTCAGAATATTGTTTATCTCTTAACCATTTAACTATTTAATGCAAATATTTTTCTCATTTGAGAGACTCATTTCATCTAACAAAATTGATTTATTTAAAAAACTTTCATTTTATATGTCAGAATTTTGTCATCTCCTGAATTCCTTATTTGGTAAAAATTTTTTCCTTGAAGTTTTCTATAAAGGACAAAACATGCAAAGATAGGGCAACAATTTGCATAGCAACCTTAGTAATGCAAAAGAAACCAAAGATTTCAGAATTCTTGTCAATTCTCTGACCAACCATGACTTCAGAGGATTAAAAACAAAGCATTGCTCTCATCTTTTGACAGAGGGCTGGAGGCCTAAAAGTATGTAATATACTTTCAGACACGGTCAGTGTGTTGACTTGTGTTACTTGACTCATGTATTGCAATGGAGGGTTATATTGTATGTATGTAGCAAAGGGGTTGTTGGGAGGTGACAGTGAGTTTTTGGCACCATCAATAAAACATCAGCAAAATTTTCCTGTAGTCATAATTCTTAAAGAAAATATTTAATTTTTCCATGGGGTTTTTAATTTAATGATTTGACTTTCAAATTTAAATTGCTTATCAACTTGCTATTAAGTATAGGGGTAAAATAAAAATTTTTTTAAAAAAATGACATGACAGTAGAAACTAGAAATGGGTAGAATTGGCTTTGAATCTTTACTTAGACATAAAAACTACATATTTGAAAAGAAACTCTAAAATACTAGAAAACTATTTGGAAAAAATACATTTAGACAATGTCTTATACTATATACTATTGTAAAGTTGTAATTAACTCTTCTCTTTACAGAAACATTTACTTTTCATGGACTCGTGAGATTAATTTCTCAGACTGCAATCTCTGTATTTGCCACCAGGTGGTGCTCCAAGATTAAACTGCTCCAAATCCTCTCTGTACACCTGCAAATGTAGACTTTCTGCCTTGACCTTACTAGTGGGAGGAACAGAACCCCTAAAGTCACTCTCCCATGTTGAGCCTTTCTTTTATTGTCTCTCCAGTTTCTAACTTGTTATATTTTGCTCTGTGTTCAAAATATATACAAAATATTTGGTTTGATTGCCCAAACTCACTAAGATTCTTATTTTCTTGCCAACTTCACATGATACAAAGAAAGGATTATATATTCACACTATAAATTAGAGCACATTAATGAATAGAATCAGAAATAAAATACACAATATTAAACCTCATAAGCCTGGCAATCCATTGCTTCTGCTAAGCTTTTAACTTCCAATCTTTTAGCAACTATAGAGGTTCCCATGAAAATCTTAGTTCCTACCTTTACTTTTGCCAAGAGCACATTTGCACCCACAGATGAGAGCTATTGGGCATACCCCAAAAACAACTTGGTGCAGAGAAAAGGGCCTGGATCTGCAATCAAAGTATCTGTCTTCAAATCTCAGTTCTATATTATCTGTGTAATATTAGAGCAGTCATTTAACTT
Organism: Bettongia penicillata ogilbyi; assembly: GCA_023548195.1. NCBI lineage: Eukaryota > Metazoa > Chordata > Mammalia > Diprotodontia > Potoroidae > Bettongia > Bettongia penicillata. The sequence continues at coordinate 485,910 of JAJHZJ010000551.1, read as the reverse complement.
CTCTGGACTTCAGTCTCTTTATCTGTAAAATAAATACATTGGATTATTTGACCTCTGGGTTCCCTTCTAATTCTTGATCTATGCTTTGTACCCCTCATTGTTTTGCCAGAGAATCAACCTTGCTCCAACTGCATTCTCCTGTCTCCAATCTCTATCTCTTAGAGAACCAGTTCAAATTTCTTCTCAAATCCTTTGCTCATATACTATCCCATACAGGTTGATGAACCCAAATCCTTGATTACTCCCATCATATGCACCCTCTGTTTCTACTCCATTGTTACTCAAAGTCATGTGGCATTTATATTATTGAATGTTATCTGAGTCAATACAGCATTCAAGAAATCCTTATTCCTCCCCAATAGGTTTTCCATTCCACTGTCCACAATGGATGCACTAAATTTTTTTCTTTCTTTAATCTTTCAATAGAACCTCTTCTCTCAGCCCCTCTAACGATTCTCTCATCTCATGTTTTAATGAAAAAAAAAATTCTTCTTTAACTCACTTATCAGTTCCCCTCTCTCATTTCCTGTTTTTTTGACATCTGCCATAATTTTTTCCCTCCTTACCTTTACTTCTTGGATTCTCTGGTTTCCTTCATTACTCAGCTCAAGCGCAACTCTTTTCATGAAACTTTTCCTGCCCTCCCAAGTTGTGTGTTATCTTTTATTTTCTATATAGCACTTCCTAGTAATTTTTCTGCCTTTAGAGTATAGCTAGTTGGCACTCCAGTCAAATAAATGGACTTCTCTGCCCTTTTGTAGCATGCGCAGATAATTTCTGCCTGTTCTCAGGGAACCATGTAGAAATTTGAACATGTGACAGTATCTTCTGCTTGATGCCAAGTGACTTGATTGCTGAGTCAGAAAAGTTGATGATTCAGGGTATTATTCATAGAGGAATAAGAGGTAGCTTGCAACTGTTGGATCTCTTAAACATGTTTTTCAAGATGTGAATCCAGTTGGAGTAAAGAAAGGTCCTTTCCTACTTTGGCATATTGATTGGTCTGGAGATTCAACTAACTAGGCTTGTACTAGAAGAAGCTCATGGCTACTGTGATTTCCCATTTTTCTTTTAGTTTGCTTTGCTTTTGTTTTTGTTTCCTTTTCCAGAAAGCCTTTGTAGGCTGGCAACAAAGGACCATATCTTCTAGTTAATTTGGCAGATAAATGGCCTAGTGGCTACAGCTCTTGTCCTGGAGTAAATACCTAAGTTCAAACCTAACCTCAGATACTAGCTACATGACCTTGAGGAAATTACTGTGTGCTTGCCTCAGTTTCTTCAACCATAAAGTGTAGAAGATAATAGCACCCACCTCCCAGGTTTGTTGAAAGATCAAATGAGATAATATTTGTACAGCACTTAGCACAATATCTGGCACATAATAATCGTTACAAACATCAGCCATTAATTATTATTGCTATGCAATAGCTGTTGCAGTAATAGAAGTAGCAGAATTAGGCTTTGAACATGGTAAACTCAGAAAAGATCCAAATTGGATCTTGTTTTGCTGTTTGATGGAACAATGCCAGCACAGAGCAGTAAAGTAAATTGCTAATTAGGAGCCTTACAGATATTGTGTCTCAACAAGGTTCAACAAGCCTTCCAAAAGATTATACTTGTAGTGATAAGTAGTTGTATTCTGTTCTTGTCATTTTATGATTCTTTACTGCTTAATATCCCCTTGTCAGTGTGGGAATAAACTACATGTTCCAAATTTCTTTTGGTTTTTACTGTCTTCCTTTGCCAGAGAAATCACGAACTTTGAGACCACCATCATTTCTGCAATTAGTAACTCTTTAAGTAGCAATTTTTTTTTCAAAAATAGCCAAAGCAGGAGTGTTGATTTAGTCAATTTGAAAATTGAAGAGTCTACTTCTCTTGCTGAGAATTTAATCAACCCCAAAGCAACGAATTTAGTGCACAACAAAAAGATAGGATATAGTGCTGGGAGAGGTGGTCACCTCTAGTAACCATGTGTATACATTGTCTCCTCTATTAGAATATAAGTTGCTTGAGAGCAAGGACTATTTTGCTTTGTCTACATGTAATGCCTGGCTACATAGTAGAGCAAATGCTTTCTGATTGACTGAATGATTGCTGGATCCTGTAGAAGTCCTGTTGAGGTGAAACGGAGACTGTCACCATGGATTCAACAGCTATAGAGAGAAAACCACTTCCTGGTCAATCATCAGGTGAACACTTTTTGCTTCTAACGACACAGCATTTTTATATCTCCACCATCACCACTGTGTTGTTTGCAACTGTGGTGCCAGTCACATGACAATCTCTTTGCACATGGTACATATAAAACCAACTTCTTATTTGTCATCATCTGAACTTTACAGTGCTTACATAAATTTTCCTTTAAATGGCTTGTTATGACATGACATTATATGACATTCATGCCCCATGCCCCATTTTCATTAAATTAACCCATAAGGTTAAGCAAATAAGATGGGAATAACACGAGAATGTGAGGACAAACTTGTCTAAGCAGGCAATATGCCATAATAAGTTTCAAACTGATATAAGATATAAATTTAAAAGGTCACATCATTAAAAAAAAATAGAGATCAGAATGAGACAGTTTTCACAAGTATGACTCAGGAGAAAATTCTTAACCAAACAAGGGATAAATATAGTCATAAAATAAAAAATAGAAAATTCCAGTGAAATGAAATTCAGAGATTTTTTGGAAGAAACAGAGCTCTGTGGTTATAAAAAGGAAAAAAATGTTGATTGGGGAAAAAACACTGTATAAATAGCTCAACTATCCGAAATAAAATAACTTGCAAAAAGCTAGAGCTATTGATATAAATGATACAGATATAAATGACCAAGAGTCATCCTGAGTAGACAAGTGATCAAAGGAACAGTATCCAAATTAAAGTTTTCACTGTTTAACAATCATATAAAATCTAATATTAACATCACTAATAAGGGGAATGTAAATTTAAAATAAATGTGTTATATTTTGGCAAAAATAATTTCTGCATTTGCAGCTGAATGAGTTTTTGTCATCCGTATGTTAACCGTTTTCCTAGTAATCAACCATTCTTGAACCCCTGGCATGATTGTCATTTGGCCATGGTAAATTTTTTTTTTCTTTGTATTACTACAGTTATGGGAAGCTAGGCATCACAGTGGATAGTATACTGGGCTTGGAATCAGGAAGACTCATCTTTATGAATTCAAATCCAACTTCAGACACATCACAGTGGATAGTATACTAGGCTTGGAATCAGGAAGACTCATCTTTATGAATTCAAATCCAACTTCAGACACTTAATTGCTATCTGACCCTAGGCAAGTCACTTAATCCTGTTTGTCTCGGTTTCCTCATTTGCAAAAAGGACTGGAGAAAGAAATGTTCAACCACTCCAGTACCTTTCACAAGAAAATCCCAAAAGAGGTCAGAAGAGTCAGATACTACCTCAACCATAACAACAATAAATTTAGCTTTTGATGTGGTACTGTAGTCAAACATAAGGAGTCACCAGTTAGGAGAGTGGGACCTCAAGACGTCTCAATGTGGTAAGATGTAGTGGTTATCTTCCATGACCTGATTTTTTTTCTCTTTTTTTTTAAAACTTTGGTTCCAGGGATGGCTTGCTTGCAGATATATTTGGAAAATGAATGTAATATTAAAGTAAGAAGCATGAATGACAAGTTTTTAAAAAAAATACTCCCACTCCAGGTCTGTCTGGGTGGTTCCTTGAAGGATGGTCATGTATACATGTAGCACAAGACTCTTGAATATATAGGTGATTTCTGGGACTATGATTTTGTGTAGACATAGGAAATGTGAGTTTGGATGGGCAAAGACATCGAAGAAGAGGGAGAAAGCAGAAAACAAGGTCAGAACTTTGAATGACATACTAGACAATTTCCTGGAGTTGTAAGAATGTCATTTGAAACTTGACACTCACTAGCTGTGTGACCTTGGGCAAGTCACTTAACCCCAATTGCCTTATCCTGAGTCATCTCCAGTCATCCTGAGGAATGTCAGGTCTCTGGATTCAGATGGCTCTGGAGGAGAAGTGAGGCTGGTGATGTGCACAGCCCTCCCTCACTCAAAACAAAGTTAAGTACAAGTCATATCATCATTTCTCTGATGGCATGGTCTTCTTCTGCAACGAAGAACGAACAGACACACAAGAGTGTCGTTCGATTCTAAATGCTTGCAACCCAGAGACTGCTAAGAATAGACTTTTTGAGTAAAATTGTTCTCTCTTTGGTTGAGCTGTGATTTCATCAGATTTCCAAGTTGAAGAGCCCTTTTATTCTTGTGAATTTTATTTCCTACACTAATCTGTGTAATTTCCTCAATTTTCGGTGCACTGTTTGCTTTGATAAATATGCTTGCTGGCTCCCTATGACTGTCCTTTGTGTACTGAGCATTTGGGGAGTGGTGGAGTTGATGTGGAATGAATTTAATAGATTTATTCAGTGCTTCTTCCCTGGGGCAAAAGCAGTGGATAAAACAATGAGCCATTCATAGTACCTGCACCCCCTGAGTTTTAAGTCAACCAAAGTTATAAGCAAGAGAGGTAAATAAAAACCAGAGAGTTTTATATATGAACTTGCTTTCATTTCTAGATGCATGTAACCTATACTAAGGAAAAAAAAAGAGAGGGAGCCAAGAGAGGAACTGAATAGTTCACACTGGCTCTGAATTTTCCTATTCCTGGCTCTTTCACTGTTTCAAGTAATAAAACTTCAATCACCCTGGAGCATGCCAGGCTTGATTACATTTTTAAAAATAATAATAATAATAATGCAAGTAGAGGGGTTGTTTTTGATAAGAAGGGCCATTCTTTCATCAGATTTAGGGGCAAAACTGGACAGAATGAAAATGATTTAGATTGTTCTAAAGTATAGAAAAGGACAGTTAGGTGACCCAGGGGACCTGGAGCCAGGAAGATCTGGGTTCGTATCTGACCTTAGACACTTGCTAGCTGTGTGATTCAGAGTAGGGCACTTCACCCTGTGATCTCAGTTTTCTCACCTGTAAAATGAGCTGGAGAAGAAAATGGCGAGCCACTCCAGTATATTTGCTAAGAAATCCCAAATGGAATCATGAAGAGTTGGACATGATCGAAATAGTTGAATGGCTGAACTGAGGTTAGATATACATCTGTAGTAGACCCAGTCCCTACAGTATTTCTTTTGGCAATGTTTGGCAGACTAGAATAGAAATGGAAAACTAAAGTTGGGGTATAGAAAGAATAAATGATGGCAGGGCAGTGGGGCAAGAGATTCAAGGATAAGGCTAGGGAAGATTTGAATTCTTCCACTTTAGATTTAAAACCCTCAAGGGGCAAAGCAGGAGTGGTAAGGGGAGAACAGGAGGAGATAGAGAGACTGAAGGTTACGGTAGTGGTAAAGAATAGATTTAGGGGCAGTGAGGGAGAGGGAGACATGGATGGAAAAGAGATTGTATTCAGAGTGAAATTTCAGATTTCAAAATTATGGAAGTAGAAAATTTGTAAGTGATGGTGAGATCCAGGGTATGGCCATTCTTGTAGGTGATTTGATTTTGGAGTAAAGCTGTTAGCAATGACAGTCTAAAAGGTTAGTGAATATAAGCTCCTTGAGATCAGAGGCTACTCTTTGCGGTTGTTCAGTTGTTTCCAACTCTTCATGACCCCATTTGGGGTTTTCTTGGTAGAGATACTGGAGTGGTTTGCCAGGTCATTTTACAGATGAGGAAACAGAGGCAAATAAGGTGAAGTGACTTGCCCAAGGTCACATAGCTAGTATGTGTCTGAGGCCACATTTGAACTCAGTAAAATGAGTCTTATTGAGTCCAGGCCACACTGTGCCACATGGCTACCTAGAGGTTATTTTCTTTTTGCCTTTATATCTCTAAGGGCTAGCCAGTGTCTGGAAAGTAGTAAGCCATCAAATGTATATATTTATATGTATATATATGCATATATATGTACGTATATGTATATATAAATGTATATGTATAAATACATATACACTTTTGCCTACTATTGTAGCAAGGTCTCCAGGTCTGAAAGCAAGAATTTGAGTGAAGAAAAATACAGGAAAATATTGTATTTCTTGAAAAGGAAGGGGAATAACTTGAGATGTGGACTATAACCAAGGTATTTATAAGTCATGTAGAGCAATGGACTGGGTGTAAAAGGAAGAGAGGTTTAGTGAATGAAGTCAGTGGAGGAAGGATCCAGAAGTGGCAGTAAGGAGAAAGTAGTGCACCTCCTCTCCATTGACGAATCAGTGTGTCCAGGGAAAATAAAAGAAGGTATCTTCTTTTATGGCATAAAGGAAGTTGGGGAAAGAATAGCCTAGAGACTCAAGAAAGGTAGAGTGGAGACTGATGATGATGAGAGAGAGGAAGAAGGAAAGAAATAAGCATTTGTTAAAAATGAATTATGCACCAGACACTATTTTAAATTCTATATAAATATCTCAATTGATCCTCACAACAACCTTAGGAGGTAGATACTATTATTAACCCCATCTTATAGTTAATTATAGTTAATGAAACTGAGTGTATTAAAACTGTGTCTTGTTCTAGCCCCATTGTATACTCCCTCCACCCCCACTCCTTGTAAGAACATTAAGTGTTATATAGTAAGTAAATTTATAATTAGCCAATAGTAAGGGGCTAAATAGAAGTGAGATTCCAAAGGGGAACCTAAAAGTCATGTACAAACTGTCCCAATGATCAAATATGTTAACCAAATATATAAACCAAAAATGATATCTGGTATTGTGTGCTAAATCAGGGGAAACTATAGACCTTGCTGTTAGATCCTTTGCTTTTGGTCCTTTTGTTATGTAAATCTCAGACAAATTATAGATCTCCAAAGTAAAGACCAGTAGATCATTTTGACATAATGTAGACATGTTAACATTCAAATTTTACTGACAACTCTGTAATGATTTAAGCCTGTTAATGAACTAACCCTAAAGTGGCACAGAGAAGAGTTGAGTATGATCTCCTAAAACACCGTAAAAGAATGAGGCTTCATACTCCTTCCACTTCCTCTAGATCCACACTGTGTAATGCTCCCAGCTCTAATTCATGCTTACATGAATGCTACTTTCTGCCTCTCTTCCTCCCCATTCTCTTTCTCAGTCTGCCTGCCTTTCTTCACCATCCCATCTTCTCTCTCCACATCTGCGACCCTGGTATCACTTTTGTTGCTTGTCTTTGGAGTTTCTGTGCTATTTCTCTCTTTATTATTATGTGATTACAATCTACCATAGTGGCCTTTCCCAGTGAGTACCCCAAAACTGGCATGTCTTCCTCTATATCCTAATTTATTAATTATCAGTTCACTGAGCTTAAGTGACTTGCCCAGAGTCATGTAGTTAGTAAGTGTCTGAAGTTGAATTTGAATTCCAGTCTTCCTTACTCCAGGCCCACCATTCTATCCATTGCACCACTTAGCTGACTCTGGAGTGATATTTTATAGAAGAATAAAGAAGTTTCCACATAGAGGAATGGTTATTGAATTACTAGATTATGGAGGAAAAGGTGAGAGTTTACTAACAAAAGTAAGGGAAAGTGCCAGTGGGTCCTTTGATTACAAAAGGCAGCATCTATTATTTTTTCTCACACATAAAAGAAACAAGGGAGATTGATTAGGCCTCTTCATCAATAAATATTTGATGTTGTCTTCCCAGTATTCTAAATGAACTCCTTCTTAATGGCAATTTCTTTACCTATTCCCAAAATGGCAGAAGATAATGTATAGCCAGGAGATATCATATTTGATTGACTCCTGCTCTGGCTTGGTCACTGAGAGCTACCTTAATAGGAGGTAGTATAATGGTAAGGGAATTTGAAAATCTTCTCTGCCCCTTAATAGGCCCATGTGACTGAGCTGCTTTGAGCTCCAGCCCACAACTTGAGTATCATGAAGCCCATGGTGGGAGAAATTTGCCAGATGGGTGGAGAAGGAAGGGTGGAGCATGAAGAGAAAGCAGGCAGAGCAGAGCACACCAGAGAGGGAATGATTTTGCCTAAGGAGCTTGTATGTGGGGAGGCTTGACAGAGGGAAAACTTGGGGCTGGCTGTGCTCCCTTTATTGGTAATGCGTATAAACTTAGTTGTTATCATGGTGGAATATACTTTCTGGTATCTGAATAAATATTTTGGTTTTGTCTTTGAGGAAGAGAGTTTATATTTTGTGAATTTATGGGCATCACATTGGCATTAACAGGTAGTGGGAAGCCTCATGTCTCAGGCTCTGGTCTTTTGTGGCAGCCTGGCACCTACAGGTTAGTCACCATATTCAGTTGTATTAAAGGCTGTAGCCTTGTTGCACTGATGGGAGGCATAACATACAAAGCCTCCATGAGGATGTGAATTGAATTTCCAAACTGAATGTGAAATGGAATGGAACAACATGGAAAAAGTGCTTGCTCTGAAGTCAAAGGACCTGGGTTCAAAGGTCAACTGACGATTATTACTCATGTTACTTTGGCCAAATTATTGTCCTTGGGCCTCATAATTTCTTCAACTGCAAAATGAGGGGGTTGGATTAGATGGTACCTTTTTACTCTAAATTTATGTTCCAATTGCCACTCTCTTTGTGTTTTACTTTGGATGCTCCCTTCAGCATCTCAGTCACATTGCATTGTAGCTCTCAAGACTAGGAATTACCCTATATTTAAAGGGACGTTGTTGAAATATTGAGTATTAATGCTTTTCTGTGTGACATTTTTTGTAATTCAGTTACATTTTCCTTTTAAAATATAGTAGTTATTGCTGCTACACGCCTCTATATTTAATATGAATCTAATTGCACAAGTTTTCCTTTCAAGATGATATATTTACCATATTTTTCTCTGTGATCTGATTTGAAATCAGATTTGTCTGAACTCATGACTATAACTCCTGCTTTCTAAACTCCCTTAATGCATGATTATCTTTTTTCAGCATCCCATTTTAAATCTAAAAGCATGCTTTTGTCTTAGGTATTTCCTATAGGCAGTATGTTTTAGGGTTTTTCTTTTTTAACCACTTTTAAACCCATTTTCTCCTTATTGGTAAAACAAAAACGAATTATAGTCAAAGTTCTGACTGCTGTTTTTTTTGTCATCTATATGTTCAACTATGTACTTTTTTTCTTATTAGTAAAATGTAGGACCTTCATTACTTCCCTGTACTTGGTCAAATTCCCTTTTTTTTTCTTCCATATACACACTCCAACTTAAACCTGGATTTATATAAATGTGTTTTAATAAGCACACACACATTCAGTCTGATAAATCCTCAGCATTAACCCTACTTTTTAGATTGGTCCGTGTGTGTGTGTGTGTTCCCTATTTTTTGCAAGTTATTGAGACTCTAAATTTGAATCCCTTGGGAGTGAGCGATAACTTGTGTCAAGGTAACTAGATGATCCAGTGAACAGAGTGGTAGATCTGGAGTCATGAAGACATGAGTTCAAATCCAAACTCAGATACTTAATACTTGTATGAACCTGGGCAAGGCATTTAACCTCTCTTTGCCTCAGTTTCCTCAACTGTAAAATGTGTTTCTACTACCATACTGAGTTGCTGGGAAGCTTGAATGAGATAATATTTGTAAAGTATAATGCCTGACATATAGTAGGTATTATATAAATGTTTTATTTTTTTAAGTCAACTATTTAGGGAGATGTGTTAAACCAAGTTGAGGGTAACCAATAAACTTCAAAGTTGTTGGTGAGTTAGGAGGGTGCCTATCCAAAGCATGTGAAGACCTTCCTTGCCAGAATGGGCAGATGAGAACAATTTATTCCAATGGTCATGAAGGCAGCTAAAGCAGGTACTGTGGATTAGAAGTTGGTCAGACATTGAAGATGGCAAATGCTCTCTGAAGTGACAATGTGTATAGATTTCTTTGTTATTATGATGGATTTGGCTTCTTGGCATCTGAATAAATATTTTGGTTTTGTCTTTGAGGAAGAGAGTTTTTATTTTGCAAATTTACCCTGGAAATATATCTATATCTATATCTATCTATATGTATATATATGTATGTATGTATCCACAGTAGCTGCTATAGGTATTGCATTGGCATTACAAATAGCAATGAGGATGGAATTGTGAAATATAACGCCTCTACTTGGAGACAGAAAGGTTCTAGGAAAGGAAATGAGTATTCTGGGATGGGAGAATTTGCCTCCTTCTTCCCTGGCAAGAGAATGGGTTAAAAGCACAGGACTTTGTGAAAACTGGGAACTGAGGCTACAGAAGGGGGAACTCAGAGATGTAGAAAGATATTTGTAAGGAATACCAATAGAACTGGGGAAAGAAATGGCAGGGATATGTAGAAGAAGATGGGCATTGTTTACAAGCTATCATATTATATGTAAAAGTGGAGACAAATTACTGCAGAAAAAGGTTCAGCTGAAAAAGGAGTTAGCTGATTTACATGAGAAGTTTTGTGCTATAGTGTTCTAACTTTTCTTCAGGAAAGCAAGCTAAAAAGTATCAGGTAGTAATAGAAAAAACAAAAACAGTTGTGAGAGTGGCTCAGAGAAAAAAAAAGAATGGGAAAGTTAACAACAGGAAAGTGAATGCAACCCTTGCATTTTGGGGGCCTGATTTGGGCCCAGACGCTGGGGATGAAGACTCATGGGGGGGAAAATGAAACAAATGTAGATGAGGAGACTTTTAGGAATGTGGTTGCACATCCAATACAATGAAGGAAGCAAGAAAATGGAGGGGGTAGGGGAGGGGTGGTGCGGGTGGGGGTAGGTGGGGGGTAGGGGATGGGGAGGGGCTCACAGTGTTTAAGGAAGTAACTGAGGATTTTACTCAGCAGGAGGTCACTGATATTGTAAATTCATTCACTTAAAAATGAGAGAATCATTAGTATCTTGGATGGTGAGAATTAGTGATGAAGGGATCAGAGGGGTATGGATAGATAGCATAGATTGCTTGAAATTCATAGGTATTAGAATCCTTTTGTACAACAAGCTTTTAGGGATTGCCATATTCAAGGAGGTAACAATGGAATTAATCTGTTAATTTTAGCTGCTGAGGGATGCAATAAGAAGTTTCCCACTGACTCTATGTGGCCTAGTGGAGGAAGACCCTGGTATTCACTTAGAGATTGTATGAGAAAGTTAAAAGAAGTGTAATTAAAATAGCAATAATGGTCAGACACTAATACTTATCATAGCACTTCCTTAATGGTTCCTCATAGAAATATAATAGTGAGCACTGCTCCTCCTGCTTATAAGCCCCTAATTCTGACTCTTCTAATTGGGGAAACAAGGCACCCTCTTTTGGAGGTGCTGGATAAAATTTCACAGTTAGATGACTTAGGGGAATGGGGAGAAGATACATTTCCTCAAGAGAGAAGAGTAACTAGTCATCGGATTCAAAGTCAACTACTGTAACTAGGGCATTAATAGATACTAGGGCAGAGGCCTCTCTTACATAAGAATCCTGCAGTGAGGAAGATAGGAATTAGCATAGTTCTAGTGAGTTCATGGACTCCAGAAGCACAGCTGATGCTATATTTACCCTGCTTCTGTTTATTGTCTCCTTATTCTTTTCGACTTTTGTCTGTTACACTTGTTTGCTATATTTGTCTCCTGCAGGCTTAGTGCCTTTCACTTGTAGATGACCGACTATGAAAGCTGGATGTCACTCTCTTTTCAAGATTGTGATGCATCACCCCTGATCCTGGCATTGACCAAGCTCCAGATGTCAGATAAAGAACTGATCCCTTGAATGGGACCTCTTGAGGAAGAGTCACTCTATGTTCAATCTCATCAGGAAATAGTTATAGAAGAAAAAAACCTTCACCCCTTTTCCCAAGGGATGTTGGGTCCCATTCTTTTGAGGGGGGAATGTTGGGGTGCTTGTGCTCAAGTCTCTACCCTAAGGTATTGTTCTATGTGTTTATTTTGTGTTATCCTTGTTATATTGTTATGAAGTTATGTTGATACCAGCTACCCCTAAATTCCCCTTGACCTATTAATGGCCATGAAAGATCTTGGGGCCGAATGTAAAGGAAAGTAAGGTTGCTTGAAGATCTTCCCTGTCCCTTAATAGGCCTCTGTGACCTGCTTTCAGGTCTGGTCTAACTACAACTTGAGTCACATGAACCTGATGGTGGGTGGAACAGAAAAAGTACAGCAGGAAGAGAGAGTGAGGCAAAGCTGAGAGAGAGAGAAGGCAGAGCAGAACAGAGAAAGTAGTGTGAGAGAGGGAGTGATTTTGCTTAAGGGAGCTTGTTATAGGGAGGTGTATTAGTAAGCACCCCAATATACATAGGGGAACCTGCTTCCATAGGTTCTTAGATCGGCATTCATAAAAGGAAAACAACTTTCAAGAGGTTAACAATCACTTTAATCAAGCACATGTGTCAATCCTTTAATCAACCACATATATCATTCACCTAGTTCAGGGGAGTCAACATCCTGAACCCCAAAATAATCAACAGACATGGCTTCCTCTATCTGACCATAATTCAATAGACAGGTGCAACTGTCTAACCAGTTACCAGAGAGGGAAGCATGATATCTAGGTTCTCAACTCTTTAGCAGCTTTCCAGAGTCTTCATCTGGCACTCAGACCTTCTTACCAAAAGTAAGCCCCAAAATCAAACTGCACTTCAGAGGTTTTATACACTTTTTAGAGGCAGACGGCATCACATCCCTTGAGAATCAGTGCCTCATTAGCAGAAGTCATGGACCTTCTTATAAATCTTCCCAGGCCAGATAATAGGTGGGAAAGATCCTCCTTAGTCACATTCAAATAGAGGCATTATACTTGATTATATTAAAACAAAAACAGCAAAAGATCCTACTTTACTTGCTATTACAGGAGGCCTGACAGAGGGAAAGCTTGGGGATTGCCATACTCCCTGCGTTGTTAATATGTATAGATTTCTTTGTTACTATAATGGATTTGGCTTTCTGATATCTGAATAAATATTTTGACTTTGTCTTTGAGGGATAGTTTATATTTTGTAAATTTACCCTGGAAATATGCATGCATATCCATAATGACTGGTGTGGGCATTGGTGTTACAGCAGAGTATAGGAAGACACCTTCAACTTTCCTAGCATTCTTAAACACTCTCTATACTTAGGATGGTCTTATGATGCTATTAATCTGCTTATTTATTTATTGGGGATCAAGTGTGATAATATATTAACACTGAAAATTTTAAAGCCTTACATAAATATTAACTATTATTATAATTAATACTTATCACAATCTCTGAATAACCCCTTTTGAAATGTTAAGGTAACACTGTCCATTCTGATTCCTTCCAGTCTGACCTCTTGGGATACTTTAGTAAATTCCTATTGACTACTTGTATTAGCAAAGACCCCAACATGCACAGGAGGGCCTACTGTACAGGTTCTTAGATCTGCTTTTCTAAAAGAAAAGCAATTTTTGAGGGGTCAACAATCACTTTAATCGAGCACATATATAATTCACTTAGTTCAGGGGAAGATGTCAATACCCTGAACTTCAGAGAAAATACAAAAAAAATTAATTAGCAGACAGAGCTTCCAACTGCCTGACCATAAGGAATATATACATCACACATGGACAGACAGATCTGATTGTCTGACCATACATACATAGTTACCAGAAAGAGAAGCACCAACATCTGAGTTTTCAAAGCTGGAGGGCTCTTTAGCAGGTGCCCAGAGTCTTATCTGGCCGAACAAACACTTCCAATGAGTAAGCCCCAAAGTAAAACCTCAGAGTATTTATATACTTTTCAGAGATACAGGGCATCACCACACTTGAGAACCAGTGTATTAGAAATTAGCAGTAGGTATGGGCCTTCCCTAATCAAGCTTTCCTTAATGGGCAGGCACTTTAATGGGTGGGGAACATCTTTAACTCTCTGGTAACGTGACACTATCATATAAAAATCAAACATTTTTTTGCTTGACATTCAAGGTTTTCCACAAGTTTTATTAGCCTATCTTTCCTACTTCATCTCATTGTTCCTTCATCTATACATACTTCATACTTCAACTCAACTGAACCATTTGATGTCCCTTGAAATTTTTCCGTATTTCCTTACTTTCTATCCTTTCTCATACTATTGCTTATATCTGGAATACCATCTCACTCTCTACTCATATATTTCCTACCATAAAACTATAAATTTAAAGCTAGAATTGTTCTTAAAGTCCAACTACCCAACCTCTCATTTTATAGGAGAGGAAACAGAAATTCAAGGAGAATAAATTACTTAACCAAGGTCATACAGGTAATAAGGATCAGATGTAGATTTGAAACCAGGTTATTTGACTTCATATCAGGATTCTGTTCACTGTATCATCCTGCTTCCTAACCCATCATTTAAATTCTAAATCAAATACCACTTGTCCAAGAAAGCCATTTTTGATTGCCCCTGTAGGTTGCTATTTCCAGCCATAGAAGTCACATTATATTTTGCATTTATCACATATTAATTTAGTATTATAATTACTTGTATGCAAGCATGGACCCCAAATATACTACAAGCCCCATAAGAACAATGATTGACTGACTTAATTACATCATTTTCTCTCCCAGCCCCTAAGAGAGCCTCATAGTAGGTATTTAATAATAATTTTAATTGAATTTATTTGTTCAATTACAAAGTCTTTATTTCTTTTAAAATTGACTGTGTTATTTGTTCTAACCCTTACAACAAAAATTTTCACTATTAAAGTTTGAGTTTTTCATTTGAATATATACATCTTGTTCTGATATTGCATAGTTTTCTTCTCTCTATAACTTTCATTTTAGTAATCAACAATAGACTAAAGAATTTCTAAATTCTGAATTCTTTTCAGTGCCAAGACCTTTACGATAATATTGATCACCAAGTATATAGCAGAAGTGTTATTAAGAAATTATTCTGAAAGGATTTCACACATTGAAATATTTTAATTGTTACCTATATTGCAATTACATTTTCCCCATATAGCCAACCCTATTAGGCTAAACCTTTTGACATCAAACCCTCTCTTCTCTCTCCTTATAGCCTCATTCTTTTCCCATTAAAAAATCATTTTATTGAATTTGAAGCACTTTCTTTTTTAGGAAGAAAGAACCAAGTGAACTTTACAATTAGATATAAAGGGAAGGAAAGAGATGGAAGGTCAATTTTTGGGTCTTCTAACCTTGATAATGTCATCTGAATGTAGTCCCAAGACAGCTTTAATTTCTGCAAGTATATATGAGCCACAGATCACCTCTGGGTTCGTTCTACTTGGCAGCCTGACAGAGGTCAAATATTCACACAAATGAACAACTGCTCCTATATAATGAAACTGGTACTTAAACACCACCTCTAATAAGTATCCCACCTTAGTCAGTGCATTTTAAAGTATCCCTAAGGTTTCCAGTACAATTTCACTTGACCTTTAGCTAAAGAGCATTTTTACTAGACTACCAATTTCCATTGGTCCCTGGAGTGTTGGCTTAAGTCAGCACATATAAGAGACACAATACTATATGCAAGTCAGGTATAACCTATAGCTACTTCTGAACAAGATGTTTCATGACCCAGCCTGCCTCCCTTTATCTTTTATGTCATAAGAAGAAAGTTTTCACTTTTCTCCAACTTCTTCATGTTTTGTCCTGTCAATTTATTAGTGATTTTAGAGCAAACACTTATTTGAAGTGAAAAAAAAGTCAGATTTCAAACATTGCTGGCCATAACCATAAAATTAAGATTAAGTTAATTAATTATGCATTAACACTTAGTTAATTCTTTAGAGGGCAATATAGCCAATGGTAGAAGCTTTCTAAGAGCAACTAATTCAAAATAGACTATAAGAGAGGGCTGATCTTACATGGCTGACAACAGAAACTCCAGATGTGTCTGCAGGAAACTGAATGCAAATTCACAGTATAATTGAGACCCTCCTTATGATTTTTGTTTCAGCTATGCACCTAGACCATGCCTTTTGGTTTTCTCTTTGAACTGTTTTTATCCTGATAACTACACTTGTTTCTGATCTATATATCTTCTTCTCAGATAAGCACCCCTCTGCCAATTCTATTTTGCAAGACCCATAGGTCACTATTTGAATAACAATCTTCTAACCACGGCTATTTCTTCTGGGTCTAGAAGACATTATCTTGTTGTTTTGGCAGACTCTCAGTGCTAGCCCATAGCTCTTTCTAGTAGTAGGTTCAGTTCTAGATGAGCTTTAGATTGGGCTAGTTGTATCTTGTTATGTACCTATGGTCCTGAGGTTCCAGAATTTTTTATTCTGGAGTTGAAGCTGGCGTCAAGTGGGCAAAACCCAAAACCAATGACAATATTTGAAATCTTTCCTTCAGTGTTCTAAAGGTAGTGCTGAGGAGTTATTGATGTTTGTGGTGATTTTTCCTAAAGATATATAGCTCATGAGCTAGGCCATCTCCTGTCATCCTAATCTACATCTTGCCACTGGACCCAGATAGCTCTAGAGGAAAAAGTGAGGCTAGGGGCTTTGCCCAGCACTGCCTCACTTAAATCCGGTTCACTTGCAAGTCATGGAATCACCTACCCAATGTGGTTAGTCTTCTTCCAGAAAGAAGGACAAATGATAATAACAACAATATAACTCATGAACTATTTTGCTTTCTGCTACTATTGTCACTTGATAATCCTCCAGCCAGACTTACTTAGCCTTTAGAAAAAGATGGCTACTTATATAGTATAATACAAACAACTGATGTGCCTATTTGATTTAAAAATATTTATTTCCTATTTCATTTCTACTTCCAAGCCTTTTAAAGATATCAATTCTCCTCTTCTTCTATTTCCAATTTACTAAATTTCTTAACTTCATATTTTCCTGATTGTATTAAGACTGGACTGTTTCCTACATAAAGGTCAGCTAGGTGGCACAATGGATAGAGTGTTGGGCCTGGAATCAAGAAGATTCACCTTTCCAAGTTCAAATCTGGCCCCAGACACTTACTAGCTTTGTGACTCTGAGTAATTCACTTCATCTTGTTTGCCTCAGCTTCCTCATCTGCAAAATGAACTGGAGAAGGAAATGGCAAACCATTTAAGTATCTTAAGTACCCAAATAGAGTGACAAATTGTTGGACACAACTGAAATGACTGAGCAACATTTTCTACACAATCAAAGCTGTTTTCATGGAATAATAACTAGCAATTACAGATTTCTTTAACGTTTGCAAAGTGACATATATATTATCACATTTGATCCTTAAAACAATTCTGGGGAGGTAAGTAGTATAATTTTCCCTATATTACAGATGAGGAAACCAAGGTTGGGAGAGGTTAAATCACTTGCCCAGGGTCACTTAGCTAGTAATTGTCTGAAACTTGGGTCTTCCTGATTCCAGATCTGGTACTCTCTCTACCACACTATCTCTACATTAAAGCTATATACTGAACAGGGCATATATACATGGGCATGTGAGAAAAAAACAAGTGGGGAAAAAAGGAAATAAATGAATTAAAGAATCTATATGAAACATACTTTAAAATATCATTTATACATCGTGTGTGCGTATGTGAATGCATGTGTGTATATATACATATGTACATATGTATATATACACACATTCACAAAATCTTAACGAACTCTGAAAGAATGAAGGGGAAAGCTGAAAAAATACAAAGTAGATTATTTGTCTAATTCTAGGAAATTGTGTGAAGAATCAAATTTAATTCAGCAAATATTTATTCAATGTGCATTGTATTCAAGGTATACTACTAGGTAATCAGATACATTCACTTGTCTAGAGGAGTTTACAGTTTAATGGAAAAGTTTACAATTTCAAATTTCATAAGTGTGCAATTGCATGATGAGAGATAGAAATAAAAAGCAATGGGAGATCAGAAAGGAAATATTCTTTTGCAACTATATGGATCATAATTTCCTGATTATATTGGAGCAGAGTATAATTGTATGCAGGACATAATTACTGCACAAAATTTGGCTGATCAGGAAAATGATGATTTTCTCTATCTCTGAAATGAAAGCTTCAGGAAGAGGAACAGGTTTTGGAATAAAGTTGATAGAAATGACTTCATGGAGGGCATGGAATTTGACCTGGGCCTTGAGACATGAATAGGATTTTTAAGTGACAGAGATGTGAATGAAATTATATCAAGAATGGAGAATGACAAAAACAAGAAGGCAGGAAAGTTTGAATTTTTTTGAGTAATAGGTGTGGATTTAATGTGAAGTAATTTTGAAAAGGTAAATTATAATCAGATGGTGGGTTGTCTTGAAAACTAAGCTAGAGTTTATTCAAGTTCAAAACCAAAATATAAACAGAAGAGCGATCAGAATGGATGTGAGAAAGCAGTAGAGTAAATGAAAAAATACTGGAAAGGAGAATTATATTCTAGGCTACAGAAGCACAATTTTGGAAGAATCTAAGAATTGGTAGGGATCTCAGAAACTACTGAGCCTAATCCATACCTGACTTTGAATTGCCTTTCTAACATACTTGACAGATATTTAAATAGAGTTTGCTTGAAGACCCTCAGCCAGGAGTCATCTACCACCAAAGGCAGCCTATTTCACTCTGGTATAGGTGTAATTTTATGATGTTTCACCACGTAAGGTAAAGCACCTGTGAAGAAGTCATGCCACCATACTAAACCTTAGTTTTCTCAACTGTATAATGAAGTTAGCATTCTTACTGTACCTGGGGTCTTATGTAATATGATGAGATTTGTTTGAAAAACATTATTTATATGTGGGCTATTATTATGAGGACTAAAAATATGGTTGGGTCTAGTCTTCTGGATTCTAATTGATATTGACAAAAAATAAGTCATCTCTCAATAACGCCACCCCTTGAGCCTCCAGGCACTTCCTGGAGAGGTGATATCTGATGACCATGGCTGGAAGTGTAGAGGACCCCCTTAGTTCTCATAGTAAAGAAAGGAATACATTGGGTCTTCCTTTGCTACTTCCCATAGGGATTTTCACTTTTCTTCTACTGGGGTTCACTAGTGTGAAGATGACTGATTTTTCATGCTGTTCCTACTTTTGGAACCTAAGCTACAGTCTGCTGTGGCTGCCTGCTGCCATTGTTATTGTTGTATTTGTCCTTCATTCTCACAAAGCACCACGATATCAGTGAGATGATGACATGACTTGAGGTTGACTTTGGTTTGGGTGAAACAGGACTGTGCAAGGTCACCAGCCTCACTTTCTCCTCCACAGCCATCTGAGTCCAGTGGTCAGATACTCATCAGGACAACTGGAGATGGCCCAGGATGCAATGGGAGATCTTGGCCCTTTTAGGCTGTCTTTTCAGGTTTTCACTTTGATTGAGGTAATGCGCATTCAATGAATAGGTTTCTTTAAGTAGTTTCTCAAGAGATGGCCCCTTTAATCAAAAAAAGAAAAAAAATCAAACTGGGAGGGCAAGACCCTCAGGGTTCCTGGCTAAATGAGAAACAGTTGCTCTTTAGTATTTATGCTCACTCTGTAAAAGGAGAGGGACCTATTCTCCAATCTGTGAGCTCCAGAATGAATTGGGTTTAAGACTTGAGAATCTAGCCAGTAAACCCAGAGGAAAAAAAGGCAGGCTTTGGCCATCAAAGTGTACCTTCCCCTGGGCAGAGCACCCCCAGGTGAGGAGAAGAGAAGAGAGGAGAGGTGCCACTATAGGGCTCAGATGGCTTCCTGTTAGACTAGGACCAAGTGCTGCCCATCCCTTGTCCTGGGTACTGCCAAAGGCACTGTTATTATCCCCTGTGCTAGTGTAGGAATGCTTCTGAAGACACTGACATTGCTAGTACTTGACCTCTGCAAGTCTATGCAAGGACCTAGCAATCAATGTTCCCCATGTGTTGGGCTAAACACACTCCCCTTACACTAGAGTTTTATTACTCCAAATCAGCATCTTAGATTAGGGCGTCACTGTCACTGCTGTTTCACTGTACTTTATGAGATCAGTAATGGCCCCATGAAGTGGCTTAGGTGATGCTACAGGAATTTGGCCAGTCAATATAGACCCTGAGCTCCTCCTCATGTCAATGATCATCACTCCTTACAGTAACCCCTAGCAGAGGCAGGGGATGCTAATGGACAGTTTCATCACAGTCAGGTTGGTTCAGCATTATAAAAACTATAAATATAATAGATCATACTCAGAACAAAATAGTGAAATGACATAAGTACATTCATATATACAGAATAAAAGGTCTTGATAAAATATAATACTTTATGTTAAACATTAAAAATTGAAAGGGAATCAATGGGCCGTTCTTTAATATGATAAACAGTATTTATCAAAAAACCAGAACTATGATTTTTTTCTAATAAAGAAATCTTTGATGCCTTACTATGATGATAAAGAATAATGCAGTGATGTCTGTTATTGTCACTATTGTTTGATATAGTTACAGAAATGAAAACTATGGCAACAAGATAAGAAAAAGAAATAAAAAAAATAAATATAACCAAAGAAGAAATAAAATGATGACTTTTGCAGATAATATAGTAATTTACAAAAAAGATCTTAGAGATTCAACTAAAATCAATTAAAACAGAAATTTCAATAAAATAGCAAGATATAAAATAAAAGAAATTATTAGGGTTCCATTATATTGCTAAAAATAGCTCAATAAGAAGAAATAGAAGAAGAAACTCTATAATAACTAAATAATATATGCACTATCTAGGAGTTCACCTTCTAAGATAGACATACACAAATTTCATAATTTGTAATTAAGAACAGAAAACTCTTTAGTGAATTAAAGGGTCAATGACAAAAATTAGGAAAGTATTAATCTAATTCTAATGATAATGCTATCCAAACAAAATCTATAGTTTTTGTGCTGTATTAATCAAACACTTCACTTTATAGAACTAAACAAAATAATAACAGTTTTATCTGAAGGAACAGAATGTCAAGAATTTGTAGAAGAAGAATGAAAAAGTGGGAAGAGGACCTACCAATGTCAGATTTCAAACTGTATAATAAAACAATATAACAAGTTCCAAAGTCCATTAATATGAAGATCTCTCATTATTGGTGAAGCTAAATGGTCTCTTTGAATGGACAATGTCAAACCCCAGTTCATGTTGCTAAAGGGAGAATAAGACTCTATGAAGAAACTAATATGAAAGGAACTAGATGTCTCCATCATATGCTATTCTCTTCCTGACTACAGTAGAGACTTCAGGGAACTTGCCCTTGAGTGAGATCTAGGACTCTCATGAATGAGCTGAATTACCTCACTTCCAAAGAAAGAGTTCTTTCACTCGGTATTTATTCTCCTATGCATAACATCTCTGATTCTGTTTTGTTCTTGACTTGGATAAATGGATTTCTTTGCTATTTGTTGTATGTGTGTTTATTGTGAAACTGCTTTTTGGTGGGAAAGGGGTTAAGCCTTGGATATAGAATTTGGCATCCTTCCTTCCCCTAATAAATGAATAACAATCAGAAGTTAAACTTTAGCCCGAAAACCACATTTCCTAGCTAAGACTTCTTAAATTTTTTCCCCCCTTGAAACTCCTCAGTGATTTTTCTTCTTTTAATTTTTTTTATTTATTTTTAGTTTTCAACATTCACTTTCATAAGGTTTGGAGTTCTAAATTTTCTCCCCATCTCTCCTTGCCTCTTCAACCCAAGACACCATGAAATTTGATATAGACTCTACATATGCCTTCATACAAACCAATTTTCACATCAGTCATATTGTAAAGAAGAATTTGAACCAATGGAAGAAACCATGCAAAAGAAGAAACAAATAAACAACCCCCCAAAAAGACAGCAAATAATATGCTTCAATCTGCATTCAGACTCCATAGTTCCTTCCCTGGATTTGGACAGCATTTCCTATCATGAGTCCTTTGAAGCTGGCTTGGATCTTTGCTAAGAAGAAATAAGTCTATCAAAGATGAGTGCCCATTATAGTTGTTACTATGTGCGATGTTCTGGTTCTGCTCATTTCACTTAACATAAGTTCATTCAAGTCTTTTCAGGGTTTGCTGAAGTTCACCTGCCCATCCCATACTGCACAATAGTATTCCACTACATTCATACACCACAATTTGTTCAGCTGTTCCCCAAATGATGGGCACCCCTTCAGTTTCCAATTCCTTACCTTCACAAAAAGAGCTACTATAAATATTTTTTTACGTGAGGGCCCTTTTCCCATGTGTATGACCTCTTTGGGACACAGACCTAGAAGTGGCACTGCTGGGTCAAAGGGTGTGCATAGTTTAATAGTCCTTTGCACATACTTTTTTTTTTCTAAATGTGACATCATCTATGTTTTATTTATTTATTTTTTTAAAGATGCCTTATTTTATTTGTTTTCAGTGTTCTACAATCACTTCCAAATATCTTAGATTTTTTTCCTCTCCCTTCGCCTTCTTTCCCCCTCCCTCCCCATTCCCTCCCTGAGACAGCATACAATTTCATATAGGGTCTATACATACATTCCTATTAAATGCATTTTCGCTTTAGTCATGTTGCATAGAAGAATGGGAGAAATCATGAAACAAAACAAAACATAATATAAAAGAAAATGGGCTGCTGCCGCTGCCGCTACCACTTCTTGCAGCTGCCACCAGTGACGGGTCCTCTTCTTCTTCCTCCCCAGTCTTTGCCAAGTTAAAGATAGCTGAAGTGACAGAACAGGAAACTCAACTATGTGATAACTACGAAAAAGAAATTTCCATGCCCAACTTTACCATTCTTGAAATTCACTGTGGAGGAAACATTGGCATGTGCCATGTCTGCAACGAGCCAGTCCCCAAATATGAAATGAAGACCCACATGGAGCTGGAGCACAGCCAGGTGACCTGTAAGTGTAACATGAAGATGGAAAGACTGCAGTTAACGAATCATGAGACCCTGGAAAGCCCTTTGAGACTTGACGTCTGCCAGTGTTGTGGGTTGGAGCATGCCTTCCTCAAACTGAGGGACCATGAAGATTACGGGGGCCCTCAATGAGCTCTGTGGCTAATGTGGCCGCAACGTTTATGGTGAAAGATCTCAAGGCTCACTCTGAAGTGTGTGGGAGAGAGACAGGAAAAGAGAGAGGAGAGAACCAGGTCCCCCCATGGCTAGGAGAGGGAGGAGGAAGAGGACGAGGAAGACGAAGAGGATGGAGCCTGGCTCATTGTACAGACTGTTCAGAACATTCTGGGTCCAGAAAACCCCACCAGACCCCTGCGGAGGCTCTCGAGGTCCCTTGAGGACCCCTTTTTTAGCCTGCTCCTAGTTGACCAGATGGAAAGAAATGCAAACCGAGGGGCTGTCTCGGCTACGCATCTAGACCAGAATCTAGGCCCTGGGGAGGAAGATGCCCACTACGTACTGGTCCTGAGCCTACAGAGCGAGAACAGTGCTCCCATCTGCATGGCCGCCCATTTCGAGGACTTCTGGAGCGCCGTGTGTGCCGAAGATCTCGTCTAGACTGCTCGTCTGGACCAGGCCCCGACACTGACCTGCTCTGCGTCGAGCCTTTCCTAGCCACAGAGGGTCCAAAGGAGTTAAAAGACTAACGAGCCCATGCTGCCTTGTGAGTTGTGTGAGAAGCTTTATCCTGAAGAAGATCTGATTCTTCATCAGACAAGCTGTAGCCCCACAACTGCTCTGACCTCGTTCAGTAAGAGAAGCTCTTCCCCCAAGCCTGTCCCAGGACCCGGGGGGGACTTCGAGGATCAACTTCAGGGGCTCCTGGACCTACAAGCCACACGAGCCATCAGCAGCTGGCTCTGTTCCCTGTTGGATCTGCCAGCCATACCCTCTGGGGTAGCATCATCATCATCATTCCCTGCGAATTTTGCTCGGTGCAGAGGAAGTCTTTTTCTATCACCAGACTGTGACCTCCGCCCAGGCACTGCACTACCTGCAGAATGGCTGCTTCTTGCCCGTGAACCACTTCCTAAAAGATAGCTTGCAGCCAGAGACAACCCCGCAACTGCCCAGGCGGCGGATCCCGCACCTAGGAGACTTGTCTTCTTGCTATATGAATGCCATAGGGCAGGAATCGACGTAACCCCGCCTCCTAGCAGGTCCACAAGCAGCCTAGGGCTTGCCCGAAATACACTGCCTAAAGCCGTGTTGAACCCTCGGCCAGGTGTACTGCCGAGCCCTCCCCGCGTGCTAAAGGAAGCCTGGAGACAAGAGGGCAGAGCCACAGGAACCACAGCCGATCCACAGGGCCCATCCCCACTGGTCGGCCTACTCGAAGTTTATACCCTGAAAACTATGTGCTCAGTGTCACCTGGGTACCTCCGATGACATATGGATTGAGTGCGAGAAATGAGGTTGGAAGGAACTCACGGATTATCCTCATTGCTTCCAGTTTCCGAAACAGGACCACTAAGACAAAATCTCTTAAACCTAGCGGCCTGTGATGCTGAGGAAGAGGAGCAGCCTCTAGGCTGGAGTTATTAGCTTGGTTTAACCCTTCTGTGCACAGCAGCGCCTGCCCTACTGCAGGAGACTATCTCTCTGATTGTTCCAACAGAGAACCTTGTACGGATTTTAATTTTTCCAGGCAGTCATCATTTTCTAACTTTTTACCTTGTGAAGTGGTCAGCCTGGGGAGGTTTTTTGAGAGCCCAGGGGAGGCCATTCAGAGTTCCACGTCTGCCTGTGGGCTAGGGTCTTGGAGAGCCCAAGAAACCCCTGGTGAAAGGCCCTTGTGTCTCCGTGCAGTGTTGGGGGGTGGGGAGTGGACAGAGACTCGAGGCTGATCATTTTACTGCCTTCTGTGCTGTCTGTGAAGTGATTCTCCTGATGCCTCAAAGTGCTCTGAGGCTTTCCTGTAGCCAGCCAACCTATATATAGGTCCTGCTCTCTGTGCTAGCTTTGAAATTCATGTCCTAAACATGACACTTCCCTTGGGTCAGGGAATTTCCGGTGCGGGAGACTTTCACGTTTTCACTTCTGAGGCGCTGTGGTTTCCTGGAACTTGAAAAGCTCTGGGGGAGTTTGGGGATAGCCCTTCGGGAAACCTCGCAGTTGGTTCCCTGAGAGCCTAAGGGTGGAGTCACGCTCTAGAGGAGTGGTTCCCCCCACGCCCAAGCAGATCTGCAGTTGACTCTGAAAATAAAGTTTGAATCTTTTTTTTTTAATTTTTATTTTTTAAAGATCCCTAGAATAGAAGTAAAATTTGTACTTGAAGCACAGGCTTAAAAAAAAAATGGTCTGCTTCATTCTGCAATCGATTTCCATAATTCTTTCTCTGGATGTGGAAGACATTTTGCCTCGAATCCATTGGGAATTTTTTAAGTCCTTGCATTGCAATGAAGTACTAAGTCTACCAGAAAAATTCCTTGCGCACACTGGCATTGTTGCTGTGTACAAAGTTCTCCTGGTTCTGCTCCTTTCACTCAGCATCAGTTCATGTAGGTCTTTCCAGGCCTCTCTGAAGTGTTCCTGTTCATCATTTCTTATAGCACAATAGTATTCCATTACATTCATATACCACAATTTATTCAAACATTCCCCAATTGATGGGCGTCCCCTTGATTTCCAGTTTTTGGCCACCACAAAGAGAGTTGGTATAAATAGTTTTGTACATGTGGGACCCTTTCCCATTTTTATGATCTCTTGGGGATACAGTCTTAGAAGCGGTATTTCTGGGTCAAAGGGTACGCACATTTTTGTAGGCCTTTGAGCATAGTTCAAAATTGCTCTCCAAAATGGATGGATCAGTTCACAACTCCACTAAATATTGTTGATGTTCCAATTTTTCCACATCTCCAACATTTCTCATTTTCATTTTGTCTGTCATTCAATCTGATAGGTGTCATGTGATACCTCAGAGATCTTTGCTTTGATTTGTGTTTCTCTAATCAATAGAGATTTTGAGCATTTTTTTCTTATGACTATACATAGTTATAATTTCTTCATTTGAAAACTGCTTGTTCATATCCTTTGATCATTTAGCAATTAAGGAATGACTTGTATTCCTTTTTTAATTAATCAAATAATTTTTAGTTTTCAACATTCACTTTCACAAGATTTTGAGTTCCAAATTTTCTCCCCATCTCTCCTCTCCCCCCACCCCAAGATGACATGCATTCTGATTACCCTTTCCCCCAGTCCACTCTCCCTTCTATTACAACCTCAATCCCTTCTCTTATCCTTATT
Organism: Bettongia penicillata ogilbyi; assembly: GCA_023548195.1. Classification (NCBI taxonomy): domain Eukaryota; kingdom Metazoa; phylum Chordata; class Mammalia; order Diprotodontia; family Potoroidae; genus Bettongia; species Bettongia penicillata. The sequence continues at coordinate 459,846 of JAJHZJ010000551.1, read as the reverse complement.
GGATAAGTTTATCTTCATTACATTCAATGCTTGCTGATGGTTTTAGGTAGATGCTAGTTATCCTTTTAAGGAAAACTCCATTTATTCCTGTGTTCTCTAGCATTTTTAAAAATAGGAATGGGTGTTGTATTTTATCAAAAGCTTATTCTGCATCTATTGATGTAATCCTTTAGCTTCTGTTAGTTTTGCTGTTGATATGGTCAATTATACTGTTAGTTTTCCTAATATTGAATCAGCCCTGCATTCCTCACAAGTTGCTGTAATCTCTTTGCTAATATTTTATTTAAAACTTTTGCATCTATATTCATTAGGGAAATTGATCTGTACTTTTCCTTCTCTGTTTTGACTGTTCCTGGTTCAGATATCATTACCATATTTGGATCATAAAAATGTTTGTTAGGACTCCTTTTTCATGTATTTTTTTCCAAATAATCTATATAGTGTTGGAATTAATTACTCCTTAAATGTTTGATGGAATTCAATTTTAAGTCCAGGAAGTTATTTAAGTATTTTATTTCCTCTTTTGTTAATCTGGGCAATTTACATTTTTGTAAATATCCATCCATTTCACTAAGATTGTCAAGTTTTTGGGCACAGAGCTGGGCAAAATAGCTTCTAATTATTATTTTACCTTTCTCTTCATTGGTGATGAATTCACCCTTTTCATTTTTGATATTGGTAATTTGTTTTTCTTCTTTCTTTTTTTAAAGTCAAATTAACCAAATATTTATCTATTGTATTTTTTCATAAAACTAGCACTTAGTTTTTTTCAATAATTCATTAGTTCTTTGTCCCAATTTCAATTTAATTACTCTCTTCTTTGGCTTTTGTTATTTCCAATTTGGTAATTAACTGGAGATTTTTAATTTGTTCTTTTACTAGTTTTTTTCTAGTTGCATGTCCAATCATTGCTTTTCTCTTCCTCTGTTTTATTCATATAAGCATCTAGAGACATAAAACTTCCCCTAAGAACTGCTTTTGCTGCATCCCATAAGTTTTGGCATGTTGTCTCATCATTGTAATTGTCTTAGATGAATTTATGGTTTGTTTCTATGATTGTTTGACCCACTCATTCTTTAAGATTAAATTATTTTATTTTCAATTTTTTTGTATTCTGTCTTTCCGTGGCCCCTTATTACATGTAATTTTTATTGCTTCATGATATGAAAAGGGTGTATTTAATATTTCTGCCTTTCTACCTTGGATTGTGAGGTTTTTATGCCCTAATACATGGTCATATTTTGTGTGTCATGTACTACTGAGAAAAAGGCATATTCCTTTCTATCCACACTCAATTTTCTCCAGAAATCTATCATATCTACCTTTTCTAAAATTCTGTTCACCTCCTTAACTTCTTTCCAGTTTATTTTTTGTTTAGATTTATCAAATTCAGAAAGGGGGAGGTTGCAGTCTCCCATTAGTGTAGTTTTGTTGCCTATTTCTTCCTCTAACTCTCTTAACTTCTCCTTTAAGAATTTGGATTCTATACCACATATAGTGCATATATGTTTATTATTTATATTACTTCATCATCTATGATAACTTTTAACAAGATGTAGTTTCCTTCTTTATCTATTTTAATTAGATCTATTTTTGCTTTTGCTTTGTCTAAGATCATGATTGCTACTCCCTTTTTTTAAATTCAGCTGGAGCATAATATTTTCTATTCCAGCCTTTTAACTTTACCCTATGTGTATCCCTTTGCTTCAGATATGTTTCTTGGAACCAACATATTATAGGATTATCTTTTTTTAAATACATTCTGTGATCTGCTTCTGTTTTATGGGGGAGTCCATCCCATTCCTATTCATAGTTATGATTACTATTTGTGTCTTTCTCTCCATCTTATCTCCTCCTCCCATGTTTATGCTTTTCTTTGGGATCTCTTTCAGAAGGTAATCAATGGGTTCTTTTGGATCTCAGGCAGTTTACCTCACTGATTTCTTGAAAGATGCTGTCCAGGAGTTTGTTTTTGTTTTTTTGATCATAGCTTTGAGATAGACCAATAATTCTTAAATTATCTCTCCTGGATCTATTTTGCAGGTGAGTCATTTTTCCAATTAGTTATTTCAAATTTTCTTATATTTTTCATTCTCTTTATTTTTTTTGACCAATTCTTGATGTCTCATAGAGTTATTAGCTTCTACTTGCCCAAGTTTTTAGTGAATTGTTTTCTTCAGTTATCTTTTGTACCTCCTTTTCCATTTGACCAATTCTACTTTTTAAGGAGTTGTTTTCTTCAGTGTGCTTCCCCACCCCCATTTTGTCAATTGTATTTTTAAAGGGATTGTTCAATTTTCTTTTGCTTCTCTTATATGACTTTAAAAATCTTTCTTGAGCTCTTCCAAGAATGTTTTTGGACTTGAGATCAAATCATATTCCCCTTTGAGGTTTCAGATGGGGGCATATTCACAATATTTTCTTCTCTCAAATTTGCGTTTTGATCTTCCCTGTCACCAAGATACTTCTCTATGGTCATTATTTTTCTTTATTGCTTTTTGCTCATTTTGTTTGTATTTTTTTCTGGCTTTAAAATTGATCTCAGCTTCTAGGGCACAGGGGGCATTGTCCAAGGCTTCTCGTGCTGGAGACGAGGGGCCTTTTTTACTGCTTTTGTGTGCTAGGATCTCAAGTGTTTGCAGGGAGAGACTGGAAGCTTACCTGGTGCTGAGCTGGAGCTGATGGTGAGGGCTGGTGCAGGTCTGGTGTTGGTCCTTGCCTGCTTCACCATTGTAGGGCTCAGGATCTCCCACTAGTTTGCTGATGTGGGGCTTTATGCTAACTTGCTGGGACACCTTCCTTCCTGTACTGGTGTCCTTCAGTCACAACAAGAGGGACCTTTCCCTTAATCCCCCAACCTCCTGAGCTAAAAGATTGCTTCATCTTATCTTTTTGCTGGCTCCACTGTATCAAGAATTTTCCTGGGGCAATATTCTCTGGGTTGTTTAAGGTCAGTAATGGTGGATGAGAGTGACTTACTGCACCATCTTGGCTCCCTGAAGTTGAAATAGGTGACTGGGATGCTGCTGCCACCAGTTCAGTCACTCTCAGTGTCTGCTACTGGTTTACTGGGGTCATGGCTACGTTTGCATAGCCTGCACTGAACTGTGCTTCTCTTTCATCCAGTTCTGACAGTTCCCTCCCACTGACCTTCTAAGTTGTCTCTGGTGTCTGTGGACTGAGAAGTATGGAAACTGCCACTGATGATAATGATTTATTACCCTGAGGTCTGCTTTGGCTTTGCTGGGGCTGGGTCTGTGCTAGCACAGCCTGTCCTTCTTTCTCAGCCCAATGCAACAGATTCTTCCTGTCAACATTCCAGGTTATCTTAGTCTGGAAATCAAACTCACTCTGTCTCTTTTGGGGTTTTGCTGCTCTAGAATTTGTTCAGAGTCACTTTTTAAAGGTAGTTGAAGACATTTGGGGAAAGCTCAGGCAGGTCCCTGCTTTCACTCCATCATCGTGTCTCCTCCTCCCCCTAAGTGCTTCTTAAACTGTGGGTCACTTAATATTTAGTGGAATAGATAGATGTAATTCTATTCCAGTATTCCCTATCTATAAGAAGAGTATAGTGGCCAACTTTCTGACCCAAACTCTTGCTTTTCTTCCCGGCAAGAAATAATGTCTCCTTTGGAGAAAAGTAGAGGGAGAAGAGATTAGATGGAGATATCTATTCTGCCTCTCTTTGGGCCATACAATGAAACCCTCATGCCTTTGCTACAGTAGCAACTGTCAAAACTATTTGGTTCCGCTTAAAAGTCAAAAAATTGTCTAATGAAAGAGATTAGATAGACACTGTTCAGAAGCAAGAAAACATAATAGCATAGTGTTTGATAAACTCAGGACACCAAGTTCTATGATAAAGACTCTTTGTCTGAGAAAGCAAAAGTAACAACCGTAAGCATTTTGGAACTATGCCCAAAGGGCTACACAAATGTGCATATTCTGTGACCCAGCAATATCACTTCTGGGAATGCCCATCAATTGAGGAATGGTTGAACAAATTGTGGCACATGAATGTAGTGGAAGAGAATACCACTGTGATATAAGAAATGAGGAACAGTTAGACTTCAGAAAAACTGGAAAGACTTTTATGAACTGATGCTTAGTGAAATGAGCAGAACCAGCAGAACATTATACACAGAAACAGCCACATTGTGGGAGGACTGTTTCTGATAGACTAAGCCTTTCACAGCAATGCAAGGATCTAAAACATATCCAAAGGACTCGAGGCAAAATGTCATCCATAGCCAGAAAAAGAATTATGGAATTGGAATGTAGAATGAAGCAGACTATTTTCTCTTGTATTATGTTTTGATTTGTTTTTTCTCATGGATCCTCCCATTCATTTTAATTTTTCTATGCAACATGACTAATGTGAAAATGGGTTTAATAAGAATGTATGTGTAGAACCCATATAGGATTGCAAGTCACCTTGGGGAGGGAGGGGAGAGAGAGAGGGAGAAAATTTAATACTTATGGAAGTGGTTGTTGAAAATGGAAAACAAATAAATTTATTAAATTAAAAAATAACAGCAATAGTTGGGGAAGCTAGAAAGAAATATTAGAGCTATTAGGTTTATGCCAGCATCTGTAACTCATGGTACATACTTACCATCTAATTACTATTACACATAATAATGAGTACAATGGACTTTCACTTCTAAATTCATGCAACTAAACTTTATTAATCAAGTACATGCAAATATCAGTTTACATTATTTGTTAAATACAAACATCAGTCCCATTATTAACACATCACCAAATTGATATCCTATGGCTTCCAAGTAAGAGTGACTTGTATCAGTACTTATTGACAAGATTCCCCCTGTACTCAACTGGAAGACACGTATCTCATTTTTATGTGGTTGCCTGGCAAATCTCTTATCAGTCAATGCATCACCTTCAAGCAAAGACTGGGTTGCTTGTGTCTTAAGTGTGCGTGTATGTGTGTGTGTGTGTGTATGTAAAATGCAGGAGACATTCTTAGTCTCTACTCAGAATCAGGCTGTGCAGTTTCTTATAGTTCTAGCTATGGCTAAATTACAATTTATGCTTGTTGCACTCAAGTTCTAATTTGGTGTCCAGTGGCCTAATTTGTACATCAGTTAATTGGTGCTATTACTGAGTTATTCCATTGGTATCTGACTCATTGTGACCCCATTTGGGGTTTTCTTGACAAAGACACTAGGGTGGTTTGCTATTTCCTTCTCCAAATTTCATTGATACCTGATGATGTAAGTTAATGATGAGGTTTTAAACCAAATTGTCCTATTGGTGCTTTGTCTTGTCTTGGGATCCTATATGTTTATCAGTCATTTGTATAAATACACACACTGTTTATCAAACAGTGCCACACATGCTTAATTTAATACTGAAAAACAAGGTATGAAAAATCAACATCAAAACACTCATAAAATGTTGGCTTAATACAAAATGGAAGGAGTTATGTTAAGGCAACACAGTTGATCTCACAATATATGGCATTAAACTCCAAATTGGTAAGAGATCTAAGTATAAAAATTCATATCACAAACACAATGGAAGAGAAGGCCTATATAGAGATACCTTTCACAATGATATAAATAGTAAATTCTTTATAAAACAGACTATAGAAATGATCAAAGAAGATGAAATAAACACTGTTTAAATAAAATTAAAAACACTTTGTAGTAATATTGCAGTTAGAATTAAAGGAGAAAGTTAACTGGAAAAAATTCACTTCGGGAAATGTCTCTATAAAAGATTTGATATACAAGATAAGTAGTGAATCTACACAGATATATAAGACTGATGATTTTCCAATGGAGTATTTACATCAATAGATATAAATAGGTAGTTTTCAAAAATCTAAATGCATGTTCTTTACTAACATCTGAAAAAATGCTCTAAATAATTAATTAGAGAAATATAACATAAACTAATCTGGAAGTTGTACTTTATACTTAGGTAAGTCATTGCGAAACATGATCAAGAAGAGAGATTTACTTAGGCATAGTAGAAAGATATTAAGTAAAGGGATCTAATGAGGATATACGAAACTGATTTTAGTAAGCTTTTAAAGTTTTCCTGCCTGAATTGACCATTGAGGTATATTGCTAAGCATCAGTATATATTTGGAACACCCCATATTTGCATGTTTATATTTAGATGAATAGAATGTGATGTCAATAGCCTGATTCTTTATTCCTCTTGAGTCAATCAAGTGTATGCACACATTATTTATAGCAGCATGTTTTATCATGGCAAAGAAACAGAAACAAAATGGGTGCTCTTTAATTAGAAAATGTTTGAATACGCTATGATATATTAATGTAACAGAAAAATATTTTGTCCTAAGAAATGATGAGAAGGATATATTCAGAAAAAATTGGGAAGACATATATGCCTAAATACAGAAGTGAGTAGAACCAAGAACCTATATGTATAATAGATATGTATATATATATATATATATATATTACATATACATGTAGAAAAATACCTTGAAAATTTTAACAACTCATATTAGTGAAATAGTCAATTATGACTTCTGCAGATTGATAATGAAGCATATTTCCTTGTGCTAAAAAATAGGTGATACAGCACAAAACATCTGTTTTCACACAATTGACAATGCATAATTTAATTTCGCTTGAATATTTGTTATAAAGAATAATTTTTGTTCAGAAGTTATTAATATGGATAGTGTTAAGTGTTACATAAACAAAGAAAAGAAAGGAAAGCATATTAACAAAACACTGTAAATTCACAGAAGTATCTTAGAATACCTTACCTTAGAAGGAGATAAAGAAAAGCAAGACAGTTTTGTTACTAACAAATTACATATAACAGACACTTGAATTGTAAGTAATAGATCATAACTTCATGCATAATTGTTTCTTCCTGTTCAATTTATTTATTTAGATGTTTATATTTGTTTTTTATGTTCATACTTAGAAAATTAAAGAAAAAAGTTGATAGCTAAAATAAAACACACACACACACACACACACACACCAGAACCTATGCTAACTTTCATGTCATAAAAAGGATGTCACAGTAAGTAGATTAGAACCAGCAGTAAAGGTTGAAAAACAAACAAGTTTTTCAGGATGATCTCTCTCAAATACAACTCAGGATCTCATCTCAGGTTTGTTCTTGCCCTACTTGGTGACCTCATGCTAACAAAATTTTTTGTCTTGTAGAAGCAAAGTGTTTCTGGACTCCAGCCTCCAAATTGTTGTGTCTGGCAACAATGATAAGAAGAATGGAAGCACAATACCATCCTAAGATTATTTTGGACTCCTCGTGCCCAGCCTGACAAAAGTCACAAACACCCTTTTGTATTGAAATGTGCATACTTGTGTAAACGTCTTTGACATCTATGACTAATTAAGATCTTATTCATTTCTGTTAGATTTACCACAGTAATATTCTCTTGAGTCATTTTCAGAGATGAGAGAGAAAAAGATTGTTTTATATCATAATCAACTAAAACTCATCAAGAAGAAGTAAAAGAGTATATATATTTTTTACTGATAGTCAAAGCACATAGATGATGTCTAAGAGAAGACACACTAATATAGCCATTAAAGTGTCATAAAAGATTGAAATTTAGCTCAACATATTGTTTAATGGCTTTAGGTTTTTGCTTTCAGTTTACTTTTTAAAGAGATTGATAGAGTAATTTCAGATGAGTAGGTTTGATGCTATAATATAACTTTCTTTGTATATTGGGCAATATATATTCATAGCTTCCTTTTCTCTTTTAAAAATAGTTTTATTGATGCCTTTGGCATTACATTCATCTCTGAATGTACCCTCCTCATTACCTATCCAGTGAGATTACATGCAAGATTAAAACACATACACATACACACACCCATACCCACAGAGTACAGCAAAACAAGCCAACATACTAACCATTTCTGACCCTATATGTAATGTTACAAACCCACAGCCCTTCAACTCTTCAGCAAAAGGAGCCAGGTCAATCAATTTTCTCATCTCTTTTCAGGCTTGGTCATCACAATGACACAATGTTTGCTTTGATTTTCTTATTCTTTCTATATACCTTGAGATATATACATATATATATATGTACATATACATATATGTAGATATACACATGTATAAGTATATATTCTGTTCTCTATTCTATATATATTCAATTCTCTCTATATATATTCTATATAAATTGCTGGAGACATTATGTTTATTTCATTAATTTGTTTTACAAATGTGTATAAAAATAGAAATTCTTCTCATGTTTCTCTGAATTCATAATCATAATTTATTTTCCAAAAGCAAGAAAAAACCAAGCATGGAACTGAAATTATACAAAACACTATCAAAGCATGAAAATTGTTTATTATGTCTTTGCTTTAGCTTCTATTAAAAATACTTGTCTTAGCTGAATGTTTTTCTTCTTCAAATAAACTTATTTTTAATTTATATTCATTTTAGTATACTTGGGAAACCAAATGTTCGAAAATTACATCTGAAAAGCCTTCAGTGCCTTTATTTAACAAAATGCCAATAATTATAATCATGTTGACCCAAGTAGTCTCTTCCTATGAGGTCTTTTTCAGATGCCTATGCTTGGCATTGTTAAGCTAAGAGAAAGCACACGTTTGCTTGCGGCAAATACAGTGAGCGTTTCATTAGAATCTCTGATTCCCAGGAGGTTAAAAAAATAAAAGAATAGAGAGGAAGAATACTATGTTTATCATTTCTTGTTCTACTGCCTGATTTTCATCACTCTTAAGTTAATAATTCAGTCTTCCCTGATTTTGTTTAGGCTCTGGAGTTATTTATCATAGACACTTGCAATATAGTATTTTTTAAAATGAAGAATAATGAATATACAGAATAAAATAGTTGCATCAGCGATCTAGGTAAGATTCTGGCACATTTACCGGCACATATCTTTGTTCTAGTTTGAGTTTAGTTTTGGTAATTGATCTGAAGTGGCTACCTAAACACCTCCCTTCTTATATTTTTATTATCAAAGAATAGAAGCATATTATTAAATTTATGGAGAAGTATAAAACTGAGAAATATCCTCATGTATAAAACTATATATGTATACATGCTTAATAATAAATATTTCAGTGGGATTTAAAACAGTCCAATGTATAAAAATAAAATCATAGTAAGCCTCAGTTATAGGTTTAAGAAAGTAAAATCTAAATATATGTCTTGATTTCAGCACAAAGACACTCAATCATTAAACTAAAGGTAGAAGAAAGTGTATGTGAATTTGCAGACAGCAGCATTCATAAACGAAAGTTATGGTATTATAAGAAAGCAGTATAAATTAGAGCTTTGTGGTACACATTGGAAAGTATATAGAGATTTCAGGCACATTTTCAATTGAATTTGATGTTAGACAGCTCACTAAATGAGCTGAAACTCTTTTCAGATATGTGTTATAAAACAAGTTCATCTGCAAGTAATTTAATTTACTTATTTGAAAAAGCTTACCAGGGCTGTGTGTGGCATTAGGTGTCTGAGATATATCACAAAAGCAATTATATCATCCTGCAGACCAGCTGTGCATCAAGTAGATTGCTTTTATCTAAGTGATAAAAAACCTTGTAGAGTGTGAACAATATTGAGCATAAAATGTAACATTTTAATGAACAACATAAAAGATGAAAAGAATGAACATGAGAACCGACAATTTCGTCAAAGGACAATTATGGTCCAGAGAAGGGAGAAAAAAGGGAAAAATTCGCAATACATTTCTCAGTTAATTGGTCACTCAGTCTGATACTTAATACAGAAATCTGACTACATGCTCCTTTGTTATTATGCCATCCTTGGCTCCCCATTGTTTATTGAATAAATGCAAGCTGGCATTTAAACCCCTCACAATTTAGTTTGTAGAGATATGGCAGTTTTTTTATATATCATAACATATAGTGGGTAGAATGTTGGAATTGTAGTCACCAATATGAGCATTCAAAACTTGCCTCTTGTAACACTTAGCTGTATGACTATGATAAGTCACTTAATTTCTCAGATCTTCAGTTTCTTCGGAGGTAAAATGGGAATAAAAATGTCAATAATACATACCCCACAAGGTTTTCATGAAAATCACACAATCTAATATATGCAAAATTCTTTGCAGACTTGAAAGATCCTCATAAATGTTAGTTATCTTTAGTACTTAGTATAATGCGTAATTTTACAAGCACTCAATAAATGATTATCGAACAAAACTTTAGCTAAAACGTTTCTAGATTTTTTTGTTAAGAACATACTATATGATTTCTCTTAACTTGCAATCTGACCACAATCCTGGTGGCGTGGAGAGGGAAAAGGGCTTACCTAGTAAGCCTTACCATATATGGTGAAAACATAGTGTGTTTTCCTAATCCCTATGAAATTTTTAATAAGGAATCAAAATCAATTTGTAACAATTCTTTTCTGTGGTGGCAAAGAATTGGAAATTGAGGTGATGCTCATCAATTAAGCTGAACAAATTGTAGCATATGATTGTGATGAAACTTAAAAGATTTAAACTCAGATCTTGGTTCCAGGTCTGGTACACTATCTACTATGCCACCTACCTGTCTCTATGAGCAAATATTGTATCTTGAAGAGTAACGACCAATAGATGCTGTGTCCATTTAGTGGAGTTGGGTGAGAGTACCATAATCATGTTGCCAAGGCACATCAATAGCCCAGCAGAGATGAAGGTGTGAATTGATCCTGTATTTATACACTTTGGTCATATATGTTCCTTGTGTCCCTCATCATGTATGTCCTCTATGTATGTCGACTTTTCCTGTTGATGGTAAGTCTATTTGTGGAAGACTGTACCAATTTATGGGAAAACATTTTATTGCTGTCTTTGTTGATATGTTAACTTGATGGCTTGAAAGTAACACTATTCTGTCGACAACTATCCAAGGTAAGCACATTAATGATGTTTTATTAGTTGGGACTTTAGTGGATGCAAAGTCACAATTTGAACCTTGGATACCCACTTTATATGTCTTATAGTTATGACTTAGCACATTCTTAGTGCATAGGAGGTACTTAAATGTTCTTTCCTTCTTCCCTCCCTCCCTCTCTCACTCTCCTTTTCCTTTTTTTCTCCCTCCTTCCCTTCCTACCTTTCCCCTCTCCCTCTTATCTCTCCCTCTTCCTTCTCCTTTCTTCTTGTCCTTCTTCTTTGCTCTTCTTACTCTTTGTTAGACATAAATACCTTCCAATTTTGGAGATTTATTTGTCCTAATAATTCAGTTATCCAGTTGAAATTTTACTTGGAGTAAAAGATAGTATAGGAGAAATACAGGGTTTACTAATTTAAAAAAATTAACCATTATTACAAAAAAATCCAAGAAGATCATCATAATAATAAGTAATAATATATAGGTTATTTCATTTTTGTTGTTAAACTCTATGTGTTTAAATTAATTTCTACATATATGTATATGCATAATATAAGTGTAACATAGTAAGGAGAGTGCTGGATTTGAAATCTGAAAACTCATTTTAACTAGCATTGGTTAAAGCATTAAAAATCTCACTGACTCAGTTTCCTCATTTAAAATTAATGATGACTGTGAGAAGCATCATTAAATAATCAATAAAGGAGTGCTCCTGAAGTCAGAAAGACCCCTCTCTGACACACACTGACTTTGTGAATATAAGCAAGTCATTTAATCTCTCGGGATTGTGTGCAACCTTTTAAAGCTACAAATTTGCAAACCTGTCGGTTGTCTGCATTTGTGGAGGGACTTTTAATTCCGGGAGTTCTATATATCAATGAAATCATATATCTGGACAACAAAAAGGAAAGTAAAAAGTACCCTTGTTATAAGAATAAGTTAAAATCATAGGATTTAGCATTGCAAGGGAACTTAGAGGTTATCTAAGCAAACTTCTTCATTTGGGGGCCTAATAAAGAAAGGCCACTTGCTTAGTGACACATAGTAGTAATCAAGATACAAATCAATTTCCTCTGATATCAGTGTGATAATATATTATATATTGATCTCAAATGGGGGAAGGTTCAAAACCTGTGACCCTGTAGCAATATCTCAATGAAAACTGTCAGGGAAGTAAGAGGTCCAACCCTGAGAGCATGGAAGACAGAGAAGGTCTTCTGAAGATGTCTTTGGTTTTAGTTCCACAACAAGAGCAAATCAAAGAGATTGCTGTCTACTACAGGCTCAAAGTTTTCTTAGTTTCTTCTATATGGGGAATATATTATCCAGCACACTGGCATACTCTGTTCAGTTATATAAACACTGAACTTATTATATAATTCTCTGTTAAATAAGTATTAGCCTGCCAAGAGTATATAAAAAGGAATTAATTTGTTCATTTTTATTTTTTTTTAGTTTTCATCAAGGTACATTTGTGAATCCTTAGTGTGGCAAATATTTCTTTTGTGTTTTGTGGAAATAAATAGCTGGCCTATATCATATCTACTTTATATATTGAACACTTCCCTAGAATTTCTTTTGGGGATATTTCTTTTCCTATACCTCTGACATACCTAAACTTCAAGTGATGTTTCCAGGTCTCTGGAGAGAGGTGTGTGTGTGAAGATCCAAAGTGTGAGAAGTAAGGAATTAAGATTCCTCTCTTTAGAGGTCAGAATTCTCTGGGACTTAACCCTGAAATAGATACTGGAACTGACTGAATTTATTCTCAGTGTCAATGAAGGATTAGTGTTAACATAGATGGAGGACACCATTGGGATACCTTAAGAATTTGCAATCCTCTTCTAGTCTCTATTTTTAATCAATGAAGACATAAATGAGATGTTTAGAAGATTTAGAGATGACACAAACTGAGGTAGTTATCATTGGGTAACAAACTAGAATACTAAAATTGGTTGAACTAGAACAATGGGAAAAATTTCTAATTAATTTTTCTTAAATACTTCAATGTAACTTTTATTACATTAATGTGGGAACACCCTCTATCTCTGTATATAACAACATTCATATTATTCTGAATGATTCTTTTCCATGTTCTTTCGTAATTTTAGATAAATGACCTATTCAACATGTTGTAGATCTTCAAATATATGTATATATGTATGTTTATGTATGCATATGTATATGTATGTACATGTATATGTACAAATATATGTATATATTTATAGGTATTATATCTATAAACACATACATTTAATAACAGTGGTATACTCTAGCTGTCTGTTATCTCTTTCTCTTTTAAGGGTTTCTGTGTGTGTGTATGCATGTGTGTATGGAAATCAAATTAGTCTGCTCTACTTAAAATTAATGTTAAAATATGAGCTGGTATCTCTTCTTGGGAGCTACTGTACTTTGTCAGTAAAAAAAGTGATCCCCATTAAACACATACACACACACATGCACACCTACACAAGCACACACAAACCCCTCCAAATTTCATTTGAAATGGGCAGAGTTAAGTGAGGTTATAACTTCACTTGTTTTGTTCATATATCCTTTTGCTGTTCACTCAACTTGAGTTTACACTCCCCTAAAGTTCATATTTTAGGTTGTGTTTTAAATTTGTTTTTCTGTCTGTTTAGTTTATCTATCTATCTATGTATCTATCATGTATCAATCTATTTTAACAGATTGTTGTCTAATAATGCCTTCTTCATCCAGTACTTAACAGATTCTTTTTTGAGTAAAATTCTTTAAAAAAACATTTCATCATATAATGTAATTTTATTCAACAAATCTCATCATTCAATCCTGTTAGATTTTTTTTTGAGATCCTGACGTTATGCTATGCCTTTCCTTTATTATATATATGTATATATATATACACATATATACGTATATATGTATACGCATACATATATAAAATCAGCTTTACATACATATTACTTAATTCTTCATCCCATTCGCTGAAAAGGAGAATGAGAAGTACAAGACAAGGACAGGGAGACATCCCACTGTCCTGCAACTCAAAATGAATGATGACTATTTCGAATTCAGGTAGTCTCAAATCCACCCACGTGATATATACCATCTCTCTAGCTAGTCTCAAATCATGGAATGAAACTTTAACAAGTATTTTGCTGAAATTCAGGTATTCTAAGAAGACAAAATTTCTCTGCCAGATCTCACGAATTGTTTTCCTTGTCCCTCTGAACTTTTGGAAATGAAGTCAAAGTGGTATGATTTATTCTTGCTCTTAGTGATCAACCCTAACCTTTCCAAATACTCAGAAACTATGTCCTTAAGAATATTTTCTTTAAAAAGCAAAGATTGACTGATTCCATTTTCCTCACAACTGTCAGTGTGATAAAATATGATATGTAAACCTCAAATAAGAGGACTCAAAGTATCTCTCCTTACAGCAGTGCCTCTTAATGGGAGCTAGTAGCAAAGTAACAAGACCAAGAGAAAAGTGGTGACCATGAGAGCACTGGAATCCAATTAAAGTCTTTTGAAAGCATCTCCAGATTTAATACTTTTTCTCACTCATACCTGTGGTCAGACCTATCCTTATTTTGCCTGATGTTCTTTTGTTTGTAGAATGGGGGCATAATGAGAATTACATAGGAGAGTGGGACTTTTCCTAGTATAAGGATGAGAGCTCAATCTCTACTACATTGTTGATGAGTTGTCCTAACTGTGGTATAAACATGAGCCATTTTATCACTGCCTTTCTATATAGATAATTACTATGAATGCTGACCATATTTTATAAATTTGTCTCATAGTCATAAGCTAATGCTACATTGCTGTCATCTTTTTATATATAACTTTTCTTCATAGTTTTATTTTGCATAATCTGGATTTTCTCCATCCCGTAGTGCTATCCTACATAGCAAAGACCTTTTCATTGGAAAAGAGAAAAAGAGGGAGAAAGATTACTTGGAAAAATATATCATAAAAAAATCAGTCAATATACACACACCCTTGGATCTCTTCCTCTGTCAAGGAATGGGGAAAGCTGTCTACTTATATCTCTTGTGTGAGACCTAAACCTTGTATAAGAAATTTCATTCAGAGATTTCCCCCTCCTCCATTTGACCATTTCCTTTGTCCAGATGTGTTAATTTTGTTTCTGTAGCAGTTTTTCAACATCATGTAATAAAAATGATTTATTTTATGTTTTATTATTGTGTTTATCTCTTATTTGCTTTCATTTTATCAAGTTCTGAAAATTATCTCTTTGACAGTTGACTTGTATGTCATTTAAATTGTAAATTAATTTTTGGTAGTAATGCTATTTTTATTAAATTATGAGGGTTTAGATATGAGAACTAAATTTATCTTTAGCTATTTAAATTGTCCTTTGTTTAAAGAACCCTTTATAATTGAATCTGTAAAAAGATTGAATGTATTTAATGATTAATTTTCAAATATTTTATATATTTCTTAGTTATTTTGAATGCTATTTCTCTTCCTATTATTGCATTTTGAATTTTTTGGGAGCAGAATTTGTTGGTTGGCATTGGAATTATCCAGTGTAACCATTATATGGCTTTTGTGTTTGAAGCATAGAGGTTTTTTTTTTGGTTAACTTGTTTTTCTTAAGATAAACTGTGGTTTCTTTCTATTGGTAGTTTATTTTCTCTATTCAGAAATTCTGGCCAATTTTCTTGTATTATTTCTTCCATTACGGTAATTAGGTATTTTTTTTAAACATATTCTGCAGAAGTGGAGGAGGAGGGAGTCTATATTCTATAAGTTGTCTCTTTGCATTTTTTGTGATTAATGAGGTTGTGTATATAGAGATCATTTGTACCTTTAGCAGTATTATTTTTGTTTCTCTAGCTCTAGGTTGTCCTTCACTTTAGTAAATTTCTCTATACAATATATTATTATCTCCCAAGGAAGGGCTTGCCAATATAGATCCAAAATTTTCTATTGTGCTACTTTTTTTTTTTTTTTTTTACTACACAGGTTGTACATGTTGCCAATCGTCACCATTTGCATTCTTCTCTCAAGGTTCTGATTTTTCTTTGAACTATTCTTGCACATTCTTCTGCAGTTCTATACTTCCTTGGGAAATGACAGAAATCACAGATATTTCATCAGATATCAGTTCAATTCTATTTGTCTTCCAATCTTTTAGATGCCATCCCTTCTGAATGTAGTGTTTTCCTATTGATTTACCTGCCTGAGAACTAGGTTTTCAACTGAAATTTCTTCCTTATGAGTTATTTGGGGTTTTAATCTCTTTTAAAAACCAAATTATCTTGCCCTGACCCTTACTTGCTGATTTCTTCTTTTTCCACAGTGATTTTATCTCTGAGAATGGGCCTCATAGCTGCCGCAGGCTCCACCCATTTTGGAAAATTCACTTTTCACTTCAGTCCTTTCCCCAATAGCTTCAAAGGGTGAGTGGGTGGGTGGGAAGCGAGATGAATCCCAGTAGAATGACAATCACTTGTGTTTCTGATCTGGTGCAGTCACCCATGGGGCCCCAGCATCAGGTTCTTTCATTCTCTTTCCCAGTTTTCTGGTTGGACTGAATCGGTATCTGAATCTTTTTATTGTTTTGATCAGGGGAGAGTGGAGTGGGTATTTGGGGCAGAATTTCTGATGCCTTGGAGTTCCATAGCCTAAGGGCTACTTCAAATAGCACCATAATTTTTCCTATATCTCTCAGTTCTCCATAGCTGACTGGGAAAAAAAAAATGAGATCCACTGGTTATTACAATAGAAATTTGGGGAAGGGCAGATATTGGATGTGCTAATATGTATTGTAGCAGGGGCAAATTCCTGAATGGGTCTCAGAGCACAAGCTGGTGGGTCAGAATGTGCCACAAAAGTTTAGAGTTTAGTAAAAAGAAAGGGTGCTGAATGAGTGCTAAGGCTTAATGTTCCCCACTATTTTTTCTTTAACAATTTAGCAAACTATATTGATAGACTTGGAAAGGAACATTGAAAAGCACAGATGTTGTGGAACTAAAAGCAAATAGGGAAAGAACATATCTTGCTACTTCAAGGTAATAAGAGTTAATATTTATTTTATTTATTAAATTTATTTATTTTTAGTTTCCAACATTCACTTCCATAAGATTAGTCATGTTGTAAAGAATTTGAACCAATGGAAGAAACCAGAGAGAGAGAGAGAGAGAGAGAGAGAGCAGATGATATGTTTTAATTTGCATTCAGACTCTATAATTCATTGTCTGGATGTGGACAGCATTTTCCATCACGAGTCTTTTGAAGTTGTCTTTTCATTGCTAAGAAGGAATAAGTCTATCAAAGTTAGTCATCACACAATGTGGCTGTTACTGTGTGCAATGTTCTCCTGGTTCCTCTCAGTTCACTCAGCATCAGTTTACAAAAGTCTTTCCAGGCTTTTCGGAAGTCCACCTGCTCATCACTTCTTGTAACACAATGTAATTCCATTACATTCATATATCAAAACTTGTTTAGCCATTCTCCAACTGATGGCCATTTCCTCAATCTCTAATTCTTTGCCCTCACTAAAAGAGCTGCTATAAATATTTTTGTACATGTGGGTTCTTTTCCCATTTGTATGATCTCTTTGGGACACACATCTAGAAGTAGTATTTCTGGGTCAAAGGGTAGGCACAGTTTTATAGCCCTCTGGGCAAAATCTTCATTTATTCTCCAGAATGGTTGGATCAGTTTGCAACTCCACCAACAATGCATTAGTATTCCAATTTTTCTACATCTTCTCCAGTATTTATTATTTTCCTTTTTTGTCATGTTAGCCAATCTGATAGGTGTGATATAGTACTTTTGAGTTGTATTAATTTCTCTAGTCAACAGTGATTTAGAGCATTTTTTCATACAACTAGAGATAGTTTTAATTTATTTGAAAGCTGTTCATATTTTTAACCATTTATCAATTGGGGAAAGACTTATATTCTTATAAATTTGACTCAGTTTTCTATATATTTGAGAAATGAGGCCTTTATCAGAGACACTGGTTATAAAAATTCTTTTCCAGTTTTCTGCTCCCCTCCTAATCTTAGTTGCATAATATGTCACACTATTAATTCATCGAAGTGCTATCTTGTTGAGTTTCTTGTTTTCTTATTCTGTAGAGACAGTTGTCATTAGTCTTTGTCTAATATAATTTCTCTTTTTTTCTCCTTTGTTTTGCGAGTTGGTGGGAATGGAGGAAATGAAATGTCTAGTTCTCAATATTATTAGTCATGTGACCCCTCTTAAAGCATTATGTACTGTATTTTTTGTATGGTATAGAAAGTTGTCACCTTCTTAGTAACAAGTTAACCTAGCTGAAGCAGCAAGGTACCACAAAGGCAAACAGAAGAGGGGGTCTGTGAGAGGTGAGTCAAACCATCACCATCTATATCTCCCCCAATCCAGATGGAGATAGCCAAGGACTCTGAGATCAAGTATCTTGACAATAGTAGTGCCCCCTATCAACACTAGACCTACTGTCTCTCAGGGTCATCACCATGGGAAACAACTGAAGTAGAAAATAAGTCCACCATCCTTAACACTACCACCATCACCACCACTATCTGCTGACCAATTGTCATTGACAGGTACCTAAGTCTAGGACTCTGAGGAACAGCTTATACTAGCTCCCCCAGAATCCTAGCTCTGCTTTAAATTTAGGCTTTGCAGCAATCACCCAGTAGAGTAACTCCTGGTAGACATTACTCATGCCTACCAACTATCAACCAGTTGTAATCAGCAGGGAAGGCAAGTCAGAACAGCTGAAGTAGCAAGATTCAGGAGCAACAATACCAGGAAAGTCAAAATACCAACGCCTCTTCATCCATTATCTCCCTTCAGATCCTATGAGCTCAAGAGCCTTGTGAATAGCCCATGTCCTACAGACCACCTACCTTGCTACCAACAAAGCCTCAGGAGCCACCCCTTGTGGATCTGTGACTGAGTCATTACTTCTGCAGGAGATGTAGCCCCTGTACCGTTAGCAGTCATTGCTACTGAAGAATGAGAAAAGAAAGTTATCACTACCAAAGTCCTTGTTATTACCAAATTAATCACATCACAAATGGATATGGTTTTTATCAATGGAAATGACAATGAAGACGTTACATTACCATGTGTTTTATTGCAACTCTCTAAGGACTATGGGATCTTTCCATTTGACCTAAAGCTGAATAGCAAATAAAAAGGTTTATAGAATTATGTTTTCCTGTGTACAAAGGCAGCAGGAAACTTAATTTCATCTGAAATATAGCCACCTCATATCATAATATTTGAAAACTTAATAAAAATCAATGTAGCTTATGAGATATTTGTTGCAGTTAGTAAAGAGATAGGGCCACTGTGAAATCAATTTAACCCTCAGTGACTTTAATGCAAAAATGGGTATAGTTGTATGTTTTCTTGCCCCTCCTCAAGGTAAAACATTCAGTTTCTCCTCTATCATGACATAAGATTTTCTGCAGGGTGCAGCTGATATATTGATCAATCAACAAGATTTTGTTAAGTGTCCACTGTGTTCTAAGTAGTGTTCTAAATTTGAAGATACAAAAGCAAAACTCCCATGTCCTCAATAAATAAATAAATATATATATATATATATATATATATATATATATATATATATATATATTCTATTAGGATATATGAATAGGAATAAATAGATGACCAAAGAAGAGTACACATGCACACACACATACACTTAAATGTATGAAAAATAGACAATCGTTAGTGGGTTATAAACAGCAGGTTTATAAATAAATACTTCATATAGAGGTGATATATGAGCTGCATATTGGAGAAAAACTTAGGATGCTAAGAGATAGAGGGAAGAGGGATGAATGTGCAAGGCATGGGAGATGACACGGAAATAGAAAATTGAGTGATGTAGAAGAGGAAATCTAAAAAGCCAAACTATCAGGACAGCAGAATGTGCCGAGAACTAATGTTATAGTTATATATAATGTCATATATGTATATATGTATATATATGTGTATATATATACATATGTATGAGACATATTGTGGTCATAGAAATGAAGGGAAAGTAAGAAGTCAAGGATGCTGGCAAGACCAGAAACATGCTAAGTAACATTGCTGTGAGGTTCTACAGGAGTCATGTCAGGGCTATTGTTCCATATTACATTGCCATTAATGAAAATTTGCTCTTCATCAGATCTCTCAGTACAGCCAAGAAAATTAAGAACCTAAAAATCTTCAAACTCAAGGGAAAGAAGCCAAACTGATCAGTAATGCACTTGGAATGGGCACCTAGGTGGGATAATAGATAGAACATCCAGCTTGGAGTCAAGAAGACTTATTTTCCTGAGTTCAAATTCAGCCTTAGACATTTGCTAGCTATGTGACCCTGAGCAAGTCGCTTAACCTGCTTACCTTTGTTTCCTCATCCGTAAAATGAGCTGGAGAAGGAAATGGTGAGCCCCTTAAGTATCTTTTCAAGACAACTCAAAATGGGGTCATGAAGAATTAGACATAACTGAAAAATTATTGAACTTGGAAAGAGGATTTTTTTTTAGTAAAAAAGCATTGTAGAAGACAGATTCTGAAGCACACAGATTTAGTCTGACTCTATCACCTTATTCATATTTTTAAAATCATTGCCTAGAAGTTATTATATGCTTAAATCAATACTATTTTTAATACAGATTTCTGAGCTCTCTACACTTGATATCATGTATATAAAATATGATGACATTTAAAGTATCATACAAACTCCAGGTCTTTAAAACCGTGCAGCATAGCATTCCAAATAAAGAATGATATAATTCTTAAATATATTCCAGCGCTTTCCCTGGGATTTCTGTAGAGCAAATCGGAGTTTAGTGTTTGACCTCAAAAGGAATTGACAAAGTATTTGAAAGTCAAGAAATTTCTATACTATTGTATACTAAAACCATAGAGTTCTCGACCAGAATTTAGAAAGTAGGAATTATCCTGATGCAGGAGTACATGAATAAAGTTAAAAATAAAGACTTTACCAAAGATGCAGAGGTTGCAAATTTTGTGAAAAAAAAAAAACAAAAAAAAAACAACCCAAAAACGTAAACGAGAAGAGTCTTAAAAGCAGACAAGCAAGTAGTCTCATGGGAACACAAGAATATGTCCTAGAAAGAATAAAGGATTGACTCGTGTCTCAATGACTGTCTGTGAGATCAGATTATATAAAGCAGCTGACAAATACAATTATCAAAGAGCATTTGTCTTTGACAGTTGAGATCCTTTTCCAGTTCCAATTCAACAATCTTTTAATGGGAAACACACTTAGAAGCCCATAAATCACAGGGAAGAAATAGAGGCAATGATTGTTTAGCATACACATATAATATATATAGCCCTTAAGGCATCATTAGAGTCACAGCAAGAGTTACGTTGACATTTCCTTACTCAAAATATCTTACTCAATTGATATACATCATTCTTTAACCATACTTTCATTTAAAAAAACAACATAAAGCATATATTTCTATGAATTTTTCCTTATATCAAATATAATTTTGTTTTTGAATAATAATAGTTATCCTTTATATTTCATTTTAAGTTTTGCAAAACACTGAAAGTATACTCAAGCCAGTTTGAACAGGCTTATCAGAACCAATTGTTAAATTTTCTATGTGAGCATTTATACTTCAGAAATTTGGCCAATGCTACAAAGCAGGGCTTGATTATACTTGGTTTTGATTATCTAAACTTAAGAAAGTGATGGAGAAAATATGAATATTGAAGATGAAACTTAAAGTATTATCTATACATGGATTTTTTCTTTCTGAAGAACAATTGTTAATGATTTACAAGCATACTTGTTTTTATCTCATTTTATCCTCATGGGAGGTAACTACTCAGTCACCTATCATTTATTAAGCACCTACTATGTGCCAAGCACTGTGCAAAGCCCAAATAAAGGAAACAAGTTCATGCGTTAAGAAGCTCACAGTCTAAAGGGGAGAAAAGATATGAACACCAATATGCAAATAATATACAGATAAGATAAGATAAATTGGAGATAATGACAGAGGAATGACACAAGCATAAAGAGGACAAAAAAAGACTTCTTACAGAAAACGTTAGTGGGACATTAGCAGAGATTTGAAGAAAACCAGAGAAGTCTATAGATGGGGATGAAGAGGTAGATAGTAAAAATGAGTGGCATCAGGAGATGGAGCATCACATTCTAGGAAAAACAGAAACTAGGGTAAAGGACCATAGAGTGTGTGAAAAGTGTAAGAAAACTGAACGGTAGGAAGGGTCCAAATTATAAAGAACTTTTAAAGTCAAAATGAAACCCTGGACAGTAAGAGGGAAATTGGGAAGAAGGGAGATAGGTACTATTATTAACCCCATTTTACATATAAAGGCAGGTGGAGGTTAAATGATTTTCCTGGTGTCACACAGACAATGAATGTTTGAGCCCAGTCTTGAACTCAAGTCTTACTGACTCTAAGACCAGTATTTTATCTGTTGGATGGCTGGAAATGTGATGGAATTCACAATTTTATTTTCTTTACCTATATAACATTTCTATTGGGATGTGGGAAGAGTGCGGTTGTGAACTGCATGTTGTTTTCAGTCCTGGCTCTAGAATATTAAGTTAAATGTCTTAGTCTCTGATTTCAGTTCAGTGGTCACCAATTTCACAAATCTATCTATGAACTGTATGATTAATGATTCCTTTGCAACCAATTATCTTTGCTAAAAAAAGGTGTTAAGTTTTATTTTTTCAATACTGCTGATAGATTGCATGCGTAAAAAGTTTCTTCTAAATTTGGCACCATGGGGAAAGCTTTAGTTACTCTGTCTTAGTTAAGGCTCTACTCTGCTCTATTCATATCATATATTTAATAAATGAGTAAAATGTTTAATTAGCCTAATGTGTTTTATTTTTATTCCATTTACTCTTCTAATTTTAATTATTTTGATCAAATCCTTTAACGAACTTTTTCCTACTGTGATATACAAGAGGAATCATTGAGGAAAGCTTTTTCATTTTCCATTCACACATAACTGTTGCTTTGTATAATTGCTAAAAATACTTTCCATTTAATTATTTAATATATCTGTTTGATAGTGCTTCAACAGGTATTTTGCAACTTTTTAAAGTTTCAAAAATAAAATAAAGAATCTGGTAAGATTTCAACTTACCTGCTACGTGTATTGTTGCATTCCTTCACAATTTATTACAGAACAATTACAGAACAAGATTGGTTTGCCTTTTCTTTACTCTTAATTCTTTCTTACTCTGTGTCCAATCTGTGCCAACTCCTCTTGAAACCACCTTTCCAAAGTCCCTCACATATGATGCTCTTCCTCCTCAGATATTTCCACCTCCCTGATCCAGGCCCCATCTCTTCATATCTGAACGATTGTAATAGCCTGCTGGCTGATATCCCTGCCACAATTCTCTCTCCAATTCATCTTCTTAGCTCTCAAATTGATTTACAGCTCTAACCATATCAACCTTTTATTCAAGATAGTCCAGTGGCTCCTCATTACCTCTAGGATCAATTACAAAATCCTCTGTTTGACTGTCAAAGTCCTTCATAACTTGACCTCTTCTTAGTTTTCCAGACTCTTTATACCTTACTCCTCTATAATTCATATTACCTTATATTCACATATGCAGCAATTCAAGGACACTGACCTCCTTGCTGTTCCTGGAACATGATTATTTCATCTCTCAATCCCATGCATTTTCACTGGCTGTTTTCCCTGTCAGGAATATTCCCCATTCTAATCTCTGCCTCCTGACTTCACAGCTCCCTTCAAGGAACATAAAGTTTTGACTTTTGTAAGAGGTCTTTCATGGTTCCATTTAATGTTAGTGCATTTACCCTATGATTATCTCCACTTTATTCTGTCTATATCTTCTATGTATGTAGCTATTTTGACCTTGGATGATATATCAATTAATATTATATATATGTATATATATATATATATATATATATATACATATATGTATAATAGTCGCCATCAAACTGTGAGGTCCTTGAGGGAAAGGATTATTTTAACTTTTTTTTTTTTTGTATCCCTAGCACTTAGTACAGCACCTGGCAAACAGCAGCTATTTACTAGATGCTGGTGGACTTTTCATGACTTGAGAAAAAAAAAAAAAACCTTCTGTGAAGTGGTTTCAAAGGTTCAAATCTATTTGGTATTTAGCATAGAACTTAAAACCTCTGTCTAAATATTTCATTGAGTAGGTAACTTTAAATCACAATAGCTTTAGAAAAAAACCAGAATTATTATTTTATATTATGAGAAAATGACATTTCAACCCTCTTCAGAATTTTTTGGAACAGGAAACTTTCTTGAAATTCTTTTCCAAAGAAAGATGAGAGTCCAATGTCAACTTTAGAGAAATTTGTAAGGTAATGTAGAATAGTTTTCCAAAATAGACATTTATTTCAATTGTGATTTTTAAAATATTAATATTTTACTGTAAAATTGTCATTTGTGGGTTTTTGTGTTAATTTTACATATCCATTTTTTAATGCAGGTTCAGCATGGTACCCAAACCTGGAATTGTGCATCCTGCTTTAAGTCATATGAATTTGTTATTCATTTTGGGTCAACTTTAGTGAAATAACAGACTTAATGATAAACTACATCAAAGCAAAGGGATACAAAAAGGAAGGGTATTTTTTAATGGGGTTGCTTTCACCTAAGACATGAACTATTAATAAAGACTTTGAATGATCCATTTTTGCTTTGTATGTTTATAAATTCACTGTAGTAGAATACTTTACATCTTAGATCACTAGGTATTGTTTCAACCTCCTGCAAAAGATATCTGTCTAGAACTGACTGAATAGTATTAATCTGAACCTAATTTAATGATGCCTTAACATTTTTATGGGGGGATTTAATGTTTCCAATATCCATGTTCCTTATTTGAAAGCATGACTTATAGGTTTCTCATCTTCCTTAAATTATGAAATCCTTCATCTAATAAAGGAAAATGATTATGGCTTGCAAAAAAAGCAGTCATTTAACAATCCATGTAACCATCTATTGTAGGTCTTTGCATAATAATAGTAATTTAGCTATTAGGAAGTATAAAGGAAGTTATTAGTCATATGCTTCAATTTTTAAGAATTAGGCAACATTAAAGTTATTTAAAGGGTTTAATATTTGTTAAAGAAAAATTGTGTGACAAATCTATAGTACTTAAGAGTACTATGTATTAAGAATGATAAAGAAATTATTTTGCATAGTGAAGATTAGTAATTAATTGTGATTTTTCTTAGTTCAGTTTTCTCTTTCCTTTTGCATATGTTAGAAGATTCATTCCATCACCTTCCCAAACTTGTCCATTCTTCAATTTCCATAATTATATTAATAACATAAGCATGTTTTCCAATCAGAGTGCTATTGTCATAATTTGGAGCCTCATTTAGTCTTAACTGGACTCTTGTAAAAGCCTTCTGAGGAAGGCCAGGCTTGATCAATCTGGTCAAGTACCTCAGGTTCAAGAATGAAATGAAATGATACACTCATGTTCTTGGAACACTGTGGGCCTTTAATCAATGCTTATTGTTGCTGACTCATGAAACATCTAGCAGTTAACAAAAGGCAGTTTACATAGCCAGAAGAGTGAAAAGGTGTTGCTAGAAGATGTGGTCTAGATTTTATGGAGTACAGCTTCCATCCCTTGGAGATGCTCATGAGAGTATGTTGGTCAGACGCTCTACGGAGCAGTTAGAGCAGGCCTCTTTAAAGGCCTTTGAAGGAAAAGAAATAACCCGGATTACATGTCAGAATGCTCTGGTAGCTAGCTATGTCATTGCCATTCCTTTTATTTTACCTATTTAATTTAGTATTTTACTTTTCCAGTTTATCTTTCAGAGAACTGGAAAATCACTATCACTACCACCCAGATCCAAGCATGTTATTAACTTATTTAAAAAGCAATTATCTAACTCCAGATACAGTATAAAATATAAAATTCCTTCCAAGGCATTTAAGACTTCCATAATGTTCTACAAACCCATTCTCTAGCCTTTTTTCCACACTGTACTGGATGAATCAATGCTGGAATATTGCTTCTTGAACTTATGTTGTACTTTCCTATTATGATATACTAATACATGACATACACTATTTCTAGAATGCATTCAGTCTATATATCTATCGAAATTCTTTCCATTTAAAACCTATATGAGAATTGAATTCTTTATAAAGCCATCCCTTATCCTTTCAGCTGAATATGCTCTCTCTTTATTTTCATATTGTCTTGGATTACTTTTCTGTATATATTCATGGCCTCCTTTATTATAGTCAGCTTTATGTGATATCTATTTCTATATTTCTCAGATTTAGCTATAAGATCACTGATAACTTTTCTTGCTTGTGTCAGAATTGTATAGCAAAATGACTTGAGAAAAGAAGGATTTTATTAATTAATTGAACCAATGAATTATATTTGATGTCTAAAAATTGATAACAAATTATGTTAAAGGAAAGAGTTAGCTTCCAAGTACATCCACTGACTACTGAGTATTCCAATATGGTTAAAGTACAAGGAAGTAAGGATAAGAAGAAAGGAAAGATTCTGAATAGATGTCACATGTAATTGGTTTTCAGTATCATTCTTTCTCACTATATATCTCAAAAGAAGACATATAAAATTTTAAGACTGTTTATACACTGCTTTTATTCCACTCTCTGTTATGTAGTAAAAGAGATCTATTGGGTCATTTGTGATCTTTCCTCCAGCTCTCATTTATTTAAAATTTCTCCAATGAGCCATACTTACAAAAAGTGCTTGATCTGGTTCTCTTCTAGCTGTCTTGTGATGTAACCTTTAATATTCAAGTTGCATATTCATTTTGAGTTTATTATGGTCTATGGTAGAATGTGTTAGCCTGAATAAAATCTCTATCTAATTGCTTTCCATTTTTTTTGCAGCACTTGTCAAATAGTCTTCCCCTGACAGATTTGTATT
Organism: Bettongia penicillata ogilbyi; assembly: GCA_023548195.1. Classification (NCBI taxonomy): domain Eukaryota; kingdom Metazoa; phylum Chordata; class Mammalia; order Diprotodontia; family Potoroidae; genus Bettongia; species Bettongia penicillata. Next base: position 433,020 of record JAJHZJ010000551.1, on the reverse strand, counting down.
CCTAGGTTTATTGAACACTGAGTTATTGTGTTCAATTGTTTGTCTATGCTTGTCTAGTCTGTTCCATTTCTTTTACATTGTCATTGTCATTGAGATTCTAGAACTCTTGTTTCTCTAATTAAATTTTGTTATATCATTATATTATATATATAATATATTATAATAATTATGCTACTAACAGAATTTACAGATTTTATTGGTATATAAATCAAATTCCCAGGGGATGTTTATAGAGATGAACAAAATAATAACAAAATTTAATTAGAGAAACGAGTTCTAGAATTGTTATTAGTAGCATTTCTAGGACTATACTAATAAAAGAGAGGAAAGTGAACATTCTTGTTTTACTACTGTGTTTATTGAGAACATTTCTGATTTTTTCCCATTTTAAATAAGGTTTGACTTGAATTAGTGTTTATGTGAATATGCTTGTACATACAAATTATATAGGTCTCATGTACACATATGTACATATAGATCATGAAATAGGTATTTTGTATAGACACGTATGTCTATGCATAATATAAAATGGTCTTTATATACCTATGAAGCATTTTTTTTAAAAAAGTATAAATTAGTGTGGAAATTTTCCAATTTTCTGCATTTATTGATGCAATCATATTGACAGCACATTTTGTTTTTAAAATGATCAAATATATATTTTTGCTTTCCCTATACTTAGCCATCTTTATGCCTTTGGAAGAAATCTAACTTCACCGTTTTTAATAATGTCTTTGGATATACCTCTGTAGTCTTTCTTTTTTTTTCTTTTCCATTTATACTTGCCATTTTATTAATGCCTAACCTATAAATCTTTAGGCAGATGAAACCTGTGACAGGTGGGCTTCAGAAAACAGACTTCATATGAAGGAATTTAAAAAGTTTATTCTAGACAAATTAAAAAAGATCTTGAAAATCAACTTGTATTTTCTTTTTTAAGTTTCTTATAAAACAGTAAGCTTTCAAAAAACTCTCCATGCACATAAAATCCACCATGCTTTTGGTCCAGAATAAAATTATTGGCAGAAAGATGGATGCAGCTGAGTCTACGAACGTGTGTGCTTGCCCCAAATATGCAACATAAATGCTGAAGCATGAACAGAAGACGCATTACCAATACAGGAACAGGACCAACTTTCCCAGAGGAATCTTCAGTGTAGAACCTCCACATCCCTGCTGTGCCTGCTGCAGTAGTACGACTTTCAGTCCTTGTCCCACAGCGGGCGTTTCTACTTTACCGAACTGTGGATCCCGCGGTCCTGATGGCCATAGCTTTGCTGGGGGACCGACCTGAGGCTCCCACGTTGGTACCACTGGGAGTAGGGCATCATTGCAGTGGAGGAGGCAGAAAACGCAGTAGCAGATCTTCCAGCCGCTGTGCCAGTTAGCCTGTGCTTTTGTTCTTTAGAACTGATTTAAATTTTAAATAAATGTTCATTAATGATATTGCTTATAATTCTGTTTTTTTTTACTTTATGTTTCATTAAGTATGAAGACTTTACTTGTCTCATTAAAGTAGTGTGATAGTTTTTCTTTTTTTATTTTAAGAATACATTTGTTATTGATATTAATTATTCCAAATATGCTTAGTGGAATTCATCTGTAAATCTCTTTAATCTCTCTTCTCTTCAATTTATCCACATATTTAATTCTTTTCCAAATTCCTTCAAATATCCCAAAGCCTCTCCCATAATTTAAAAAAAAAAGAAAAGGTCAAACAAAAAATCCTTTTTCTATACCCTACCATCACCTAAGTATGTTCTTTTATGTCTCATTATATTCTCAACCAAATTCTTGAAAAATGCTTTCTACATATTACCTCCAGTTTCTTTTACTCCTAAACCCTTTGCAATCTGGTTTCTGACTTCATCACCCAATGAAAACTTCCCTCTTAAAAGTAACCCACTACCTCAACTGTCAATACTGAGAGTTCTTTCTCAGTCTTCATACTTTTTGTCATCTCTGCAGCATTTGGCACTTGGTGATCAACCTCAACTCCTGGGTACCTTCTCTTCATTGGATTTTTAAGACACTACTTCGTTCTGTTTCTTCTCCTATTTCTAAGACTATTCCTTATAAGTTTCTTATGCTAGGAAATCATCCTTAATTTGAGATGTGCCCCAAATCCTGAGAACTTTTCCTTTTTCTCCCTGCAACCTCTCACTTAGCTCTTTCAAATTTCCCATTGGTTCAGTTATTACAATTATATCCAACTCCAGTCACTCTTCTGAAATTTAGTCCTTCATTATTAATTGCCTACTAGATATTTCAGACTAGATGTACTTTGGACATCATTCAACATATTGAAAACACAAGCTAGTAGCTGACCATCCCCCTAACCCCATTCCTCTTCTAAACATCCATATTTCTGTTCAGGATACAACCATCCTTCTAGTCGCCAAAGTTTTCTTTGAGGCTGAGTTCAAGCATCATTTTCTGCGAACCCTCTCCTGAAATTCTTCTCTTTTTTTTTTCACTCATTCTATGTATAATTATACTTGGAAAACTTGTCTGTTTAATCTTTCGGTATCTACAGCAATTAGCACAAATCGGCAAATAGTAGAAGCTTAGTAAATCATTCGATCAATTAACATTTAGTTAATCATGAAGTAATTATTAGTGACTAGCTATATGTCAGGCATTGTGCTAAGCACTAGGGATGCAAAAAGTCAACACCTCCTGCCTTCAAAGAACTTAAATTCTAATGAGGTAAATAACAAGATCCATAGAGGGTGGATGGAAAGTAACCTGTAAGACAAAAGATCTAGCAGTTGATAGGACCAGGAGAAAAATTAATTTTTTTCTGATTGATAATATGTGAGAATATGGACCTTATTGCTCATATTTAAGGAAATACAGATTAAAGCCATGTTTAAGGTTTATTCAGTTTTTCCTAGTGTTGTACACTGAAATTTGCATATTAAGCTATAGAGATACTTACCCCTTTGTGAATTATTGGATCATTTTCATGGTGGAAGAATGTCACAGATGGTCTTGGGATACAGTGGATCACCACTTATTAGAATTTCTCAAGGGAAACATACGTGACTATTTGTTGGATATGTTCTTGAAAAGATACACTTTCTAGTATGGTTTGGACCAAATGGCCTTTGAGGTCTTTCCAACTCTGAGATGCTATAATTTTACAATTCTGATCACACAAAAAGAGGTCACAATTCATGGGAAGAGGCTATAAAGCTGACACAGCTGGTCTGTTGAATTTGTGCTCACAATACCATGACCCGAAATTTGTTTAAGTACAAGTGTTGCCCCCATCCATCTGTACCACTGCTAATCCCTCAAAGCTGTGCTGGTGGTAAAATTTAGACAGTTTGACATATAACAGATGCTCAATAAATACACATGAATTCACTGATAAATTGTTATGTGGAAGTGTTGGTTAATGTAGAATTTGACTTAATGGAATGTCAGATAAAAGTGTTCATTTTTTTCTAAATCTCATTCTTTCAAAGATTTGTGGTTCAGTTGTACCCTTGTTCATCTTATTCCTACCCATATTTTAAGATACAGCTCTTTTTTCTTTTCTGAAGATCATCCTTCCATGACTACTCAGATTATTCTTGTGCATGAAAATAGGGATAATTTCATGATTACTTATTCTTTCAGATTGAGAAGACTTTAGGAAGACTAATGTTAAGAAGTCATAAAATTCAGCTACGCAACTTCTCTTGGAAGAAGGGAACAATGGTTTTTCTTCAACAAAATAGTACTATGGTGGGAGAATGATAGTAACAAGTAGCACTTTAATGTTTTTAAAGCACTTTTTCATATATTATTTTATTTGACCACACTATCCTGGTGAGGTAGGTATTACTGTTATACTTGTCTTACAGATTGATAACTGTGAGAGGTAAAGAGGATGAGAGAGATGAGGCCAGTCACACAGCTAGTAAACGTTTGAGACAGGGTTCAAACTTGGTTCTTCCTCTTTACAAAAACCTATCAGTCTTTTGATGGAGCCACTTAAATGTCGTATTAGACTAGAGAGCTTGAATAAATTCGAGGATTTCTTCTTGCACATGTGGGCCAGAAAAATCTTTGGCCAAGATGTGGAAAAAGATAAAGGTTGTTAAGACTCCCCAAGGGTAAGGTTTTTATATAGCTGATCTGTACTTTTTTGCAAGTTTCTCTCTCTCTCTCTCTCTTTCTCTCTCTCTTTCTCCCTCTCTCTCCCTCCCTCTTTCTTAAATAGAATTGAAGGCATTTAGCAATGGCTAGGTTATTGGAGACAACATCCTTAGAAGTTTGTTGTAAAATATCTAATATTAGATCTACTTTTCTACATTGCTCATATAAAATGCAATTGCAAAGTAATTTCATTTTCTATTCTATTAATTTTCTGTTGCATTTCATTTCTCGGTTCATTTGAAAATTCTCAGGCCCCAGGACCTAAATTTAGAATGTTTATATTGTATAAGTAGCATGTTCAAGTCTCCAAATCTTTATCATGTGAGTATGAGGTACTGTCAGACATCATAAAGGCCCAATTGAATCGTAAAGATAACATGAAAATCTGCCTGACATCACTGACTATTTAATTCATTGCCTAAACTGCATCTTGTAATATAGGTGTTATGAATTTTATAGTTAAATATTCTGAGCAAAATCATATATAAATAGGCTATTTAGGATTAAAGTTAAGGTAAAAATTGTTGTATAATTGGCCAGGGAAGAGTTGAGAAGATGTACATTCCTTGTTTTTTGAAGAAATGGATGGGAGTAGTCAACAGTCAACAAACATTAAGTTCCACACTCTGTGCTAGGTGTTGTAGATACAAAGAAAGGCATAAGAAAGTCCTTTCCCTCAAGGAATTTGCAGTGTAATAGGGGAACAACATATAAAAATCAGGGAGAAGGGAAAGAGATTGACTTTTATGTGGGGATAATAAAGTCCTGCAGCTGGGGTGGGAAATGATGTTAGGAGGTATGAGTCTGAGTCGATTTTATCTCGAAGAATGAGTATTTCTGGAGATGATGAAGTCCAGGAAGCAACTGAATGCTGAAATGATCAGTAAAATTCTCCTGTACTTAAGCATCAGAGGATCGGGGAGATGGTTCCCAGAAGAACAGCCTCACTTGTCTCCAACAAGAGGGAATACTATGGCTATGCTGCAGTGGTAGTGCTATTGAGTGTAGACTATTACATGCAATGCCAAACATAGTTCATGTGTTTGTTGGTCCACTGATTTTTTCCTCCTTTTTTATTTTTTAACCAAGATTGATATAGGAGAAGATACAGAAATATTCATAAATGAAGATTATATCAAAATAAAACATGAATAAATACAACTTTTAAAATGATTCTATCAAAAAGCACTGTGCCAGTCATTGGAAATCATAGAACTAGTTCTATCTATAACAAATTGTCTGTATACTTGATGTCCAAGACGAAGGAAGGTTTTTATGTTTTTAAATTTGATGTGTGAAATATTCACTTTAATTTCAGTGTCTTTAGTTTAAAAAACATACTTGAGATCAGAACTCTCCTTCCCCCTAGTGTCCTTTCATATTATTGCACCAGATTCTTAAAACTCCCAAAATTGGTTGGTAGATTATAGAATTATAGAAACATATAACCTCAAAATTTAAAGGAGATCATGAAACGTTTCTATTTAAACCTTTCATTACATGCAGAAATATCTTATAAATATTCCTGACATTTTCTGCTTGATGCTTTAGGGACAGATTTAATTTTTTCCCATGCCATTATGAATAGTAGTTCTTTATATTGAAGGTCTTGCTTCTATATTTTCCAAAATATCATTGAATGAATGAAGTATTTATTAAGCACTTGCAAGTGCAAAACACTGTGCTTAGCTCTTGGGATACAAATAGAAAAATAAAGATAGACCCTATTCTCAATTGGAAAAATAGCACATATAGAAGGTTGTCACATATAAAGAACCCTTGGTCATTATGGTGCAGCAGCAAAGCAGATGGTAATGGCTATTCTTAAGTGTCATTTCTACAGATAAGATTCTATCAGTTTCTGATGATGAACCATTTTAGTGTCAAGACTGTTTTTTAGGGTCTTCAACAGATGAGGTTGTAGCATCTACAGAATGAGCAGTTGCAAGTCTACATCTCCACAAAGGTTGCTTTCCAGGATGATGGCTGTGGGCTGTGGGTTGGAAACACTGATATTGGGTTCAAGGCCTTGGGATATCTGCATCAGAGTCTAAGGGAAGAGGGTAGTAGGGCAATAGTGGTGTTTTGACTTGTCTAGCACACACTGGCTCCTAAACCTCTTAGCGTTGCCTTGCTGTTTCATTCAAAATTAATCTACTCCTCCTGTACCTTTCCTGCTAATAGTTATATGATTAAGTGGAAAGAACATTATATCAGAATGATTGAGTTGGAACCTCTGCACCTCTTTCATTGGTTTTGTGATCCTGGCTAGACCTCTTATCCACTCTGGGTCTACAGAGAAAAAAAGGTATAAATTGTCATCTTGAAAGGCAATCTCTAGTTTTTGAACTATATTTTCTATAGGAAATAGCAGGCAAGAAATAGTAAGGGAAGTTGAGGAAATTAATGAAAATAAGTACCTTGTGCTTGTTGAAGATTGGCTTAGCTTTGCATTGACCGACAATCTGACACTAAGGGTGAAAAAATTTTTGGGAAAAGACACAATAAGTGAAAATAATTCTGTTCTTTTCTCATTCTCTACCCCAAGCCCTACATGAACAAAAAGAGATCTCATGTGACAAAATCTGTGACTATACAGATATTTAGGGTTCTTTTTAACTTGAATTTCCATAGCTGAAAGGAGTTTGTATTTTAGTACCCAACATATGAATTCTAATTCTGTAGAAATGCAGTTTTTGATAATAATGCTGCTGCTGATAGAGTGAATGAACATCTTTCAAATTCAGAAATTGCAAGCAGTGAGAAAAAGTTCTAAGATTGGAAGTGGAGTGTATGTGGTGGTTGAACAAAGTCAATTTTGAGGAGTGGGGATAGCGGAAAGGAAGGTCAGTACCACAAAGGAGATGGCACTGAGACTGGAATGTGATGATTCCAGCTGCAGACTTACGAAGATGCTGATCACAAGACAGTTACGAATTTTTAACTAGAAGGAGACAGAAGAGAAATAGCTAAGTGATCAACTTATGAGTTTCATTATTTTTTATTTTCATAATGAAAACAATAAAATATTAAAGGTGTAATGTTCCTCACATTTGCTATTTTAGGAGACAAGGGTCTTGACTAAGGCAACTGTGATCTGTGAAGCTTTTTCTTGTGTAGGAAAAGCTAATTAATATTGAAGATAAGGACGAGAGATCTGAACTTTGTTCAGTTACTGAACCATATTTAAATGTGGTTCACAGAGGCATTGTTCTAGTGCATCTTAGCGAAAAATCTTTTGTCACTCAGAAAGCCCAACTGGACACAGGTAGTGATGGAGTCCTAATAGAGCTGCAATAGTCTAACTGTATTATTGACCCACTGTACCTGTCTAGCCCTCTCCTCATCCAATGTCTTGACTTCTTCATATATGCCTCACTGCTCACTGGAACAACAGGTGTGTCCCTGAAACTCATATTTCTCACTGAAACAGCAGGTGTGGGAAACCAACTGCAGTCTCTATCCAACCATGAACCCCAGACCCATTCCTACAGAAACAGATGTGTTCTTGTAGTCAATCACAGTCACATCAGCCATCTAGCCCAAGGCAGGACTGTAATACCTAACTATGTGTCTTGACCAGACAGGATCACAATAGCTAGGCAATTTGAGGGTAACCACCAAACCATAGATGGCACCCTTCCTCCATTACCTAATCCCTTAATAAACTCCTCCTGCCTTTTCAACATTAATCATATTCCTATATTCTATGTAAATTTCTGTTATGTAATTGCATCTTTATCCTATAAAAATCTATCTTGCTTTCTCTGAAGTTGCTTGTTGGAACTTAGCCTGCTTCGTGAGGGGTGTCAATCTCAATAAATGCCTATATTTGAATTAGAGGTGGTCTGACTGAATTCTTTGAGATGGTTATATCACCACACATCATGAAACTTCAACAGCTTTTGGTGTCCTTGGTTTTAAACCTTAACACTAGGTTTGTGGGAGGTGAGAAAGCCAGTACAGCTGTTAAAATATTATTCACTGCCTGTGTGTTCAGACAAACTGTGGGTGGGGAGTAAGCAGACCAAGTAGTAAAGCTAAGGGTAACTTATAGATTAATCCCAATGTGTAAAGATGTCATTAACATTAGAAGAACTGTAGTTAATTCATCACTTTCACTAGTTCCCATAGGTCAAGAAAATCTCTCTGATGGCACAGGGACATACTACCATCATAAGAAAAACAAATGGTCAAGGTAACTCACAACTCAAGTAACTCCAGGGTCTCTAAAGTGTTCGTTTCTCTGGATAGATATCATGAAATTTTCCCTGTAATAGGTAAATCCTTTCATTGCTCAGCTGGGCTGACTTCTCATATTACATGGAGTTGCAAATGGACAGGTGATTCATCAGGTTTTGAGACTCAAAGGTAAGGGAGTCTATGCTAGACAGGATAATGTGGTATTTTGTCTGTGTTCTTGATTTCTAAAACATGACTAAAATCTTTGAAGCCATAGGCAAGAAACTGCAGAAATTAGATGCTTAGGAATAATTTTCATTGATTTCAGAAAAGTCAAGAAGATTTGCAAAGCTGTGAATATCTAACTAAGATGATAACTGAGAATAGAATTAAACTTTCTAGAACATATCTGAAAATGCAGGAAAGATAGACTATTGAGAAAGTATGGAGTACCTGCAACACTAACCTCCTGGTTTTCCACAAACAAGGTACCCCATGTCTTGGCATTTTCTGTTTGTCTCTGATGCCTGGAATTCTCTCTGAACTCTGTTCTGACTACTAACCTTCCTAGCTTTCTTTAGTCTCAACTAAAATCCCACCTTCTACAGGAAAACCTGCCCAACCCTCCTAATTATAGCGCCTTCTTTCTGTTTATTATTTCTTGTTTATCTTGTATATAGATTACTTTGAATATATATTTTTTGTTTTTTGTCTGCCCCATTAGATTGTAATTTCCTGAGCATAAGGACTCTTTTGCCTCTTTTTCTGTTCCCAGTGCTTGGCAAAGTACCTGGCACATAGTAGATATTTGATAAATATTTGATAAATATTCATTAACATGAAGGTGTATTTTGATGACACATGACTGTCAATGTGATGATAAAAGAGTTTTCATCATAATTCCTCCACCCCACAATGGTAAAACAAGAAAACAGTCAAATTTATAATGATTAAAATTAGAAGACAGTAACAATCACACACAACATCAAACTAACTCAGGTCTTACTCACTTAACCAATCCCAGACAAACTCACATTACAGACGGAGCCAGTAAAAATAACCTGATCAACTTGTATTTCAATTCGTTAAAAGACAACATAGGCAATGAAGTAATAATATCAATACTATATGTATATGCACCAAATGGTATAGCTTCTAAATTCCTAAAGGAAAAGTTAAATGAGTTACAGGGGGAAATAGCAAAACTATACTAGTGGGAGACCTGAACTTTTCCCTCTCAGAGCTAGATAAATCTAATCAAAGAGTGAGTAAGATAGAGGTTAAGAAGTTTGATTATATTAAATGTTTTTGTTTGAACTTTTGTACTACACCAATGTAGCCAAGATTAGAAGGAAAGCAGAAAATTGGGAAATTTTTTTTTACAATGATTATCCCTGATAAAAGTCTCATATCTCAAATATATAAGGAATTGACTGGATTTTATATGCATACAAGTAATTCCCCAATTGATAAATGCCTAAAACTATTTCTTCTTCTAAAAACAATTTTTAGAGGAAGAAATCAAAGCTTGTTATACTCTTACGAAAATGTTCCAAATTACTGTTGATTAGGGAAATGCAAATGAAAACAACTCTGAAGTACCACTTCATACCTATCAGATTGACTAATATGACAGAAAAGGAAAATAACAAATATTGGAGGAATGTGGGAAAATTGGAGAACTAATTCATTGTTGGTGTAGTTGTGAACTAATCCAACCATATTGGAGAACAATTTGCAAATATGCCTAAAGGGCTATATGACTGTACAGACTCTTTGACCTAGAAATACCATGACTAGGTCTGTATCCCAAAAGATCCCAAAGATTCTCTCCAATAAGGAAAAGTAGCTATATATCCAAATATATTTATGGTAGTTCTCTTCATGATGACAAAGAATTAGAAACTGAAGACTTCCTTTTCAATTGTGGAATGACTGAACAAATTATGGTACATGATTGTGATGGAAAACTATTGTGTCATAAGAAATGATGAACAGGATGCTTTCAGAGAAACCTGGAAAGATGTATAACCTGATGCAAAGTGAAATGAGCAGAACTAGGTGAAAATTGTACACAGTAATAGCAATATTACACCATGATCAACTGTGAATGACAGCATTTTCAGAAATACAATGATCTAAGTAATTTTGAAGGATTCATGATAAAAAATACTACCTAAAAATACTATCTACCTCCAGGGAAAGAACTGATAGAGCCTAATGTAGATTGACGTATATTTTTAAAACCTTATTTTTCTCACTTTTTCATTCTGTTTTCTTCCATAATGTGAAAATATGTTTTGTATGACTTCACATGTATAACCTATATCAAATTGCTTGCCTTCTCAATGAGAGGAAAAGGAATCAAAAGGGGAAAACAGTTTGGAAATCAAAATAAAAACATAAATATTAAAATTATTTTTGGATGTATTAAAAATAAAATATTTCAAAAGAAAGGTTATTCGTTATTGTTACCCTTTGACACAGAAAGCACAATATTGAGATTATAAGCCAAAGAAAAGATCCATATGTACAAAATAGTGATATCAGTATCATTTGTCATAAAAAAAGTTTTAATCAAAATATGTGCTCAACAACTAAGAAATGAATGAACAAACTGATATATGAATGCAATACAATCGTAACGGGACATAAGAAATGAGAAACGAAAACTCAGGGATATGGGAAGACTTCATGAAATGAGGTAAAGCTAAAAAAGAAGAGCTTGAGAAATGATATATACTATGCCTTCAGCAATAAAAATCACAACAAAAAGAAGCTGAAATGCTATGGAAAATGATAGTACCAAGCAATGTACTTTTACTTTATGTACTTTAACACGTCCTTTTTTTCTGTTAATCAATGAACTACAATGGTAGCAAGGGGCATCTACTGTCCATCAATCATAATTAAGGTATTAAGTGGTTTTGCTTATCTGTTTTCTGAGTGTTTTGGGTTAGTTTCCTGGTACTTTAGGTGTGAAAGGAGACAGTCTTAATTCATTCAACAGCTAACAAAAGGTTTACCTAGCCGCAGCAGAGTATGAAGACACAGTGGAAGGAGCAGATATTCATAGTCCAGACAAGCAAAGACAGAGAGAGGTAGTCACTCAGTGCCAGAAGCAGCAGTGGAAAAGCCAATTAGCCCTGGACTCAAAAGGGAACTAACTCTGGCAATTGAGAGTTACTCTATGAAATGGGACAATATTTGTAAAGCAATTAATACAGTGTCTGGCACATAGTTGGATGTAAAAAGGCAAAAGGTAGACTTCACCCTCAAGCTCACTCTACCATAGGTCCAAGACTCCATTCCTTAACCTACAAGGTTAATGCTAGATATTTGCATTAGCACCGAGGCAGCTAGGCGACACAGATGTATTGAGCGCATTTAGGGTTATTGGAGTCAGGAGGACTTGACTTCAACTCTGGCTTCAGACACTTACTATTTGAAGTAAGTCAACTTTTGTGTTCCTCAGTTTCCTCAGCTGTCAAATGGGGATGATAACTGCCTAGTTCCAGGGTTGTTGTGAAGATCAAATGAGATATTTGTAAAGCTCCTAACACAGTATCTGGAACACAGTAGACTCAATATAAATGCTATTTCTTTTCTCCTTCTTGTCCCCTAGAGTTTTCTTATGTTTGCTGTTGCAGTGGACTCATGGAGTGGCAGGATGGAGGGGCACTTGGAAAGAACATTATGTATTGAAGTGCTCTGCCATTAACTCATTAAAAACAAAACAAAACAAAACAACTTTTCCTGGGGGATATGGTCATGTTATAATGATGAAAAAGCAAGTTGTTAGTTTCAAAGTTGAGAGGATTGGAGAGGTTTGTAAAAAGTGATTTATCTGCAGTCTTGTTTTCTCCCTGGTTGAGCTCTATTTTCAGGACAGTGGAGATGAGCAGCAGGAACTCCCATGGTTTCATAGTTTTCATTCATGCTTGGCAATTGCTTTCTGCAGGTGTGGGACTGAAGAGTAGCAATTTTTGCTACTTTTAGTACAATCCAAGGTAGGTAAGGCTACAGAAGGAAGATTTTCTGGGCTTTAGACAGACTTAGAGAAAGAGAAAAGAGGGAAGGGACTGTTTTGATTGAGGAGCAGGAGGGACTCCCTAAACTGTGGGGAGGAAAGGGAAACTTTCACAGTCGTTTGTGCCCTGCATCTCTCTAAAGGTCTGATGTAGTTAAACTATCTCATGGGCTAAAGAGGGAGAAAATAATGACCTCAATAATGGTTCATCAGTTGAAAAATGGAGGGAGATTAGAGGTGGTGCATAACTTCTCTTGGAAGAATATTATGCCAGAACTGGAGATAATATTCTATTTCCAAAGGTAGTTGTCCTAGTAAGAACACTTTCCTTTCTATCAGTGACTTTTCCTTGTTTTTCCCTCCCATTTGTTTTGTTTCATTTCCTTTTCTGAAGGGTTGGTGTGAACTTGGATGATATTTCTCAGCCATTGAGGGAACCGAATAGAGTTGGTTTTGCCATTCTCTTCCATCTTATAAGAAGTAGCAGTCAATCACGGCCAGTACAGTTTCAACTATGGAGTTGTTGCTATCAAACTCTGTTTTCATTTGTTTTGTGGTAGTTGCCAGAACAGAAGAAAAATACTTTTATTGCCCTATTGTTTTAGGACATAATCTAGACTTTAGAGCATATATTTGTGCGGTGGGAGCTTTTCTCTGAAAAACAGAAGGAATGATACTCATTCTCAAATAGAGCTAAAAGCATTGTCAGACTACATAAGATCTTAGTATTACACCAATCTGGGTGATTTGTTTTAAAATATCCAAATTGGGCACATGACTCAGAGGATTGAAAAATGTTTTACTTCCTGAAATATTGTAGCTGTTTAAGAATTTGAAAACATACTTTAAAAAATTATCAAGCTTAAAAGAGTCATAGTACATTTCAAAAGTACTAATTAAACTGGGTGTAGATGATGATAGCATCTGTTTTGTGATTAAAAAATAACTATTGATATTGCTCACTGGAAAAGTATTTTTTTATCTTCAACAAAGAAAAAAAATCACAGAATAGGGAAAAGTTTCATCAGAATCAAACAGCTACAGTGGAAGGAGGCAGTCAGAAGATAAGTTCTTGTTTCAGTTCTTTGATTAATTTGATGTAGGTTAAGTCACTTCTTCCTTAGACTCTTAGCTATTTTAACTGTCAAATGAATGAACTAGGATAGATAATAGAAAAAGTCCCTTCCAGCGGTAATGTTCTATGACCCTCATCAGAATATTTATCTTCTACCCCCAAACTCCCCATGAGTCCTTTAGGGAGAAATTTTCATCATGAATTGTTTAGATGAATGGATAGAGAGTAGAATATAGAAATCTGAATATATATTCATGCATATATACACACATTCCGAAATAGATTCTATACAAACAAATTGTACATTTACCTTCCTTCATATAAAGCAAATTCTGGGATAAATATAAACTGGAACTCTAGCCCTTCTTTAATATAACTTCTAAAAGACTTGGATGAGGTATAATATGAAAAAAAAGGAAGAGAAAACTTTTAGAGATGAATAAATAATTGGGAATGTCAGATGTACACAGACCAAAGCAAGACAGCCACCTTGTGGCAAGACAGTTAAAAGACAATTTTAACAGAAGAAATATTAATTCTGCATTTAAAAAAAAAAAAGATTAGAATCATAGCTGAAAGACGTTAAAAAGCAACTGGTCAGGAAGTATGAATCGGGTTAAAATAAACTGAGGCGATTACAAACTTTGAAACTGAAGACTACGGGAACTAGGAAATAAAGAAATCAACATTATATTTTAAAGCAAAATGTTCACTTTACAATCAGCACCAACACTTGCAGATTGACCACTAAATGCTAATAATATTAAAAGATGTGCCCAGAAAAACGGAGAAACAAAACGAAAGCTGCTACTTTAAACAACCCAAACAAGATTCAACTTTTAAACAATTTTAACATAAACAGCATAAAGAGGCTGTAAGTATAATTATGAAAACATCACTAAAATCATTTCTAAATGAGGTAAGGATCGCCTGGCCATCTCTCTCTCTCTCTCTCTCTCTCTCTCTCTCTCTGTCTCTCTCTCTCTCTCCCCCCCATCTCTCTCTCTGTCTCTCTCTCTCTCTGTCTCTCTCTCTCTGTCTCTCTGTCTCTCTCTCTGCCTCTCTCTCTGTCTCTCTTTCTCTCTCTCTCTGTCTGTCTCTCTCTCTCTGTCTGTCTCTCTCTCTCTCTGTCTCTCTCTCTCTCTCTCTCCACACACACACACACACACACACACACACACACACACACGTATGAATAGAAAAGGTTTATTAATCATTTGCTCTGTGTCCTGAGCAGGATTATGATGTTTACTTCTTGTTTTCATATCTTTTCATTATTTAAGAAACATTTTATTCAGTGCTATTGTTGCCCCAAGCTGCTCTTCATGATCTGGTTATTCCTGTGTTTATTCTTGCACAATTACAGGCACTACTTTTCTGATTGGGAGAGAAAATATTTTAATTAAAAGAAAGATGAGGTAATTTGGCCCCTGCAGTTGAAAAATGATTGTTTTCGTTCTTCATCCTTTTTTATTCCCCTTCCCTTGAATTATTCACTGCAACTGCCTGTTGCAATTCATATTCAACTTTGCATAAAAAAATCAGGTGTGAATTAATCCTTATCTAGATGATAAATGCTGTCATGGTAGAAATTTGGGGAAAATTTGGATTTTTGCAAAGGGAAAGCTTCAGTGAAACTGAGATTTGAAGGGTGTGGGGAAGAAAGGACAGTGACTCCATTCAGCAGTCCGAAATGCAAAGGAGCAGCAATGGAATAAAGATATTGTAAGTCATCTTTCCATAACTAGGAGAAGAAAGGAGAAAATATAAATGTAAATTCATCCCCCCCCGCACAAGACCTTAATAGTTTTTTGTGCCACAGACTCCTTTATCAACCTCTGTTGTTTATTAGTGTCAGTCATGTCCAACTCTCTGTTACCGTATTTTGAGTTTTGGCAAAGATGCTGGAATGGTTTGTCATTTTCTTCTCTATATCATTTTACAGATGGGAAAACTGTGGCAAACAGGATCTGGGATTTGCCTAGGGTCACACAGATACTGTGTCTGAGGATAGATTTGAACTCACAAAAATGAGTATTTCTGACTTCAGACCTGGCATTCTACCCACTGTACCACCTAGCTCCCTACCTCCACCCTTACCTTGGTAACCTAGAGAAGCCTATGGACCCCTTCTAAGAGTAATGTTTTCTGGAAGAAATTCATGATTGGAGGAAATGCTATATTTTGGTTAAAGGATAGTGGGAAAAAAAAGATGTGCATTTTTTTCTGCTTATGTTCACAGGTCCCCTACACCTATCTAAAGAACTTTGGTTATAGATAATTATCCAAAATGGTAATTTGTGCTACACATGGAAGCTATCTCCATTGAACTTAAACTTGTTGAGGTAGCAACCTCACTAGCATACCAGGGATATCTCCCCTGCTTCCTTATGTATTTGTTCTATATAGGTACCTGCATTCCTTGCTGCATTCACAAAACATTGAATTTATCAAAGTTAGTTAATTCAGATTTGCTGGTTTTTAAAGCACAAAGGTTTTGCAATTGTATCAATTACCAAGATGTTCAAGAAAGATAAGAAGTTGATCCTTTGTTATTATTATTATTATTTTAGAAAAAGCTTCCTCTTTCATGGGACCTGTATGTGCTAAAGGCCTATTCTCTGCTGTTTTAGCAGGAAATATAGTTTGTTCCTTTTGCTTATATTATATGAATGAACAGCTTAATTAAGAAATCTAAAGGAATAAATACATTTCCTGAAAATCTATTAATGTCCATGTAAACCTCTTCAAGTAACAGTCTTTACAACAATTCTATTACATCTTAAGATAATGGACAGCACCTAGACTTCATTGATCTATTCCAGACCTGTATTCTGAGTCCTTTGGGAGCTTTGTACTGTCCTCATGTTAGATATCATGGAGCAGACCTGCTGCTGATGGTGCTCTCTGGCATAGCTTTATCTTTGACATCAAAGTGAATTTTGCCTGAAGAACTTTCTGACATCCCTTGAAATAAATGATTGGAGAGAAATAAAACTGGAATTTGGAAATACTATTTTGTGTTATTCTTTCATACTTGCTCAGCATTAGAAATATTATAAAAACCTCTCTGTACTCTTTTGCTAACTAAATTCACTGAAGGAAAGTGACTAGAACACTATTCCCAAGGGTAGAGTAGGCAGGAATTATGTCATTAAATAGGTAGTGCTTCTTGCTGCGGTAAACTCTCCTTCAAAGTAACTACCTACAACCAAAGCTACTTCATCCTCAAGAGCCCAGGTCTAATTAGGGATATGCAGGAAAGTTAACATCTGCTTATTTTTTACTTAGCTTGTAAACATAACAGGGGCCTCAGGGCTTTTCTTTAAAAAAAAAAAAGCTTTACTGATGATATGTTTTATTTTTATATCCCAGTTATTTTCCACCCACTGCCAGCTCAACCCCCCTTTTTTTTGACAAAATATGACAATTAAGTTAAAGTATTTTATGTAGAAACCTTATATAGTAATGTATTGAATATGCTGTCCAAGTAGTCTTCTGCCTTTGCCATGAGGGAGGAGGTAGGTTTTATGACATTTCTCCAGGATCATTTCACTATTCTCTTGCCCTGATTAGGGCCTAATTGGAGTATTATGATCAGTTTAAGGCACTGAGTTTTAGGGAAGACATTGATAAGCTATATATTATCTAGAGGAGTTGCCAAGGAATGGGAGTATTTATCTCAAAAACAAGATTTTTAAAGGGATTTAATAGTTGCATGGTATATAAGCATCTATAGACCTCTGGTAAATTCTCTTTATTTTTTCAATGAATTCAGTGTCTGGCTCGCAGTCTTTTCATCATGATCCCTATTACTACCTCCTCAGATAACTTAATTCTCTTGGACCTCAATCTACTCAATTTCTGTAAACTAGTCTAGCACCGTACCTGAAGTGCCAAAAGAAATGGGCATACCTTCTACCATAAGCCACAAGTGTTCTACTTCCATATTAATGAAATCCGAAATTCCTCTATCTGATCATAATCTCTTATTATTCCTTCTTCTTCTATACTAATTTAAATCCCCTAATCCTGCTCTTCATCTGTATCATGACTTTCATTACATCTAATCCTAATTCTTTCCCAGGCACTCTTTCCTGTTTCATATCTGAACCAAAACACTGTCTCCACTTTCACTTCCCTTTTTCTCTTTTCTCATCAAAGTCACATATTACCAAGTTTCAAATCTATATTACTCCCACCCCCCACATTCTTTGTGTCTGAAGAAAACCATGAAATCTTGCTTACTGGATCCATTATAAATTTGTTACCTTATGCAACTGGACTTCTCATGACCATTCTAATTCTTTCTAATTGGTATTACACTCTCTATAGCTGCTGTCCCAAATCTGCTTTTCTCTCCAAGGACTGCTATTGCCCTATCATCTCAGTTGAAGAGCCTCCTCTCATATTTTACTGAAAAAAAAGTTCACCAAGAGTTCTTTCTTCATTCTTCCTTACCATTCAAGCATCTTCTTTCATTTCACCCTTTTCCTTGTCAAGGAAAGTTTAGTTAACAGTTAGTCTCTTAGGCCTGATTTGAACTCAGAGTCCTAATTCCAAAGCAGGTGCTCTATCTACTTAGCTGTCACCTAGCTGCCACCCTCCTAATTCATCTTTAAATAAATCTTCACTTAATCTAGCATCAACTGTTAGCTGTTATCTTATCATATCTCCTCTCCTTTCAGATAAATTCCTTAAGAGAGTCATTTACACTAGATGTCTACACTTCCTTTCCTCTATCTTTCTGTCCCTCTGAAACATGGCTTCTGAACTCAGTGTACAATTGAGATTGCTTTCTCTAAAGTTATCAAGAATAATGACTTTTTCTCAACCCCCCCCCCCATCCTTCTTTACTTCTGTACAGTCTTTGGCACGGTTGTTGATTTTCTCCTTTTAAATATTCACTTCATTCTCCTGTCTGACCACTCATTCTTACTTTTCTTTGCTAGATCTTCTTCATGTTATGACTACTGACTATGGGTAGTTTCCCCAAGGCTCTGTGTTAGGGTCCCTTTTCTTTTTTGTTTTATGCTACCTTATTTGGTGGTCTCATCAGCTTACATGGGTTCATTTATTGTTTCTATGCAATTGACTCCCAGATCTATTATCTAACTCAATTTTTCTCTGCTCAGCTTTAGTCACATATTTTTAAATGCCTCTTGAACATCTTGAGATATTGTGTAGACATCTCAAATTCAACAACTTCAAAACAGAAGTCATTTCTCCCAGCCCCGTTAAACTGTCACCCTTTGTAAACTTCCCTATTATTGTCAAGAATATGATAAACCCTCAGATACTCAAGGTAACAACCTCAGTGTCATCTTTGACTTTTTACTCATGTTTATGATTTTGGACTTTTTTGAACTTCTTCAGTTATACTCATTTTGGACTTCTTTGACTTGTCCATCACCCCCAGTAAATTCATCACTGGGAAATCTCATCATCTTTCAAGATCCAATAAACTTTTGGTACTTCATCAATTCCTTCTGCCCCTGTAGCAGTGGAACTTCTCTTCAGATATTCTCTATTTCTTACCTGGCTGTACTTCCTTTGGACTTCTTTTACTTCTCTACAATGCCCTTACATTGGGTACTTTACACTTCTTACTTTTTGGCTTTCTTTCATGTGTAGCTTTTCCTTGTTTTCTAAGTTCTTTGAGGGAAGAGACTAGCTTTCATTTTCATGTTTGTATTGCCAATGCCCAACAATACAAGTGACAAGTACAGTACCTGACAATAAATGTGTATTGACTATGTTCAAGAAGTACTTTGAAATCTTTCCACTTTCACTACATCTCTTGTGTACATCATGTATGTCCCCTTCTCTCTGCTTGCTCAGTCACAGTCCTAGTTCTGGTCTTTGTTTCTTTCCTAGACCATTGTGAATACTGTGGATAAGTTCACTTACCTTGGTAGTGTACTTTCCAGGGATGTACACATTGACAATGAGGTTGATGCATGCATTGCCAAAGCTAGCTCAGTGTTTGGGAGGCTCCAAAGAAAAGTTTGGGAGAAAAGAAGTATTAGACTGACTACCAAATTGAAGGTCTGCAGAGCCATTGTGCTGACCTCATTGTTGTTTGCCTGTGAAACATGGGCAGTCTATCAGCACCATGCCAGGAAACCGAATAATTTCTGTTTGAACTATCTTAGGAAGATTCTGAGGATCACCTAGCAGGATAAGGTACCAGACACTGAAATCCCAGCTTGAACTGAACTGCCAAGTCTTCAAACTATGCTTCAGAGAGCACAACTCGGATGGCCTGGCCACATTGTTCTAATGCTAAACATACGCTTGCCAAAAAGACTATTTTATGGAGAACTTGCATGGGGCAGGTGGTCACATGGTGGCCAGAAGAAACGAAACAAAGACACTCTCAAGAACTTTGGATTCGGCTGTGCAACATGGGAGATACTGGCACAGGACCACTCAGCATGGCATGCCCACATAAGAAAAGGTGCTGTGCTCTTTGAGCAAAGCAGAATTGAGACAGCACAAAGTAAATGCAGGATGTGCAAATTTGGGATATTCACCCCAAATATTCACGCAGACTATCTGTGCCCAACCTGTGGTAGAGCATTCCAAGCTTGTATTGGTCTTATCAGCCACAGTCGTACGTACTGAAACTTCACTTTATCGCAGTGATGTCATTTTGGTCCTCTGAGAAAGAAGGACAACAACCAACCAACAGCTAGAAAGTGTTTGAGGTCAGATCTGAATTCAGGAAAAAGATTCCTGATTCTCACTAATAAGGATAAAATTGTTGCTAGAGAGGAAGTGATCATTCCATCATCATTCCATCTTAGGGTTTGTGTTCAGAGAACATCGCACAGTCTGAGCACACTGAAATTTCACTTTACAATGGTGATGCCATTTTGGTTCTTTTTGAAGATGGACAACAACCAACTAACCACACTATTGTGATAGCTCTGTAATTGGTCTCCCCGTCTCAAGTTTCTCCCTACTCTAATATAATGTACTCACCACTTAGCTGCCAAGGTGATTTTCCTAAAGGTTAAATCTGCCCGTTTTACTCCCTTCCTCAATGAGATCCAAGGACTACCTATTACTCTCAAGATTAGATATAAAGGCTTTTGTCTTTTATTTATGTAAGCTGACACCTTTCTATTGTTCAAGCTCTCTTGAGCTACTCTCATGAAAATACAGCTACTTGACTGTGAGATTTCATGTCCCATCTCCATCCTTTTGTACTTGGTGTCTCCCATCCCTGAAATGAACTGCCACCACACTTCTACCTTTTGGTTTCCCTGATACCTTTCAAGGCTAAGCTCATATTCCACCTCTTGAAGGAGACTTTCCCTAGTGCCTCAATTACCTTCTTGTCCTCTGTGCATAACTTCTATGAACCTATTTGTATATGTCATCTCATTAAAATATATAACTCAAGGGTTAGGAATCCCTTGCCCCCTTTCTTTGTATTGTTCAATTTTGTGCAATACCTCGAAACTTCTATTCTCAGCATCCTCAACTGTAAAATGGATATAATAATAGCGTCAAGCCCCCAAAGCTGTGAGAATCAAAGGAGAGAGCTTATATTTGTAAAGCCACATAGCACAGTGACTTGCACAGAGTAGGCACTTAGTAAATATTTGTTGTCTCCCTCCCTCCTTCTCCCTCCCTCTCTTCCTTCCTCGCTTCCTTCACATAGTACGGTTTAATAAATACTTATTGAGCTTTTGCAAGTATTACGTTCATTTTATAAATGATGAAAGCAAAGCTCAGACAACTCAGATGAACCACCCCAGGTCAAACAGTTTGTAAGTGTTGAAGTTTGGATGATGAGCTACTTACCAATTCCATGTCAGTGTTCTTTCCATTACATTATGATTCTGTCTAAATGAAAGGAAGAAGTTGAGTAGTCCAGGGTATCCAGATAAGAGGATTCATCTATAGAATGGGAACAATCTACATGGTTTATGTAATAAAGTGATATATGGGAAGGCCCTTTGAAAGAAAATTGCTACACCAATATAAGCTCTTCTTGTTTTCATTATAATATTCCCATACTAAGCAGTAGTAACAATGCCTTTGAATAGTCTGTGCTTAACATTTCCTCAACATGGTGTAAATTAGTATTTATTTCCCCTAGGGAAACAATACAACTATTCCTACATGGAATCATGTGCTCATTTCAAAGGTAGATTAAGATATAGAGCCTTTCAACTTTAATGATTGGATTTTACTCCTTTTATCAAGATATATAAATGAAGAATGAACTGAGTTTTTTGTTAATGCTAAGTGAATTACACAAGTAACTAGTTTGTAATTTGTGATCATGTATGATTCTGGTAGTTAAGGATTTCATTATAGGTGGGGGGTGGTGGTGGTGGTCAAAGCAGAATACATAAGCATTTGCATGTCCAGGTACAGGTAAATAAATAGGAAACCTCATTGATAACAGAGTCTATTATAATTTGAATAAGATTACGTTCTCCCTAGGAGAGATAAACAGTAATGAAAGACAATTCAAAGCCAGTTTATTATTACTTCATCAAATACTTCAACCCCAAGCTGATAAAACTTCTTTGTAGAGCTCTGGAGAGACTTTAAGGGCAATGATGCTGCCAACCATTTTTAGTGATTCCTAAAAAAATTAATAAGACTGCCAAATGAGTTTGTAATGTAGTAAAATAAAGGGTAGAGTTGAAATTAAAACTCCTACATGAACTTTTATAAACACATGAAAAGTGAATTCCTGGAAATACCAAATAAATTATAGCATGCAATATAGATGCAATGAGATGTTAATAGAGCTTAGCCAAAGGAATTGAAATTATATTTACAAGGTTTTCTTTGTAACACTCAGATTTAATTATAAACTTTATAGTTTACCATTTAAATTTAACATTTGTCAAATGTATTTCTGATACATGCTGGTTCGCTAGCAATAAGTGCTATCAACAACTTTGACATTTTTTTCTTTAGCTGTGACCATGGGCAAATCATTTAATGGTGATAATAATATATACTATGTCTTCTTTAGGGGTTTAAGGATCAAATACTATAATAATTGTAAATCACTATGTTTTAATGTTACATATATATGCAATGAATATAATTATTGACATTATTTTAAAGATTTCAAAATTTATTAAAGCACAATCAAATGAATGATTCAGTGTAGTTTACCTAAGACGTAAGTCCAATAAAGTAAACAAGTGGTAACCAAAATGACAGGAAAGAAAACTTCTCATTACTGTTTGTTATTGTTTGCTGCTTATACTTCTTCTTGAGGAGAACAAATGATATCACAAAGGTGATGTCAACTTGAATGTAAATTGGATTTAACAGTGGTAGAGCTGCACAAAGCAGTCAGCCTCACTCTTTCCTCTGGAGTCGACTGGTAACAGCCAGAGATAGAGTGGATGCTATGGCCTTTCTAAATTAAGATCTTTTCCAGGCCTCAATTTATCTGAGGCAATCCTCATTCAATTACTAAGGGCTAGTTCAGAATTGAGAAAGAAGATGGCCTAATGTAAAAGCAAGAACCCCAACGTACAAAGTGGGGCTTGCTGTACAGGTTCTTTGATCTGCTTTTCTAAAAGTGAAGGCAACTTTTGAGGGAGTTAACAATGACTTTCATCAAGCACATGCATCATTCACTTAGTTCAGGGGAAAAAAGTCAGCACCCTGAACTTCAGAGGAAATACAGACAAACCAAAATCAAGAGACAGAGCTTCCAACTGTCTGACAGTAAGCAATGCACACATCACAAATCAACAGACCGATAATTGTCTGACCATACCTATATAATTATCAGGGAGAGAAGCACCAATATATGGGTTTTCAAAGCTGGGGCCCAGCTTAACAGCTTTCCAGAGTCTCATCTGGCACATAAACTTTCTTCCAAAAACTAAGCCCCAAAGTAAAATCTCACCTCAGAGTACTTAAGCACTTTTCAGAGCCAGAGGGCATCACAACCCTTGAGAACCAGTGCCTCATTAACAAAAGGTATGGGCCTTCCTACAAATCTTCCCAGGCCCATTAATGGGTTTTCTGGGGGCACTAAGTGGTATAGTGACATTCTCAAAGTCACACAATTGTATATGCTGGAGGTAGGATTTGAAACCATGTGTTTCTTTTTAAATTTTAATTTTTTTATCCATATCTTTTGTTTATTACATCATCATAGTTATATTGTGTTCCCTCTTCCCTATTCTTTTCTCCAGAGAGCCATCCCATAATAACAAAGTAATTTTAAGAGAAAAGAAATAAGAATTGATCAATATATGAAATAGTCCAAAAAATATGTGCAATTTTGTTGTGTTCATTCTTCATTTTGGAAGAAAATCAGGACATTAGAGAAATGATGACATGACTTGCACTTGAATTTGTTTTGAGGGAGTGAGGGCTGTGCAAGATCATCAGTCTCACTTTCTCTTCTTGAGCTATCTGAATCCAGTGACCAGATATTTATCAGAATGACTGGAAATGGCCCAGGATGCAATGGGTGACCTTGGCCATTTTAGGATAGGGTCTTTTCAGGTACTCACTTAGAAAGAAGTAATGCCCATTCAGTGAATAGGCCTCTTCAAGATGTAGTCAGGGAATGGCCCCCTTAATGAGCAAAAGAAAAAATAACTAAAGCTGTGAGAGAAAGGGAAAATATTACTATTGGCTATCACTGTAAGCCAGTCATTACGTGGAACTTGGAAAGGGACCTATTGTTATCCAATCTATGGACTTCAGAGTGCATTGGGTTTAAGGTTTGGGGAACAATAAGACAGAAATAAAGGAAGGAAGGAAGTAAGGAAGGAAGGAATGAAGGAAGGAAGGAAGGTAGGAAGGAAGGAAGAAAGAGAGAAAAATAGAGGAAAAGAGAGAGAAAGAGAGAGAAAGAGAGAGAGAGAGAAAGAAAGAAGGAGAAAGAAGGTGAGAGAAAGAAGGAGAGAGAAAGGAAGGAAGGAAGAAAGAAAGAAGACAGAAAGACATCTAGCCAGTAAACCCCAAGTTAACTGGGAACCCTCTGGCCATCCAAATTTACCTTCTTTTGGAGAGCAGAAAGAAGGGGAGAGAGAGACAGAAGGGAGAGGATGAGTTGAGTTACCAAGTTATCTGTGTCTCCACTCAGGGAGCTCAGCTGTGTTGTGTTCATCCTTTGTTCTTGAAGAAGACCATGACATCAGAGAAATGATGCCATGACTTGCACTTGACTTTGTTTTGAGTGAGGGAGGGTTATGAAAGGTCACCAGCCTCACTTTATTCTCCTGAGCCATCTCATGTGCATTGCATAATATATACGAACCTCTCATATCCATGAAATAGTGGACTGTGTCTTCTCATATGTATTCATTTGAATCAAGCTTGAGTTTTATAATTCACTAAACTAACTTTTGATTTTGTGAAATGTTATTCTTTCAATTTACATCTCTGTATTCATTGTATATATCATTTTCTTGACATTTCGCTTACTTTACTCTGCATCAGTTCATGTGAATCCATGTTTCCTTGTGTTCATCATATACCGCACTTGTTTTTTAAATTGTATTTTCTTTTTTCTAATTATATGCAAATAAAATTTTAAAATTCATTTAGAAATTGATTTCCAGAGCTCTATCACATTCCTTTTATGAAACAAATTGAATCCTGATGTAAAAATCAAGGAAGGATTATGCAAATAAGAGAACTAATGACCAATATCATGAATGATCATCAATTCTAAATTTTGAAACAAAATACTGTCAAACAACCTATATCAAATTTGTCCAAGAAATCATTCATTATGACTAAGTTGAATTTATGCCATGGATGATTTATCATTAGGAATGCAATCAGCATAATGAATTTTTTAAAAAACAAAACCATACAAAATTATAATTATTATCAACAGCTATAGAATAATATTAATAATAGCTAGCATTTGCATGCTACTTTAAGGCTTGCAAAGCATTTTGCAAATATCTTATTTTGTCCTTACAGAAACGTTGGGAAGTGCTATTCTCATCCTTATTTTATAGATGAGGAAACAGAGGGTAAAAAGTTAAGCGATTCAGGTACCACATCTAGTAAGTACTGGATTTGAACTCGCCAGTTCTGGATGCATTGCCTCAGAATTGTCTCTGACAAAGTATAACACTTATTTATGCTAACAAAGTACAGGTGTAAGTGGGATCTTTTTCATATAATAAAAAATAAAAAAGAATTAAAAGTATATTTCTAAAACTCAAAGCAAACATGCAGTGGGAGTACTCTAAAAGCTTTCATAATACACAAATAAACCAAGGATACTCATTCTCATTATTATTTACTTAATTTAAAAATATTAGCACCAACAGCAAAACTAACAATTTTCTAAGGATTAGAATGTTTCTTTGTTTTAATTTAATATTTCATTTTTCTCACTAATTGCATGTGAAGACAGTTTTTAACTACATTCATTTGAAAAACTTTTGGGTGCCTGGTTTGCTTTCCTCCTCTCTCCATCTCTTTCCCTCATTGAGAAGGCAGGCATTTGATGTGGGTTGTGCATGTGCAGGTATGTGGAACATATTTCCATATTGGCCATGCTATGGGGAAGAGTACAGAAAAAGGGAAAAAAGAAAATGATTCAGACTCCATCAGTTCTTTCTCTGGGGATGGGTGGCATTTTTCATTGTGGGTTCTTCAGAATTGTCTTGGATCATTGTGTTGCTGGGAGTAGCTGGAGCACTCACGGCTGTTCATCATATAGTGTCACTATTGCTGTGTGTAGTGTTCGCCTGGTTCTGCTCACTTCACTTTGCATCAGTTCATGCGGCAGAGTGGTATTCCATTGCAATTACATGAGGCTTTGTTCAATCATTCCCCAGCTGATGGATGTCTCTCCACAATATTCTTTGTCACCACCAAAAGAATTGCAATAGGTGTTTTTGTACATGTGAGTCTTTTGCTTTTTTATTTTTATTTTTTTATCTCTGGGATATAGACCTAGCAGTGGTGTTGCTTGATTGGGGAGTGTGCGTGGATTTATGAAAAACTAATAATTAAAAAAAATTTCATTAATATATTTTAATGGCAACTAAAGTTTCCCTTATCTTCCCAGAGACATCTTATATAACAAAGAATTTTTCAAAGAAAAAATAATCAAAACTGCTTATTATCTAAAAATTAAAATCCCAGCTACATATGTAATATTCCACACCTGGTGGACACCTCCCACCACTTTGTTGCTCATTTTTGGGTGTAGGCTTTTCTGTAACTTTACAATATTTGCTGTTGATTGTTTTGTGTTTATTATCTCCATTTACATTGTTGTAATCATTGTATGTATTTTCTTGGCTCTGATTACTTCACACTCCATCAATTCATATGTCTTTTCCACATTTTTCCACATTAATTTTTTCAAAAGATTTGAAAAAATTGATTTTCAAGTTTTCTCTCTTATTCCCTTACCACCCCCTCCCTAAGATGGCAAACAATTTTATATTGATCATGTATACTCAGTCATATCAAATATATTTTCATATTAGGGAAGATAAAAATAATGAAGTGCTGAAATATTTTCTGATAAATAAATTTATTTTTAGTTTTCAACATTCACTTCCATAAGTTTTAAATTTTCTTTGCCTCCCACCCCTGCCCCTCCTCAAGATGGCATTCAATCCAGTACAGGCTCTGCATATATACATGCTTATTAAACTTATTTTCACATTAGTCACATTGTATAGAAGAATTAGAATAAATGGGAGGAACCATGAGAAAGAAAAGCAAAACTAAACTAAACAAAAGAAGAGAGCACATATTATGTTTTAATGTGCATTCAGACTTCATTTTTCTTTCTCTGGATGTGGACAGAATTTTCCATCATGAGTCTTTTGGAGTTGTTTTATGTCCTTGCATTCATGAGAAGAGCTAAGTCTGTCAAAATCAGTCATCGTACAATGCGACTGTGTGTACAATGTTCTCCTGGTTCTCGTCATTTCACTCGGCATCAGCTCATATAAATCTTTCCAGATTTTTCTGAAATCCACCCGCTTATCATTTCTTATAGTACAATATTATTCCATTGCATCCATATACTGCAACATGTTCAGTCGTTCCCCAGTTGGTTTCCAGTTCTTGGCCACCATGCAAAGAGTTGCTATAAATATTTTTGTATATGTATTTCCTCTTCCCATTTTTTTGGTCTCTTTGGGATATAACCCTAAACATGGAAGTACTAAAGTCTTAAAGAGCTATAAAGAAAGGATTATAGCTATTTCTTTATGAGTTATAGCGAAATTTTCCAATAAAAATTAATGAGATTAGAGGACAGCTACTGGTTTACTGAGAAGGTTTAGTCATACCAAAGCTCACAACCTAGGTCTCATCTTCAGATCTTTATTCTCGCCTACTGTCCCTTCCCCCAAGTAACTTTGCTGCATCTCTCATTTATTTTTCCTTATATCTGACACTTCCATCACCCTACTTCATGTTCTCATCACCTCATGCCTGTTGCCTGGTTCCCAGAAACTACGTCTCACTTTGTAAATTGTTTGTTGGCCTTTACCTCCATCAGTTTTTATTAATGAATATTTTCAAACCTTGTAAAGGGTTTCTTTATACTTAGCTTAAGACCTTAATATCTCATTGTTTCTGTTTCCTATCTTCTCTATTTTTTCAACTGGCAAAAGAAAGAAATCAATAGGAAGAGGTAGCTATGATCAGCTTTCCCTTTTCACTGTGTTTATATACTGTGTGAACACAAACTTTTGTTGTTTTGAAGCCTCATTTTGTCTTATGATTATTGAAAGTACAAAGAGAAAAAATTTACAGGTACGGCACATAAAGGGGACTCAGTTTAACTTTCATATATGAGACAAAGAATGGTGATGAAAATAATTGAATAGACCACAGATGAAGATGGGAAAGGAATCTAAAATTATCTGATTTAGGTAAGAAAAATGTAAAATAAGAGAACAGAAAGTAGAGTAAATTATTCTGGGTTTGAGCTAGGAGATCAGATGCGATTATCTATGGATAAAGAAAGAAGATCACATTGTTTTAAGTAAAATAAGGCTCATGTTTTGATTTTAAAGAGTTAAAAATATAAAAAAAAATTATGTGGAAGGTAAAACAAAATGAACTATTAAAACATTGAATTTGTCAATGAAATGAAAAAGAGTTCAGAATGGATTAAACCACATAACTCAAATATTTGCAATCTATAAGAAGCACATAAAAATCAGTACATGATTAAAAAGAGGGACATACAATAGCATTTATTTTACTTCAGATAATTCTGAAAACACAGGGCAGCATTTACATGAGATTTCAGGTGAGATAACAGATATATCAATATACTGATGAAGAAACTACCTTATGCTTACGTGTATTATAGACGATGAAATAATATATCAGCATAAATTATGTATATATATATGATGCATACACACAAACACATACACACAATGTCATAACATTTAAGTATTTAAAAGAAGTCCTAAAATGAAAGGATTGGAGCTACTTTTGTGATTTTTTTTTCTTTAGAAGGAACTTCTAGTAAGGAAACTCCCTCTCCTAATTCATTTTAGCATCTTGTATGAAATTTATAATCTTAAAGAGTTACTTAGGCCATTGAAAGTTTAAATAACTTCTTTAGACAATATTTATAAGTGACCTCAGCATTCTTTCATTATTTGATAAAGTTAAACAGAAAGATTAAAATAGATCTCAGCAGAATATTAGAAAAATGAAATTTCTTAGATATATAATGATTACTGGGTGAGGATATTGAAATCTCTACTTATTTTTCCATCTTACGTGGTCAAAGACACATGAGAACTGTAATTATCCTATTCAGATTACAATCTGTCTTCAAGTTCTAGTCTTAAAGAGTTACTTTAGCTATCTGCATATGGTCACATAGCTAGTAAACATCAAAGACGAGAATGGAAGTTGGGTCTTCCTGACTCCCTGAGATCCATTCATTTTGCCATACTACTTCTCTCTAATGAAAAAAGAGTATATTTCATGTTTTATCCTGTCCATATTTCATATGTTAACATACTACATGACATTATAGTCTTCCTATGATTATAGAGTTTTCTATCTACACTAATTATTAATGATAAAATTTCCATCTGATCCGTAATAGCTACCTATGACTGTAGTCCTTTTAAACTATATTTTTGAAGTAGAGAGAAGATTTGATGCTATGAAATATACAGTAATTAATCTTCCCAGTTCCAGGGAGATTTTCTGAGATTAGGAATGATAGTTTGGTTACAAGGTCTCATCAGCTCAATTTGCTTCTCAACAGTTATTACATCTGAAGGGATGCCAGTTGGAAGATTAGTGACTTTAAAGGAGGGACAGTTCAGGAACCTCTGAAAGGGAGAAATCAAAGGAAAGGATTTGTGAGAATGGCATCTTGTGGCAGAGAACTTTCCTATTCCTTGGTTTGACACTGAAGTTAGAGAAGAAATGTTCCATTACACTAGGATAGAAGACAACCAGCAGGAGTGACTGAGGTCCTATCAGGTCTGGCAGTGAACTGTGGGGAAATATACACAGGGCAGGATCAAGGTTCTTGGTAGTATCCAAGCATGTGACTACTTGTGTGACTCTGGGCAAATTGTTTAATATGTTCTCCTGGCCATAATTCATGTTGTACCATGTGATATTATCATTTTCCAATGATTGTAGAGCTTTTGATAGTGTCCTACTCTATATGTAACACAATTGCTGATATTCATTGGTAGAAGGCATTCCCATACGGAAATTTTACTACTTTAATGAAATCTTGTGAGAAAATGGGACAAGAGAAAATGTCTTTGACCTGTAATGCAGTAAAATTGCAATTATATCACATTGGTCCTTTTGGAAAATATTTCCTATTTTTCAGCTTCTGCTAAATCTCCTCTCGCCTCTCCTCCCTAACAATTGCAACTCATCTTGCCTTTTGTAGTGTCTTTGGTTAGTTCAGAGCAAAATTTCATAGAACCTGTATATATTACTGAACTGTTTATAAGTTAAGAAAACTCAAGGCAAGACCTTTAAGTGTTACCTTTTAAAAAATGTATTTGCTTTGATTTCTGCTATGGATAAAACTCAATTTAAATGGCTAGCGTATCAGTAAATATTCACTACAGTGTCTGGGGCTGACATTTTGGTGGACCCTGGAGAAAACTCCATTACCCAAGAGAAAAGTGGATCTGCCTCATGAGGCAGAATAAGAATTGATCTATTTCCTCTTATATGTAGTAGTTGTTCTTAGGTTGACAGATGTGACAAAATGAACTCTCACTCTAAGCCCAAAGAGTCAGACATAATTGAATAATAATTTGGAAGGAAACTTTTTTGTCAGTATCACTTCTGTCAACTGATAAAGAATGCCAGGCTCAATAGCTACAAAAAAATTTCTATCCATAATTTAAAAGTGCTAAATACTAAATTATAAATCATCTGCACATAAGTATGTTATGTAATCACTATTGAAAGAGCTAGAATTAATGTGATACACACACACACACACATATAAGCACCAGCAAATATTCTCTGCAGATTCACTTCAACCATCAACTCCATGAACCTGAACACTGACATCCATGCTGCAATGACTATTGTAGGATTTCTGTACCAACCAGTTTCTTCCTTCAGGTCATCTCTCTCTTTTTTTGTCTCTCTCCCTAATTTTTCCCCATAATTTTATTTCTTTATCTGTGATTGACAATAAAACTGAGGATTATCTTTTTAGAAGTGACCACCTGATCTTGTTAATCATTTTTATTTTCTAAGTCTTTCTACTCAGGTTCATGCCTCTGAAGAGTGCTGTAAATATTGTATTCTCTGCTACGCAAATTGTGTTTCCTTTTGCTCCTATTGAAAGAGGTTGATGCTACTTCTTTCATCTCCATTGCTAGAAATACTAGAATGGCTCCATTCTACTATAGAAAATTTTCTGCTTCTGATACATCATCATCCACTCCTCCTTTCACTTGAGAAAAACACTACTGAATGTATGTTTTTTACTCATAAGGAGTTTTAACGCTCCTTGGTATACTTACCCAGAAAATAAACTTTGTTTCTTAGCTCTAGAGAGGGAAACTCAGCCTTAGCTAACAAGAATTAGAATTAGAAATGTAAAAGTGAACTCGTTCCTAGTTCCATACCATTTTTTTGGGGGGGAGACAAAGTTAAATTCAATTTTAGCCCAGTGTATGCTCATGAGGATTAAACATAATGCCACATGCCCATGAATTCTTTTAGAAATAACTACAAGTTCTAATAGCGGAAATGCTGGGGGAGGGGTAATCAAATCATCTTCACCTCCTAAAAGCAAGAAATTAATAGTTTCATGTTATATTAACATCTGCATGACATGTCTCTGTCATGAATTTGCATCATGTCAAACCTTCTCACAACTTACAGGCTACGTAACTCCTTCTCTGGATTTGCTTATGACTCCAACATACCCTCACCCTGACAGAAGACTTAGGTTTCCAGAGAAGCGCTACAACTACATAACTGCACTCTGACTTCTCAGAGTCCAAGGGATAGTCTTGTTGTGGAGGGGAATGTACTCACCAATTTATTTCTTTAGCTTCCCCACAGGTGTGCTTTTATTATCACAATCTGGTCACTCATATTAATTCCATTTAAGACCTTAAACATAGCTATCTATCTAGAAAGAAGGTAAAAGAAATAATAATAATATCAATGATAATCATATCTTTTACTACACTTTATTGCTGTATAAATCCCTTGGTGAAGCAACTGAATTGCACACTATCTTCTCTTCTCAAATCCTTTGCCTCTTTGCTCTATCATCAACAGTGATCTGTCAAATTGCAACCTTGGACTAATTCATCCATGAACTTCTTCATAAGTGTATTCATAAATGGAGAAAATCATGAAATAATGATTACTAGATACTGAACTGTGATTTCTCCAATAATGGAGTAAAAGCCAGAGTGGAGAATTGAGATATGGTATCCATATCTGAAATACATTTGTTCATTGCTCATATTGTTTTCCTTTTCATTAGACCAAAAATACATTAGTATAATGATGTTTCATGCATTTTGCCATTGATCAATAGTATTGAAGGCAAGCAGGGCAGAGAAAGTCAGATGGTGACAATAAAAGCTAAGCTATGACAAGGTAATTCACACATGTGAACTACAAATAAGTGACAAAAAAATGCTATCATCTCTAAAGGGGCAGAGCTAAGAGCAAAGGCTAACTGAGTCTCTGACAGCTTGGGAAGTATGTTTGATTAACAGTATTTGATCTTTCTCATTGAATAAGGTCACTATGTACCTTATTTTCCCAATATACATAGAAGAATATGGAAAAAACATAGAAACTGAGGAACAAGGAAAGAAGAAATATCACTAAACACTTGGAGCTGAAGTATTCATTTATGTAGAAGAGACTTCTTTGACATGATGGAGAACCTCACAGAGCATGTCAGATCTCATGTAACACTACCCACTTTTGATGATTTATTTGTACCAGAAAATACTTCTAGAATGAATTTATAAATAATTGCTAAGTACTGTGAATTTATGGGCAAGAACCCAAGTACCTTATTTAGGAAGCCTGACTTTTTTTCTGATTTTCCCCCTCCTCAAACAGTGATAGTATGAACCAAGAGCTTTCTTGTCACTGGTAGGAGTTTCCCAATCTTGAGTACTACAAGTCTACTTCTATTGTTCTGTCTCATGGCTCTGATGGCAAGAAAAACTAGAATCTATGTCAGAGAATAAAGGGTGGGATCCTGACTAGGGAGCTACCCCGAGGAGAGATCCTTTCTGGTGGTGTAGCCACCAGCTCCCTTTTATATGAAAGCCAAAAACTATTTCTGACTGCTGAATGTGGCAGTTTGGTTTACTTTTAGCTATATGCAGAACAGTAAATATCAACTAAGGAATACTAGGTTTGATACTTTCTTTACACTCAGAGGCAGTGTCCTCTTGTACCCACTGAACTAATCCCTGTCCCACAGAAATAATTTCTCATATAGTACTGGAAGAATTCTTGCTACTGGCAGCCATGCAATGCCATGCAATTACCTTACCTCCTCTATATTTGCAGAACTCTTGCTTCACCTCAACAACAGGGTAAGGCCATCTCATTTCATCTAAACCTGAGCTGTAGAAACTCTGGAGGTATGACCCTAAACTCTAAATTGGAATGAAATGAGCTACTCTTAAGTCATTGAACATTTAATATAATGAGACTTATTTTGCCCTAACACAGCAAGGACATACAATAAGGAAACAGTTTACTCAGTTTCTCTAGATGCTCCTCTGCCTCTTTTGTTTCCACATGGAAACCCATCTGGTCAGTAGGGTAGAACAACATTAAGGATGTACTTCAGAAATCCACCACTTCCTTGGGGCCTCAATACTATGTGGATGAACTTTTTATACCCTTAAAGACCCAAAAAGCTTTGTCAGGGAAGCAGGGGCCAAACAAGTCCCAAGAATAGGTTTTTGTTCTATGCCTACCCCATGTTGGCAGGGGAGAGGGAGTACAAGGAAGTGTTTAAAAAGGGATGATTCAGAGATGATAAAAATGGGAAGAGCATCCACACATACATACAAAAATATTTATAACAGCTTTTATTCATGGGGGCCAAGAATTGGAAATTGAGGGGATGCCTGTCAAGTGGGGAATGACTGAACAAGTTGTAGTACGTGAATATAATGTAATACTATCCTGCTGTAAGAAATGATGAGCAGAAGGACTTCAGGAAGGACTTATATGAACTGATGTTGAGTGAAGTGAGAAGAACCAGGAAAACATTACACACAGTAACAGCTCCATTGTACAATAACTAATTTTGATAGACTTTGCTCTTCTCATCAATGCAAAGATCCAAGACAACTCCAAAAGACTCATGATGGAAAATGCTATTCACATCCATAGAAAGAACTAGGGAGTTGAAATGCAAATTTTAGCATGCTATTTATTCTCTCTTTCTCTCTCTCTGTCTCTGTCTCTGTCTCTGTCTCTGTCTCTCTCTCTCTCTCTCTCTCTCTCTCTCTCTCTCTCCCTCCCTTTTTCTCTCTCTCCCTCTCCCTCTTTCTCTCTCCTTTTCTTCCTTCCTTCCTTCCTTCCTCCCTTCCTTCCTTCCTTCCTTCCTTCCTTCCTTCCTTCCTTCCTTGCTTCCTTCTTTCCTTCCTTCCTCCCTCCCTCCTTCCCTCCCTTCCTTCCTTCCTTTCTTCCTTCCTTCCTTCCTTCCTTCCTTCCTTCCTTCCTTCCTTCCTTCCTTCCTTCCTTCCTTCCTTCCTTCCTCCCTCCCTCCCTCCCTCCCTCCCTTCCTTCCTTCCTTCCTTCCTTCCTTCCTTCCTTCCTTCCTTCCTTCCTTCCTTCCTTCCTTCCTTCCTTCCTTCCTTCCTTCCTTCCTTCTTTCCTTCCTTCCTTCTTTCCTTTCTCTCTCACTTTAGTTTTACTTTTTCTCTTTTTCATGGTTCTCATTCATTCTAATTCTTCTTTACAATATGGTGAAAATATGTTTAATTAGAATGTTTATGCAAAGACTTTATCAGGTTTCAAGCCATCTTGGAGAGTAGACAGGAGAGGGAAGGAGAGAAAATTTAAAACTCAAAAACTTATGGAAGTGAATGTTGATAACTGAAATTAAATAAATTAATTTAAAAACTTAAAAAAGGAAAAGGACAATTCTAGGGAAACCAAAACTTTTCTCCTTTTAGGGAAAGCTTTCATATGTTATGAGTAGAAGAAAAGAAACTCTGTATTGGGAAAATTCTGATCAGATCACAATATTATATCCTCTTCTCATTTGCTTATTTTTCATTTTTCATCAGTTTTATATCTGGTTCATTTAGGATGCTTTTTTTTTTACATTGAGTTCTTTCCTTCCTCCTTTATGGTACTTGTTATTATTTATTTGCTCAACCTAACAATGAAAAATGGGAGTTAGCTATCTTATTAGAAATTTCCTTCCCTTCCTTCCCTCAGTCTCTTTGGCTTTTTTTAAAAAGAAATATCCAGGTCCTGGGAAGTGGATATTTATATAAAAAATTTTGTGTTAATCAACAAAAAATGGCCTTTTAATTCCACCAATTGACAACATAAGAAAAATAAGACCTATTAAAATATAATTTAGTCAAGAAAAACAAATTTCCACATTGGTTATGTTTTTAAAAAGTCTTATTCTGCATTATGAAAACTCACTTCTTTATCATGAGAAGAGTAACATATTTCATCTTTAGTCTTCTGGAATTTTGATTAGTCATAATGTTGATTCAACCCATAGTACTTCATCACATTTATATACCATATTTTGTCCATCCATTCCCCAATTTATGAACATATATTTCCATTCTTTGCCATCTCAAGAAGAGCTAGTAAATATTTTTCTATATACTTAGACTAAATTTTGTTAAGAACTGCTTTTAATCCACCTTCCTTTTATCTCCTGTGCCCTCTTCTCTACCCTCCCTCTATTGAGTGAAATGTATTTCTCCCTCCTGTACATCGTGTGAGCTCTCATACACAGACATACACAGACACACACATTTGCATAATGTATTCTTCCTTCTTTTGACCACTACAGTTGAGAGTGATGTTCAAGTATCAGCTGTTCCCATTCCCCCCTTCTGTTGTGTACATGGTTACTTGTACAATCTGACTATGTGAAATAATGCCCCCTAACCCTTCTTTCCCTTTCCACCCAGTGTATACCTATCCCCCTTTCTTTTCATTTTTTCTTAGTATCATCAAGATGGAACAGAACTATTCATCTGACTTTTAAATTGTACTTCCTGTATGAAACCTTATAATATTAGTGTTCAGAAGGGACATGTATCATTTCTTCATATTTGAGTGTTAGCAGTTCATCCTTATTTAGTTCTTTATCTTTGTTCATATGTGTTAATCTTTTTATTTTTCTCTTCAGTCCTGTGTTTGAGCTTCAAAGTTTCTCTACAGTTCAGTCAGTCTTTTCATTGGAATTCTTGGATATCTTTTATTTCATGAAAAGGTCCATTTCCCACCCCATACAATCCTCAGTTTTGCTGAGTAAGTTATCCTTGGCTGTACCCATATCCTTTGCCTTATGGAATATCATGTTCCAAAGTTCTCCACACCTTTGTATTGGTGGCTGCCTTGAATTCTTTCTTTCCGGATGCTAGCAGTATTTATTTTTTGATCTGGGTGCTCTAGATTTTGGTTATGATGTTCCTGAGTGTTTAAATTCTAGGCTTGCTTTCAGGAGGTAACCACTGTCTTCCCTCTGGGGCCTACAAGATTTGGCAAGGTTCCTTTTAAGATTTCTTGAAATATTGTATTTAGATTCTTTTCTTTTTCTTGTTGGTGTTCAGATAGCACAATGATTCTTAAAATTTATTTCCTCAATATATTTTCTGTATCAGTCATTTTTGCTATGATATACATTATATTTTCTTCCAGTCTTTTAATTTTAATATTTCTTGTTGCCTCATGGAATCATTGATTTCTATTTGGTTTATTCTAATTTTCAGCGAGTTTGTTGCTTGGGCAAGATTTTTATATCTCTTCAGGCCAAGCTGTTAATTTCCTCTCCAATTCTTTCTTCCATATTTATCATTTCTTTTCTTTTTTTCCTTAAATGCTCTCATTTAACTTGTAAAACATTTTAAAACTTTTTTAAAAATATTGCTTCATTTCTTCAAGGAATTCTAGTTGTGTTTGTATCAAAACTATGCTTTTCTCTGATTAATTGCAGGGAGATGCTTTGGAACCACTCTCTTCTGCTATGCTTATATATTGAGCATCCCTAACAGCTCATTATGGTGAAGTTCTTTTCATATTTGCCCAATATTTCAGCCTACTTCCTACTTCAGACTTGATGCTAGGGATGAATGATGCCACACTTCAGGAGGTAAAGTTCAGACTGGTCCTGTTGTTGCTTTCTTGAGGATATTGAGTATTGTGTTATTCCAGTATCAGAGACAAAGTTATCTGCTCCAGGGCAAAGTCTGATTGCTTCAACTGTGATCCTTTTCCCTTGCTTCTGAGTTTTGAAAATTTCTGCAGAATCTGTGCCTCTAACAGCCAGTTGGAAAATTCTATTGGTTCAGAGTGACAGAAATGTAGGTTTCTCTTTGGTCTGAAATTCCTGCCTTGGTTATTCCCTAGCAGACTGAGATAGATGTTGGAAGTGAAACCTTGTTCTTTGCTTTGGATCTGAGCCTCACTATTGTTGCTACTGGCTTCTCAAGTCCTTTTTTCTTCATATAGAGCTTATCCTCAAACACCAATTTCCTGGAAAGATGCTCTTCTAAGTCCACCTTGGATCTGGGACTCTGATATGGGTAGTGGGCAACAATCCTGATAGTTTGCCCCTCTCCCCATCACCATGGCTCATATGGGTCTGGGAACTCCTCACTCTGGAGCATAGCTTCCTCCACGTACTAGAGTGCTCCATAAACTGCATTCTTCTGAGTAGACCCCATCCCCAGTGTACCCAGACTACCCTGTCTGTCTCCTTTCACCAAGTTATGCTAGACAAATGACTCACTGTGATTTTTAAAATTGATTTTCTTATCAGAATTAAGTCTGGTGATTTTTTTAGATCTTTTTCAAAGTGTTTATGGCAGGAAAGTCATGGCACTGCTTCTTAACACTCTTCTATTTTGACTTCCAACACTGGTAGCTGGGTTTATGTCTCACTTCTCATTTGTTCCTTTTTCAGAGGTGAAATATTTTAGGCTCTAGGAAGTGTTATTCTGTCCAGCACTGCTAAGCCATTCATACTTCTATCACTTTATTCTCCCTAAATTATCAAGAAAAGGTAATTCTGACTGGATCACTGCTATGGAGACACTTTGAAATTCTGAAAAATTGTAACAAATAGATAGACAGAGATAAAGACTTACAGAAAGGCACCTTGTAGTTTCTTGGAGTTCTGGACAGACAATGAGTGAGTAATACTTATACATTTTTTTCTATAGAACTTTTTTTGTTCAGAGTTGTATCTGTTCTCATTGCTTAATTGTTATTTGGCATATCTCTTTTTGTTTTTAGGTGGTTTCAGGATGATTGCAGGGATTCAATTTCTCCTTCAGTTAGTTTGTCAGAGGAGATCCATCTCAATTATTTTTCTATAAGACAATAAGTATTTCTATCACTGACAAACAGAAATGACAAAAACATAAGATTATTTTTAGTCCCCAAAGAGATTTAAAATTTTTTTTGTTATACAGATGGTTAGGCCATGAGAAATAGGTACAGAGAAAGCATTAAAAATACCCTGGCTTTATAAAATCTAATTTCTAGGTAAAGGAATATTGCTTTGTAAGGGTTTTATCAAATCATTTAAACCAGAAATGTGGTAAAGGTTCATTGATTGCATAAGCTTCTGAATTCTCTTCTAATTAAAAAAGCAAACAAATACTAGGTTTTGTCCAATGCTAAAACCATAAAGTAACAATGTAAAATTTTCAGTACATAGAGGTGGCAAGGGAAGAGAGTAAATACTAAGAATGCCTCTTATATAACATATAAATAGATCAGTAAAGAGGGAGACATGGGATAATCTTCCCTCTATGACAAATACTGGTATATCCCATAATCAGTTAATTATATTGAATCTAGAGAAATGGGAACAATATCACATGGATTAAGAAAAACATTCCATCATTGTTTTGAAGAGCGTACTGTCTAGGGAAAGGGTTTAGGAAGATTTCTTTTTCCAGTTGTATGTTAACCCTCTTAAAATCATAGCAGATACAGTCATTTTTTTTTTTTGAAATGCCCTTTATATCTGTCAAACCAAATAAGATTATAGATTTGTCAGCTATCCAAAGTGTGATGTCATATAGTCATTATCTGTCTTTTCTGACAGGACATGGTGCACAATAAGCAAGAGATATGCAGGGCTTGTTAAAGGAGAGGTTCAGAAAAAAATACTTCTATATTCTATGAGAAATAACTGGGAGTACAAGTATCAATTTAAGAAAAAGATGTGAGATTAATATAGCATATAAATAATTCATTATGTGTTCAATTTTAATCAAAGAATAAACTAAAATATATTTTCTACCTGAAAATACATATGATATAAAGTGGAGAAGCAGCATGATATCAGGGATAGAAAATAAGAGAGAATCAGGAAGACCTGCATTTGTGATCTACTCTGTAATTACTAGCTGTGTGATCATGGGCAAAATAATTTAATCTTTTTTAACCTTAGGCAATTCTCTAAGACTCTAAGTTATATACCAGTAAGTTATGAAGCATTACGGACCTACTATGTGTTAGATCCAAAAGAGTCCTTATTCTTAAGGAGCTCACAGTCTAGGGATTGTTGTTTGTAATGATGGAGGAAGTATCTGTACTGATGAAATTGAAATTATAGTCCCTTGATGTATTCTAGTCTTCATCATATGTATGAGTTGTCTGCTCATTTCATCTTGGGTAAAAAATCACCAGTTTTTGATCTGAAATTTTATTTTTTATTTATTAATTTCATTTTATTCTATTTAGTATCACATCACCCTGAAATAACAATTGCCATGATTGTCATTACATTCATATAATCTCATTTATATAATCATTACCATCCAAAAAAAAAATTCAAAAGTCTAATCACTGAAATGGTAAGATTTTACCACTATAGAATTTCATGTGAAAGACTAGCTACTTATCTGTTTCAATCATTATGAAATTAATGTTGGTTGATGCTTCCCAGATATCAAATTGCAAAGCTAAGTAATTTTTTTCAATAATTAAAGATTATCATCCTGTGTTAAGCATATATTTTAGTGCTATTATAAGCACTAAAGTCTATTTTAAACATGTATACAATGCAGAAATATTATAAAAAAATCACCAAAAAACACTGAAAAAAGAATAGCTAAGTGTATAGGCCATGAACAAAAGAATAAAAATTCAGAATAGATACAAAAGAAAATTAAGGGAAAAAGGTGAAGAAGTCCTTAGAAAAATACTCAGAAAAAAAAGAGAAGATGGCAGAGTAGAAAGATACACAGATGCTTAGCTCTTACCCCACAGCTCATAAAATACCTGTAAAGTAGAACTCTCAACAGATTCTAGAGCAGCAGAAGCCACAGAACAACAGAGTGGTAGAGATTTCTATTCCAGAGAGACCTGAAAAACTGATGGGAAAGGTCTGGTGTGCACCTTATGTGGAGCAGAGCCCAGCCCTACCTTGGCCATGCAGCACCAAGAGGAGCAGATCTAAGCAGGCTTCAGGGATGGAATCTCCAGCTGCAGCACAGGTCCTTCAACCCACAGGCACCAAAGGTCAGTGAGAGGGTCTTTTTGGCTGGCTGAGAGGGGAGAGGGCTGTCCCCATAACTCAGGCCCCCTCAGGAGACAGCAGTAGAGGCAGCAGTGGACAGAGGCTTCCAAAGCAGTCAGGAGCCCCCATCCATTCTTGAAAGTCTCCTCATAAACCCCCTGAGGGAACTGAGCCCCATGTGGCAGCCCTGCCCTCTCCTGAGCAGCTGAACTTAATCTCACACTGAATAGCAGCCCTGCCCCCACTGAAAACCCCTAAGGCTTGGGAGTAGCGCATTTGAATCTCAGCCCCCAAGTGCTGTCTGGGGGGAACTGGAGGTAAGGTGGTTGTGGAGAGGAAACTCAAAAGTCAAGTAACTGGCTGAGAAAATGCCTCCAAAAGGAAGAAAAAATAAGACTATAGAAGATTACTTTCTTGGGGAACAGGTGTCTCCCCCCATCCTTTCAGATGAGGAAGAACAAGGCACACTGTCAGAGGAAGTCAAGGCCTCTGCCTCCAGAGGAAACTTAAAATGGGCTCAGGCAATAGAAGAACTTAAAAAACAAGTTAGTAACGTACTACAGGAGAACCAAAAAAAAAATGCTGAGGAAAATAACAGCTTTAAAAAGAAGCTAACTTAATTGGAAAAGAGATCCAAAAAGCCAACGAGGAGAAGGAGGTTTTAAAAAGCAGAATTAGCCAAATGGAGGAGTAGGTTCAAAAGTTCACTGAATGAAATAATTCATTGAAAGAGAGAATTGAGTTCAGGGAAACGAATGACTATGAGTTAAACCAAGAAATTAGTAAACAAAACCAAAAATTTGAAAAAACAGAAGATAATGTGAAACAACTCATTGGAGAAACAACTGATCTGGAAAATAGATCCAGGAGAAATAATTTAAAAATTACTGGACTACCTGAAAGCCATGATCAAAAAAAAGAGCCTAGACATTATCTTCCATGAAATTATCAAGGAAAACTGCCCTGATGTTATAGAATCAGAGGGCAAAATGGATATTGAAAGAATTCATCAATCACCTCCTGAAAGAAACCCAAACAGAGAAACTCCTAGGAATGTTGTGGCCAAATTTCAGAGTTCCCAGACCAAGGAGAAAATACTGCAAGCAGCTAGAAAGGAACAATCTGAGTACTGTGGAAATACAATCAAGATAACACAGGATCTGGTAGCTTCAACATTAAGGGATAGAAGGGCTTGGAGCGGGATATTTCAGAAGTCAAAGGAACTGGTATTGAAGCCAAGAATCACCTACCCAGCAAATCTGAATATAATACTTTAAGGGAAATAGTGGTCATTCAGTGATATAGTCGAATTTCAAGATTTCATGTTGAGGAAAAGACCAGATCTTTATTTAAAAATTTGTCTTCCCAAGACAAGAATCAAGA
Source organism: Bettongia penicillata ogilbyi (assembly GCA_023548195.1). Lineage (NCBI taxonomy): Eukaryota > Metazoa > Chordata > Mammalia > Diprotodontia > Potoroidae > Bettongia > Bettongia penicillata. The sequence continues at coordinate 390,999 of JAJHZJ010000551.1, read as the reverse complement.
GAAGCAGGAAAAAGTAAACAGAAAAGAAAAATCCTAAAAGACTCTCTAAAGCTGAACTGTTTACATTACTATATGGAAAGAAAATATTTTTAACTCTTGAATCTTTTCTCAGGATTTGGGTAATTGGAGAGATTGTACACACACACACACATACACATACACATAGATAGGTAGAGAGTATAGGGTGTGTTATATCAGAAGAGATGATATCCAGACACACACACACACACACACACACACACAATAAAATGAAAATTAAGGGGTGAAGGAGGAAAATTCCAGGAAGAGAAAGGGAGTAATGAAATGGGACAGGCTATAACTCATAAAAGAGATAAGAAAAATCTTATTCAATGGAGGAGATAAGGGAGAAGAGGAGAGGGGGAAAAATAAAGCTACTTTCCCCATGTGTGGCTGAGGGAGGGAATAACATACTAAATTTGATATGAAAATTTATATACACCACAGGAAAGTAGGAGAGAAGGCAAAAAATGGAGCAAGGGGAATGTTAGAAGGGAGGGCAAATGGGAGAAGGGAGTCACTACAAATAAACATTTTCGAGAAAGGATAAGTTAATTGTAGGAGGGAAGAATAAGGAGGGATAAGGTAGGTCAGAGGGCAATATAATTAGTATTACACAACATGATTACTATGGAAGTCTTTTGGAAAACAACGCATATTTAGTCTGTATTGAATTGTTTGCCTTCTCAGTAGGACCGGGGAGGGAGGGGGAAGGGAGAGAAGTTGGAATTCAAAGTATTAGAAACAAACGTTGAGAATTTTTATTGCATATAATTGGGAAATAAGAACTACAGGGATAGGGGTATGGAAATTTATCTTGCCTTGCAAGAAAAGAGAGAAGATGGGGATAGGAGTGGGGTAGGGTGGAATGGAGGGGAAGGTACATTAAGGGAAGGAGTAATCAGAATGCAAGGTATTAGGAAGTGGGGGGAGAGGAGTGATGGGGAGAAAAATTGGACATGTTACAAAGTGAGGTAAAAGCAATTAGTATTAAAACAATTGGATGAATTAATTACTGAGAATAAATCAATGACATCTTTAGTTTGGAGAAACAAATTTCACTCTAAATTTCTTAGAGGAAGGTAACCTTCGGTAAAATTTGGCATTGATAGAAAAGTCAAGGTTTTGTTGGTAAATTTGCTTTTATGATTGCCATTTAATCAGGAATTAGATCATGTATAGAAAGACATATAAGCCACTTAAGACTGGCCTCAAAAGATGTTCCTTAGCCAAAGTGAAACTATAATCATATTTGAAACCTGGTTATTGGGAGTTGCCATTTTTAGATGCTATGGGACTATTAAATGACTGTTCTTCTGAGTCTCCAGGTATGGGTAGCAAGAAAGGAGATCTGAGCCTCCAATCCATGATGCCAGTAAGCTGATGAGATGCTGGTATGAACTGTATAGGTGATCTCAAGGCAAGGGTGGGAGAGCAGCTGTTCAGCATGGGCTGAGGTAGGATTCTCTTGACTCAATTTCCCCACTGACACTTGGCAGACTTTAAGCTTTTTCCACTGTACTGGCAGACTTTAAGCCTGACTGAATGTAAGTGGATAATCTAATCTTGCCTGGAACTGACATGAAGTTGGGGAGATATTGTATCGCTGCAATGTCCTTACTATTGGTGGCAATTTCCTATAGTCACAAGGTTTGTAAACTTAATACCAGATCTATTCAATTGTACACGATGCGTAGCGGAACATCCGAGGTTAATTCTAAAATTAAACTATTAGGCATAGGACTTTAGACCAACAACAATAAGTTAGGGTCTTTAATTCTTAGTAATACTATGGAGACAATTAGGTCAAGAGCTTGTGAAGTTAGCAACATAAATGTTATTTGGCTAATGTTTAGAAAAAAATTTCTTTTGTGGTCCATATTGTAAATGCTTTAAAAAGAAGTATCACCTGACCAAAAGTTGGAATTGCTTTATCTGTTATAAACTGTGTTAAAAATAAATAATAATAAAAAAAGTAAATTAAGAAAGGTAAAAAAATGAATTACATAAGATGCATAAGGAATATTAAAAAAAAGAAAAAAAACACCTTCCCTTCCAAATTCTTAGCAAACAACATCATCAGAAGCACTGTTAAATCCCAAGAAAAAAAGAAGGATTTAAAGTAATCCTTTAAAAATTGTACATAAATTGAGGAACAATAAAGAGTACGCCTAGATGGGGATAGTGGCAAAAATTTCAAATTATTTGTGATTTCATTCATAAAGATGACAAATCCTACATGCTGCTTTTCCATGCCTAACCCTCAGTTTCATGATTTTGGGAGGTCAAATGAAGAAAATATTATCTAGTGGCTAATTTTCTTGTGAAATGAGTATTGGGATTGAGATGGGTAATGGGATACATCTGTATCTGATCCTATAACTGAAACCCTTTAACCGAATAAGATCTTCTGGAGCTTGTGCTTCACCAACATAGGTTTTAAGAATTCAAGGTCACCTCTGTAACTGTAGTGGGACTTTCAGGGAGGAAGAAAAAAAAAACTATTATAATCATTTAAGAAGAATACCATGAATATCTTCTTATTTTCTACTGAAAAGAGTATTTAAGAAATGAAAATGTTTTGCATTTTTTTCTTCCAAGGCAGAACGAGTGAGGGAGAAAAAAATGTTGGAGAACTGAAAAAATTAAAAAAATATAACTCTATAAGTTAAAATGTATTTTTTTGGTTTGTGTGTCTGAGACTGCATTTTTCTTTACCTTATCAAATAGTTTTTGTATAGATAACAAATAATAAACATAAGAAAATCTGTTCTCTGTCCCTTTTAGTCAGTTGCAGAATTATGAAGATGGGGTCTATGATGAAAGTTTCTTCCCTTCATATTTTCATCAAAAATGACTTCGATAAATACTTAGTTGTTTCCCATGAAGGTTTTGTAGAGATTAGAATGTAGGCACGAGGATTGGGAGTTATTGATATCCTCTTAATTGTCTTCAATTGTAATAATTTCTTCAGCTCCCCAAATATTCTATTTCCCCCCTCTTTCAGACATCTGGAAAAACAGTCTTTCAATGCTCCCAAAAATGTTTCTCTGCTAGTATGTATTTCTTCTAAGCTTACTTGGCCTGGTTTAATGGTTTATCTTGTCTTTTTCTTACTCTCAGTTGCACTATTTTATATCTTTCTTTGGGTTTTGAAGTGCCACATACCAAAGGTGACTCTACTTCCAGTTTTGTAGGAAATATGTTCTTATAGACATTTTACTGTTTGTTGCCCTACTGTGCTCTAAATATTTTTGAAATGATGGAATTTGAATATTTCTCATGCCACCATTTCTTCCTTTCATAGTTCCTTGCTGTTTTATGTGACTATATTGTTTATAATTTCCAACCATTCTTTTCAATAAAATTTTGCAAATGACTTTATAAGTCCATATAACTTTTGATTTCTGTTTTTCTCCTCATATCAAAGTGATCAAGGTCATACAGCTAAGTAATGAGAGAGTCAACATTTGAATTCAGATCTCCCAATTCCTAGTCTTATGCTTTTTTCCACTATACTTCATCTCTCTCTCTAGCCTTATTTGTTATAAATTCCCTTACTTTTTAATTTACATTTTAATTAAATTAAAATTGTTTATCAAGTTCCTAGATTGTAAGAGGGACTGATTACAGATACAAAATGAAACCAAACAAAAACAGTTCCTGCTATTAAGGAATGCATATTCGAGGAATTTATATCAAAGCATTTACTTAATTATATTTAGCGTTTAATTATAATTATATATGTATATACATATAATTTAATTAATTATAACAACTTATTCAATAGTCCAGTCAAATTACAGGCAAACTGGAATCTTTAGTGTTCTCCCTTCCTCCTGGGCTCTTTTGTCCATGCCTGGAATCCATTTCTCTTTCACTTTTGCCTATTGGAATCCTTCCCAATTTTTAATGTTTATTCAGCTACTACTTCCCTGTGAAATATCTTAAACTGAAGCTATCCAAAACAATACCCATTATCTTTTCCTTTAAACCCTGCTCCTTCTTAGCTTTCCTATTACTACAGATGGCATCAAATGCCATCCTCCCAGTCCCTCAGACTCAAACCTTGGCGTTAGCCTCAACTCCTCAACTCTCCTCCCCAAAAACTTTCCCAGGTCCAATCTGTTGGTAAGGCCTGTTCATTTCATGTCTGTAATATCTGTTGATATACTCTCATTTATTAACTCTGATGCTGCCAGCACTCTAGCGTAGGCTCTCATTACGTCATGCCTAGACTTTTGCAATAACCTGTTGTATCTGCTTGCTCAAGCTTCTCCCTACTCCAATCCATCTTTCCATTCAGCCACTGAATACTGTTTGACATTCAAAGCCATTTATAATCTAGTCCCCTCCTATCTTTCCAGTCTTCTTACATTTTACTCTCTGATGTGACACTGACCTCCTGGTTATTCCAGGAACAAGAAATTCCATCTTTTAGCTTGAGGAATTTTGTCTGGCTGTCCCTTGTGACTGGAATGCAATACCTCCTCACTTCTACGTACTAGCTTCCCTGGCTTCCTTTCCATCCCAACTAAAATTCCATCTTTTACAGAAAGCCTTTCCCAACCCTTTTTAAATCCAGTGACTTCCTTTGTTAATTATTTCCTATTTATCCTATACATAGCTTGCTTTTTATGTATTTATTTGCATGCTGTCTCCCCCAACGTGCTACAAGTTTCTTGCGGGGAGGGATTGCCTTTTGTCTCTTTTTGTAGCTTCATTGCTTAGCACAGTGCCTATGCTTAATAAATGTTTATTGATTGATTGAAACTTTCTCTAATCTTTGCTGTTTGAAGCAATCTTTTCCTTCTGAATCATGTCAAAGCATTCTACATCTCTTTTAATGAATTCCGATTTGTGTTCCAGTTTTGTGTGTTCCTGTCTTATTCTGATGCGAGTGGTTAAATTCCTTGAAGGAAGAATCTGTGTAATTCATATTTGTATTCCCAGTGAATATAAATCCATCCTTACACTGTCATCTTTAAGTACTCTTGAGATTACATGGTAGAAAGACAACTGCAGTAGATTGATCTATTATGATTTAGTAGATAAAGCTTAGTATATTGTCTAATATATGTAGAGATTTAGTGAGTGTCAGAAGAGGGAACTCAGAACTCAGGTCTTTTTGACTCCAAACTGGGAACTATTCAGTAACCCATATTGATTTTTAAGATATACATGGAAAGTACAGAATCATGTTTGTTTAAATAGAAAAAGACTTCTCAATGTATATAAAATTTCAGTTGTATACACGAGTCAACTACTTTAGTGAATCAGATTAGCCAGTTTACATCTTTTTAAATACCTGAGACATCTGAGGAGGGGAGAAATACCAGTCCCTTTTTCTGCTGCTTTCAAGTCAAAGGGACAACTCAAGGGACTAGAAATAAATGTTAAGGTAAAAAATGAGAGCAAGATGAATGACCGACAAAATTAATAACTTTCAAAAGAATTAAAGCAGGAATTCCCTGAAAGGAACCATGGTAGTAGCATGGAACACCGACAACTAAGTAATCTTCATTTGTTTCTTTATCCAATGTCTCTTGGGTCTTTTTGAGAGTGGCAATGCTCTTGAGGTAGCCTTCTGACAGGGACTGAGCAATTTTCTCCTAATTTTCTCTTTTTCTCTAGGGAAGACCAAAAAAACTATAATCTTATTATATGCATAAAGCAGTAAGGGACCTTTTCCCTCAAGACTGGCTGTACTGAAAGGCAGTTACATATGTAATGTCATTAAAAGGACACCAAAAGGGCATTTTCTTGATGATATATTCCCCAACACCTGGCCTGAAATTCCTACCGTTAGAGTTATTAATGGACAAGGCAACAACTATTAAAAATATTATCACTCTAAAACTATTAAAATGGACATACTACCAAAGAATGAGGACCTAATCTTCTTTCATGGCCATATTTACAACTGGCATATTATATCAGACTAAGTGACAATTTAGACTTCAACAGGAGGATATATTGATTACTAATTTTCAGTATTGGTGGAAAAAGATTGATTGAGGATGCTGGGTCAGAGAGGGAGGTTTAGAATGTTGGGCTACTCTAAGGTGGAATACAGGGTACTTTAAAAAGGAAAGGGGAGCACCAGTAGGAGATGAAATGTTTGAGAAAAAGAAAATATACTTCACTTTTTTTTGCCTAGGTTCAACTCTGTACAGTCCTCATTTGGCTTAATCTAAGTCAAACCAAACAAAACAAAGCCACAAAATCAAACAATCTTGCCACAGGCTGAAAACTTAATGTTTCCTTTCTCCACAGTGTTCTTATGGGTTCCATGAGAGTTTCGGGATACATAGTTGTTGCTTGTCAGTGTAGATAAAGATTTCACTAGTAATACCATTCAAAGAAATTGATCTAATGAAAGACAATTGTCCAATAAAATAGAACCTAGTTGTATTTTTCTGTCGACATTTCATAGAAACACAAAATCATAGAAATCAAGATAAAGGATGGTTTTCTGTGGCCATCTAATCCAACTCGTACATAAATAGAATCTTTAGGAATGAAACAGAGGAATTCATATTTTGCTCTAAAAGCAGTAGTAAACCATAGGAGTTGGTTGAGTAAGGGAGTCACATAGTCAAATCTGTACTTAAGAAAAATTATTTTGGCAACACTGTTTAAAATGAACTAGAATGACAAGAGACTTCAGACAGGGAAAACAATTTGGAGGCTGATGTAGTTCAAAACTGAACTAAGGTGGTAGCTGTATGAGTGGAGAAAATGGGTTATATATGAAAGAAATTGTGAAGGTAGGAATGTCAATTTAGCAACTGATTGGCCATGGAAGGCTGAAGAGTCCAAGACTATGACCCCATGAAGCTCAAAAAATGGTGTTGATTTCTATAGAAAAAAAGAAATTTAGAAGAAGAAAAAGATTGGTCATATAATTTTTTTATGACAAAGAATGAATAAAAAAATGTCTTGCGATAAATGATACCATTTACATCATGTACTATAATAGTATTTCTGAGGTCTATCAATGATGCTACTATAACCAGTCCTAAAGGGAGAACTAAAGTCTCTCTTACTTCCCTCCTGTGTGATTTTTATTCAGTTTCTTATCTTTGTGAACCTCTTTCCTTATATGTAAAAGTGGAAAAATATTTGTCTATTCTACTTCAAAAGAGTTATGAAGATAAAATGAGTTTATATTATATGAAAGAACTCGGAAAATTATAAAATCTTATGCACTTGCAAGACATTCTTACTGTTTTACTGAGAGTGGTAGAAACTGACACTAACAGAACTTTAGTCACAATATTTCAGGAAGATTCATTTATTGATAAGAAACTATCCTTTTTTGCTTGATAGTAATTTTAGGAGACATTGAAAAATAAACATTTTCATGACTCCACATTACAAAAATGAAAATGTAACAAATAAGACTAATACTTCAAAGCTATGTGAAATAATTTTAACTTCAAATCTTTTTTCAATCACTCATCAGTCTCCTGGTTCTTCATTTATCTGTAATTCACTTATGGTTTAAGGGTAAATTTGCCCTCCATTCCTCCAGCTCTTTCTTTTTCCCACCTGTATCTGTTAAACAGTACTGACAACAACAAATGTGGATATTTTTAGATCTGATTTAGTTGACACAATTCCATTTGATATTTGTTTCTAACTCCATCTCCAATAAAATTAAATTGGTATCATTGACATATGGTAGTTTTTGATGAATGTGTTTATTAAGACATTGAGGGATTATTGTGTGTGGCCTAAGGAGGTATAAGTAAGACTTATGAAATTAAATGCAGCCAATGTTTATAGGGTATATAGCTCTGTGTTTTATAGGATAAATATTAGGGGAAATGTTCTCATAATAGTTTAACTTCTTTGGGGAAATTGTGAAAAATTCCTTTTTCGGTATTCTAAACTTGTGAAGCATCTGGCAACTGAACTTAGTGAAATGGAAACAGACCTTTGAATCTTCCATGCAAAACATTTTAATATGCCTAAGCTTTTAGTCATAGTTTGGATATAATTATTACCCTGTTCTTCCTCAGAGGGAATATCTTTATATTGCCTATCTCCAAATAAGTGTACTTTAAATGTTTAATTTAAGCATTTTATTTTTTATATCATAATCACTTCCCAATACACATGCATGTTTTTAATTAAAAAGTTAAGCAAAACTGTTCAATACAGCAACTGTGATAACAGAATATGCAATATTCTGTACATATCTGTGTATATATATATATTTCCCAATTCTAATACAAGGTTTATGGACTCAAATCATATAAACAATAAATCACATGCAAATAACAAATAAAAATAATAACAAATCACACAAAATGGGAGAAAGGGATTTGCTTGTATGTAGTTTTGAGAATCTCTTTATCTCCCTCTATTAATGGCTAGCAAAACAAATCTCCAAGCAAGAGAATTTTATAGATTTGACTTTTCTTTCTCTTTGGATCAGTCAACTTTAACAGAAGGACAAAATATCTCTACTTATGGGCATTTTAAATTTTTTCTTGAGGTGGCAGAAGGGAAGATCATGGACTTTCTCTTGCATTGCTCAGTAGTAACATAAAATGAAAGAAAACAATCCTTAGTCCAATATAAAATTATAGAAAACATAGATTTATGCTCCCAACGTCAGAGGTAGCCTAGTATAGTGTCTAGAAAGCTGACCATGATAGCCTAGAAGGTCACTGGGAAGTGTCTCTTGCACCAGAGTGGGAGCAGAGTGCAGTCCAGTATGGGCCACCTGGCACAGATGAGACCTGAGCAGGCCTTGGGGAGACTGAATCTTTGACACCTCTGGCAGTTTCCAGACTTCAAGACTCCAAAAGACTGAGGAGAAGTTGGAAGGTCAGTGGAAAAACCTGTGGAACCTGTGTAATACAGTAGAGTGATCAGGCCCCAGGACCTGTGAAGGGGGTGGAGGAGTCCACAGCAGCAGCAGCAGGGTCAGGGGCCATGGCAACAACTCCTTCTGGAGCTCTAGACCCACATATTGTAGGGGGATTAAGGGTCTGATAATACATCCCCCCACCCCCACTGGAACCAGAGAACTACCTTGAAAAAGAGCTCAAAAATCAAGTAAATAACTGGGAAAATGAACAAAAACCAGAAAAAGAATCAGAATATAGATTTTTACTTTGGTGACAAGGAAGACCAAAGTACACAAACAAAAGACAACAAAGTCAAAGCTTCTACATCCAAAGTCTCCAAGAAAAATATGTATTAGTCTCAGGCCATGGAAGAGCTCAAAAAGGATTTTGAAAATCAGGTAAGAGATGAAGGGCAAAAATTGAGAAGAGAAATGAGAGTGATACAATAAAATAATGAAAAATGAGTCAATTGTTTGCTAAAGAAGACCCCAAAAATGCTAAAGAAAATAACACTTTAAAAATAGACTAAGCCAATGGCAAAAGATCCAAAAAGTCAATGAAGATAAGAATGCCCTAAAAAGCAGAACTGGCCAGAGGGAAAAGGAGGTCTGAAATCTCACTGAAGAAAAAACAGTTTCTTAAATATTAGAATAGAGCAGATGGAAGCTAATGACTTTATGAAAAATGAAGAAATTATAAAACAAAGTCAAAGAAATACCAAAGTTAAATAATTCATTGGAAAAAATAACTGACCTGGAAAGTTGATGCAGAAGAGATAATTTAAAAGTTATTTGGCTTCTTGAAAGCCATGATAAAAGAGAGATCCTAGATATAATCTTTCAAGAAATTATCAAGGAAAATTGCCCTGATATTGTAGAACCAGAGGGCAAAAGAAATATTGAAAAAATCTACCAATTGCCTCCTGAAAGAGTTCCCAAAAGGAAAACTCCTAGGACTATTGTAGTCAAATTCCAGAGCTCCCAGGTCAAGAAGAAAATATTGCAAACAGCCAGAAAGAAACAGTTCGAGTACTGTGGAAACACAGTCAGGATAACACAAGATCCAACAGCTTCTACATTAAGGGACCAAAGGACTTGAAATATGTTATTCCAGAGGTTAAGGGAGCTAGGATTAAAACCAAGAATCACCTATCTAACAAAAGTAGTACAATACTTCAGGGGAAAAAATGGAATTTCAATGAAATAGAGGACTTCCCAGCATTCTTGTTGAAAAGACCAGAGCTAAATAGAAAATTTGACTTTCAAACACCAGAATCAAGAGAAACATGAAAAGGTAAACAGGAAAGAGAAATCATAAGGAACTTACTGAAATTGAACTGTTTACATTCCTACATGGAAATATCATATTTGTAACTCGAGACTTGTTTCAGTATTTGGATAGTTGGAGAGATTATATACATATAGACAGGGCACCGTGAGTTGAATAGATAAGGAAGGTATCTAAAAAAATAAAATTTAGTAATGAGAGATGAATATATTCACAGGAGACAGGGAGAAATATAATGGGAAAATTATCTCACTTAAAAGAGGCAAGACAAAGCTTTTTTAAAGGAGGGGAAGAAGGGGAAATGAGAGGGAAAGAGTGAACCTTACTCTCATTGCATTTGGCTTAAGAAGGGAGTAACATGCACATTCAATTTAGTATGAAAATCTATCTTACATTACAGAAAAATAGGGAAGAAAGGGATAACCAGAAGTGGGAGGATGATAGAAGACAGGGTAAATGGGTGGAGGGAGTAATTAGGAGTAAACAATTTTGCGGAGGGATAAGGTCAAAAGAGAGAATAGAATAAATGGGGGGGAAGGATAGGATGGAGGGAAATACAGTTAGTCTTTCACAATATGACTGCTATGGAAGTGTTTTGTATAACCACACATGTATAACCTATATTGAATTGTTTGCCTTCTGAGTGAGAATGGGTGAGGAGGGAGTAAGGGAAAGCAATTGGAACTCAAAGTTTCAAAAACGAATGTTAAAAAGTGTTTTTACATGAAACTGGGAAATAAGATATATGAACAATGGAGCATAGAAATCTATCTTGCCCTACAAAAAAATACAGGGGATGGGGATAAGAGAGGAGGAGTGTGATAGAAGGTAGGGAAGATTGAGGGAAGTGATAATCAGAATGCATGCTGTTGTGGGGTGGGTGAAGGGGAGAGATGGGTAAAAATTTGGAACTCAAAATCTTGTGAAAGTGTACATTGAAAACTAAGAATGAATAAATACATAAATTTTTAAAAAAGAAAAAAGAAAGTGAAGAGATAGAGTATTCCAAATATTCCTTTACAGTTAGTGTAAAAGAATAGAAATGTAATGAAATGTGTGAGGAATAACTAGCAAATCGATATTTTTAGACCAAAGGGTATGAAACGAGGGTACTAGGTTGTGTGTGAATTAGCCTGAAATGTCAAACAGAGGACTTTGCATTTCCTTCTAGAAGGAACAAGAAGTCCCTGGAATTTATTGAATAGGAGGGGGAAGGGAGTAACACACATAGACATGTGCTGGGTAAAGGATATAATGCAGTGGTAAGGAACTTAAATTTAGGCAAGAGGTAAGGAGTTTGAACTAAGGAGGTGTCTGTGAATGGAGAGGAGAGTATGTAGGTGAGAGAAGTTGTGAAGGTAGATACACCAAGATTTGGCAACAAACTGAGTGTGTTGGGATGAATGAGAGAGAGGAGTTGAGAAGAAATCTGAGAACATAAATCTGGGGTCTGGATGAATGGTCATGTCCTCAAGAGCAATTGGGATTTTCGGAACAGTGGGCATTTTGAAGGAAAAGATTAGTTCTGTTTGATTTTGAGATGGCTATGAGATATTTAGTTGGTAATGTGCTCTAGGCAGTTAGAATTGTGAGATGGGAACTCAGATGAGAGATAGGGTTTTGATATATTGGTCTTAGTAGATTAGACATGACAGCTGAATCCATTGAAGAGGATGAAACCACCAACAGAGAGAGCAAAGAAAGAAAAGAGAAGGCCCATGACAAAGCAATAGAGGAAAGGGCTTGAAGATCCAAAAGGATGAAGGATGAGAATCTAGCAAAGGAGACAGAAAGACGTGTCAGAAAAGTATGAGGAGAATGAAGAGAGAGAGAGAGAGAGAGAGAGAGAGAGAGAGAGAGAGAGAGAGAGAGAGAGAGAGAGAAAGAGAGAAAAGAGAGAGAGAGAGGAAAGAGAGAGAGAGAGAGAGAGAGAGAGAGAGAGAGAGAGAGAGAGAGAGAGAGAGAGAGTTGTGTTACAAAAACCAAATGGGTAGAGAAAATCCCATAGAACATGGTTATTTGTGTCAAACGCTGCAGAGAAATCAAGAAGGATGAAAATAGAAAAAGTCATTAAATTTGGAAATTAAGAGATCATTAATAATTTTGGTATGGGTGGGTTCAGTCAAGTTGATGTGACTGAATGATAGATTTTATAAGTTTTAGAAAAGAGTGAGCCTGAAAGGAAATAATTTCCCAAGTTAAGTCCAAGTGGATCTAAAATTCAAGGAGAGGGAGTTATTTTTAAAATAAATCTAATACCTTGCAGATGGAATAAATCAAATTAACAGAGGGATTTTTTTTACTCGTCACCTGACTTTGTAACTTTGAATTTGAGCCTCATCTGCAATGCAGGTTTTGAGAATCTAAAACCATATAAGAAAAAAAAAGGGCAAAGGAATTATTAGTGCTTCATATATTGAGTTTTCTTGCATCTATGAGATGGATCAGGAGACACACATGTCAGGTTAAATAAAGTTCACCAGCACAGTTTTTTTTTTTCTCCCATATGAAAAGTCTATATTACCACATAACTATATAACCACATAATCATATAACTATTTACATAGGTACATACATAGATATATTACATACATAAATATACATACATATATACATATATACAATTACACATGCATATGCATACACACATGTATACATATAAACCTATATGATTTTAACTGGGAATTTTGCTTATTATTCACAAAATATTCCCAGGTCAAGCCGTTCTAAACATTACTTCAAGCCACTTTTTTTTGACTACATATTTAGTTGAGGTTGGGAGACAGACAAGATACAGGAGTCCTTGAATGGAAAGAGACATTGGAATATATTGAAGCTGAATCTTGGGGATTGGTGAAGTGATGCAGTTGAGTCAGAAAGAAATTTCCTTGGATATGGCTCCAGGAAGAAAGACTGAACACTGTTACATTTCTGTTTTAAGAAATTATTATTTCTACCTAAAGGTTAAGACTCAGTCTACCTATACTCCTGATACCGCATCCTCTAAATGTTAAGTTGCTGAAACAAAGTTGTAACTACTTACCTTGTGTTAGTTATAACTTATGCTTTAAAGTTCCTTCTGTGACTAAATCCTATGATTCTATTAACTGTGATACACGATCAGCCCAAACAATAAGTGGTCTTTTGCTATTTAGACATGGAAAATAAGCCAGGTAAAAGCTGCCCAGATGAAATGAATTTAGAGGGTCCTGGAGGTTAAGGCCAGTTTTACATGTCTGGGTGGAAGAGCACACATGACTTTGGGGAGAAAAAAGGGAGGGCACAAAATCAAAGGTATTAGTTGTGGAACCCAGATACTCACTGTTATTACCATGCAGAAAACTACAAACTTATCCCAGACAATGTTCCTTAGGTTGGTCCCTTTCCAGGATTCCTTTCCTTTGGTACTGACCCTACTTCTGAGATGGACACTGTTTTCTCCCTTTGTTGTCAGTTATCTCTCTAGTATCATCAGGTAAAGTTTATAGCCCTGCTGCACTACTTCTGCAGCATCCTTAACCTTTCCTAGAGCACAAATCAGGTCAAAACTTTTCCTTCTTACCAGAGGAAGCATCAGCTTATACTATGGAAGACTTGGTCAAAGTCTTGACCTTGGCCTTACCTTGGAGCAGGGCCAGAATGAAGAATACAGCCTAAATATACACAGATTTTTAACAGAAAGCCTCATCTGTAGAATGAGGATAATAACACAAGTGCTACCTATCTCACAAGGTTGTGAAGAACATGCTTTCTAAACCTGAAGGTAGAGATAGGGATGGGGATTGGATCTGTGATTTTATTGGTATGGAGATCTCACTCATATGGAAATTCTCTGCCAGTGCAGTTCATCAAATTATCCACAATTTATACTCTTACACACTTATAGGTAAAATTATTTGACCAGTGTCATGTAGCCAATATGTGTCAGAGGTAGAACTTGAACAAAGTCTTTTTAGTTACAAGGCTACTACCTATATTTCCCTCCAGGCTGCTCTGAAACCTTATTCTGCTCTGGAATGAGAGAGAGACTGACAGAGAGAGAGAGAGAGAGAGAGAGAGAGAGAGAGAGAGAGAGAGAGAGAGAGAGAGAGAGAGAGAGAGACAGAGACAGAGAGAGACAGAGAGAGACAGAGAGAGACAGAGAGAGAGAGACAGAGAGAGAGAGAGAGACAGAGACAGAGAAAGAGACAGAGAAAGAGAGACAGAGAAAGAGACAGAGACAGAGAGAGAGACAGAGAAAAAGAGAGAGAGAGAAGCAGAGAGACAGAGAGAGAGAGAGAGACAGAGAGGGAGAGAGAGAATATGCAAAGTATTTCTGTTTCATGACATTTATTTAGCCTCTGTTCTGTTTACCGTCATTCCCTGAGACTACACTGCTCTACATTAACCATATTTTTGGTACCTCAAAACATAGACAGCAAAAAGGATTAATAATGATTACTCTTGGCTTATGTGGGTGTGAGTAACAGGTACTGCAGATGTATGTATGGAAGCCTCCTTTAGGTTATGTGAATTTCTCTATATGTCCGTGTAGTATCTTCAGTGGGTAGGGGCAAAAACATATTTGTGATATATGTGGGTCCATATTTCATGTGTAGGTGAATGCATCCTACTCTACTAGGACTTACTTCTCATAAAAACACAAACTAATTCTGATTTTTAAAGAGCAAAATCATTTACTATATTGAAATGGCCCATTCATCATATAAAGAGTTTGATTCTGTCACTTCAAGTACTTGTTAAATCACTTCCAGCTGCTACAATCAAGGGCCAGGTACTTCCAAGGTCTGGCACTCTCTGAGCTCTAGTATACCTTTAAGTATGATTCTTTAATCCAATTCTAGCCTTCGTAATAATCAAGTGCCCTCTCCATTTAACTTCAAAGCAACTGGGAACTTATAATTCTTCATTCTGTATCTGATTTTCAATCAGACCTTTTTAACCAAAGACTCAAAGTTCCTGAATACCCATGAAGGAATGTTACTTTTATCTATGGCAGGATCAAGAATAATGTATATATTGTAAACCCCTAATAAAGAACCCAATTTATAGATGTGTTACTTCCTTAATCCATAATGAGTTTAGTAATATAACCAAGATATAGAAAGAAAATTTTATACTATGTAGATATTTTCAAAAATTATTGATTCAATGAGCTTTCATTTAGAATCTATCTTTCACTACAGAAAAGGGGTAAAAACAATATTTAAAAATACTTATACACTTAACAAATCTGGAATATTACTTATCCAGGGTGGAGTCATTCCCAGTTTGAAAATAGTGCTATTTGAATGTTCCTGTACCTCAGCTCAAAAGCATTTTGAAATTTTATTTAAAAACATAGAACGTTTACTATTTTATAAATTGACCAAAATGTTCAATTTGAGTCTTTCTTGAATCTAAAGGATTCCATTTTTCTTTCACATTAAAGCAGCAAAATTAGCTTAATAATTTTTACTCCTCTTCTGGCTAGAATTCTGAAATTGCTGCCTAATTAACCAGTGGCAGGTGTGGCAATGCAAATATGACATTGGTAGTTTGGAAATAAACATTTATGAGCCATATAATTATACTTGCATGCTGGCAGGTTGCAAAACCTATTTGGAACTCAAAATAACAGGACTATTGACCAAGTCCCCATTCATTGTAGTAACTTATCTTTTTTCTTTGTAAAGTCTTTACTTGGAATTTTTGGCAGAAAATCAAGCCAATTAGTCACAACAAAGGAATTAATGCCTTTTATTATGGGGAATTTGACCTCACCCAAAGGAAGATGATTAACTTGGGGATGGGGAAAAGGAAAAGAGGGCAAGGATTCAGTTAGTTTGTGTAGAACATCTAGACTCATCAACACAGAGTGTCCTTCGATATACAGGGACAGATCAAATGTTTTATGAGAAAGGGAAAGGAGGGTTATCAATTAGAGCAATAGGGTTGGTTCCCTCTGCCTCCATCATTTTATAGGGAGGGAGTTATCAGTCTTTGAGTTTGCATTGAAGATGGAATTTTTCAGCAAGAGAGTCTAGATACGGATAGCGGTGAGGATGGGTGGGTATATAGAGAAGGGGGCAGGGATTGAGCACCAGACATATGTGGGAATGTTTCCAAAGTAGAGACAAACTACAAATTCTAGTTCTAGAAAACATACATGTTTTTCTGTGTTACTACAGTAGATAATTTTTTTCAAGTTTTACCACCAAACTAAAATTGTATCCTTAGAAATATTTTGTAGCTACTGTTTAAGATATTTAAAATATCATCGACTAAACTTTTGATTAGTTCATGAAAATTAGAATAACTAAAGGCCCAGAGTATGCTGGAAAAAATTTATAGATGGAGACTGAGGTATCACTTATATTCAGCTGCTTAAATGCATCCATGATCTCATAGATACAGGCAATTCATCTGATAATGTAGATTATAACCGCTTCACAACCACCACAACTATCCACAACCATGTAACTCTTGGTCGCATCTTTCAATTTAAAAAGTAAATTGTTATTGACATTCTTAGTTTGTACCTCATCTAAATTTCTCTATATATGTCATCTTCCCCCTCCTAGAGAGTCATACCATATGACAACATCCCCCTCCAAAAAAAAAAAAAAAGATAAAAAAAAGGAAGAGGGTGAAATTAGCAAAATTGGTCAATATAGGATAGGAAGAAGCATTTGTCAAACATCTTCTGTGTGCCAGTCACTGTACTAAGCACTTCATAAATATTATCTTGTTTGATACAACACATCAGTTGAAGAAAATGAGGTAGGTAGAAGTTAAATGACTTGCCCAGGGCCATACAATTAAAAAGTATCTGAGGTTGGATAGCGTCCTGACTCCAGATTCAGTGCTCTATCCACTGTGCCTTCCAGCTCTATAATATATATTGAAGATATGTGTAATGGAATAATATTCTCTGATGAGTCTGTATAAATGAAAGAGGACTAAATTCTAAAGTCATAGAATATTAGAGTTGGAAGTGACCACAGAAATCATCTAAGACAATTCCCTATTGAAATAATGAATCTTTAACACTTTTATTATTTATTTAATTTCAACATTATTTTCCTTTTATTTGAATTCCAAATTCTACCCCCACCTTGCCACACTCACTGAGAAGCCACCTAATATGATATAAATTATACATGTGAAATCATGCCAAGCATATTTCCATATTAACCCACTTTGCTTTTCTAAGCAAAAAAAAAAAGTTAGAAAAGTATACTTCAATGAGTGTAACTCATTATACTACATTATACTACAATGAGTGTAACTCAAGAGTTCATCAGTTTTCTCTCCAGAGGTGAAAAGCATTTTTTTTCACCATGAGTTCATTGGAATTGTCTTGGATCATTGTATTGGTCAGAGTAGCCAAGTCGTTCATAATTGATCATGATTACATCACTGCTATTACTCTGTGCAATGACCTCCCTCTTCTTATTTCAGTTTACATCAGTTCATATATGTCCTATTATGGTTTCTGAAACCAACCCTCCATCTGTTTTTATAATGCAGTAGTACTCCACTGCAATCATGTTCAGTTATTCCCCAACTGATGAACATCCCCTCAGTTTCCAGTTCTTTGCCATCATAGAAAGAGCTGCTGTAAATAAGACATACATGTGTATACATACATATACGTGTGTGTATGTATGTATGTTCTTTTCCATATATTTCTTTAGGATAAAGACCTACTAGAGATATGGCTGGGTCAGAGGGTATGCACAGTTTTATAACCCTTTGGGACTAGTTCCAAATTGTTCTCTAGAATGATTGGACCAGTTCACCACTGTACCAATATTTTTTTTAACGTACCTCTTTTTCCTTATCCCATCCAGAATTCATCCTTCTGATAGGTAATAGGTGTACCTAATAGCTGTTTTAATTTGCCTTTTTCTTATCAATGGTAATTTACAGCTTTTTGAAAAATATGACTATAAATAGTCATAATTATATGGCATAATAAATAAATTTCTTCTTCTGAAAACTGTGTGTTTATGTACTTGGAACATTTATCATTTGGGAAATGGCTCTTCTTCTTATAAATCTCACACAGTTCTATTTTTTGATATTATTTCACTGACATGGTACCTTATAGCAAAATATGGTTTCCCTGATTATCTACTTTTGCACTGCTTTGAGAGCATGATTGCTACTCCTGACTTTCCTTTTCAAGTTTAGCTTAAGTATAGTAGATTCTGCTACAATTCTTTATTTTAACTTCATGTGTCTTTCAGTTTCAAGAGTAATTCATTTAAACAATGTATTGTTGGGTTCTGGTTTTTAATCCATTCTGCTATCTGCTCCCATTTTTAAGGGTGACCAGGTGGTGATCAATTGATTCTTTTAAATTCTGTTTTGCCTTCTGGATCTAAGGTCATTTTCCTTGATAATTTTTTAAAATATGCTGTCTAGGTTTTCTTTGATGATGGCTTTTAGGTAGTCCAATAATTCTTAAATTAACTTTCCTTGATCAGCTGTTTCTCTGAGTTATTTCACATCTACTTTTTTTTTAAAAAAAAATCTTTTGACTTTATTTTACTTTTTCTTGATGTCTCATGGAGTCATTACCTTCCATTTGCCTAATTCTAATTTTTAAGGAATTACTTTCTTCAGTGAACTTTTGCACTGCTTTTCCCATTTGGTCAATTTTGTTTTGTAAGACTTTCCTTCAATAAGTTTTTATATTTTTTTTTATCCATTTGACTTACTCTGCTTTATAAGTTGTTATTTTCTTTAGCACCTCTTTTACTAATCTATTCCTTCTCTTTCCATAATTTTCTTGCATCACTCTCACTTCTTTTCCTACCTTTCCCTTTACTTATCTCTTTCTTTCACTATTCCAAAAATTGATCTTAGGCTTGGGTCCAATTACTGTTTTTCTTTGAGACTTTGCTTGTAGGAGCTTTTACATTTTCATCTTCTCCCAAGTTCATGTCTTGGTCTTACTGGCTGCTGAAATAGATTTTAGGATAAAATTCTCTTTTTGTTGTTGTTGTTGTTTGCTAAATTTTCTAGCCTGCTTCTTGATTTTGAAATTTATGTTAAAGCTGGGTTCGGCTTACCTAAGGGTAAAGAGGCACTATTCCAAATTTCAAGGGTTTTTTTGTGCTTCCTTTTTCAGTACTAGCTCTGGGTATCTGCAAGTTTTTGGTGCTTCCAAGATGCTATGAAGCACGAGAAGTGTTATCACTACTCCACTATTCTGCGCTCTGGCCTTTAGCCAGGAGGAGCAATCCTCTCTAGTGCTATTACTTTTCTTTCCCTTGAAACCATGATCAGGGGCCCTACTTCCTTTTGGTTGAGCCCCAGTGCTTCCTTCTGCCTTGGAACCATGACCCAGAATGTCTCTTGGCTGAAACCTCCAGAAGTTACTGCTGCCACTGCTGTTGCTGTGCCTGAGTATAAACTGATTTGCCTCTAATCTGCCAGTTTGCTCTTCCCCTATCTTGTCCATTGACCTGTCCAATGGTTCAGCTTGACCTTTGAAAGCTGCATGTGCTAAAGATAGATGGCTCTATAGAAGCAGCAGCAGTTTATTCCAGTCCACCCTGAGACTATCTTTTGACTTTGAACTTTATGTTAAAGTTGTATTTTGTTCACTTGGGGGTGGGAAGGCACTCTGCCATGATTCAGGGGTTTTTTGTGCTGCTCTTTTTCTGAACTTGTTCTGAGGGTCTAGAGATTTTTGGTGCTTCCAAGATGGCATGAAGCATGAGAAGTTTGGTTACTGCTTTCCTGTTCTGTGCCCTTGTCTTTAGCCAGAAAAGGCCCCTAGTTCCTTGTAGCCACAAGCACTAGCACTCCTCTTTGTCTTGGAACTGCTACTAGGGCCCCTGTTCCTTTGCAACCAATCTCTAGTGCTCCTCTCTGCCTAGAACTGTGACCAAGAGTGTCTCTGGGCTGAGAGCTCTCAGAGTTGCTGCTACTGCTGTTCCCACCATTGTTACTGCCCTGTGTGTGTGGGTTCTAGACAGGAGTCTCCATTCTAGTGTCACAAACTTTTCCTGCCAACCTCTTAAGTTTCCTTAATCTGGAAAGATGCCTCACCTTGACCTTTTGTTGGTTCTGCCACTCTAAAATCTTATTTAAGGCATTATTTGAAAGTTCTTTGGAGATGAATTTTGAGAGAGGTCAGCTGGGTTGCCTTGAATCCATCATGATTGGCTCCACTCCCCAAATCATGAATCTTGCTTGCAATATCCCTGACAATCATCCATTCAATGTGAAGAAAATCACCAGTGATGGCAAACTCACTACTTTAGAAGGCACTCCATTTCCTAATTCTTAGGAAGTTTTTCCTCTTATTGAATAAAATAATTGTAATGGTAATTTAAATGGGGAGATCTTTCATATTCATTAATAGGCCCATGGGACCTGCCAGGGTCACATGGAAGCCTGAGTCACATGAGTCTGAGTCACACAGAAGAGCCTGTGGTGGGGAGAGTTTCCTAAAAGGGTGGAACAAGAAGAGGTGGAGCTAAAGCAGAGCTACGAGGAAGTTGATCAGAGTCTAGTCAGTGCTAGGAAGGATGCAGGCAAGCAGACAGCTGGCTAGCTTGAGAGAGCAAGCTTGTTTGTGTTTGTTTAATGGATGTGGTTTGTGGAAAGTCTAGGAGGGAGAAAACTTGGGGATAGTGTTGCTCTCTGCATTGTTACTATGTATAGATTTTTGTTACTGAGATGGATTTAGCATTCTGATGTCCAAATAAATGTTTTGGTTCTGCCTTCCATGTGGAGAGTCTGTGGTATTTTGTGATTCAGAATTGTGCCAGGATATTCATGGCCATGGTAGGTGCTGTGACAATCATATTGGTCCTACAACAATTCCTCCCCATATCCTCTAATCATTGGAGTTTTCATATTGGGAAGCAAGAAGAACAAAACTAATCCCATTTCCACAAAACTCTTTCCAGATGTTTGAAGAAAGTAATCATGTCCCCCTTAAATCATATTTTCTGCAGAATAAACTTCTCCTTTCCAACCAGTCCTTATAGGATTTCAAGTCATTTCAACATCCTGGTCATTACATTCCTCTACTTGCTCACTAGCCTGTCCTTTGATATTTGGCTAATATTCATCACCACTGGAGCGAAAAAACAACAACCCAATACTATCTGAGAACAGGGTATTCAGGTTCAAAATTTGACTTAAAAATACTAAGCATGCAAAAAAATTGAAGTTTAGTAATAAAAACATCCTGGATTTAACTCAGAAGGAAATTGAATAAATTAAGTGAGCATTTTTTCCTATGTCATGGAATGCAAAGTTGTTTCCAAATATTACTATTTTGGTCACAAAGGTAGAATATTTGATTGGCTGAACAATTTTACACCTTTCAGTGGGCTATTAAGGCAACATACAATTAAAACAGCTATAGTCTTTATTTGTTTTATTCTATTCAGGATGTTCTCTTAGACATCTCCTCCTGGAGTCAGGAAGACTTGACTTCAAATTCAGCTCTGTGACCCTAATCAAGTCCCTTAACTTCTATCAGCCTCAGTTTTTTCAACTATTAAATGATAATAATAATGATGCTGACTTTGTGGGATTATTGTGAGAGTCAAACGAGAATATTTGCAAAAAGTGCTTAGCATAGTGCTTGGCACATAGCAGATGTATATAAATGCCTATTTATTCTCTCCCCTTCTCTTCCATTCTCCTCTCCCTCTTTCCTCTCTTTCCCCCTTTCCTTCTTTTTTCACTGTCACTTCCCTCTGTTATTTCTCTTTCTCTTTCCACTTACCCTATCCTCCTATCTACCCTTTTCCCATCCTGTTTCCTTTCTTCCCCTCTACCCCACTTCCTTCCTCCCCTCCATTCCCTTCCCTCCATTCTCCTCCCTTCTCCTTCCCTTCCCTTCCTTTGTTCACAGTTTTGATATTATAAATGCCAAGATATTAGGAGATACTGTGTTTTCCAGAGCTAAGACTCAGAAAGCAAGCTGTGCCCTGAACTTGGCATAACAGTAAACCTTTCCCCCCACCTTTTGGAACAGATGGTTCCTGAGCATGGGCAAGCACCATGTAACCATGCTATGAATGCATTTTTTTTTCGTCTCCAGACAACCTCACCTCACTGTGCAGTTGTGCCTCACTACCATTGCCACATGGCACTATTTGACTCTTCGTCTAGTCACAAGTATATAAAATGAGGTTCAGCAACACCATAGGACTCCCCTCAGCTAGAGGCAGGGCTCCAGTACATGTGTCCTTGTCTCCAAGCCATTTCCCTCATTTTGAAATTAAATTCCTATATGTTTCTTGACATCCCCTGTCTCTAGCCTGCTTTGTCTTGTTCTAGCCATCCACAGGTTAGAGTTTGGTCCCATCTTGTTGACATGTTAGAATTTTCTTTTATATTTATTTTATTTTTTTAAATTTTTAAATTTTTTAAATATAAATTTATTTATTTAACTTTTTACGTTCATTTTCACAAAATTTTGGGTTCCAAATTTTCTCCCCATTTGTACCCTCCCCCCAATATACTGAGCATTCTAATTGCCCTATCACCAATCTGCCCTCTCTTCTATCATCCCTCCCTTCTCTTGCCCCCGTCTTCTCTTTTGTCCTGTAGGGCCAGATGACTTTCTATGCCCCATTAACTGTATTTCTTATTTCCTAGTAGCAAGAACAATAATAAATAGCTGTTCCTAAAACTTTGAGTTCCAAATTCTCCCCATTGCTCCCTCCCCACCCATTCCCTTTGGGAAGGCAGGCAATTCAATATAGGCCATATCTGTGTAGTTTTGCAAATGACTTCCATAATAGTCATGTTGTGTAAGACTAACTATAGTTCCCTCCATCCTATCCTGCCCCCCCATTGTTTCTGTTCTGTCTTTTGATCCTGTCCCTCCCCGAGTGTTGACTTCAAATTGCTCCCTCCTCCCATTGCCCTCCCTTCCATCATCCCCCCTACCCTGCTTATCTCCTTCTCCCCCATTTTCCTGTATTGTAAGAAAGGTTTTCATACAAAAATGAGTGTGCATTTTATTCCTTCCTTTAGTCGAATGTGATGAGGGGAAACTTCATGTTTTTCTCTCAGCTCTCCTCTTTTTCCCTCCACTAAAAAGTCTCCTGCTTGCCTCTTGAATGAAAGATAATTTACCCCATTCCATTTCACCCTCTCTCCTCCCACTACATTTCTCTCTCACCATTTACCTTAATTTCTTTTAAGATATGGTCCCATCCTATTCAATTCACTCTGTGCTCTCTGTCTCTATGTGTGCGTGCATGTGTGTATGTGTGTGTGCATGTGTGTGTGTATGTGTGTGTGGAGTCCTGCCAACTACGCAGATACTGTAAAGTTTTAGGAGTTACAAATATTGTCTTTCCATATAGGAATGTAAACAGTTCACTTCTGGTAAGTCCCTTATGACTTCTCTTTGTTGTTTGCTTTTTCATGCTTCTTCTCATTCTTGTGTTTGAAAGTCAAATTTTCTTTTCAGCTCTGGCCTTTTCATCAAGAATGCCTGAAAGTCCTCTATTTCATTGAAAGACTATTTTTTTCCCTGAAGTATTATACTCAGTTTTGCTGGGTAGCTGATTCTTGGTTTTAGTCCTAGTTCCTTTGACTCCTGGAATATCCTATTCCATGCCCTTCAATCCCCTAATGTAGAAACACTTTGCTAGATCTTGTGTTATCTTGATTGTATTTCCACAATACTAGAATTGTTTCTTTCTAGCTGCTTGCAATATTTTCTCCTTGACCTGGGAATTCTGGAATTTGGCCACAATGTTCCTAAGGAGTTTCTCTTTTTGAATCTCAGGCAGTGATCGATGGATTCCTTGAATACTTATTTTGCCCTCTGGTTCTAGAATATCAGGGCAGTTTTCCTTGATAATTTCATGAAAGATGATGTCCAGACTCTTTTTTTGATCATGAGTTTCAGGTAGTCCCATAATTTTTAAATTTTCTCTCCTGGATCTATTTTCCAGGTCAGTTGTTTTTCCAATGAGATACTTCACATTCTCTTCCATTTTTTCATTCTTTTAGTTTTGTTTTGTGATTTCTTGGTTTCTCATAAAGTCATTAGCCTCCATCTGTTCTATTCTAATTTTGAGAGAACTCTTTTCTTCAGTGAGTTTTGAACCTCTTTTTCCATTTGCCTAATTCTGCTTTTGAAAGCATTCTTCTCCTCATTGACTTTTTGAACCTCTTTTGCCAATTGAGTGAGCCTATTTTTCAAGGTGTTATTTTCGTCAGCATTTTTTGGGTCTCCTTTACCAATGTATTGACCCTTTTTTCATGCTTTTCTTGCATCTCTCTCATTTCTCTTCCCAGTTTTACCTCCACCTTTGAGCTCTTCCATGGCCTGAGCCCATTGGATATCTATTTCGGATGTTTGGGATACAGAGGCCTTGGCTTCTATGTCTTTCCCTGATTTTAAGCATCGGTCTTCCTCATCAGAAAGGAAAGGAGGAAACATCTGTTCACCAAGGAAGTAGCCTTCTATGGTCTTATTTTTCTTCCCTTTTCTAGGCATTTTCCCAGCCAGTTACTTGACTTCTGAGATTCCTCTCCACCCCCGCCT
Source organism: Bettongia penicillata ogilbyi (assembly GCA_023548195.1). NCBI lineage: Eukaryota > Metazoa > Chordata > Mammalia > Diprotodontia > Potoroidae > Bettongia > Bettongia penicillata. Next base: position 366,300 of record JAJHZJ010000551.1, on the reverse strand, counting down.
AGATCTGCCCAGCTAGTGCTTAGGGTCTGAGATTCAAATGCTGCTTCCCAGCCTCAGGGCTGTCAGTGAGGGGTGGGGCTGCTATTCAGGGTAAGATTAAATTCAGGTTCTCAGGCAGGGGCAGGGCCGCCTCCCAGGCTCAGTTTCCTCAGGGGGCTTATGGAGAGACCTTCAGTAATGGATCTGAGGTCCTGTCTGCTCAGGGAGCTCCTGGCCACCACTGCCTCTGCCGCTGCCTCCTGAGGGGTCCTGAGTTATAGAGACACCCAGCCCGGTGTGCGATCGACCTTTGCTGCTGGTTTTTCAGGGCTCTCTGGAATGGAATCTCCTCCACTGCATTGCTGCACAGCTTCCACTGCTCCAGAATTTCTGGGGAGTTCTTCTTACAGGTATTTTATGGGCTGTGGGTTTGGAACTAGCATATGTGAGTCTTTCTTCTCCACCATCTTGGCTCCTCTCCCTGAAAGTCCTAGAATTTTCTTAGATTAAGAGCCAGAAGGAACCTCAACAGTCATGTAGTCCAACTTCCCTTATTTTATAGTTGAGAAAGAGGCCCAGAGGGCTTGAGTAATTGCTCAAGGCCACACAGATGGTAAAAAGAAGACCTGGGATTCAAATTCAAGTCCCTTGAATCAAAATTTAGTTGTTTTTCTACTACCTCCTCCCTCCATTCTAGTCATTATTAAAAACAAATTGTACAAATTTATTATATACCGTTGCTTTAGTTACTCTGACATGACCATCATATGTCACAGAAAATTCATCATGCATTAGTGAGAAGATAAGACTTTTAAAAACAATTCTCAGTTTTCTTTAATAGCTTTGACCTTTCAACAAATTACCCATTATAGTACTTGGTCAATCATTTCACATGTCAGCATGCATAAAATGTGTCTTAACAAAAAAAAAAAAAAAGGTTTGTATTTGACTATTTATCTAGAGATTTATATTAAAACACCTTGGATACCATTGCTAAATAGGCTTGAAAAAGTCAAAATATACATTAATCTGATTATCCTCAAGAGATTCAGGACCATATGAACTGTCTTTGATTCTATATTTCATTTTAGATTTCAGCGACATGGAAGCAGACTCAATAATTTCCCTTCTTCCCAATCCCCTTTGACTGATATGTATGAATAATTATGCCTGAATTCTGAGTTGCTCATTTATCCTCCCCATATCCAGTTAAAATTGAAAATGGTAGCTATTATTTATTATTTCTTACAAAGGAAAAACTAGGCACAAAGATATTGGATTTTTCCTGCATGCTATGTCTATATTGTCCCAAAAGTTTAATTGAATGTGTTGTTTTGGCTGCCTTCATAATCTAAACCATTGAAAGGCTGCTAGGTCATTGAGTTGATTGACTTAATTAACATAACAAGATCACTGATAATCAATTCAGTGTTTTGTAAGCTGTAGAGTACTATAGAAATGCTAAGTATTTTAATGATACTTATTATTTTATGATACTTATTAATATAGGAGAAAATTCAAGACTCTCAAATTACATCAATCTTTTCATAGAATGATTTTGGGGGATGGTGAAAAATTGTGTTCACTTTGCCCTCGTTTACTAATTATAGATAGACAATAAAATGTTCCAAGGATACAGTGTATTGGGGTTAATTCCAATCACAAACTTGTTTTCTCATTCTCTTATTACCTTTATCCTCTTTCCTCATTGAATAACTAGAAGGATGGGAGAAAGCAGTGACTTGAGCCTTTTCCATCATAGCTAAGGTGTGCCTCTATTATCTTATGCATAATATTAGGGATGACTCATCATCACAAAAACTAAGGATCCTGATGTCTTCTTTCATTCTGCTCCAGTGAAGCTGATTCCTTTAGGACTGGATTTTTATTTTTCCCCAATTGATAAATGGTCAAAGGATATGAACAGACAGTTTTCAGAGGAAGAAATTAAAGTTATGTATAGTCATATGAAGAAATGCTCTAAATCACTATCAATTAGAGAGATGAAAATCAAAACAACTCTGAGGTACCATATCACACCTATCAGATTGGCTAACATGACAAAACAGAAAGATGATAAATATTGGAGAAGATGTGGGAGAGATGGAGCAACTAATTTATTATTGGTGGAGCTGTGAGCTGATATAATCATTCTGGAGACTGATTTGGAAGTATGCTCAAAGGGCTAAAAAATATGCATACCCTTGGATCCAGCAATATTTCTTCTAAGACTATATCCCAAAGAGATCATAAAAATGGGAAAAGGCCCCACATGTACAAAAATATTGATAGCAGTTCTCTTTGTGGTGGCCAAGAACTGGAAATTGAGAAGATGCTTATCAATTGGGGAATGGTTGAACAAGTTGTGGTATATGAAGTTGTGGTATATGAACGTGTGTGTGCTCATACTTCGTTGCCAAAGACCATGCCATCAGAGAAATGATGACGTGACTTGCACTTGACTTTGTTTTGAGTGAGTGAGGACTGTGCAGTTCACCAGTCTCACTTCTGCTCCAGAGCCTTTGAATTTAGTGACCAGATATTCATCAGAATGACTGGAGATGACCCAGGATGAGACAATTTAGGGCTAAGTGACTTGCTCAAGGTCACACATCCAGTGAATGTCAAGTGTCTGAGGTGAGATTTGAACTCAGGTCCTCCTGACTCCTGCACTGGTGCTCTATTCAGTGAACCTCTTAGCTGCCCTTATGAATGTAATGGAATACTATTGTACTATAAGAAATGATGAACAAGAGGACTTCAGAGATCCTGGAAGGACATATATGAACTGATGCTGAATGGAATGAGCACAACCAGGAGAACATTATACACAGTAACAGTCATAGTGTGTGAAGACTGTTTCTGATAGACTTAGCCCTTCACAGCAATGTAAGGACCTAAAACACTCCCAAAGGACTCTTGAGGCAAAATGCCATCCACATCCAGAGAAAGAACTATGGAATAAGAATGTAGAATGAAGTAGACTATTTTCTCTTGTGTTATGTTTTGTTTTGGTTTTTCTCATAGTTTCTCCCATTCATTTTAATTCTTCTATATAAGATGACTAATGTGAAAATGTGTTTAATAAGAATTTATGTGAAGAACATTATATAAGATTGCATGTCATTTCAGGGGAGGGAGGGGGAGAAAATTTAAGACTTGTGGAAGTGATTGTTGAAAATTGAAGACAAATAAATTAATTTAAAAAATAAAAAATAATTAAAAATTTTAAAAAAATTTCAAAAATTAATTAGAGACTGCCTCAAAAAAAAAAAAGAAAAAAGAAACTGGGTTTATTTTACTTTCCCTTAGGAAATAAAGTAAAATTCTAAATGAAGTTAACCAACTAATTTGTGCTAACAAATTCCAAATTTTAAAATTAGGAACTTGAGCTACTTTGCCACATTCTGAAATAAAGCAATCTGAAGATCAGTATATAAGAATGTATGTGATGAGAGTGAACAAATGAGATTAAATGAAAAGTGAACATCCAGGTCATGTGACCAAGGGGATGAAGGATTAGAGATTTTTTTCTGATCCTTATGACCTCTTAGTCTTCTCGAAAATAGGAATTATGAACAAGAGATAAAACAACTCCATTTTGCTCTATGGTCTAAGATACCAAGAGCTCCAAGGAAGTAATCATCCAATGAATTAACAACAAAGAAGGCTAGTCTCTAAACCCTAGTATGCCTCCTTCCCCCAGGCTATCACTGTTATGGGGCTCTACAGTCCAAATCATGGGTTTCCAACAAAGCTAAGCTCTGCACATCTCTTATCTGACCCTCAGACAACCCAAAGTCAGAAATTTGTTTGGCCTGGGGGCATCAGCTTAGCAGTTTTCTATACTGCATCAGTGCTCATCAAGAGAAGTAAGAAGCAAAGGAACTGGGGTTGGATGCCAGTATGAGTGTGGACTCTATAAGGTATGAGGGCAAGGGAATTGGCATCATCTAACTGAGGTCAGTTCTGTCTACCTACAAGCCATTTGGGGGGGAGAATGAGGTCAGTTAAATGAATTATGTAGAGTGGGAGGAGACTGAGACAACTTTGAGGTTCAGTTCTCAAGGAAAGCACAACCAAAGGAGAAAAAGTTCAAAAGTGAGCAATATAAGGGAATAGAATGGTAGATTATCTAAGGTCTCAGGAAGAAGAAATGCAGTTAAAGATCATAATCATAAATCCATTAATTAATAATGATGACATTAACAACAAAATGGAATATGACCTCAAGATAACCTAAATAAGTACAGATGCTTATAAATAAAAATTTCAGAGTAAGTAAAAGAACCAGTACCTGGTGAGGCAGAGAATTCTATGGATTGCTAAGAACATCTAGAACCACATTACTATGTTTCTGAATAGCTAAGAGAGAAATTAGAACTGTTAAAGCAGGATTTAACTGAACAAGGAAACTATCAGAATAAAAAAAATATTGAATCCACAGTAGTAAATCTCACTAAGGTAACAAAAGAAGAGAACAACTGATTATTTTTAATTGTGGAATACAAATCCATAGAAGTAAAAGAAAATCCGGAAGAAAAGAAGCAAAAATGAAAAATGTTAAAACATGATTTCTATATGACAGATTTGTCTTGAAGACAGGCTGTATAGAAACAACTTAAGAACTGCAGTTTTCCAAAAAAAACATGAAAAAATGTGAGTACAATCTTGCAAGAAATGAAACAAACAGACAAACAGACAAACAGTCTGGGCCTTCTGAAAGCATGAAAGTGTCAATGGAAAGAACTCAAAGAATAAAAACTCTGTACCCTATACACGAAGTGACCAAATTTAATAATTTTGATGATAAATTTTGCAGGTAATTATGGAAAAAGACTTTCAAATATAAAAGAAAATTTTGCAGCAAAACTATTCAGCATCAATCAGAAAGCCTCAGAATGAATATATGCCTTCATTTATGAATATGTGGATGGGGCTGAAATGGCTTGTTCTCTCTGGCCAGGGACTGGTATGTTCATGCTTATGTGTGAATGAAGATGAAAGAAGGGGTCCCCATTCCTTTATTTTCTACAGATAAACATAGAGAATATAGAGAAATAGCCCTTATTAAAGAATGTAGAAAATGTAGAAACGTCCTTATGGCCCAAGACTAAGTAAAGGCTTTGTGTCTCTAAAGATAGAAAATATTTGTGCCTGATCTGGGGCCTGATAAGCCAGTCTTTTGTGGTAGAAAGAACATTAAATTTGAGTCAAAGAACCTAGGTTTGACTCTACCTTCTGATAAATCTTAATTATATGACCTTGGGGAAATCTCCTGATATCTCTGGGACTCCATTTCCCTAGGTTCAAATGAAGGAGTTGGAGCTCTAGTTTTGTCAACTCTGTTGTCATGTTTCTTCCAGGAATCTCTTGTGATACTATTTTCTCCTCTCTACCCCCCTCAAAAAACTCCCCAATACACACAAACCCAAACTTTTAGCAGTTCGATTTAAATGAAATATTTTTAACAATTATGTTCCATTGGTGAAGTTAATATTTTTTATTTAATATATGTAAATGCCTTCTTTTCAGCAATTCTACTTTTCTGTAACTCTCCACTGAGTGATAGAATAAGACAAACAGAATTATCAGGGAAAAATATTTTTTATAAATTTTGGAAAACTCCTTGATCATAACAACTTCAAATTCACCTTTCCAACCATAATTTACATTATTACTTTTCGACAGAGATTCTTTACTTAGGATCTATGAACTTAATTTATAGATATTTTGATAACTGCAAATTAATGTAAGTCCCTTGTAGTCCCCATGCTGCTTTATTATATTCATTAAAGACATTAGTGTGAGGAACTTATAAGCTCTGCCAAAGTGGTCCACGACACACACACACACACACACAGTTTAAGAACACCTGCCCCGTTAGATTTCCTCACATAAAAACACTTCCATCTTAATATTCTTTCTCAGTATCCAACTACGTACACATTTCTTTCTTCTTTTTTATTTGGGAGGACCTTACATAGACATATCAAAGAAATGCTTGATCAAGCAACAAGTGTCATGAATCAGTTTCAGGTAGCAGAATTTGTTTTCTTTCTCCAAGAAGAAAAATCGTTTAGAGTTAAGTAAATAGAGAGAAAACTGTGTAGTCTAGTGGGATAAACAAAACCCAACCTAAACGCCCACTAACTCCTTACAAGATGGTCAGGTAAGACATATCATCAAGGCTGAGATGCCCTTCACTATTCCAAAACATCAGGAAATGTACCAAATGAAGCAATAAAAATAGTAATAGAAAGAGGAAATAAATATTCATAAGGTAATTGCCACAGAGAAAAAAAAAGAGAGAATTGTTTTTCCAGGACTCTTGACTTCATATTTTGCTCTATTCTCAGTACTTTTGTCCCACTTCCTATTTCAAACTTCCCATGGAAGAGTCTATAATGGTTGAAGTAACTATAGTAACTTCAGAGGCAGAAAATGCTAGAGTTGTCAATAGGTGTATTGGAATCTCACTAAGTATTTTCACCATGCACCTCGCCATGCACCTGTGATTGTCTCTCAGAATCAGCCCTTGGCAGCAATCTGTCCAGAATCACCTATCAACGGGCAAAAAGTTCACCCATATTTCTTAATCTGGACAAGAGAGAATAGGCAGGTACAGAGGGGTGCAGCACAGAAGATGAATAGAACTTCCTTCTAGGAAAAATAAATTGGAAGTTGTAGAGAAATACAGCTTCCAATCAGCACTCTAAATTTTTTTTTAAATGTAACAGTTATGCTAAAAACAATTAAAGAGAGAAAAGTAAATAACTCCCATATGGAAACTTTGATGGGGTGGTGGGGAGCTGATGGTGAACCAAGCAACTGAACAAATAAGTAATCACATATAAGCTTCCTCAATTAATGAAAAACAATTATGGGTACAACAAGGGCATAATAATAAGAAACATATGATTCAGCAAAAGTTATAACTAAAACCAACTTTTTAAAGAGAGACAGAAAGAGACAGAGATGGAGAAAGAGAATGTAGTGACTGAGTATCCTGAGAGTAGGTTTCATATAATAAGTAAAGAGATAAAGCATAAAATTTTTGCTCTTTATAAACACTTGAAAGGAGAAATAACAGCTAAGGAGAAACTAGATATTCTTAATCAAGTAGTGATTACCATTATAAATGGAATGGAAGAAGTGGGACTTAAATTTCAAGGACATGGTCAAATTTAATATTAAGTTGTCTGCTGTGTGGAAAATGAATAGGAAAGGTAACAAACTGGAGGCATGGGTTAGGCAGCTGTTGGAATAATCCAGGTCACAATTGATAAGCTACTGAGCTAGGGTAGTAATTATATTAGTAAAGAAAAAGGCACAGATGATGTAGAGGTTAAACTAATGACTTTCAAACTGATTGGACGTGTGGGGAAAGGGAAGGAAAACGTTGAGGGTCTCCTCAGGGTTATAAACAATGTCAGCTGCTGGAAGGATGGTGGAACTCCAGATAGAAATAGGGCATTTTGAAGGAAGGAAGTGGGTTAATCAGAGAAGATAATGAGCTTTATTTTATACTTGTTAAATTAGAAATTTCTACAGGACATCCATTTGAAATCTTAACACGTAAAGAAAAGAACCCTGAATATTATATCGACAGTGAACGGTACTGACATAGTTTAGAGGTGGTGTCTGGGAACAAAATGCCAGGGTCCAGGGCATCACCACCTGGAATGAATTCATGCACTCAAAGGGTCAGTCTACTTCTCAATTTCATCCTCAGTTTTTATATCTCCTCCTTATCCTTTTCTTTTTCCAGTCATAGACTTATTTCATGCTATTTAGATTTTGCAAGTTTGCATTACCATTATGTTTTCATTATTAAAAAAAGTTGAGCCTTGTTTTTCTTCTAAAAATGCTTAGAATTAATGAATTCTGTTGAAAATTAAATTCCTTTATTTTTGGTATGAATATGCTGAGCTAAGTCACGCTTGGATTCATTCATTTTTCTTTGATTTTCAGTCTCTCAAATTAAAAACATTCACTTAGCATCATCAATAAACAGTATTGCACAACTTAGACTAATATCCCTTGATATTATTAATATAAATTCTTTTTAATCTTTGAACTTGAAACTTTGGAGCTCTTAAAGTATATTTGTTGGAGACAAATACAGAGTTGCTGTTTTTCAGTATCCAGTGGATTATCAAAAGAGATATATTGACCTTTAGTTCCAATACTTTGTATAACTATAATGATCTGAAATACTGTATTCATTTTTTATTATCTTCACCCACTATGATAATTGTTTTGGTTGTCCTTTTTATTTATAGGAACTTTGTGGTAGATGTATTATTCATGTGGCAATTTCTCCTCAAATTATTATATACCATAGTATTTCTTCATTAGGATGAAAACCATTTTACAAAATATTGCTTCCTCATTGCAAACTCTTTTCTTCTTTAGTCTTTCTAAAGGATTATTCTGGTGAAAAATGAATTTCCTTCATTCTTTTTTTTTGTTTTGGTTTGTTATGCTTTTATTGTTTTTTATTAGGCTAATTCTTCCTTTTGTTTTGATTGATGAAAGGATATTGGGCTTACATGTGACTTCTTATTCATTTATCTTTCTGGAAATATAATTTTATATGACACCATGTGTCAAAGTCAGATAATTTCTGGGAAAAGTAGTAAGAAAATATTGTTAAATATGAAGTTGCACAAAGAAGTGCAAGACTTACTAATTATGTTCTATAATTAACTATTAAACAATAGATATTTATCAGAAAACATATGACAACTGAGATAGAAATATTTTTAAAGAATACTTTAAATTTTAAGAACACTTAAATTTTAAATTTATATAAGCAAACTATTTCAAAAAGAATTATTTTGTGATGTTTTGTTTAAAATCTATTTCCCAAAAGTCTCACCGAGAAATTTGTGAAATAGACTACACAATCTCCAAGTAATTTTATCTTTAGAAAAACTATCTGAACCAATCCAATTTTGCACTTATAAAGATTATTCCTTGTAATATGATTAAAGATAGGTCATTAGTATAAGGTTCAGGATCTTAAATTAACAGATGTCAATACTAAATGTGCTTACTTATTATTTCAAAATTTTAAATGCTTTTATTTAAACCAATTTGAAAATTATATCTAAATAGTTCTGTACTTGCATTTTCAACTTTTACATCAGATTTAAAAAGATAAAAAAAACTTGCACAAATAGTTGTTATATCCACAAATCAGTGAATCTATTTGTTACCTTTAGAAGTGTGATTTTTGAAAAATGTGACATGTTTTTGTGCCAATCCATTTGTCAACATTAGTGCAATTAGTTATTTTCATCTACTAGCAACAGCAATCTGTTCAGTTTTGAATTGACTAATCAGTTTCAAATACAGCTCATTTTTATCTCTACTCTCTTTCTCCTTGCTTTGGATTGAGACTTGTGGTTTCATTAGTTTAGTGAATACCCTGAAGGAAATAGTCTTTTATCAATACTTTAAGCTCTGTTATTCACTATGCTACTCTATTTGTCTATGAAAAGAAAATCAAAGAAAACCTTTTTTTTTAAAAACAATTCATTTATTTTTAATTTTCAACATTCATTCCATGAGATTCTGAGTTCCAAATTTTCTCTTCCTACCTCTCCTCCCCTCACAGCAAAATTAATATAGACTCAACATGTGTATTCATATTAAGCCAATTTTCCCTTTAGTCATATTGTAAAGAAAAATTAGAACCAATGGGAAAAACCAAGAAAAAGAAAAAAAGAAGAGAAATCATATAATATGCTTTCATCCGCAGTCAGTTTACATATTTCTTTTTGTGGATATGAACAACATTTTTCATCATGAGTCTTTTGGAGTTGTCTTAGATAATTACATTTGTAAGAAGAGTTAAGTCTATCAAAGTTAGTCATCCCATAATGTGGCTGTTACTATGCACAATGTTCTCCTTACTTCACTCAGCATCAGTTCACATAAGTCTTTCCAAGTTTTTGTGAAGTCATCCTGTTCATCATTTCTTATTTAGAATAATAGTATTCCAATACATTCACATACCACAGCTTGTTCTGCCATTCCCAAACTGATGGGTGCGTCATCAAGGCAATATTGATAGCATCAATGGTGACTATGAATATGCTGGCATAGTTCTGAATCTTGAAGTATAACAGACTCTTCATATAGAAGGGAAAAGATAAACATTTGTTCAGACACCAAAAAGCCAAATCCCAACACCAGAAAACCAAATCCATCATAGTAACAAAGAAGTCAATACACATTATCATTGCAGGGGGCAATGCCATTTCCAAGCCTTCCCTCTCCCCCCAACTGGGATCTTACCACAAGCAACCACTCACAAGCTAACTGTGCCTGCCTGTGTCCTCTCTCCCCTACCCTAACTGCTCTCATCAACTTCCTCCCAGCTCTGCTCCACCTTCCTTGCTCCACCCATTCAGCAAGCTACTCCCACCTGTATTGATATTGAATTTGTGCTTCTTAATGGAAAGAACTTTCCCATCCATTGATAGGTCCATGTGACCTGCTTAAGTCATATGAAAGCCTTAGTCACATGAGTCAAGTCATATTGATCAGGAAGGGGTGGAGCAAGAAGAGGTGGAGCTGGAGCAGATCAGAGAGGAAGAGAGCAATCAGAGCCGAGAAAGGCAGCAACTAGAATGAGTGGAAGAGCTTGTTTGTGATTTTGTTTAAGGGAGCTGGTTTGCGGGAAGCCTAACAGAGGGAAGTCTTGGGGATGTTAGTGCTCCTTGCATTGTTAATTGTGTATGGATTTCTTTGTTTCTGTGACGGATTTGGCTTTCTGGTTTTGGGATTCAGCTTTCTGGTGTTTGAATAACTGTTTTGATTCTGTCTTTCATGTCAAGAGTCTGTTATATTTAACAATTCAGAATTGTGCCAGCATATTCATGCTTTTTGTAGACTCTCTGAATATTGTATTGGTGCTACAAAAATCACATGTGACTTAGGCTTCCACACGAAAACAGATCATATGAGCCTATTAATGGGTGGGAAAGATCTTCAAATGAAGCAGAAATAAATTAAGAATACATTTGTCCCCAAGATCTTTCTTATCCATTACATAAGTCAATGGGGAAACTGGTATCAATAGAACTTTATGACAATATAACCAGTATCACACAAAATAAACAGATAAAACAGTATCTTAGACAACTGGTGTCAATAGAATTTTAAAACAATATAACAAGGATTACACAAAATAATCACATAAAACAATATCTTAGGGTGGAGCTTGAATACAAACACCTATCATTCTTCCCCCAAATAAATAGAGTTTAAAATCTTGGGGTAAGGGGAAAAGGTCTTTTCTTCTATAGCTACTTCCTGCTGAAATTGAATGTAGAGCTGTCCCTGCCCCAAGAGAGTCCATTCAAGAGGTCAGTTCTTTAACTGGCATCCCAAACTTGGTCAACTCCTAGTGGAGGGGTGACACATCACAATCATGGACGGGAGCTGACGTCTGACTTAAGCAATCAGACATCTGCAGTTGGGAGGTACTAAACCTACAGGAAATAAATCTAACAAACATGTTTAACTGACAAAAAGTGAAAAAGAAACAAGGAGACAATAACCAGAAGCAGGGTAGATGTAGCGTTAGCCCTGCTACTGGAGTTCATAAACCCATTATCATAGACTCATTTATGGTTGAATGTATGAGTTAAGGGTACAATTTGGTAATCATCTCCTGAATAAGAAATACAGTATTATCTTTCCCATATACTTTAATTTCTGCAGCTTTTGGAACATTGTCTGGCTTCCATTTTATACATTTAGCTCCCAATTTTATTCTATCAGTAGAAACCAATCCTTCAGTTCCTCTGCTAGGAGGGTCAGTTTTCCCAAATGGTATTGTTTCACAATGAATAATAATCACTTGAACTATTCTATAATTTTTAAAAAACTGTGTGGGTTCTTTATTTAAATTTTGGAATGTCACAATAATTTTTCCTTGATAATTTGAATCTATTACTCCAGTTAATACATGTATTCCTTGAACTGCTAATCCTGATTTAGGCAATGTCTACCCAAAAAATCCAAATTTTTAGGGATTCTCATACATATTCCAGTATTTTTCTTATTTCTTTTCTATCCAAACAAAAGTCCTTTAAACAATGTAAATCACATCCTGCCAAAACAGGTGTCCCTGGATATGGTGCTGGGATGTCTGGCCTCACAGTGCAATATTCAATATTTGGGATCTTATGTGTTTGTTTTTTTCTAATTTGAAGATTTGGGGTCATCATTCTGACTAGAGGTGAACTTTCTCCCAATAGTCTATTATTCAAATTATGTAAAGCAGTGAACAAATTATCTTTTCAAAGTTGATAATAACTTGTTTGAGCTTAACTTCCTTTACTGTTCTTTTAACAGTCCATTCTTTCAATTAACCAAGATGTAGGTGCATAATAAGGAATATGATATCTCCATATTGGTTAATACACAATATATCTTCTTTTCATTATCTTTGAAATGTGACCCATTGCTACTTTTAATGTGAACTATTGTTCCATAATATAGACATTATATCTAGAGTTTTACAGGTGTTCTTTTGGGTCGCATTCTTATATAGACTAATACACCTGAATAGGTGTCAACACAAGTACATATAAATTTGCCTGCTTTGTCTTGGAGGAGGGACAGGGGTCCAATAGAATCTCTTTGTAAGATTTAGGCTGATACTTTTCCTCTTGCTGTCTCTCCAGTTACTACTCAAGGAACACTTTGTTCCTTTTCCAACTGACATAACATTCGTTTTGCTACTTGTTTTTAACAATGAATGAGAGATATTATTAACTTGGTCTTTTGTCTACTGGTTCCGAGTTTTCACAGGGTCCCATGCTTTTATCCCATTCCCTTGCTAGGGAGGAATAAGGTAAATCTTCCCATTCTGGGATATCTGTTTCCTACCTCCAAGTATAGATTTTATACCCTGTGATCCTGTTTGTGATGCCAAATGTATCTCTAAGACAATATTCACAGCACCAATGGTGACTCTGAGTAGCTCTGAATCACAAAGCATAACAGACTCTCCATATAGAAGGCAGAAGAAAACATTTATTCAGATACCAGAAATCTAAATCCCAATGCTATAAAGCCAAATCCATCATAGTAACCAAGAAATAAATATACATTATCATGACAAGGGACAATGTCACTCCCAAGCCTCCCCACAACCCCCTGCTGAGGCCTTCTCACAAGTAAATATACACAAGACTAATTGTGCCTGCCTGTGTCCTCTCTCTCCTCTGCACTAACTGCTCTCACAACCTTCCGCTCAGCTTTGCTCCACCCTTCCTTTTCCACCCATTCTGTGAGCTCCTCCCACCACATGTGCCTTATGTTTCCATGTAATTTAAGCAGGTCACATGGACCTATTAATGGGTGGGGAAGATCTTCAAATTAAGCCAAAATACATCAACAGTACAATGGGCATCCCTTCAATTTCCCATTCAAAGAAAACATTTTAATAGAAGATTTATCATTAATGTAGCAAGTATTGCTGAACTTCTCTTTCAGAAGCAATTAGATTATCTGACTGTCAGGTTTTTGGGTTTTGTTGAGGCACTTTTTAGTATGTCTCTATTATCATCAGCTTCAGTCCCCACAGACTATGTTCTTTTCATTTTTTGGTGACAGTCACTATCACTATAGTTCTGTTTAAGTACTTGATATCAATTATTTTTAAAAGAGAATCATTTATTTCAAAGATATAGCAAGATCACACCTATAAACATTTACTTCCAACATCCTGGGGGCATATCCTCCCCTATGCCATCTTAGTCTTTGGGTAAAGTAGACTCATTCTTGGTATTATTCCTGAATAGCATAGTCAAACAAACTTTATATGATGGATGAACCCTTATCTCAGGTACAACTTTCTAGGTGCTGAAGGTGATTCCCAAAGGTCATTCCTTGCTTTTCAGACCACTGATGCCTGAATACATACTTGGACTCTGGAAAACATAGATGCCCATATGTCTTTTTCATATTCACAAGGTTATAGGCTCCCATCTTTTTCATCTAAAGCAAAAAAGAAAAAATGCAGTCATCAAGGAACTAGATTCTTTCACAGAACAACATGACCTCAGAGTGAAGAAGAGACCAGGTCCTATTACCTAACTGCATTGTTTCTCACTAGACTCCATCAGTGAAGGGTTCATTAAGACCCTCCAAATGTTTAGCAGTGAGGAAAATGGTCACAACTGGCCTAGTCCAATACTGTCAAACTGTTGTGAATGCTATCACATTTGATCAAAGATTCTCTTTTTCACCATGTGATTATCCAATTGGAAGCAGCTACAAAACGCCTATGCTTCCTCCACAGTTTTTTCCAAGACACTTTCATTCTATGTTGTCATGAATCTCTAGCAACCTCACATCAGGAGACAAAATTAGAAGTCTCTGCATACACACCGTTATTCATTACCCTAAAAATCAGCAATACAAAGGTGAAGATTGAACAATATAGAATTATCAAATTATCTGTTATAGATTAAATAGAGAGATATTTAGAAGTCTCTCTGAGATGTCTATTTACTAATAGAATGATAGAATTATTTGGTACTTATTAAATGAATATGTGGTGTGCTATTAATATTTTAATTTTAAAAACAAAAGAGAGACAATTTAATTTAGCTTGAGACACAGGAAAGAACAAAGATCATAAAAAATAATGTATCCTTTTCAGATAGGAATTTGTTTCCACCAAAAGGCAGCAGAAGAAAGTGGAGCCTAAGGAAACATCTTAAATAACCACTTGATTAAAATCAATTTTTTTAAGGCAGATCAAAAAGTAAGTTTTCACTTACATCCCATCTCTAGAGTCACTATTTATGTATTTGGAGGCAGAATTTTTAAAAGTATAGGTGGAAGACTATTTACTCTTATGCGATTCTCTTGTAAGCACTCATGACAAATAGTCATTTTTTGCTATAATAAAGATAAAAGGTTATATAATATATAGCTCTCAAAAAAAGTGTGATTATTGATAATTAGATGAAGTTGAGATCAAATATGTCCAAACCCACTCTTCATTTTTTTAAAGTAGAGAAATGGTCTTAATTTCCCAGAGGATATTAAAAAACTTAGATTTGCTGAGATGCAAAGAAATGCCCTTAAGAATGAAATATCATCTTATAAAATGTAAAACAAAATAAAAAAAACCCAAAAGAATAAAAATACATCCTTGTTGCTACAAATACCACTTAGATTTGCTATTAAGTAGTTAACAGATTTATATTCAAATACTGTTCACCTAGATACATATGTTGTGGAACTCCTGTTATTGCTCTCAATAATAAAAAAGCAATTAGAAAAATGCATGTACTGTGCATCTTTTTAGATTTCAATTCCAGATTGTTTATTTGAGTAAGGGCTTTGACCATAATTATGGTTATTAGTATTCAGAACCAGATTGTAAGTTCTACAACTGTGCTCACATTTAATAGGCTTTACATTGCAGATGTTCATCTATAAGTAGTATTAGAAGATACTGTTCTTAAATGAAAAAAGAAATCTCTTCGGAATATTAGGTTAAAGATAAAATAATATGTGAGTGTGCTAGCTCTTTTTTTTCTATTGACATTAGCTGAAAGATATGAATAAGCAGATCATAAATTCTATTTTTTTTCCATTGGGGAAAAGTATACATGTATGTTTCCAACGGATTTGCATCTGGAGATGAAAGATCAAAGGCATTTTATTTAAGTGGTACATGGAAAGTCTAGATAAAATTAACAGGACTGCTTGATTTTTCTGAATTTGTCTTTTTTTTTCTACAATAGCACTCAAGCAAATCTTGTGGAAACATCTTTTTGTGTTTGTCCTTCATTGCTGAAAAAGACCATGCCATCAGAGAAATGATGACATGACATGACTTTGTTTTGAGTGACGGAGGTCTGTGCAGGTCACCAGCCTCACTTCTCCAGAGTTATCTCATGGAAACATCTACATAGAACTGGAACAACTAATGAAAGACTATTCTGATGTGTAGTACTAAATTTCATTGTACATTTTTGCAAAGGTGATCTACTAGAAATAATTCTTTATGGGTGCCAGGAACTCTTCATGTGTGCGATATTCTGTGTGACCTTGAGCAAGTCATAGTCTTTATTATACTCAGTTTTCTCATTTATAAAATGCAATGGTTAGAATAAATGACTTTAGCTCTAACACAAATGTAATTGTGACTTTCCATGATTCAAGATGGATTTGTGAGATTTTTTTTCCCAAAATGATGGACAAGAAATATTAAAAGTGGTCACTTCTAATTTCTATAAATCATGGAGCAGACTTCTCTCCCAGCAACTGAAAGTAAATGACCCTTGACTTGCTAACAATGCATCTGTGGTAGGTATATTTTAATGGGTTCAACAGAAGAGTAATTTAAAATAGAAAATTTCTTCTGTATGTTAGTGCTTGTTCAGGAGGGACCAGTGAAGGGAGAAATGCTACTGAAAAGGAATTTTCTATGATTCAGAAGAAGGCAATAATATAATTCATAGCATCAGAGTAGCTCAAGTCAGCTCTATCAAAGTGTGGTTTGAGATGTTTATGAAATTTGGCTCAGTGTTATGAATAGAACCTTTGCTAATTTTTTTTAAAACGTCTGACATTAAATTCCTTGGAATAGTATAAAATTCCTTGAAAAAATGTCACAAAGCCCATTAAAATAGCTCGGACCTACAAAATAATTCCCTCTCCATTAAACCAAGAGTGAAAGTGTATCTTGCACAAAATGTTTCTGAGCTACATCCTCAGAATTATTGGGAGTTAAAATATTTTTCCCCTCAAATATTTTAAAGGGGGTGAATTATGCAACATTATTATTCCATAACTATTGACTTTGGAGAATCATTGGGACAAGATTTCTCAGACCAAGAAATTACATTATATTGGAGTTGTCTTCCAATATTTAGTTATTCATTCAAGTTGTCAAAATTAGCTTCATAAATTTTGTAGGCTTTCACACTCCTTAGTTAACACTCTTGAAATTATGAGCTATTATTCACAAAATGTCTAGAAAGAAATTTCCTATACACGAATCAATTTGAATATTTAAAAAAGACACATTGCAAAGTTAAATGAACACATAATGTTGCCCCTTCTGTTTGCTAATTGTGTGAAATAACAAGAAACTGCAGAAACAATCTTCCACTGATTTGCCTGGAGCAAAAACATAGTGTCTTGAAAAGGAATTTTAGAGACAAAAAGGTGCTTAGAGATAATTTCTCATTTTATCAATGAAGAAAATGAAGTCCAAGTGCCATAGGTATCAAGGTACACTACTTAGATGAAGGTTTGGCAAACACCCAGTCAGCAAAGCTATTAGTTGATATTGTACAAGTCTAGGTCATACATAAGTAGGTTACAGTATGTAGTGAGGATATTCTCCATGGCTGACAAAGGCAAACCAAACTCATGAATGGATGGATATTATAGTTGCACAGATGGATATAGATGTAAGGAAAATCTTTGCTATGTTAAGTTATTCAGAATGGAATAAACTGATTTAGGAGCCAAGCAATCTGTTTTCACTGGTGGTTTGTAGGAAGAGTTTGGGGACAACCGTTACTAGGATGATATTCTTAGAATGCATATGCTGGGTTTTGGTTGGAATGGTCAGTTCTGAAATTCCATAACTCTATACTTCCACGACGAAGTCTTCTCTTATCTCTAAGTTGGAAGAGGCCTGTCCCTCCTCTGGACTTTCATAGTCCTCTTTGATTGTATCTCTTTTACTTACTTTATCATAGTCTACTTTGAATTGAAATTAATTTTATGACTATCTTTTTACCCCACTGTAAAAAGATTTAAGGACAGGGGATGTCTGAAGTTTTGTAATTCTCAGGGTAGTGGAGTAAAAAAGCAGGGACTTCCCTGAGCTCTCCCCCAAAGTCATTCAAATACCTGTAAAAATGACTCTAAACAAATTCTAGAGCTACAGAACCCACAAAATGACAGAGTAAAACAAATCCCCAATCCAATACAAAGTTGAAAGTCAACAGAAAGGGTTTATCACACCAAGCAGGGAGCAGAGAGCAGTCTGGCATGCAGTGTACTGGCACAGATGGGCTGGAGCAGGCCTCAGGGGACTGAATCATTGGCAGGGGTGGCAATTTCCAGACTTGTCAACACAAAAACACCAAAAAGGTCAATGGCAAAACTCTGTGGGACCTGGATGAAAGAAGAATGCATGATATGGCCAGATCTGTCCCCAGACCCAGAGTGGTTGGGGTGGTGGTAATGGTGGCTAGTAGAGGCAGGTGGTAGAGGCTGCTTCTGGTGCTCTGTGTCCACAAGATGGTGGAGGATGAAGTGGCTGATACCCTGAAGTCCTGTTCAGTACACACACCCACAACCCCATGGAAAAAAAGTCCTACCCTGACAAAGAGTTAGAAAATAAAGTATTTTTTGGGAAAAGATGAGAATAAAGCCAAAATTTCTACATCCAAAACTTCCAAGAAAAATATGAATTGCTCATAGGCCATGGAAGAGCTCAAAAAGGATTTTGAAAATGAAGTAAGAGAAGTAGAGAAAAAATTGGGAAGAGTAACGAGAGTGATGAAATCATGAAAATTGAGTCAACAGCTTGCTAAAGTAGATCCAAAAAATACTGAAGAAAATTACACCTTAAATAATAGACTCACCCAAATGACAAAACAAGTCCAAAAAAGTCAATGAGGAGAGTGCCTTAAAAAGCACAACTAGTCAAATGGAAAAGAAGGTTCAAAAGCTCACTGAAGAAAATAATTCCTTCAAAATTAGAATGGAGTAAATGGAAGCTAATAATTTTATGAGAAATCAAAAAATTATAAAACAGAACCAAAATAATGAAAAAATAGAAAACAATGGGAAATATCTCATTGGAAAAATCACTGACTTGGAAAATAGAACCAAGAAGGATAATTTACAAATTATTGGACTTATTGAAAGGCAAGATTAAAAAAAGCCTAGACATCATGTTTAAGGAATTATGAACTTATCAAGAAGATGGTAGAGTAAAAAGACTCATATACTCTAGCACTTCCCCCACAGCCCACAAAATACCTGTGAAAAATGACTCTCAACAAATTCTAGAGCAGAAGTAGCCACATAACGACAGAGAGATTTCCAGGCAAAGGTAACCTGGAAGATCAACAGGAAAGGTCTATCCCACAGGAGGCTGAATGAAGCAGAGCCCAGCCCTGGCCACGTGGCACAGGGAGGAACTGGAGGAGAGAAAGCCTCTGGGGCAGAATCCCCAGCAGGGAGGGTCCCAGATTCCTCAACCCACAAGCAGCAAAGAAAGCTTCAAAGGTCAGTGTGTGAAGGCTTTCCCAGCTGGGTGAGAAGGGAGCAGGGGTCCCCCCAGCAGTGGACACAGGAAGAGGCAGAGGCAGCAGCAGCAGCAGCAGCTGTCGGGCAGCTACAGGGGCAGTGGAAGCAGCCTGAGTCCATTGTCTGGGTGGCTCAGCTTCAAGCCTCTGAGGGAACTGAGAAGTTGATCTGAAACTCAACCCTGAGTGGTGACACCACCTCCATCTAAAACCCCTGGGGAAATTGAGCAGCTGATCTGAATCTCAGCCCTGAGCAGGGTCCTGGGGGAAGAGGAGCACTATGACCCTCTTCTTGACAAAGGATTCAGAAGTCAAGTAACAGGCTGGGAAAACACCCAAAAAATGGAAAAAAAAATAAGACCATAGAAGGTTACTTTCCTGGTGAACAGGTATCTCCTTCCAGCCTTTCTGATGAGGAAGAACAATGAATACTGTCAGAAGAAGTCAAGGCTTCTGCCTCCAGTATCTCCAAATGAATCTGAAATGGGCTCAGGTCATAGAAGAGTTTGAAAAGTGAGGCAGTAGCTTGCTAAAGGAGAACCAAAAAATGGTGAGGAAAATAACACCTTTAAAAATAGGCTAACTCAATTGGTAAAAGAGGTCCAAAAAGCCAATGAGGAGAAGGAGGCTTTAAAAAGCAGAATTGGCTAAATGGAAAGGAGGTTTCAAAGCTCACTGAATAAAATAGTTCTTTATAAATAAGAGTGGAGTTCAGAGAAGCTAATGACATATAAACCAAGAAGTTACAAAACAAAACCAAAAGACTGAAAAAATAGAAGATAATGTGAAACATCTCACTGGAAATACAACTGACCTGGAAAATAGATGCAGAAGAGACAATTTAAAAATTATGGGTCTACCTGAAAGCCATGATCAAAAAAAGAACCTAGATATTATCTTTCATGAAATTATCAAGGAAAACTGCCCTGATATTCTAGAGTCAGATGGCAAAACAAAATATTGAAAGAATCCACCAATCACCTTCTGGAAGAGACCTGAAAAGAGAAACTCCTAGGAATATTGTCACCAGCTAGAAAGAAATAATTCGAATATTGTGGAAATACAATCATAATAACATATGATCTAGCAGCTTCTATATTAAGGGATCAAAGGGCTTGGAATATGATATTCCAGAAGTCAAAGGAATTGGGATTAAAACCAAGAATCATCTACCAAGCAAAACTGAGTAAATGCTTCAAGGGAAAAAATGGTCATTCAGTGAAATAGAGGACTTTCAAGCATTCATGATGAAAAGACCAGAACTGAAGAGAAAATCTGAGTTTCCAACACAAGAATCAAGAGAAGCTTGAAAAGGCAAATAGGAAAGAGAAATCATAAAGGACTTTCTAAAGCTGAACTATTTACATTCCTACATGGAAAGATAATATTTGTAACTCTTGAGACTTTTCTCAGTATTTGGGTAGGTGGAAGGATTATACACACACACACACACACACACACATATAGACAGAGAGTACAGGTTGAGTTGAATCAGATGATATCCATAAAAAAATAAAATAAAATTAAGGGGTGAGAGAGGAAAATATTGAAAAGAGGAAGGGAGAAATGGAATGGGGCAGACTATCACTCATAAGAGAGATAAGAAAAATCTTTTTCAATGGAGGATAAAAGGGTGAAGATGAGAGGGGAAAGTGAAGCTTAATCTCTTCTGATGTAGGTTATACCAGTGAAATCTTGTAAAATATTTCCATATCAGTCATTTTGTACAAGATGACTCTTAAAAAAAGAAGGAAAGGCAAAAAGAAAGTGAAAAATAACATTCTCCAGCCTGCATACAGACAATGTCAGTTCTTTCTTTAGAGGTCAATAGAATGTTTCATCATGAGTCCTTTGACATTATCTTGGATCATTTTATTGTTTAGAATAGTTAAGTCATTCACAATTCTTCATAGTACAATATTACTGTTACAGTATACAACGTTCTTCTGGTTCTGCTCACTTCACTTTGCATTAATTAATGTAAGCCTTTACAAATTTTTTTCTGAAATCATCCTGCTTGTCATTTCTTATACCACAATAATATCTTATTTCATATATATGTATATATATATATATATATATATATATATATATATATATATATATATATAATCTTATAGCACAATGACATACCTAGGTACAAAAATAAATGTAGGAGTTATTTTTGTGGTGGCTAAGAGTTAGAAATTGATAATTTCTAACTCTTAGCCACCACAAAAAGAGGTAATAGGTTTATTTTTGTGCAAGTAGGTCCTTTCCTTCCCCCCTTCTCTAAACGTAGCAGTGGTATTACTGAATCAAAGGTTTCATAGTACAGTTTTATAGACTTTTGGGCATAGTTCCAAATTGCCTTCCAGAATGGGTCAATTAGTTCACAACTCTACCACAGTGCTTTAGTGTCCCTGTTTTCCAACATCCCCTCTAGTATTTATAATTTTCCTTTTTTTAATGCTAGCTAATTTGACAGATACAAGGTGGTATCTTATGTTATCTCAATTTGCATTTTTCTAATCAATGGTGATTTAGAGCATTTTTCACATGACTATGTATATCTTCAGTTTATTTTTCTGAAAACTACCTTTTCATATCCTTTAATCATTTGTCAACTGGGAGTAGCTTGTATTCTTATGACTTTGACACATTTCTTTATATGTTTAAGAAATGAGGCCTTTATCAGAGATGCTGCAATATCACCCCTCCCAATTATACAGTTTTCTGTTATCCTTCAAATTTTGCTACCATTGGTTTTGTTAGTACAAATCCTTTTTAAAAATTTCATATAATTAAAATGTACATTTAAAAATTTATAATGCTTTCTTTATTCGATTTAGTCCTAAATTCTTTTTTTATCTATTAATCAGACAGGTAAAATATTCAATGCTTTCCTAATTTAATTATTTAATCACCTTTCATGTGTAAATCAGGTATCCATTTTGACCTTATTTTGGTGTATGGTGTGAGATGTAGGTCTACCTGGTTTCTGTCATACTCCCCCAATTTTTTTTTTAGCAGTTTTGGTCAAATAGTGAGTTTTTGTCCCCAAAACTTAGATCTTCTGCTTCATCATATATTAGATCACCATAGTCATTTACTAAAAAGTATTGTGTATCTAATCTATTTCACTGATTCCACAACTCTATATTTTAATCAGTATTAGATTGTTTTGATAATTACTGTTTTATAATACAGTTTGAAATCTGGAATAGCTAGATAGCCTTCACATTTTTTCATTGATTCTCCAGAGATTTTTGAACTTTTGTTTTTCCAGATGAATTTTTTTTTAATTTTTCTAGCTTTATAAAATAATTATTTGGTAATTTGGTTGACATTGAACTAAATAAATCAATTAATTTAAATAGAATTGTAATTTTTTATTACATTGGCTTAATTTATCTAGGAGCAATTAATATTTTTCTAATTTTTTAGGTCTGACTTTGTGTGAAAAATGTTTTGCACTTGTATTATAGTTCCTAGGTTTTATTTGGCAGGTAGACTTCCAAGTACTTATATTGTTTACAGCTATTTTAAATTGAATTTCTCTTTCTATTTTTTGCTTTGGGGCTTTTTTATGATATTTAGAAATGTTTATGATTTATGTAGGTTTATTTTGTATTCTGAAACTTTGCTAAAATTGTTAATGATTTCAAGTATTTTTATAGTTAGTTCTCTAAGTATCTCATCATATCATCTGTAAACAGTGATAACTTTGTTTCCTCATTGTCTGTTCTAATTCCTTCATTGCCTTTTTTCTTTTATTTCTAGAGTTAGCATTTTCAGTACCGTATTAATAATAGTGATAATGGGCATTCTTACTTCACCCCTGATAGTACTGGGAAAGCTTCTAGTTTACAAATAATGCTTGCTGATGTTTTTATATAAACATTACTTATAATTTTAAAGTCACCTCCATTTATTCCTATGTTTTCTAGTGATTTTAATGAGAATGGGCATTGTATTTTGTCAAAGGCTTTTTCTGCAATGATGGAGATAATTGGATAATTTCTATTGATATAATTATTGATATGGTCAATTATGCTCCTAGTTTTCCTAATATTGAACCAATCTTGCATTTCTGGTCCAAATTCTGTTTGGTTATAGTGACATTTGTGATGTATTGTTGTAATCTCCTTGATAGTATTTTATTTAAAAATTTTGCATCAATATTAATTAAGGAAATTGGTCTAGAGTTTTATGTCTCTGTTTTTGCTCTTCTTGGTTTAGGTACTGGCATGATATTTGTGTCCTAAAAGAATTTGGTGGGATTCCCTCTTCACTTACTTTTTCTAAATAGTTATAGTATTAGAATTAATTATTCTTTAAATGTTTCCATCCATTTGGCCCCGGAGATTTTTTCTAGGAAGTTCATTGACAGTTGTTCAATTTCTTTTTTCTAAGACATGGTTAAGTATTATATTTCTTCATTTCTTAATCTGCATCACTTATATTTCTTCAGACATTCATTCATTTTGTTTAGATCATCAAATTAATTGGCATATATTTGGTTATTTAATTTACTCTTCATTGGTGGTTAATTCACCCTCTTTATCTGATTTTCATTCTCTTCTTTCCTTTATAAAAATCAAATTAACAAATGATCTATTTACTTTATTTTTTCTCCATAAAGCCAGTTTCTAGTTTTATTAGTTCAATAGTTGTCTTACTCTCAATTTTATAAATCTCTCCTTTGATTTTCTGGCCTGGTCACAGGAAGGGGAGTGAGGGTAGTACTTCCTAGATTGCCCTGGGACTTGGAACTTTGTGGTAGACTTCCTGCTGTGTGTCTTACCTACTCCTGCTCTGGGACCTCTTTCCCCTGCCACTCCAGTGAGACAGATATTTTCTACTGAGCTGGTAAGCTGCTTCCCTGCTCCCAAATCAATTCTGAGGTGGTTTCAAATGTTTTAGAGGGGAATATGTTTTAGAGAGTAACTGTGATCTGATAGAGGGTAATAGAGGGCTTCAGGGAGTTTTGCCCCATTTGTACCATCTTGGCATCAGAATTCATCCCTTTCAAGACTTAAGAATTCTGATCAACAAAATGAACAAACACATTTCTCCTGAGATGAAGGTTCTATACAGAATGAGCTTTATTTGTAGATATGAACAACAATGAAATTTGTTTTGATTGATTTTGCATATTTGTTACAAAGTTTGTTTTTTTTCAGTTATGGGGGAATTGAGGGGGAGAAACAATAAATATGCTTTAATTCCACAACATAGGTTAAATTTACAAAGAAAGGGCAGTATTAGAAGTCCTTAAATGTTGCAGAGGAATTTTAATTTTAACACTGCAGAATTTTAAGCTTAGATGTAATATGACTATATTTATTTAAAAAAAGAGATTATTTTGGTCATGGAATAAAGATGGTGATAGCAATCTAGAAATTAAAATTGGGTTATGATTTTAAATATGCCAAATTTTGTTTATTTTATTAATAACTCTAGAAATGTTCTTAACAATTTGAACTTGTGACATGTAGAATTATCATATCCTATTTATGTTACTTGGGTTGTGATTCCTTAGGTGGTACTTTTTCATTTTATATATCTACCTATACTGTATTTTACTAAATAAGTTATGGTCAGAATCAGCCCTCTCACTTTTCATATACATGTATGCTTGTCTCTGTCTCCTTCCATCCTTCTCCCTCTCCATTTATGTTCCTGACAGTAGGATTTAGACTCTTTTTTGTTTTTACTAGAGGTGTGAGTTTTGACACTTACATTTAGAGGGAGTCACAGTGAATAGCCTTAAGATCTAATCATGCTAAACAATATATCTCTATATTGATGGAATAAAGTTGTTCACAAGTCCAGATTTTGTATTGTTTTTCCACTGGGAGTGAGAAGAGAACATTGTTAGAGTTTACAATATGATAAAGTCAATATAAAAACTCAGTAGAATGGGGAGAAAATGTCCAGAGGAAAAAGAAGGAGCAAAATATGACATTAAGTCTGTTGTTATCACTTTCTGTATGTTAGGTAAAATAAACAATTTATGGTTGTTCCAACAGAGAAACTTGAATACTGGACACAAATAGAATTTGCATATTTTCATTATTCTTTATTTTTGGAGTGTGAATTGGTTTTTGAGTCATAAAGTAATCTCATTTGAAATGTAATATCAAAGACATATGCTCTCCATAGTGAGCTTATCAAAAGTGATGACCTTCAGTTTGTCATAATTGACACAATGTTCATGTGCTGACACATCAAAAGAATAGGAAGCAACCAAAAAGAGGTACTTTTCATTCTGTAACAAGTTTTTACAAAAGCCCTAAAGATGTAGTTTCAGTTAATTTTTGATAAAGCAACATAGATCAATTGTTAACTACATTAAAACTAAAATGAGAACTCATTGTTATAAGAATGTGAAGTTGAAGTAGAGTTCATCTTCTACAACTCTTTTATTTTACAGATAAATTAACTGAGTCCCTTGGAGGTTAAGTAGACAACAAGGATTCAATATCAGAGCTATTAAATTGCTGAACTGGAACTTAAATCACATGACCCAACCCTGTGTCTACTAGTACTGTTTCTGCTATCCCATTCTCTACTTATTGATACAAAGAATTGCAGGATTTACTACTCCAATGAATACCTAAGAACCACTCCTTTTTTTTCCTTTGTATGCCTTCTTATATGTGACAGGTCCGTTTTCCTATGATGTGTTAAATTTTATGAGAATCACTGCCATTGCTCCTACACATGGAAGAGGAAAACATAGGCTTGACTGAAGAGATACCAAGAAGAAAAGCCAGTCCTAAGGAAAAAAGCAATGATTTTGGGAAAAATGACTGCATTTGAATAGCCACACTAACAATTCCTTCATTACTGAAGATAATTGAGAATTAATGGTATCTCCTGGTATGGTGTAAGATGATATGTTAGTCAAAAGTGAGATTTCATCTTACAATGTATAGAATGCTAGACCTGAATGGCTCCCTTGGTTCAATGTGGGGAATATACAGTGGAAAATGTTGATGATGTTAAATGATCAATAAAACTTCTCTTTTAAAAATGAAGTGCTATTATAGTCACTTCTTTCTGGCAACCTTGTTCTAGCCCATTTTCTAACATTCTAAAAGAATCTAAACTTCTTTTCTCTTAGTGCCTACCTGTAATTACTGTTGTTTTAAATAATGTGATGTCTTTCATATTAATGTTTTCCTTCAGAAATTGAACTGGAAACTACCCGAGAATAGGCACTATATCTGTTGTAACTTTGTACTCTGTATCCACTGGGCAATTGATTAAAAAAAAAAAAAACTTGGTTGACAGAGAAACACTTGAAGTCAAACGAAAATTGGAAATGAGAAAAAATGAGATGGAGAAGGAAAGCAATGTCCTTTAACAGTGGCCTCTATTATATATTTTCATGTCTCAATGGCATTTAGCTAGGGCATTCTGCAATATTATGCCTAAAAATGTGCTAAATGATACAGTTTATTTTTATCCTGTAGAGGAACATTTAAGGAACATTTAAGGATTTTAACTTTGGAGAATCAGTATGATAGACGTTTGGAAATGGATTGGACTAATGGTGCTTCCTATTCACCTAGGTACACAAATAGTGAGGGCCCTTCCCTTATGTTTGCTATAAGAGATTGACTTCATGAATAAGAATAGGAATCTCTGTTCCAGTGAATTAATACTTTATTTTTGATATCCCTTTTCTACTCTGTGATCTAGAAGAGCTCCATTTGTTAACTGTCAGATGAATTATGAGTGTTTCGTTTTGTTCAATGTATGGATCCTAAATTAACATGGGGCATTTGACCTGAGTCTTTTATTTAGGTTTATGTTAACCCTTTTTTCTTTAGGACTTAGACTCAGTCACTTTCTTCTAATTCCTCTAGTTTCTCTTGGGCTTCCTCACTTGGTTTCTGACTTATTTTCTCTTTCAAGTTGGACTTTTATTTTTTGTTTGTTTTATTTTGTTTATTTCTGGTTTTGTAAGAGTGGAAGAATCTGACTAGGTTGCTGCCAGGTATTTGTGATGATGAACAATTTTCTTAATGTGTGGGGATTATATCAGGTAATGTTTATTTGATATTTTAGAATATATGTACACACCCATATCTTTATATGTAGCTGACAATGATTTAAAATTTTTAATGTGATCTTCACCTAATTATAAACACCATGTTTCCTTCAGAAAAAGTATTAGATAGTATTCTGCTTCTCTATTTGTGAGTAATATAACATTATTTATCATGGGGGGACATCAACACATTATTGTTCTGTTTGGACCACCTTTGCATGTTTTTGTGGTGTAGGAAAATTTTTGGAAGATTTTCCTTTTTCCTTCCTCTGATATTGTGATTTTTTTGGTTTATTTCTTGCTCTGATGTTGGTTTATTTAAATGATTTATTTGCAAATCAATTATAATAATTTGTATTTTTGCAGAGCATCATATATATATATTTCCAATGACTTATTTTGTTGGACTATAACTGTATGTCCTAATGACATACCTTATTTTGTGTTTGTTATGACATCTTTTTCATTAGTCGTTTTATTTATGTTTTCTTTCCCTCTCATTTTAAATTTGTTAATGGTTTGTTAATACTTTTGACTTTTTAACAATGCCATTTTATCTGTCTATCTATCTATCTATCTATCTATCTATCTATCTATCTATCTATCTATCTATCTATCTATCTATCTATCTATAAAATTCTCCAAATAACTAATGATTAGAGAGAGGTGCTAATCACAAACAGTTCTGAGAATCAATGTTGTACCCACCAGATTGGCAAAGATGACAAAAAAAGGAAATGACAAATGTTTTAGAGGACATGGGAAAATAGGTCCCTTGATTCACTGCTAATGGACTTAGGAATGGATACCACCATTCTGGAAAGCAATTTGAAATTATATAAGAAAAGTTACTTAAAAATGCATGAATTTATTCTAGCTATAATACTTCTAGACCAATGCTCCAAAAAGATCAGAGAAAGAGGAAAAGGTCCTAAATGTATAAAAATATTTATAGTAGCTCTTTTTGTCATAGCAGCCCCCCCCCCAAATAAAACAAAACCATCAAACCAAAAAGCCCCTGAAAATTAAAACAGTGTTCATTAATTCAGGAATTACTAAATAAATTACAGAATGTGAATATATAGAATACTATTGTGTCATAAGAATGAAGAAATAGATTATTTCAAAGCAGAATGGGGTTTGTATGAATTTATACAGAATGAAGTAGAAATAGAAGAAAAACTTATGTATTATCAATTTTATAAAAAATGAGAACCTCTATAAATTGATGGAGCATAAAGTGAACAGAACCAGGAGAACAATTTACATTATAACAGTAACAATCTGTAGGCAATTTGAAAATTTTAAAAACTATGATTAATAAAATTACTATCCACAATTCCAGAAAACCTCTGATAAAACTTGCTCTCCACTTCCTGACCAGTAAGGGAATTTGTTCTTTTGGCATATGTGTATATATATCTATATATATGTAAGGGAATTTGTTCTTTTGGCATATGTGTGTGAGTATATATATTATATATATATACATATGAGTATTTCATTCATATATATATTCATATATATATATATATATAATAAAAATGGCTTTATATAATCTATTTTTTTTACTGCAGTGGGGTGGGTGTTTGGTGGGAGGGAGAGAAAACATATTTGTTAATTTACAAAAAAAATTCCTAATTATAGAGAAATATAAGCCATCCTGAGAAAAATTCAGTGGATGTTATGGTGGGGAGTTCAATTTTAGACCTCCTTTGTGGTATGTGAGGGTGGGGGAGTTGGCATAGGAAAGGAGGAAGTGTTCAGTGAGAGTTTTGATGGTTGCTGTAACAGATTTGACTCGCACTACAGTGTCAAAAACTGAATAGCCATCAGTTATAGTAAGGGCAAACCTCTTGCCCTGAGATTGGGAAAGAGGTAAAATATTGTGCAGCCAACTGGCCAGTAACAGACAGGTCAGGAACCATGGGAAATGATGCCATACTGATCTTTCAGAGACGGGAGCAGAATTGAAAAGTGGCTGTTTCACGCTTGTTAAGACAATCATATGACCCTGAGCCCACCCTAACAACATGACATCATGATTTCCATGTTTCATTTGACAGTGAGCCCACTCCCTAACATTTGCTCTTCTGGTAAAAACATTAACTTGCTTATTCAGTTTGACCAAGGACTTATGATGTTTCTGATGGACACACATATACATATACATATATATATATATATACACATACATACATATATACATATGCATATATAGTATATATGTAATTGTATGTGTGTGTGTGTGCATGTGTATTCCCAAAGAATTGTGTGCAGTGGGAGGCACCAGCAAAATTCTTCCGTTGTTCCTGACCCTAAAAGAAAGAGATTTTGATTGTCCATTCCTGTTCTTTCTAATCTCTAAACTGAATTGCCAGACCCATAGCCATTGCTCATATTGTAAATGAAGATCTTATCTGCCTTATTCCTCAAGGTCCTCTCATGTGTTAGTCAAGCAGCTCATAAGTCAACCTACTGGGAGGACTTACCAGAACTCCTATCAATCAGAATATCTTTTTTACTGGATTAATGGTTGCTGGAGTCCAATTTCATATAATTCTCTCATAAAAGGCAAAAGCTCTCAGTAAACCAAGCAATATAGCATTCCTCAGGAGTCAAACCCTCATAGATAGGTCACCATTAGGTTAGTCAAGTGACCAGGGTTTAGTCTAGACTATTCAGTCTCTTGTAAAATTAGAACCTGTTCATGAAGGCACTAATAGTATCAAGGCCAAATATATGATGTCCATTTGACAATAGAGACCTCTTGTGCCCTACTCATCTTGTTGTACAACTTGTCTTTTATTACTCAACTCACATAGTAACTAGGATCCAGTAATAGCAGAATAACTGTTTTTGAAATGCAGTATGTTGAGTAGCTGCTTTGGGAAGCCTTTGGCTCCAGAAAGCTAATGGTTGCTTTGTCTGGCTACACCTAGGTGTCTCAGAAAACAGTTATTCTACCATATCCAGATTGAAATAATTCAGTTCCATCAGCAATATGTCTTCTTATTTGGTCACTGAATACAAATAATCAAATTAACAGTTATTGTGGATCTAGAAAATGCTACAATTTTTAGACTTTTTCCTTCCATGTCTCACTATTTAGTTACCAACATTGCAAGAGCAGATGGGGCCTAAACAGGACTAAGGGCCATTGAATGCTTTTTCCCTCAGTTTCATTCCTTTATCATGACTAAAAAAAAAAGAAATCACCAACAGTTAACCAGCCTACTGAACATGTGACTCTTAATAATTAATTAGAGATGTAAAACCAACTTGGTTTGTTACACTGGACATACTTGAAGATGGTCCGATCTGGTAAACTTGCTGGAACTTCCCATACACTGGTGTGGTCTCTAAGAACCCGTGGTTACTTCTATATCATAATGAAATATCAAAGTAGAACACTGTGGAAGAATTCTCCAACCCTTTGAGTTAATTTTAATGACTATATTTTTGTCCCAATTAGTGTTTTATAGTACATCATAATGATTTATATACCATACTTTAGCATACACACAATATTTGTGTATGTGTGTGTGTGCATGTATGTGTTTGTATTATATGTTAAACATTAACTCAAGTATTCTGCTGATCACCTATCATTGAGGCTGAATTTCTTCTTCCAGTTAGTAGCAATATGTTTAGTTGTGAAGTTTTGTTGATAGTCTTCCAGGTTACAGTTTTCTTTTAAGTGAATTTAAGTAATATTTGCAGGATACATAATTGCATCTATAAAACTTGGAAGGTTTTTATTGTTTTTGAAAAGTCTTCTCCTTCTCAAATGAGTAATTTTAAAGTACATACGGGCTTTTGGTTTTTATTTTGGGGGGAATATATTGTCTTTAAAATAATACGTTTTTACAGTAATATGCCTAAATGAAACTTATTTTGAATGTTTTTGTGCTGTGATGACTTCTATATACTATTCATTTTCAGAGGAATTTCTGACTTCTACTTTGGAAAATTTTCTTGAATTATGTTTTAAAATACAATATGTGTATATATTTTTCCTTTTAATATTTTTCTGGAATTACAATCAGTCTAATGGTTATAATTCCTTTTTTGTCTTTCTTTTTTGCTACATTCCCTTGAATCATCAGTTATGACTTTTTTCAGTTTGTCACAATCTCAATGTGTTCTTAAATTTTATTTTTGGTCTCTGTGGATCTTCACTCAATCTTAATTATCTCCATTGATGATTTTAGTAGACCTTTTTTAATTTCTTCAATATATTTATGACCCAATTTAATTCATCTGTTGACATGTCTTTAAGTCTATACATTTTTATTGGACTTCTCAAACTTTATTCCTTAAATGTTTCATTACAGAATTTCTTTACTGATTTACTTTTAAAATTTATTACTCATTTTAATTTTTAGTTATGGGAATCGTAGCAAAGGAACAGATCTTCTGTATGTGTCCTTGATGTAATCTCAAATTTTGATTTCAGTGGGCTAGGTAGCTTCAGTAAGAATCAGGGATTGAACTAAAGTTAGATACTCAGTGGTGTGTTTAATAACAAGGAGTAGCAGGAGGAAATGGGAAGACAGAATTTACTTTGGTGGGAACAGACAAAAAAGTTTTTTTAGTAGCAGAGGAAGATTGTGAGGCCTGGAAATTGAAGAAGAGGAATACATATGGTTCAGTCCTGCCCACTGTGTTTTTCCTATAGCAGTGTAAGCATATTCCCTTTTCTTACACATAAAGCCTCTCTAAATTCCCCACTCATGGTTGCTATAGGAGTTTGACTAGAATTTTCAGGGACTGATGTCTCACATGTAGCAGATGGCCAACGTCCCCACACAGCTCAGTGACGTGGTGAAGAAGAAAGAGATGGGCAGGCAGGAGAGGGTAGACCAACTCCGTTATTGATCTGAGGGTCAAGGTATATATAGACAGAAACTGCAAGTCTATGTGACATTCCACTTGTCTCCTACCCTTTTGATTTGATCAGTTTTATTGTTTTAAAGACTGTGAGCCTAGAGGGCATCTATTGTACATATCCCTTGTTTTCTGTAATTCTCTTGTTTGTCTCACAGAGACAGCAATATCCAGGGACATGCGGAGCCATTCCAGATGATAACGAGTACAGTCTCGAAGAACAGTTTCCCAGAAGGTCTACCCTGATCTTGTCAATCGCACTCCACACTGGCCGTCAACAACATATGTTCAGGGCTCATCTGATTTTCTTTTCTTTTTGAACTGAGACCATTTGAAACTCATTTTGTATTGTTCTATGCATGGGAAGGAATTTACTGGGGACATTCTAGGTGCTCTATCCTACAGGGACTTAATGAATTTTTTTTTTTGTCTGAAACTACCATGGGATAACCTTAACGTTTAAGCTATTCTACAGAATGTTTTTTTTTTCCCTGTTAAGGGTATGTGAAAATATTTTTCTAGGCTTTAAGTTGGAATGATCCGTATGCTAAAGGAAATCATAGAATAACTTTCACCCAGGACAATTTGGTTTCTCAAGTAAGGGTAATATGATGACTTCCACTCAACCTTAGGTCTCCTATCCCTCTTGGGAGAATATCAGATGTTGTGAGAGTTCTTTTGGGACTAGAGATTTTTTTTTTCTTCCGAAGAAAGGATGCTTAGTTTTTCTACTTATTTTTTTCCCATTCTTATTTTTTTCCCCTTCTATAGGCTTTTATTATTTTAAGAAAATTGTTTTTGTTTACAATTTTTCTGTTTTTCTTGGTGTGCTTGGGTTGGGGCAGATGCTTTTAAATTACTAAACAAGCAATAACTTCTGGTAATCTTTGTAAAGATTTTTGTTCACTGAATTTATATAGCTGTATTTTTTAGAGGAAGATGATTATGACTTTTCAGTTCTGCCAATCAAAGCTGAAACCTTACTCACCCTTTAAGCCTTTAAGTTCAGGAATGTGTATGATATTGGCAGATTGTTTTGAGACACTTTAGTTAATGATATTGGCAGAAGCACTTGATATGGCAGTGCTTCAGCCTCCTTAGTGTTTGAGAAAACTGTTTTGGAGGATTGGAGATATGGGAAAAAAGTGCTAAATGTATTCCTATTGATTTGCGGAGGATAATAAGTATTTAACCAGGGAAAAGTGCACTGAGGCTGAATGAGAGTACTGTGGTTATCGAAGAGATCAGACACATGGAAATCTACTGAAAGCTCCTGGTGATTAAAAACATGGCAATTTGCTGTTTGGACCTTTTGCTGTTTCTGGTCAGTACTGAAAAGTCTAGGCAGTTTAGAATGAGAAGAAAAATGTTGAGTAATTTCTTGGTCCTTCTACTATTTCATGACAGTAGCAAAATAGATGAGAATAACATTTCTTTAAAAAACAAAACAAAACTTTCTGTCACGTGTTTCAGGGTTCCAATTATCCAGAAAGCTATATGTGACTGCAGTGAAGGAAAGAGAAGGACTTGATGATCCTCCTTACATGGAAGATAATGAAGCTAGCTAGAAACTAGCTAGCTAGTGAAGCTACAAGGTGAAGTTGTGCCTGGGATTCTTCAGATCCTTATACCCTTTTTTGTGTTTCTTTCCTGAATAGATGACCTCGTGGGTTTGAAAGGTAGAGAGGTTTGTGAGAAGAAATCACCAGTGTGTCCCTGAACATTTGGTTACAGATGGGAAAGCAACCAGAACATGCTGGCCACATGGAAAGCTTCTGCATTGTAAGGACAGCCACCAGAAAGAAGGTTGAGCCAAACGTGACTGTTTGATTGGATATTGTTAGATTATATGAAATACAAGATGCTTGATTGGACAGCTTGCAAAATTGTTTGAACTATTAGCCTCCCATTCAGTTGTTAAAATGCTGTGAAATTACTAAAACTGGATAATCTTCTTAATTCCATTAATGTATGTAGTGACTTTTCAATGTTTGTCATTCTTTTGAGCGTGTGTGTGTATGTGTGAACACTTGTTCTGTACTCAATTCATATCTTACATCAAGCACTTCTTTTTATACTGCCCTGACCTCCACCTGAAGATGTAAAATTAAAAATGAAACAGATTAATGGGCCTTTTCACCAGAGGTAGGTTTCCAAGTACTAAAGCTAGTCCAACTGCATGGCTAGTTATAAAACTGGGAGGGCCAGTTGCTTCATTCCCAGTTAATTCAGCTGAAGATCTTTTGATGCTTAAAGGCTAAACCAGTATTATGTCAGATGGCATATGCATTATGACAATGAAACTTTGTGGCTATGTATTTTCTTCTTCCTTAGCCCAAGTAAAAGAAAGGGAGAGAAATTCAATCTGCCCTGTCTTTCTTAATGGCCCTTAATAGTATCATTAAGCATAAATTCTCTATTTGTTTGAATTTGAATAATGAATAGAATGTGATTAATATGTGATAAATAAACAATAAAGCTCTCCATTTTTCTCAGCAAGATATTTTGTTTTATTAGATTTAATTGTTCCTTTAAAATGTCACAATGAGAGTTTCACTGTTTAAATGTAATTATTTATTACATTCACAATATTGTAAGTAAGACTTTTTAGAAAATATTTTTGTAACTACATATTATGCGAACAATCTGTATTTGCTGGACAATAAAATTTTTCTTTTATGGCTCACATATCCTGCATCCAAAAAATTTCATGTTCTGCCATCATTTACTTTCTGATCCATATATCATCACCAAAAATAATAAGATAATATAAAAATATTTTCATTGTAGAATGATTTTAGTTGATAATGATGATGATGATGAATTGGAAGATGATAACCAGCTTCATTTTCCTAATTGAAACTGAAGTCATAGTGTCATATTCAACCACAACAACAAAAAAAGACTGGAAAATGAAACTAACATAGAAAAAGAAAAGTGTCTGTGTGAAAGTATAATGATATTCAATGGGGGAAAAAAGTCATATGAGAAAATACAGGATGGCATGGATAAGCAGGATAAACTGCTTATTCCAAAGGCCAAGTATTTGTTCCATGTATTGTATTTCTTATTTGTAATTAATTAATTAATCCCTTACTTATTTAAGTTTTAAACATTTATTTCCACAAAATTTTGAGTTTCAAATTTTCTCCCCATCTCTCCCTTTCCCCCTAAAATGCCATGCCTTCTGATTGTCCCTTCCACAAATGTGCCATCCCATCTAACACCCCTCCCTCCCCTTATCCCCTTCTTTTCTCTTGACCTTCTCTATGTAGGGCAAGATAAATTTCTATACCCATTTACCTGTATTTCTTATTTCCCAGCTGTACACAAAAACAATTCTCAACATTTGTTACTAAAACTTTGGGTTCCAGCTTCTCTTCCTTCCTCCCTCCCTATCCATTCCTACTGAGAAGGCAAGCAATTCAATATAGGCTATATATGTGTAGTTTTGTAAATGACTTCCATAACAGTTATGTTGTGTAAGACTAACTATATTTCCCTCCATCCTATCCTGCCCCCCATTTCTTCTATTCTCTCTTTTGACCTTGTCCCTCCCAAAGAGTTTTTACTTCTAAGTATTCCCTCCTCCCATTTGCCCTCCCTTCCATCATCCTGCCAACCCTACTTATCCCCTTCTTTCCTGTAGAGTAAGATAATTTTCATACCAAATGGAGTATGCATGTTATTCCTTCCTTGAATCAAATGTGATGAGAGTAAGCTTCACTTTTTCCCTCTCATCTCCCTCCTTTCCCCCTCCATTGGAAAAGCTTTTCCTTGCCTCTTCTATGAGAGATAATTTGCCACATTACATTTTCCCTTTCTACTCCCAATATATTCCTCTCTCACCTATTAATTTAATTATTTTAGATATCATCCCTTCCTATTCAACTCACCCTTTGCTCTCTCTCTCTCTCTCTCTCTCTCTCTCTCTCTCTCTCTCTCTCTCTCTCTCTCTCTCTCTCTCTCTTGGCGTGTGTGTGTGTATAATCCCTCCAACTACCCAGATACTGAGAAAAGTATCGAGTTACAATTATTATCTTTCCATGTAAGCAGTTCAGCTTTAGAAAGTCCTTTATGATTTCTCTTTCTTATTTACCTTTTCATGCTTCTCTTGATTCTTGTGTTTGAAAGTCAAATTTTCTTTTCAGTTCTTGTCTTTGCATCAAGAATACTTGAAAGTACTCTATTTCATTGAAAGACCATTTTTTCCCCTGAAGTATTATACTCGGTTTTGCTGGGTAGGTGATTTTTAGTTTTAATCCTTGTTTCTTTGACTTCTGGAATATCATATTCCAAGTCCTTCAATCCCTTAATGTAGAAGCTGCTAGATCTTGTGTTATCCTGATTGTATTTACACAATACTTGAATTGTTTCTTTCTAGCTGCTTCCAATATTTTCTCCTTGACCTGGGAGCTCTAGAATTTGGTTACAATATTCCAAGGAGTTTCTGTTTTTGTATCTCTTTCAAGAGGTGATCAGTGGATTCTTTCAATAGTTATTTTGTCCTCTGGTTGTAGAATATAAGAGCAGCTTTCCTTGATAATTTCATGAAAGATAATGTCTAGGCTCTTTTTTTGATCATGGCTTTCAGGTAGTCCATAATTTTTAAATTGTCTCTCCTATATCATTCCAGGTCAGTTGTTTTTCCAATGAGATATTTCACATTTTCTTCCATTTTTTCATTCTCTTGGTTTTGGTTTGTAGTATCTTGGTTTCTCATAAAGTCATTAGCTTCCATCTGCTCCATTCTAATTTTTATGGAATTATTTTCTTCAGTGAGTTTTTGGAATTCTTTTTTCATCTGGCCAATTTTGCTTTTCAAGGCACTCTTCTTCTCATTGGCTTTTTGGATCTCTTTTGTCATTTGGGTTAGTCTATTTTCTAAAGTATTATTTTCTTCAGCATATATTGAGTACCCTGTTGAAAGTGGTTGACTCAGTTTTCATGATTTTCTTGCATCCCTGTCATTTCTTTTCCCAATTTTTCTTCTACTTCTCTTGCTTGATTCTTAAAATCCTTTTGAGCTCTTCCACGGTCTGAGACCAATTCATATTTTTCTTGAAATCTTTGGATGTAGACTATTTGACTATGTTTGCTTTTTCTGCTTGTGTATTTTGGTCTTCCTTGTCACTAAAGTAAGATTCTATTATCTGATTCTTTTCCTGTTTTTTGTTCATTTTGCCAGCCACTTAATTGACTTTTCAACTCTTTTTCTAAGTAGTTCTCTGCTTAGAGTGGGAATGGGGAGGTCTACTATAGATTCCCCCCACAATCTCTGGGCCTAGAGCCTGAAAATGGCTTCTGCCCTTGCTGCTGTTGCAACCACTGAGGGCCCTTCCACTCCTTCTGCTATTCTGGGGTTGGGGCCAAAGCAGTTTACTCTCTCACACAAGTCCAACAGGGTTTTTATACTTAACTTCTAATTTGTCCCTTTTGTTTTGGGATGTGAAGTCTGGAAACCACCACAGGTGCTAGTGATTCAGTCCCCTCTCGGCCTGCTCAGGTCCTGTCTGTGCCAGGGCAGCCCACACTGGACTGTGCTCTTCTCCCAGCCCACATGATAGATGCTTCCTATTGACCTTCCAGGCTGTCTGGGGCTGGAGATTTGCTTTGTTCCATCATTCTGTGGGTTCTGAAGCTCCAGAATTTGTTTAAAGCCATTTTTTTACAGGTACTTGGCTATGTTTGGGGGGCAGCGGTCTAGCAAGTCCCTGTTTTTACTCTGCCATCTTGACTTCACTCCCCTAAAACTCTTATAACACACATATACAGTCAAGCAACGCAAATTCCCACACTAACTATATCCAAATTTTGGGGTCTCTTTATTCATCTTCAGTCCATGATTTTTCTGTCAGAATGTGAGTAGCCAGCAGTCCCTTAGAATTATTAGTGGCTATTACTTTGATCAGTTTTTCAGTCTTCCAAAATTTGTTTTTACCATGTTATTGCTATTATGCAATTCATTCTTCTGGTTTCACTCAATTCATTCCATAACAGTTAATAGAAGTCTTCCTATACTTCTCTGAAAATGCCCCTTTCATCATTGCTTATGGAAACAAGTTACATTATATTCACATACAGTAGCATTTCATAATATTTATTTATTTCTTCCACCATTCTCCAATTGATATGTACCCATTTAGTCTCCATTCCTTTGCCACTATAAAAAGAGCTACTTTAGATATTTTTGCAAATATGTATGCTTTTACTCTTTCTGTGATCTCCCTATGGTATCTATTTGTTTATAATTTACTTAATTATTATTTCATTTTCTACATCTTTATTTATATTCTCTATAATATATTATTTATTATATTCTGTTTTTATTATATATTTATATACTTTTCTATCAATAATGAATTTATATATTCATTTTAACATATTTTTCTATTTTCTATCTGGTTTTCTTACCTATCTTTTCCTTTCTGTCCCCTACTCCTCTCTTAAGTGATTAGACAAAAATCTCTCCATCATACTCATATTTGTTTGCTTTTTAGATTTCTCTTTACTTACCTTTCTATAATAAGTTTTTCTTTGCTTTATTCTCTTGATTTGTTCACTTCCCTTCCAGGATATTTTATAATTTTATCCTCTGGTTCATGGGCTCTATTTTAATTTATTCCTTCTTTAATCTTTGTGTTCCTCATGAGTTTAAAGCTTTCAGAATACCAATTTGGATTCTTTCTTGTAACTAATTCTGTGTCATTGCCTTTATAAGACAGGCAACTCTGTCTAGTTGAAGCAGTAAAGCACCACAACGTAGATACTGAGGAGGTATGTTCTTTCCCTGGTTTTATCTTTCAGACCTGGTATATTTCAGCATATTATACCTTAATCTGATATAGTAGGCAAGTCAAACCACTACCACCACCTTGTTTATATCACCCCTTAGATTTAGTTGGAGAAGATCCTGAACCTAGAAGCCATGGGACTAGTGCCGTTCTTCCACAAATCACCAGATCTGTTTTTAGTTTTGCAACCCATAGCCTCATGATGGGAAAAATCAGTGAGGAGAAGGGGTATCCTACCTTATCACTATAAGCAACAATAAATGACCAGTTGTCACCAACAAGGCAGAGAGGCACAGGAGCCCTGAGAATGACAGAAATCGTAGATCATCATTCCTGTTTCTAGCCTAACCATCACAGCCATCGTCTGGGTAAGTGAATCCTGTGAAGAATAGGTGAAATTCATCCCCACCAATTACCAACCAGCTACTATACAAAAGGCTACCAAGCTAGCCTGGATGAAACAGCAAGTACCCAGATATGAGCATGTGCAAAGCAAATCAAAACATCATTATCATCTTGACCATAATGTCCCCTGACATCTTGATGAACACAGTTGAGGAACCTGAACCCAACAGCCTTAAGAATAGAAGATCCTTGGAAGTAAAGCCTATGTGGATGCCTCCTGGTACCTACTCCTTTAGGTGTTGCAGTCACAGTTACTGAAGACTCAGAAAATACATTTCTTGCCATGGAAGTTACTGACATTGTCAAATGGCCCAACTTCCAAAACTCTAATCATTTAATCAATGGAAAGTACGTTAAAGGAGAAGAATTAAGGTCTGCTTTGGCACCTGAACCTTAAGCACCATAGGAACTTAAGGAGGCAATTTTTGACAGGAAGAGCATTACATGGTAAAAATTATACTATGTCTCAAACCATGCTCTCCATTTCCAACAACTTGCTTCCTCATGATCATTTTTCATCTCAGAATCCTTGTCAACTCCTCTATCTGTTCATGTCTCATACTTTCCTATCTTTTCTCTGCGATGGCTGTCCTTAGGAACTCACATATTTCTTCTCCTAAGTCAGGCTGTTGCCCATGAAAAAATAATTTCTATTGTTATCCTTGTTATTTTTGCAAAACAACACTTTCTCAGAGAAGATAGCTTTCCAATATGAACCCATCACTCCAGATCAAACCCTTTCTGATATCCCTAACTATAATTATAGATACATATGTCTTCCCCCACATGAGTACTCTTCATCATGATCCTCTCCCTTTCTTTGGTTTGAGACCTCTACTTTTAGTCTCCTAGATCTAGTCTGTCTCTTCTTCCTCTTTTCCCATACTTCTGTAGTTCCTTACCTTTTTTTTAGAGGTTGTAGGAATTATGATACCTTTACTATTCATATAGTCAATTAGTAGATATCTCTTTATCTCATTTATACTCTCTCCCATTCTGTTATTCTGTTCCATAAAATGTGTTTTATATAGGGGATCTTTTCAAAGTATGACTTTAAATAGATGGGCTTTTCAGTTCCATCCAACTTTCATAGACAGTGAATCTGTGTATTCTGTTTCCAAATTCTGGTACTATGGAACATTACAATGTAGGTTCCCAAATGCAATGTGTTCTAAAGATACCAAATGCTTACATAGTATGTAATTGCTTTCCAACTTGCTTTCCTAAATGTTGTTTTGCTGTATTAATATTTCCTATCATGTGCACAGTTTTAATTGAACCACTAGCATTGCATTAAGAAGGCATGCTGGGTTGACATAAGGTCTGTTCCAAGTATAGCATAGATTGAAGCTCTGAAGTTTTGCAAGAATGTTAATTTAACATGCTGGTTTAGGGCTCCAAAACTTTCATTCCACCAGATGGAACATTGTTAATATTCTGGATTTGTGGCATTGCACTATTTTGAAACAAATAAAATGAAGCAGTAAAGAGTAAGTTTTTTTTTTCTTTTGACCATATGGCTGTTTATTTCTCTGTGTTGAGTCTAACTGTGAAATAAATGGTTTCTCAATACGGGACAGCCACACATTCACACCAGGTGCACCTGGTTAGCACAAGAAAACCTTCTTTTAGATGGCTTAAAATTTGCAATATTGTTATTTGAGAAATTTTCCTCTTCATTTACAAAGCTATGGGGATAAGTCTCACTCCCAAGACATGTGAGAAGAGGGTTATGTGCCAAAAGATTAAGTTTAAACAACAGCAACAACACTGATAGCAGCAAAATACAATTTAAAAATGGGAAATAACAACTTTTTACAATAACTGAAAATGAGAGTAAAAATCAATAATGAGTTTAATTATTAAATAATAAGAATATTTAACTAAAATTAGAAGTAATTGCTAGATTTGAGCCAGGCAAATTCTATAGGCAAAAGGATCTTATTCTGACAAAAATTCCTAATCAGTAAGGGTGAAATTCAATGCTGCTTTATTTTAGCTTTGTGATTGAAGTATAAATAATTCAATTTATGAAATAACAGAGTTCTAAATGTTAGTTTTTTTCTTTTGCTAGATAGCATGAGGCTGCCAAAAGGATAGAGACACTTGTTCATGATCCTATGAAACCAGAAGCGAGCTCCTTCTTTGACTTTACATCATCCTTTGTCACACTCTGGAGAAACTTGGTATCATTCCTCTCTAGAGTTTTTCAAAGGCTCTTTTGTGGAGATTACTTGTTGGACCAGAACTGTTTTTATTAGATCAGAAGGATTCCACCACATCTATGATCCTTTCCAAATAAAGTCATTTAGGGATACTGGAGAGTTTACATCATGAGACTGTAAATACATTTTATCCTTCAGGCTTAACAATGGTATGTTTACCACAAAGTTTATCCCTCATTACAAGAACATGGAACTTCTCACAAGAATACAATATTTTTGTGAGTGAGAACAAATAGTACAATCCATCAATTATTATTTAAGATGCATTATTTATATTGCCAAAACCTTAATAAGTTATTTGTTGAATGAGTAGATTCATTAAGTGCCAATTAATCATCAGTTCTTGTATATAAAGGTGTATAAGAAAATACGATTTATTCTCCACAAAAGTCTTACTCTGAAAGTTTATTGTACTATGAAGGTTACCTTATTATGTTTTGAAGGTGATTGTGGATTCTAAATGGTGATCCCAGAAAAGTGCAAGTTCTGTAAAGCCATGCCAAGAATTAAGGGGTTTGTTAACTGTTGAGGTTGGAATAGCAATTCTGATGTGAAAGGTCACCAAACACTTTTCAGAACTGCTCATCCACCTTTGGTGTCCACCTTCAACCAGTTTTACTTTCTGGCTCCAAGAAGCTGTAACTATTCACTGAACACACCCTGGTAAGTTATCTCAGCAGAAAGGCTAAACCAAGTAGAGAATAACTGACAGTCCTCAAACCCATCAGCCAGTTAGGGTGATGTCTACCCCAAGCATGTGAAGGCTTCTCCCAATGAAATGGGTGGATGAGAATGATTTGTTCCAATGGCCATGAAGGCAGCTTAAACACATGCTGTGAAGGGCTTAGTGCTTGGTCAGACATGGTAGATATCACTGCATCCTAGGCCATCATCAGTTACCTTGATTTCTCTCTTGCTACTAGACTTTTGATGACTCTGGAATAGAGAGCAAGGTTCACAACTTTTGTGCAACTCTGTCTTACTTAAATCCAATTCATTTGGAAGTTAAGACATCACCCCACAATGCCATTGATTTTTTTTTTTTAGAAAACTAAGGAAAACAAGTAGGCATTAAGTGTGGTTTCAGGTACAAATGGTGCCTTTTGTACAATGATTAGATTATGTAAATATAGTAACAGATATTGTTGAAAGGTTGACATTGAAGTGATTGATTCTTTGACTATATGCAGTGTCTGCTTGTTTGTTTTCTGTAGAATCCTCCTCATTTTTTGGTGGGCATGATGATAGAAAGACTCATAGGATAATAGATTCTTTTTTGAAGGCAAACTAGGCCATATTTTGCCTCAATTCTTATCTAGTCTTTAAGTATTGAATAGGCATTGCCTCACACAAACTGAGATGTAGGAAAAATCTTAGCTTAAAAAGACGTAGGTCTCCCACTGCATCTGGAGCCGTCACCAGTTATCTTGATCTGTGTCTTACCACTGGACTCTGGAGGAAAGAATATGTTGAATACTCTGCACAGCTCTGCCTAACTTAGTCCCATTCACTTGCAAGTCAAAACATCACCATGCTGATGTCATTGGTGCTCTCCAAGAATGAAGGGCAAACAACATATAGTAGCTTTTGAACTGGCAAGGACCTAGTCCAAGGTCTTAATTTTATAATGGCAAGCAAGTTAGGAACTTTGTTGTTTTTGTTTTAGTATAATCAGGAAGTATAATGCCCCTATTTGTTCCAGGATCTATGGCCATTTAGATTGTAAGGCCAAGGATCCAGGAAGGGTATACTGTAAGGGCAAGCAAAGAAGGGTCTTTTGCTGTTTATGTTTTCATACAGTCAAATGGCTCTGAATGAATCTTGCCTTTATCAACTGAGAGTCTTTACCAGGAATAAAATAAAATAAGAAACAAGAGTTTCTTTACATAGAAACAGTATATGTATTTATGTTGCTAATGTGACTAAATATCTTCCTGACCCATTAATGGGCCTGTGTATTAAAGGTAGTTTGATTAGGGAAGATTTGTAGGAAGGT
Source organism: Bettongia penicillata ogilbyi (assembly GCA_023548195.1). Classification (NCBI taxonomy): domain Eukaryota; kingdom Metazoa; phylum Chordata; class Mammalia; order Diprotodontia; family Potoroidae; genus Bettongia; species Bettongia penicillata. The sequence continues at coordinate 322,645 of JAJHZJ010000551.1, read as the reverse complement.
CCATACCTTTTGTTAATGAGGCACTTGTTCTCAAGGATTGGGATACCTTCTGACTCTAAAAAATGTATAAATACTCTGAGGGTGAGGTTTTACTTTGGGGCTTAGTTTTTGGAAGAATCTTTTTGTGCCACATGAGACTCTGGGAACCTGCTAAGGAACCCTTCTGGCTTTGAAAACTCAGATGTTGGTGCTTCCCTTTCTGGCAACTATGGTCAGACAGTTGGACCTGTCTGTTGATTTGTAATTTTCTGAACTAAGTGAATGATATATGTGCTTGATTAAAGGAGATTGTTAACCCCTCAAAAGTTGCTTTTCCTTTAAAAAAACAGAGCAAAGAACCTGTGATAGCAGGTGTCCCTGTGTTTGTTGGGGTACTTACTGATATAAAATATGAGAAGATTGACAAACTAAGAGATTAAATGGCAAGTAGAGGGTCACATAAGTTGTATTAAAGGCAAAAGTTGAACCCAGTTATCTTAAATTTAGATATGATTCTTTTTTTAAAAAAATTGTCCTGTGCTGTCTCTAAAAGGGGGACAGTGGGTAATAAGACATAAACAGTTTTTATAACACCAACACTATTACAAATAATTTACTTTTAGGTTTGAACATTCAGTTAAATCTTTTGAGTTTTAAATTTTCTATGGCTCCCTCCCCTTTCCTCTCCCCAAGACAGTGTGCAATCTGATATAGGCTCACATATACATTCACATTAAACATATTTTCATATTACTCATGTAGCAAAGAAGAATTAGAACCAATGGGATGAACCATGAGAGAGAAGAAACAAAACCAACAAAAAAAGAGAGAAAGCAAATAGTATGCTTCGATCTGCATTTATACCACATAGTTCTTTCTCTGGATGTGGATAGGATTTTCCATCACGAATCTTTTGGAGTTTTCTTAGAACATCGTATTGCTGAGAAGAGCTAAGTTCATAAATGTTAATCATCACATAATGCGGCTGTAATTATGTACAACGTGCTGGTTCTGCTCACTTCACTCAGCATAAGTTCATATAAGTCTTTCCAGGTTTTCCTGGTCTACCTGCTCATGACTTCTTATAGGACAATAGTGTTCCATTACATTCATATGCCACAACTTATCAAGTCATTCCCCAACTGATAGACATCCCCTCAATTTCCAATTTGTTGCCACCACAAAAGAGAGCTACTATAAATATTTTTGTACATGTGGGACCTTTTCCCATTTTTATGATTTATCCTAGATCACAATACCGTAGAAGAGGTATTGCTGGGTCAAAAGGTATGCACATTTTTATAATGCTTTGGATATAGTTCCAATTTGCTCTCCAAAATGGTTGGATTATTACACAACTCTATGTGTTAGTCTTCCAATTTTCCGACATCTTCTCCAGTATTTATAATTTTCCTGTTTTGTCATGTTAGTCAATCTGATAGGTGTGATGCGGTACCTCAGAGTTGTTTTGATTTGCATTTCTCTAATCAATAGTGGTTTAGATCATTTTTTCATGTAACTATCGATAACTTTAATTTCTTTCTCTGACAACTGCCTGTTAATATCCTTTGACCATTTATCAACTCGAGAATGATTGTATTCTTATAAATTTGATTCATTTCTCTATATATTTCTGAAATGAGGCCTCTATCAGAGACATTGGTTGTAAAAATTCTTTTCTATATGTTCATTTATTTATTTTCAGTTTTCAACATGCATTTCCACAAAATTTTGAGTTCCAAATTTTCTCCCCATGTCTCCCCTCCCCCATCCCATAATTTGCATTCTGATCATCTCTTCCCTCAATATGCCCTCCCTTCTATCACACCCCTCCCTTCCCTTATCCACATCTTCTCTTTTTTTTGTAAGGCAAGATAGATATCTATTTCTTATTTCTCAGTTGTATGCAAAAACAATTCACAACATTTGTTCCTAAAACTTTGAATTCCAACCTTTCTCCCTTTTTCCCTCCCCACACATCCCCACTGAGAAGGAAAGCAATTCAATACAGGTTATATACGTGTAGTTTTGTAGTTTTGCAAAAGACTTCCATAATATTCATGTTGTGTAAGACTAACTATATTTCCCTCCATATTATCTTCTCCTCCATTATTCTATTCTACCTTTTGACCTTTTCCCTCCCCAAAAGTGTTTGCTTCTAATTACTTCTTCCTCCTATTTGCCCTCCCTTAAGTCATCCTCCCACACCACTTGTCCTCTTCTCCCCTACTTTCCTATAGTGTAAGATAGATTTTCATACCAAATTGAGTGAGCATATTATTCCCTCCTTAAGCCAAATGTGAAGAGAGTAAACTTCACTTTTCCCTCTCATCGCCTTTCTTTTCTACACCATTGAAAAAATATTTTCTTGCCTCCTTTATGAGATAATTTGCTCCATTCCATTTCTCACTTTCTCCTCCTATTATATTCCTTTCATCTCTTAATTTTGTTTTTTTGAGATATCATCCCTTCTTATTCAATTCACCCTGTACTCTATGTGTGTGTATGTGTGTGTGTGTGTGTATGTGTATAATCCCTCCAACTACTGAAATACTGAGAAAAGTCTCGAGTTACAAATACTGTCTTTCCATGTAGAAATGTAAACAGTTCAACTTTAGAAAGTCCCTTATGATTTCTCTTCCCTGTTTACTTTTTCATATTTGTCTTGATTCTTGTGTTTGAAACTCAAATTTTTTGTTCTGTTCTGGTCTTTCCATCAAGAATGCTTGAACCCTCATTTCATTTAATGATCTTTTTTCCTCTGAAATATTGTACTCAGTTTTGCTGAGTAGGTAATTCTTAGTTTTAATCCTAGTTCTTTTGACTTCTGCGATATCATATTTTTTAGGTAGTCCCATAATTTTTAAATTGTCTCTCCTAGATCTATTTTCCAGGTCAGTTGTTTTTCCAATGAGATATTTCACATTATCTTCTATTTTTTCATTCTTTTGGTATTGTTTTGCAATTTCTTGTTTTGTCATAAAGTCATTAGCTTCCATCTGCTCCATTCTAATTTTTAAAGAACTATTTTCTTCAGTGACCTCTTGAACCTCCTTTTCCATTTGGCTAATTCTGCTTTTTAAAGCATTCTTCTCCTCATTGGTTTTTTGGACTTCTTTTGTCAATTGAGTTAGCCTGTTTTTAAAGGTCTTATTTTCTTCAGCATTGTTTTTGGTGTCCTTTAGCAAGCTGTTGACTCACTTTTCATGATTTTCTTGCATCACTCGCATTTCTCTTCCTAATTTTTCCTCCACCTGTCTTACTTGATTTTCAAAATCCTTATTGAATTCTTCCACTGCCTGAGATCATTGGATATTTATTTTGGTGGTTTTGCATGTAGAAGCCTTGAGTTCCTCTGATGTTGTGCTTTGTTCTTCCTCATCTGAAAGGATGGAAGAAAATGCCTGTTCACCAAGAGCCAAGATAGTGAAGTAGAAAGGAGGACCTTTAGAAGCTCCCCCATATAGCCCATAAGGTACTTGTAAAAAATGACTAAACAAATTATGAAGCAGCAGAAGCCACAAAATGACAGACTGAAAGAGATTTCCCCTGCAAGACAGCCTGGAAGGCCAACAGGAAATGTCTATCACATGGGGCACAGAGTGAAGCACAGACAAGCATGGCCCAGGCAACAGGGACAGGACCCAGAACAGGCTTCAGGCTGCTACTGGCCACAGTAGTTCCCACATTGCTTAACCCACAAATGCCAAAGACAGCTTCGAAGGTCAGTAAGAAAGCTTTTGAATTTAAGTGAGAAGGGAACACAGTCTGGCCACAGCAACAGCAGCCACTGCAGTGGCAGGGCTCATTTTTGGAGCCCTCTGCCTAAAGCTCCTGGGAGAATTGGGCTGCAGATCTGAATCTCAGCCCTGAGCCCAGCCCTGGGATGAGGAGGAGTGGTAGTGGTGGGGTTGAAGACAGTTGTGAAAAGGAAATTGTATTCTCAGATTCTGGGCAAAAAAGTTTTTGATTGCTCTCAGACCAGAGCACAGGCCAGGAGAGGTGTAAACTCCTGTCCCTTGATTGTGCCACCTTGGAGGAGCTGAGAACTTTCAGGTCACTAGAGTACACTCTCCTCTTGACAAAGGTCTCAAAAGTCAAGTAGCTGACTGGGAAATGCCCACAAAAGGGGAAAAAAAGTAAGACTATAGAAGGTTGTAAAAATTCTTTCACAGTTTGCTGCTTCCCTCCTAAATTTGGGTGCATTGGCTTTGTGGAAAAACTTTTCAATTTAATGTAATCAAAATTATACATTTAATAAGGTTTTCTGTTTGTTACTTAGTCATAAATTCCTCCATTCTCTACACATTTGACAGGTAAACTATTCCTTGCTTTCCCAGTTTGCTAATAGTATCAGCCTTTATATCTAAATCATATGCATCATTTTGACTTTATTTTGATATACAGTTTGAGATGTTCATAAATGCAGAGTTTCTCCTATGCTATTTTCCAGTTTTCCCAGCAACTTTTGTCAAATTCTTTTCACAGAAGTTGGGGTCTTTGGGTTTATCAAACAGTAGACTACTATAGTCACTAACTATTGTATCTTGTGTACCTGATCTATTCCACTGATCTATCACATTCTATTCCGTGGCCAGTAATTTTGATGATTGCTGTTTTATAATACAATTTAAATTCTGGTATGGCTTGGTCATCTTCATTACCGTTTCTTTTCATTTTTTTTCTTGACATTCTGGACCTTTTCTTCCTCCAAATGAATTTTGTTATTTTTTTTTTATTCTATAATATCATTTTTAGTGATTGTTATAGCACTGAATAAGTAAATTAATTTAGGTAGAATTTTCATTTTTATTATATTTGCTCAGGCTGCCCATGAGTAATTGTTGTTTTTCCAGTTATTTAGATCGGACTTTATTTGTGTGAAAAGTCTTTTGCAATTGTATTCATATAATTTCTGAGTTTCTTTTGTCCGACTGACTCCCAAATATTTTATAATGTTTACAGTAACTTTAAATTGATTTTCTATTTCTATCTCTGGATGTTGGTCTTTGTGAGTAATATATAGAAATGCTGATGATTAATGTTGGTTTATTTTATATCCTGCAACTCTGTTAAAGTTATTTATTCACAAACTCCATTTTAACAGAAAATATTCTAGAATGATATTATATGTTTTTCCTTTTTTACATCTGAGAACTTGTGACCCAGTTGAATATGAAGGAAAAGAGAAATAATCAAACTTGAAATAACTAGGGTCAACTTAGTGTTATTTGTCTTTTTACTTCTATGGAGAAGGTTGTAGAATGAGGAACAGGAGAAGATAAGGACTTGAATCAAACATTTGCCCAGATTACAAAAGGAGATTTTCTTTGCATGTTTAAATGTTTAAAATGTTATTAGATTCTGATGATTTGGATTTATCTATATTTATGTCATACAGTGGAGTTTCACAATGAGGAATATTTATTTCAGAAACTATATCACAAATATAAAAACATATACTCTCCACCATTGTGCTGCCATTCTGTACCACCTCAGTCTCTGGGGAGGGAATGGGATCGGTCTTATGTTGGAGCTTGGTTCCAGGTCCAAGTTGAATACTTACATTGGGCTTGAGTCCCAGGTAATCCTTCTCCTCTGACTGGTTCAGTTGATAGCACACTGACAGAAATCACTGAGAAGAGCTCTGCTGAAAAGTTGGCAGAGAGAGAGTTATTACTCACTAATATTAAAGACATGAGTAGACAATCAAAGGGGGCTATCCCACCCTTGGGGTCAAGATGCAGTGACTTGCATGTTAAGCAAACTGGCTTAAAGACAACTTACATTTACTTAAGAATTTTCTTACAAGAATCCCATAGGCTGTCAGGAAACTGTTGAGCTCATCTAGTTTAATTAGGTCATTATAATGATGAAGAAACTGAGGAGTACAAAAGTAATCTCTCTTTTTCTCCACTCCCCCCTTTTTGTGTCTGTATATATGTATATGTATATATATACATATATATGTATACACACACACAGAGTCTGTAACTATCTGCCTATCTATTCAGTAAACTGCAAAAGACCTGTCTTAATCACAAAAATAAAAGACCAGAACCAGTTAGAAATGTCTACACATGTTACATATTCTCTCCAAGGCACTTCTATTCATCATCCTTCCAAAGTGTCTCTTCCAAAAGCTGTCTCCATGGCCTCTTCACACGGAAAGGGCTTCTTGAGGCATTACATTTTTGCAGGAAACTCCCATTGAAAGCATCTGTCTTAAGATGGGAATATTATTAGGTTGGAGTTTATTGGTCTTAAGGGAAGGAGTTCCCAGAAATCATTCTAGCGCTCTTGAAGACCACATACAAGAGAATTGTCTTAAGGCTGACTTGTTGTGCTAGATGATATGGACTGAGAGTTGTTTGGACAGTACAGAACAGAAGTGAAAATTGACTAATAGCAGTCCTACAAACTGTTTTATGTTCATATGCAATTTACATAGCAGTCATTTAAAAGATTCCAAAAAATTATAGTTTAAGTTACTTAATTATTCTTTATAGCATTTATATGTGTGCTAATATCATTTTGTGTCATTTAGTATGTTTTCTGTGTATTAGAAAGGAATACGTGTCTGATATCTGACTAACATTCTATATTGAATACCTTTTTATTTCTCCCTTTGGTGATATCAAGATACGAGCCAAAACCTGTCTTTAAGTAATTTTTCTCTGGGCCTCAGAAATTAAACAAACCATGGATGTGAGAAAAAAGGAGCCTAAACACTCTCACTTGAACTTGAATCACATGTAGCAAGTGATTGAGTCTAGAGCAGAAGGACCTCTTAGAGAGGTAGAAGTTGGTACAATGCCTTATACCTTCTGAGCTCAGTATTATTTCATTAACATTATACACATGTACATGTATGTACACATCCATGTACATATATGTACACAAACAAATCCATGTACATATATGCATGTGCACACATGTAAATTTTAAACAGGCTAATGTTTGTAATAATATTTAATACTATATATGTAATGTTTGCAATAATAATATTTGCAAAAATAATATTTGTAGTTTGTGGGATTTCTCTCATTTTCTTTTTATTTTTGACAATAGTTTAGAGTAATTTTGATGATTTGAGTGGGTTTATCATCTATTCAAATATTTTTATTATTAGCTATTATATTAATTAACTTTTGTTTCTGCATGTTTCAAATTTTCCAAATGTATAACTGTTATATCCAAATAGAGAAATTTTAACTTCGCTATTACCAATGATTATTTTTTCATTTTTAAAAAGTTTTTATATTATTTTCTATTATTGTTAACATTTCTAAGATTATGTCAGATAGGAGTGCTGCAAGTGAAAAGCTTTATTTTCAAAATGTTTTCATGGAAATTCATTTAATGGAGTGTGACTGGCATTTAAAGTCCTTCACTTTCAGGTTCTTACTGAACAATATCTCTTGATTTTTCACATTATATGAGGCCAAACCAAAGTTTAGAGCTTATAAAATTAAGGCACAGAGATAGTAATTGAATTGTATTTTATTTTTTTATATTACTGAAATTGTGATGCTGAATTGAAAGGCACAATTGGGATTGTACGTTTTATTTTAGTGTGATGCTTTATATACAGATTATTTGTGGATGACAGGAGTTCTGACTCATCCCACAGCAACGATTATTTAGTTTTAGCACTGATTTCAAAGTTAGTGCTCTTGAAGGTTTCATTTATATCCTAAAAGACACTACTCATTTGTTCTCTTGAGCTCAAAGGAGATGCAAGTCTTCTTTTTGAATCTCATTCACTGCTTCATCCAAGTAAAATAGAATGGCTATTGATGTGGAATAATTTGCCCACAATACTTGACTATGTGTAGTTCTTATAGTAATAAATGTTATACTAGATGGAGGTATGTTTTAAGTTTTTATGTGGATAAAGGAATAGTTATAATTACTACAATATACTTTGGGTCTATAATTCATTTTGGCATGGATTTATATCAGTCAGTTTAAATGCATGATTCATTTAACTAATAGTTTTCTCTGAATTTAGATTGTGTTTGAATGAATAAATAGATGTTTTGTGTAGATACCCTCGGAAATGATCATGAAAAGGTCAATATAGTTTTATAAATTGAAAAGATACTACAAACATTAAATTATTGAATTCCTTATTAATAAGGCTTATATAAACCTATAACTATTATAAAGAACTGTGTATAGAAAAAGAGACATATGGCAAATAATGTAGCAATTTGACTACTATGGTGTTATGGCAATAATAGTGTACTAGAAGTTTTGAGACAGATTCAAATGCTTTCTCTGACACTTAGGTGGCTATAGGCAAATTGCGACTTTTTTGAGCCTCAATTTTCTCATCAGTAAAACAGCTAAAATGACATTTTTAATATCTCCCTTACAAGGTGGTTAAGAAAAGTAAGACTATCAGGGACGTCTTTTGCAAAACTACACAGATATGGCCTATATTGAATTGCCTGCCGTCCCAAAGGGAATGGGTGGGGAGGGAGGGATGGGGAGAATTTGGAACTCAAAGTTTTAGGAACAACTGTTTAGTATTGTTGTTGCAACTAGGAAAGAAGACATACAGTTAATGAGGAATAGAAAGTCATCTGGCCCTACAGGAGAAAAGAGAAGATGGAAACAAGAGAAGGGAGGGATGACAGAAGAGAGGGCAGATTGGAGATAGGGAAAATTAGATTGCTTGGGGTATTGGGGTGGGGGGAGGGGATAAAAGGGGAGAAAATTTGGAACCCAAAAATTTGTGAAAATGAATGTAAAAAATTAAATAAATAAATAAAATTAAAAAAAAAAACAAGAAAAGTAAGACATTAGAGTGTATCTTCCAATCCAATCAAATGTCATTGAGAAATGTAGGAGTTGCTCTTAGAAAAATGCAGAGAAAAATACTTCACATTGGAAAATGGTGTAAAAATAAGTGTCTTAGATTAAACTCTGACTACATTTGTATGGGCAGGTAGATTAGCACAGTGGATAGAGCACCGGACTTGGAATCAGAAAGACATCTTCATGAGTTCAAATCCACCCTCACACAGTTCATAGCTGTGTGACCCTGGGCAAGTCACTTAACCATGTTTGTCTCAACTAGAGAAGGAAATGGCAAATCACTGCAGTATCTTTGCAAAATAAAATCCCAAATGGAGTCAAGAGGAGTTAGACATGACTGAAATGACTGAACTGTCTTCATTTTCTTTCACTAAATTATGTACTATTTCTGTTATCATGGGCAACTGGGTGGCTCAGTGGATAAAGTGCTGGCCTTGGAGTCTAGAGAATCTGAGTTCACATCTGAACTTAGACACTTACTAGCTGTTTGTCCCTAGGCAAATCAATTAATCCTTTACCTCAGTTTCCTCATTTGTAAAATGAGCTGGAGAAGGAGATGATAAACCACTTCAGTATCTTTGCCAAGAAAACTCCAAATGGAGTCATGAAGAGTTGGACATAACTGAAAAGACTCAAAACAACAAAACATTTTTAGGACAGACCCCACAAGCATTGATTCTGAAAATGCAGAATATTCAAGGCTAGTGACCTTAGCTCCATGTTCATTAAAAATGGAAAATCTAGCCTTATTTAGACAACTAAATTAGTTTGATTTCTTTTGCTTGTACTGTTCAGATGTTTTCTGAAAAAAAAAAGTTAAATCAAAATGATAGAGTTAGTTTCACACACAAAGCTCCAATGAAATTTTATACATTTTTGTGAGTGGCCATTGAAATATTTTTGTCATATTTTACTACAAATAATAGAACAAATTCTAAGCTAAGGAAAATCTCAGCATTTTAATTGAAATAATTCTTCTATTACTCACATATCCTTATAGAACCAAGAAGGTAAAAGTTGAATGTAGACATTTACAAAGTATTTTTCTATGTGACCATTTTTTTCTACTCTCCTTACTCCAAAACAAACTACTCTGAAGTATGTTCAAAGGAAACATTCCTTGACACTCTAACCTATTTTAAACTTTAAAAACAATAACTTTCTATCATACTAGGAGGTAAAATATTTTTTCCAGTGAAAGATTTAGTTTTAAAAAGTAAAGCATGAAGAATTAGCAAGGAGAATAATTCTGTATTTTATCTTTACATCAACATTTTATAAATGCAAGAAGATAGCTTAGATTTGCGCTCAGCTAATTATCACTCCCAACACAAGCATAAGATTCTTAGGTCTTCTCAAGCTATGGCCTAGGACTAAGAAGTTCATAAATGTTAAATTAGAAAGCTTTGCTTTATGATGCAAACCATGGCCGTGACCTAAAGCAAGAATATACAATACTTTTTTTTTTCAGTTATTCTGTCACTTGTATTCCCTTTGATGCTCTTTCTTCACTTTCAGGAAAGGAGCACAGGGAGTTCAGATTTGTGGCCTGCTCCCCTGTTGTCCTTCATTCTACAGACACTGAAAACCAGATGAAACCTTTGAGTGCACACTGGTGCACACAAACAAAATTTCCTTCCTTTCATCAATAACTTTTTCTCCTTTATGAAAGTTTCTTTCAGAAAAGAGCAAACCTTATTATTCATTCTATCCAGTTCCAGTAACCACATTCTTGTACAAGACGAGAAATTATAGAAACCCCCATTTTTTCTCTGTGTATAGATTTTCAATAAGCTCTTCATTCCTTATAGTTTGAGGAGCTCATGAACTGAGTGAATCCCCATAGGCATACTGTCTCCAGGAGATCATAAGGACTTTTTACACCCTTATAACATTTTTGGTTATATATTTCATAACTGCAATTCCACTATAGAGTTGATTTAGGATCTTCATGTTCAAAACCCACACTTGTAACTTGGTCAAAAGTATTTTGTATTGCTTGAGAATTATGGAGGAGAATCAGGCAGAGAAGACAGGTGGATTTTTTTCTTTCCTTCTTCCTTTAAATTTATTTTAAATTTATACCGAATTTTTCTTGAGACATGAAGGTCCAGATATAAGAGCAGTATAGCTATAGTAAAATATTTTGGGTCCTGTTACATGACTGATGACTCCTATAGGTCACAAGTCTGGAAAGAGCTCTTAGAGAGAAGAAAAAATTAAAAGAAACAGCATCTAACTCTGCCTTCAGGAAGAAATGCAAATATATTGAAGTCATATCTAAAATTTCTAGGGAAAAAATAAATTTTGATTTTACTATCTTGAGATGAATCCATAGAAGCTATCATATGTAAAGTTAGCTTAGCCTTTAAGGATCCAGTGATCACAAATGTCATTTACTGCCACTGATTTCTCAGAAATACAAAGGCTTAAGAAGCCAAAAGTAGACAACAATATGTACCAAAGTGCATTCATGTTGAAATAAGGTCATAAGCACCTCAACAAAAAATTCCAATTCCCCAGTATTCCAAAATTACTAAAAGGCTTGGACTTCAAGAAACTGAGAAATTTGCATTCAAGTATTTGTTCTCCATCTGAGGAAGAGGCTATGAGACTTGTGTTGGGTATGAGATTAGTCCAATCTAGAAGATGTGTTATAATTCTGGCTACCTCTAACTCGTTTGCCTGGGTGATCAACTAATGGAGCTATGCTCAGTCATCTCAGGAAACTGTAGGGCTAGGGATCTGATTAAATACTTGTTCAACTGTTCTGATATCCCTTTTCCATATGAATCAAGAGCATCTTGACTTCTTCCAGTTACCCAACTTCACAACTTTGACTCCTTAATCTCATTTACCCCAAATATCCAATTTGTTGGCAAATCTTATTATTTTTCTCCTCAAGTCTCATCTTACTCACAACTACCACAGTGTTCTTCCCAATACTTTTAAGAGATAATGTTACGTCTTCACTTAAGAAACTTCAGTGATTCCTTATTACCTCTAGGATCAGATTTAAAACTGTCAGGTTGATATTTGAAGTTTTTTACAAACTGATCCCTTCCTAGTTTTTTTGTGCTATATTCAATATTTCACTAAAATAGAAGTGTCATGATGGAGAACCAAAGTTGGGAGGGATAGAGAAAGATGGGCATAGCAGGGAACCATGAAATTAAGGATAGGAGAAAAATATGGAAACAAAAACAGTGAAGTACAGAGATATAACATGTACTTTACACATCTTCAACAAACTGGTAAAAGGGAGATGAGTTATCCATACAGGGTTGTACTCGAAGATGGAAGGGCTTGGCAGAAGAAGCTTTTTTTTGCTTGTCAGATACAAGGTCTTACTGCATTTTTGACTGTTAAAATAAAAGTGCTGTTATTATTAGTATACTAACAACACTTTCCTCTCCTGCGTATACTCCATGATCAAGGTATATTCACTCTTCTTTATATGGGATTCCTCATATTTGTACTTTTTTCTGGAATATTTTTCCTCCTTATATCTTTAAATTTTCTTTATTTCTTTCAGAAATCAACTCAAATATCACCTTCTGCATGAGGCCTTTTCAGGTACCCTCCACCTGTTAGTCCCTTATTCTCTATGATTATATTCTGCCTACTCACTCTATATATGTCTTTTAGATATTTCATTTTTACATACTGTCTCTCCCATTAGAATGTGAGCTCCTTGAAGACAGGAGATATTTTTTTATCTTTTTGGTATCCCCAGAACTTAGCACAGTTCCTGTCATATAGTAAGTGCTTAATGTAAATGCAGATCAACTGATTACCACAATTATCATCAAATATTTAAGAGAAGAGGCACCCCATGTGTTTATTTGTTTCTTAATAAAAAAGCCCAGCTTCATTAAGTTCTTGAAGTTCCTCTATAATAGTGGAAATATATGATTAATATTTTGTAATTATGAATAAATGCCAAACAGCATGGCATTATATTTAACCTAGTAGAAACTGACAATTTTTTTCTGTAATAATTTGGTTTTCCTCCAAATTTATAATTTGTTTTAAGTTTTCAACCATCACTTCCATAAGTTCTAAATTTTGTCCCCCTCACTTCCTCCTCCCTCCCCAGGGGGGCATGCATTCTTATGTGGGCTCACCACATGCATTCCTGTTAAACACTAGACATGTTGCACAGAAGAATTAAAATGAATGGGAGAAACCATGAGAAAAACAACACATAACACAAGAGAAAATAGTCTGCTTCATTCTGTATTCTGACTCCATAATTCTTCCACTGAATATGGATACCATTTTGCATCATGAATCCTTTGGAAATGTTTTAGGTTCCTGCACTGCTGTGAAGGGCTAAGTCTTTCAAAAACAGTTCTTGCACATGGTGGCTGTTACTGTGTATAATATTATCCTGGCTCTGCTCACTTCACTCAGGGTCAGTTCATATAAGTCTTTCCAGGTTTTTCTGAAGTCCATCTGTTCATCATTTCTTATAGCATAGTAATATTCCATTATATTCATATACCGCAATTTGTTCAGCCATTCCTCAATTGATGGATATTCCTTCAATTTCCAGTTCTTGGCCACCACCAAACAAACTCCTTTAAATATTTTTGTGCATGTTGCTATTTTTCCCATTTTTATGATTTCTTTGGGATACAGCTCTTGAAGCAATATTGCTGGGTCAAAAGGTATGCACATTTTTATAGCCCTTTGGGCATAGTTGAATTGCTCTCCAAAATAGTTGAATCAGCTCACAACTCTACCAGCAGTACATCGGTGTTCTAACTCTCCCACATCTTCTCTGATATTTATCAACTTCTTGTTTTATCATGTTAGTCAATCTGATAGGTGTGATGTGGTACCACAGAGTTGTTTTGATTTGTATTTCTCTAATCCACAGTGATTTAGAGCAATTATTCATATGACAAGATAGCTTGAATTTCTTCCTCTTAGAACTGATTGCTCATATTTTTTGACTAGTTATCAACAGGGCCATGGCTTATATTCTTGTAAATTTGACTCAGTTTTCTCTATACTTTAGAAATGAGGACTTTATCACAAACACCAGTTGCAAAAATTCTTTCCCAGTTTTCTGCTTCCCTCCTAACCTTGGTTGCATTGGCTTTATTTACATAAAATCTTTTCAATTCGGCATAATCAAAATTATGCATTTTGTATTTCATAATGTTCTCTATCTGTTGTTTGGTCATAAATTCCTCCATTATCCATAAATTTGACAAATAAATTCCTTGTGCCCCTACTTTGTTTGCAATATCAGTCTCTATACCTAAATTGTACACCCATTTTGACTTTATTATGATATATGGTGTCAGGCATTGGTCTATGCCCAGTTTTTGCCATACTATTTTCCCGTTTTCCCAGAAATTTTTATCAAACATTGAGCTCTTATCCCAGAAGTTGGAGGTCCTTGGGTTTATTAAACAGTGGACTGCTATAGTCGTTGACTATTGCGACTTGTGCACTTAACCTATTTCACTGATCTATTTATCTATTACTTAGTCAGCATCTAGTGATTTTGATGATTGCTGCTTTATAATGCAATTTAAGATCTGGTTCAGCTAGGCCAGCTTCCCTACCATTTGTTTTCATTTATTCCCTTGATATTCTAGACCAATTTTTCTTCTAGATGAATTTTGATATTATTTTTTCTAGCTTTATAAAGTAATTTTTTGGGAGTTTGATTGGTATGGCACTGAATAAGTGAATTCATTTTGAGAGAATTGTCATTTTTGTTATATTAGCTTGGCCTACCCATGAGCAACTGATGTTTTTCCAATTATTTAGATCTGACTTTATTTGCCCGAAAAGTGTTTTGTATTTGTGTTCATACAGTCCCTGGATTTATTTTGGCGGATAGGTTCCCAAATATTTCACAGAATCTACCGCAACTTTAAGTAGGATTTCTCTTTCTGTCTTTTGCTATTTGTCTTTATTAGTAACATGTAGAAATGCAGGTGATTTATGTGGGTTTATTTTTGTCTTGCAACTTTGCTAAAGTTGTTTATTATTTCAAGTGGTTTTTTACTTTATCCTCTGGGATTCTTTAAGTATTTCATCATATTGTCTGCAAAGAGTGATAACTTAGTTTCTTCTTTGCCTATTCTAATTCCTTCTATTTATTTTTCTTTTATTGGTAAAGCTAACATTTCTAGTACCATATTGAATAATAGTGGTGATAATGGACAGCCTTGTTTCACCTCAATCTTATTGGAAATGCATCTAGCTTATCCCCATTATATATAATACTTACTGATGATTTTAGGTAGGTACTACTTATTATTTTAAGGAAGGCTCTATTTATTCCTATGCTCTCCAGTGCTTTCAAAAAGAATCAATGTTGTACTTTGTCAAAAAAAATTTTCTGCCTCTAATGAGACACTCATAGTTTCTGTTAGTTTTATTGTTGATATGATCAATTATGCTAATTGTTTTCCTAATATTGATGCAGCCCTGCATTTTTGGTATAAATGCTAAATGAATAAAGTGTATTTTTCTCATGATAAGTTGGTGTAATCTTTTTGCTAATAATAACATTTAAAATTCTTGCATTTATATTCATTAGGGAAATTAGTCTATAGTTTTCTTTCTCTGTTTTGGATCTTCCCAGTTTAGGTATCAGCATCATATTTGTATTATAAAAACAATTTGATAGGACTCCTTCACTAATTTTCCCAAATAGTATATGTAGTGTTGGAATTAACTGTTCTTTAAATGTTTGATAGAATTCACTTGTAAATCCATCTGGCTCTGGAGACCTTTTTCTTAGGGAGTTCATTGATGGCTTTTTCAATTTCTTTTTCTGAGATGGGGCTATTTCACTATTTTACTTCCTCTTCTGTTAATCTGAGAAATTTATATTTTTGTAAATATTCCGCCATTTCACTAAATTGTCAAATCTATGAGCATACACTTGGGCAAAACAATTTCTAATTATTGTTGAATTTCCTCTTTATTGGAGATGAATTCACCTTTTCTATTTTTGCTAATGATAATTTGATTGTCTTCTTTCTTTTTTTAGCTCAATTGACTTAAGCTTTACTAATTTTATTGTTTTCATAAAATCAGTTATTAGTTTTATTTATTAATTCAGAAGTTTTTTAATTTCAATTTTATTAATCTCTCCTTTGGTTTTCAGTATTTCTAATTTGGTATTTTAATTGGGGACTTTCAATTTGTTCTTTTTATAGCTTTTTATGTTGCATGCTCAATTAATTAATCTTCTCTTTATTTTATTCATGAGAGTATTCAGAGATCTAAAACTTCCTCTGTAGTGAAGTTATTGATGGTTTCTCTGATTTGTTGTTTGACCCACTCATTTTATGGAGTTAATTATGGGAGTCTCCCAATAATTTTCTTTTTTCTTTTTTTTTAAATATAAATTTATTTATTTAACTTTTTACATTCATTTTCACAAGACTTTGGGTTCCAAATTTTCTCCCCATTGATCCCCTCCCCCCACCCCAATACACCAAGCATTCTACTTTTCCCTATCACCAATCTGCCCTCTCTTCTGTCATCCCTCCCTTCTCTTGTCCCCATCTTCTCTTTTGGCTTGTAGGGACAGATGATTTTCTATTCCCCATTAACTGTATTTCTTATTTCCTAGTAGCAACAACAATACTAAACAGTTGTTCCTAAAACTTTGAGTTCCAAATTCTCCCCATTCCTCCCTCCCCACCCATTCCCTTTGGGAGGGCAGGCAATTCAATATAAGTCATATCTGTGTAGTTTTGCAAATGACTTTGATAACAGTCATGTTGTGTAAGACTAATTGTATTTCCCTCCATCCTATCCTGCCCCCCATTATTTCTATTCTGTCTTTTGATCCTGTCGCTCCCCAAGAGTGTTGACTTCAAATTGTTCCCTCCTCCCATTGCCCTCCTTTCCATCAACTGCCCCACCCTGCTTATCTCTTTCTCCCCCCTTTTCCTGTATTGTAAGATAAGTTTTCACCCCAAAATGAGTGTGCATTTTATTCCTTCCTTTAGTCGAATGTGATGAGGGTAAACTTCATGTTTTTTTTCTCAGCTCTCCTCTTTTTCCCTCCACTAAAAAGTCTCCTGCTTACCTATTGAATAAGAGATAATTTACCCCATTCCATTTCACCCTCTCCTCCCACTACATTTCTCTCTCATCATTTACCTTAATTTCTTTTAAGATATGGTCCCATCCTATTCAATTCACTCTGTGCTCTCTGTCTCTATGTGTGCATGCATGTGTGTATGTGTGTGTGCATGCATGCGTGTACATGTGTGTGTGCTTGTGTGTGTGTGTGTGTATGTGTGTGTGTGGTCCCACCAACTACCCAGATACTGAAAAGTTTTTAAGAGTTGCAAATATTGGCTTTCCATGTAGGAATGTAAACAGTTCACCCTTGGTAAGTCCCATATGACGTCTCTGTGCTGTTTACTTTTTCATGCTTTTTCTCCTTCTTGTGTTTGAAAGTCAAATTTTCTTTTCAGCTCTGGTCTGTTCATCAAGAATGCTTGAAAGTCCTCTATTTCATTGAAAGACCATATTTTCCCCTGAAGTATTATACTCAGTTTTTCTGGGTAGGTGATTCTTGGTTTGAGTCCTAGTTCCTTTGACTTCTGGAATATCCTATTCCACACCCTTTGATCCCTTAATGTAGAAGCTGCTAGATCTTGTGTTATCCTGATTGTATTTCCACAATACTGGAATTGTTTCTTTCTAGCTGCTTGCAATATTTTCTCCTTGACCTGGAAATTCTGGAACTTGGCCACAATGTTCCTAGAAGTTTCTCTTTTTGGATCTCTTTCAGGCAATGATCGATGGATTCCTTCAATACTTATTTTTCCCTCTGGTTGTAGAATCTCAGGGCAGTTTTCCTTGATAATTTCATGAAAGACGATGTCTAGGCTTTTTTTTTTGATCATGGCTTTCAGGTACTCCCATAATTATTAAATTGTCTCTCCCGGATCCATTTTCCAGGTCAGTTGTTTTTCCAATGAGATATTTCACATTCTCTTCCATTTTTTTATTCTTTTGGTTTTGTTTGGTGATTTCTTGGTTTCTCAGAAAGTCATTAGCCTCCATCTGTTCCATTCTAATTTTGAGAGAACTATTTTCTTCAGTGAGCTTTTGAACCTCTTTTTCCATTTGGCTAATTCTGCTTTTGAAAGCATTCTTCTCCTCATTGGATTTTTAAACTTCTTTTGCCAATTGAATGAGCCTATTTTTCAAGGTGTTATTTTCTTCAGCAGTTATTTGAGTCTCCTTTAGCAAGGTATTGACCTGGTTTTCATGCTTCTCTTGCATCTCTCTCATTTCTCTTCCCAGTTTTTCCTCCACCTGTCTAACTTGATTTTCAAAATCCTTTTTGAGCTCTTCCATGGCCTGAGCCCACAGGACATCCACCTCAGATGTCTGGGATAAAGAGGCCCTGACCTCCACATCTTTCCCTGATGGTAAGAATTGTTCCTCGTCATCAGAATTGAAAGGCGGGAACATCTGTCCCCCAAGAAAGTAGCTTTCTGTGGTGTTATTTTTCTTCCCTTTTCTGGGCATTTTCCCAGTCAGTTACTTGAGTTCTGAGATTCTTCTCCACCCCTGCCTAGATCTGCCCAGCTAGTTCTTGGGGTATGAGATGCAAATGCTGCTCCCCAGCCTCAGGGCTTTTCACAACAGGTGTGGCTGCTATTCAATGTGAACTTATGTTCTGGTGCTCAGGTGGGGGCAGGGCCACCTCCCAGGCCCAGTTCCCTCAGGGGGTTTATGTAGATATCTTCAGCAATGGAGCTCCTGCCTACTTGGGGAGTCTCAGGCTGCCGGTGCCTCTGCTGCTGCCTCTGCTGCTGCCTCCCGAGGGGGCCTGAGTTATGGATACACCCCGCTCCCCTCTCGGCTAGCCCAGAAGTCTCTCTCACTGACCTGGAGCGCCTGTGGGTGGAAGGACCTTCACGGCCCCCGGAGATTCAGTCCCTGAAGCCTGCTCGGATCTGCTCCTTTCGGGCCATGTGGCCAGGGCAGCGCAGGGCTGGGCTCCACTGTCCCGTGCGCAATAAACCCTTGGGGATGGCTTTCCAGGGCTCTCTGGAACAGAAATCTCTTCCACTGTGTTTCTGCGCGACTTGCACTGCTCCACAATTTGTGGGGAGTTCTTTTTACGGGAAATTTATGAACTGTGGGTTTGGAGCTAGCATATGTGAGTCTATCTACTCTGCCATCTTGGCTCCTCCCCCCCTCCCATTGATTTTTGATGTACCTTTCCATGACCATTTTTTACATATAATTTTCATTGCATAACCATCTGAAAAAAAGATGCATTATTTATGCCTTTCTGCACTGGATTATGTAGTTTTTGTGCCCTGCTACATGGTCAATTTTCCTGCATGCACCATGTACTGCTGCGAAAAAGTTATATTCCTTTCTATCCCCTTTCAGATTTCTCAAGAGGTCTATTTTATCTACCTTTTCCAGAATTCTATTCACCTACTTAATTTCTTTCCTGTTTATTTTGAGGTTTGATATATCAAGTTCAGATAGGGTGAGGTTGAGGTCTCCCACTAGTATAGTTTGGCTCTCTATTTCTCCCTGTAAGTCCCTTAACTTCCCCTCCACGCATTTGCATGCTATACCACTTGGTGCTTACATGTTTATTAATGATATTACTTCATTGTCTATGGTGCCTTTAAGCAGGATATAGTTTCTTTACTTATCTCTTTTGATTATATCTATTTTTGATTTTGCTTTTCTGAGATTAGGATAGCTACTCTTGCTTTTTTTTACATCAGCCAAAGCATAATATATTCTGCTCAAGCCTTTTACCTTTATCGTGCACATATCCTTCTGTTTCAGATGTGTTTCTTGTAAGCAACATATTGTAGGATTATAGTTTTAATCCATTCTGCTATCAGCCTCTGTTTTGTGGGAGAGTTCATGCCATTCACATTCACAGTTATGATTACTCTCTGTGTCTTTCTCTTCATACTATCCCCCTACATTTGCATGTTTGTTTCTCCTTTCTCCCCTCATCTCCTTAAAAGAGTTTTACTTTTGAACACTGCCTCCCTCAATCTCCCCTCTCTTGTGCAGGACCCCTCCTTTTCTTTCCATTTTCCCTTACTTCTCTCTTTCCTAACTCCCTCTCACTTTTGTTTGCCCTTTCACCTTCCACTACCTGTAAGGAAAGTTAGATCTCCATACTTACCTGTTAAGTTGTTACTTCCTTGACCCAAACAATGCTCATCTCCCATTCTTCTTTCCCTGTACTACAATATATTTTTGTACCTCTTTATGTGATGCAATTTATCCTGTTCTGCCTCCTTTTTTCCTTTTCTCCCTTCATACTCCTTTATTAGGCTTTTTGTCGTCACATCAGTAAATTTATACCCACAACTTCTATCTATTTATATACCTTTTGAATGTCATAATAAATATACAATTCTCAAGATGAACAAGAATCATCCTCCCATATGGAGATGTAAACAGCTTGCCTATATTAAGTAACAAGGTTTTTTTTTTCCTTTTTTGTCTGTTTATCTTTTTATGACTCTCTTGAATTTTGTATTTGAAGACCAAGTTTCTATTGAACTCTGGACTTTTCATTAGGAAGCTCTGGAAATTACTTATTTTATTGTCTGAAAGATGATGCTCAATTTTGCTGAGCAATTGATCCTTGGTTGCAATCCAAACTCCTCTGCCTTACAGAATATCATATTCCAAAC